>OX451735.1:1353872981-1354494257 GCA_948472305.1 Vicia faba
CTTCAGATGTTTCCCTCTCCGGCATGAGCGTGAGGTGATATTCTCTTATGGTCCCCTCTCCAACGGCGTGTGAGGTGGTAATTCCTTCTTCAGATGTTTCCCTCTCCGGCATGAGCGTGAGGTGATATTCTCTTATGGTCCCCTCTCCAACGGCGTGTGAGGTGGTAATTCCTTCTTCAGATGTTTCCCTCTCCGGCATGAGCGTGAGGTGATATTCTCTTATGGTCCCCTCTCCAACGGCGTGTGAGGTGGTAATTCCCTTTCAAGATGTTTCCCTCTCCAACGGCGAGTGAGGTGACATTTCCTTCCAGATTATAATTTCCTATAGTTCCCTCTCCAACGGTGAGTAAGGTGACTCCCTTTGAGATTATATTGTCCTTTGGTTCTCTTCCTGACACTACGAAGATGGTAATCCTCACCAAGATTTTCTCAACGAGCGTTGTTGAGGTTGAAATCATTCAGGATTCTCTTACCATTCATGCTAAGGCAACAACCATCCCTGGTTTATTCATCAGCGTTTGAAGCTCCAGATTCGGCTCCGGTAACCAGTCAGGACACATCTATACCAAGCATCTAAAATCATCTCCTGCAGCGTGTCAGGTACTCATTTCCTTTTTTGCAGGTATGCAGGTTCTCGCTAAGGAATCTCCTACGCGATCAACGTCCAGATGGCATCTATAAGCCCATCATCCTATCCAAACAACATCCAAATGGCATCTATAAGCCCATCCCCTCATCATCATTGCTACTATGTGAGCGCAAATTTCTGGGCACTCTAGTGTCCAATCATCTTCTACCCTCGGATTACGAAAGGCACGTCAGCCAATCTGCATCCTCAGGTCTAAGAAGATTGAACAGGGGCAACTGTTGTACCCCAAAATTTGCCCTCCCATATTCATCAAGAATTGTCAAAGTCAAGATCACAAGATTCCCCAAGGGTTGTGCAGCTCAACTGTCTCCTAGACAGTCAAAACTAGGGTTTGAGTTCTGGTCAAGCAAATGAACTTTTCAAAGGCCCAATCAAGTCTCATATGCCTACAAAGATGGTCAAGTATCCTCATGTCAAGTTTCAAGGCACTCAGCTCAAAATTGCACAGTCAAAACCCTAAATTGCACTACAGTCAACTGTAGGGGCAAAATGGTCATTTGGCAGTCAAAAGTTCAAATTTTTGGTCAATATATCATTTTGAAGCCACAAACATCATTTGATCAATGCTTGATCATGATTCTCAAAATTTGGCTTAGAAATCATCAAAGATGCAAAAGTTGCTATATTTGGACAGCTGAAAAAGTCAACTGAAATTGACCAGGGCATAACTTTCACATGGATTATCAGAAAAATTCCATCCAAAGCTCATTTTGAAGAGAAAGACATTTCCTACAATTCATCTTCATGTTCCAAGTCCAAGAAATGCTCTCACAAAAAGTTATCAATTTCAACATTATAGGTCATTTTCAAAAGTCAACAAAAAGTGACTTTAAGTCAAAGGCCATAACTTGAGATTGGTAAATCAAAATGACATGGGACCAAAGGCATTGGTTAAAGGACTCAAAGACCTTTCCAAAATGTCCAAGAACATGTGAAAAGCTTAAAAGTTGACCAAGTTATGCCTTGTGGAAGTTGGGAAATTTTTAGGAATTTTGAAAAGTCAACATTGATGCAAAAGGCCTAAAAATGCAAATGGGCCCATTTTTCCTCCAAGTTTCTTCATGCCAAGCCTATGCACGACCATTAGGCCCAAAGGGAAGTGTTTTCATATTTTTTAATTATTTATTTGAATTTATATTAATTTATATTCATTTAAATTAATTAAATACATGAAAAATATCAAACTTAACCTAAAAAAATCTTTTCATGCATGTTTATTCTTAATATTTCGTGCATATCCCAATTAGGCAAATTTGGATGAGATTGGAACATGATTGAACAAAAACCATGAAAAAAGATTCAAAAAATATCTTGTAAAATCAAATCTTGAAATAATTGAATACAAGAGATTTTGTGGAAATTTGTTAACCTAAAGTGATCACTACATATTCAGGAATGCAAACCTAATGCCCTTGGACTCTTAGCTGCGCTCAGAAGCAAAACACAAAACTTGAAAAATTGTCCAAAAATTGAAAACTGTTTTCAAGGTTAGAGGAGGATTGAAGCCCTAAATCTTATTCCAATAGCTTCCTGGGTTGATTCTGAACGTGTATCAATCAAGAACAATCATCAATACGCGTGGAATCGGTATACAGAAGTCCATCTTTTTCCATAAAAAAGCATAATCGTATTTTCAATTTCAGGCATTATCATAACATTCTAATCATGGATTCATGTTCCTTACAAGGTTTCAAAACTAACCATTATGTTTAATTGGATTTTTAAGCTGTATACAAGGTTTTGCCATGTCCAAATTTTAGGGTTTCAGGAACTCAAAAAGGGGGTTTCCCAATACAAGTAAAATTAGGCCATCTCAATACCACCGTTGTGTTCAGTATGCCAAGACGAGGAGATTCGTGCATTCGCGAACAATTTATATCCACCCACCGTCTAATCGCTATTTTCTTGTAGGTGGCAGACAGCAACGCGTTAAAACCGTTGCCATATTGTTTTTATTTTCAGGCACGCGAAGAAGACAACTCCGTGGCACGCAGTGATTGGTTACATTCGAATTTGCGCGCGGTTTCAGATCACTAACCCATTTTATTTTATATTGATTACTCGTTATTATATATTAAAAGAATTCAAAGTGGCTCAGTGGCAGGTATAGAGGCGTGCAATCTCCAAGACCTGGGTTCGAACCCCAGGTCTTACAAATCTTCATATTATTTTTCCAACGAAACTCCTATGCGCTTCAGTAATGTAGGCGTATGATGTACCACCACCATCCAGCCACACACGTGTCCCAAGAGATCTAATCAAGGATTCGGATTAAAGACACACCATGGATGTGGATCAACGTGTCACACATAATCTAAAAAGTCAATGAATTTCAAGCTTAATGGGCCAGAAATCACCAGGCCTGAACCTCCCAAATTGGGTTTACCCCCCCCCCCCTGGTTTGCTTTCTATTTTTTATTTATTTCATCTTTTGGTTACTTCATTTTTTTTGTTTAGGTTAATTAACTTATTTTTCACAAAATATAAAAACACTCAAAAAATCAGAAAAAAAACATCAAAAATATAATTTCTTATAATTATTTTCATAAATAAATTAGAACGTAAATATTTAGTTTAATTAGGTTTTAGTTTTAATTTCTTTTTAATAAAAATCCAAAGAAATGTAGAATTAGGTTAATTGATAGTTTTAATGTCTTTTTAATTTTTATTTCTCACAATACTATTTATGTTATTATTTTATTTTTTATAATTAAAAATTGTACATAAGTGATTTAGGGTTTAATTTAGACTATATTTAAATCTTTCATAACAAATAAAAAAATACTAGAATTAGGGTTTGTCTTTTAATTTAATTTCAATTAATTTCTTCTCCTTATTAAATCTAAAAAACACAAAAATATCATCCTCATTTAATTTTAATTTTTAAGTCCTTATTAATTTTAATTATTTGCAAAAGGGTCCAACGCCCTAGTTTCGTTTTAATTATTTAATTTGCGCATTTATCTTATGTCGTTTAATTATAATTCTGTATCTCTCCCAAAGCATTGTAATTTTACTTTTCGCACTTTTATTTCTTCGCATTATTTATTTTCCGCTAAATCGGGTCCGGTTTAATTTTGGCGATGTGGACCCGCGCCATTTGTAATAGTTTAGTTTTATTTCCTCGCAACTTATAACTAAATATGCATGCAAGAATGAATGGACAAATTAAAATCAAGCGTAGAACACGACAAACATGACAAGACAAATAACTGAAACATGACACACAATTCGCACACACCACCCCTAGGGTACGCCTCACTGTTGCCTTTCGAAAGGTGATCGTCGAGTAGAGGACGTCTTAGTAAGTCCTCATGATCCGGGAACCTGGCATGAGGGTAGCTTCTAAGGTGTCTTCCCATTGCTCCGGTGATCACCATGTCCCTAAAATCGAATTGACCCGAACACCTCCAACGGTGGTGCTACCTACCTCTCAATGGTGGGATGGCACTACTTTAAAGGACATCTACACAGACGAATTCCTTAGGGTAGGTAGGTTCTCAAGGATACTTGCTCTAATTTCAAAAACAAATCAAAACATCTTTTCACCAACACTTTTCAATAGCTTTCAAAGCAAATTTTTCAAACACTCTGACGTACGAGTCGAACTGAAATTTTTCAAAGAAACTTTTTTAAAACCCACATTGAAAAGCAAGCAAACATTTTTGAAAACACATTGAGCAAGTATCTAAGAGCCCATGGATAACCATGGATAGAAAGGGTGCTAACACCTTCCCTTTCTATAACCTACCTCCCGAACCGAGAGCAATCTCTTTAAGGAATTTTTCTGTGCTTTTGTCCTTTCCATTTGGAGAAAATAAAAGACGGTGGCGACTCTTGCTTCCGCGACATTTCGCGAACCAGCGTTAAACAGTCAGTTCCAGATCCACCGATTACAGAACTGGCGACTCTGCTGGGGAAACTTATAAAAGTGAGGTGTGCCTTAGGGCTAGCTTATAACTATGTTTTCAATTGTTTTCCTTGTGTGCTTTAAATTGTGGGTTGCTTGGGAGTTCTATAGATCCTAACCCGGATCTGGGGATACCTTCTTAGAAAGTAGCAACAAGGCTGTGAGGGAACTGTGCGGGGTATACCGACATGGTTGAAACAGTCTGCTACGTTGATGTGGCACTTTGGTGTGTACCGGTAACCCTTGAGTTCAGTCAAGGAGAGTACGGGGCCTCCGCGTGGTGTCGTGAAGCATCAACAGACCTTAGGAACCTTAATTGAACTATCTTGGCCTCTTTAGGGTAGTGAGATAACTGACTTTGGTGCAGTCCGAGGTTGGTTGATACTCGATACTACGCTCAATTGAGGGTTGCTTTCCTGGAATATTTCGGTCGCCAGTTCAGTGGCTAAATCGAAACGATGAACAATGAAAGCAATCCCGTGATATTGGGAACCTTAGAACCCGGTTACTTCTAATAGGACAGGTTGAACCCACCAACTTCAAAAGGGTAATACCTAGACCTCATGCTGGCCTGAACCCTAAGGGCTCTTTTGTGTGACTTGTGTGCCTTCATACTTGACTACTTGCATGCTTGTTATCTGACCCTTGATGTCTTGCAGGTTTTGTTCATAGTCCTTAATTGGGACTTATAACAGGGTGTACTAACCACTTGCAGGTTCTGTTTATAGTCCTTAATTGGGACTCATGACAGGGTTTACCAAATTTCTTGCAGGTGTTGTTTATAGTCCTTAATTGGGACTCATAACAAAGTATACTGAATTGCTTGCAGGGTCTGTTTATAGTCCTTAATTGGGACTCATAACAGGGTTTACCTACATCACCCCATGCATAGCATGACATCATACCATTGCATACATCCTAACCCATTTCAAGGATCTCAAGGGCTTGTGATGCAGGTCATGATGAACAATTATCCCAGCAAGGGGCAAAGAGGATTTATTTTCCTCTAGCCAAGGTTGTCAGGGGCTATGACCCACTTGATATGGTGAGCTCTGACTCCTGAAGAAGGTTCCCAAGTTGCTGGGAAATCAAAATTAAACCTGATGACTAAAGTCAGGGGCTATGACCCACTGGATATGGTGAGCCTTTGACCCTTGAAGAGGAATTCTCAACAACAAGGGTGTCCTTCAATCAAGCTATAAATTCCAATGCTAACAAATTTTCTTGTTTACCCCGCGAGGTCTTTGAAAACATTGCATGCATATCATACATCTCATTGCATTGCAGGTATCCCTTGGACAGGTCACTTACCTTTCTCGCTGTTTATTTCAGCAATGGCTTTCCAACCAGACAACCAAGATCTCCGTACTCAGAACGCCCAACTACGAGAAATGTTCTTGAACCTATCCCAGGGGCAAGAAGAAATAAAGACTCTCCTCACCAGGAACTTGACCTTAGGGAATGCAGGGGGCATCAGGAACGATCAGCTGGAAGGACTACAAATTGAGTTGGCAACCATGAAGATCCAAATGATGGGGCAGTTGGTGGGCCAAATGACTCTCATTCAGGACTTAGCTCAAAAACAAGAAGAGCTCCGGGTTCTCGTCACCAAGCTGCTTCAAATTAATCCAGTAGGGCAAACAGCCAAGGTGGAAGCTCCAGCCATCATTCAACCACATGCGGGGCAAGAAGACAAAGGAAAATCTCCTCAGCTTGCTTCAGGGTCACGAGCCCAGCCTCAACGGGGTAGTCAACGTAAACGAAATGCGCCCGGAAGACATTTCTCGGAGACTGATATACCCTCATCCTTTATACTGAAGCGCTTGCTGGAGGTCAATCTGATCACTCTAAAGGACCCTCCCAAGAATCCCAACAGGACAGCTTCAAGGTATAACCCCGACGCCCACTGCGCTTATCATTCAAACAGCCCGGGGCATGCTACAGACGACTGTTGGACCTTGAAGAACAAAATTCAGGATTTGACCGACGAAGGGGTGATAGAGTTCATGCCGGATGGCGAGATGAAAATCTTCCGCTGAGAATTCTCCATCTAAGATGGCTATCTCAAACTAGAAATTTTTGTTCATTAGGATTTTTCAAGTTGTAATTCCCTTTTGATTATTCAAACATTTGTTCATTGTTAAACATTGTTATTTCATTAATGCATCGCATACGTCTGTTTTGAAGCAATATATTCGTATTCACTATATGCAAATTATCTTCATATTTTTTCTGATGATCAACGCTCGATTAACAATTCTAAGCCTCTTGAGGGAGGATGACGAAAACGATACCGTGATCATTACAGTATGCTTTTGAACAAACCCCGCTGATGAGGTACAGGCATTGTTTCAACCCCTAAACACTGGAGTTATAAGGATGATAATCCCTCGTCAACCCATCAGAGCCAAAGAAGTAGGAGTTTTTATTTTCGAAAATCAAAACCCTTAATCATAACCTGGGGCAGGGTAGTTCTCTCAGTTGATCCAAGTGCATCTTTACAAAACGAACAAAGACAGTGATGGTTCAGAACAATCAAGAGGACAGGCAGTCATTATCTCAAAAATAAAAAAGCCCAAAAAGTCTAAACCTACCAAGGGGACTTATGAAACTGGGGCATCCCGCTGACTGTAATTCCGAAAAGGAAACAGTTCAGGCAAAAAAGAAAGGGATAACAAAATCAAGAAAGAGGTCTCACAAACCCTCAATCAAAGCAAAAGATGACTGCCTATTCAAAATAAATCATCAACAGCTGAACCATTATTGGAACATCAAAGCAAAGACTCAAGCAAGGTCTAACGCATGATCAACTGAGTTTAGGTTTGGAGAACATCACGAAGAGCGGGTGGGTACAAATAATTTGAGCCTTTATCCTTTGTTTCTTAAACCATGAACCAGGCCACGTTATAACCCTTAAAAGTCCTAGCTGAAGCATGGGTTAGTCCGAAAGCATACTGTTACGAAAGGTATCCTGACTCCTGAAGGCCTACGGTAAATACGGAGTTGACCTCACGTTTTACAAACATTAATTTGTTTTATGAAAAAGAATGCATCTTCAAAATCTTCAAGACAGACATAGGCTTTGCATTTTAACATAACTTTGTTTGCATATGACTTTTTGTTTGAACAGCAGGGAAGCTCGCACGATGAATACCTAGTGAACAAAAACACTTCCAATCAAGGGGCATGGCATGACTATTGTCCATCTGGGGCAGTTAAGTCAAGATTCAGAGAATCTCTCAAGAGCCAAATAGCCTGGGGCAAACCTCCGCATGAGTCACCTGGGGCATTTCAACAATAAATCTTGCCTGATCAAACACCTCTCTGGTGGCATAACAAAACACTTCTGACAGGGGCAACTCCCTACATTCTAAGAGCACGGACATAGTCGAAAAAATACTACGCATAATCAAAGACCCGCTAGGTTGACACACCTAGGCAAAAGTAAGGGCTTCCCGGCGAACCAAAAGGGTTCGGGCAAAATGAAGGGGTGAAATGAAAAATATGTACACCCGGCAAGTCGAAAACCTGAAAAGGGGCTTGGGCAAAAATGGGTATCCCGGTGGACTGAAAACCCGAAAGGGCGGTCCAGGCAAAAGTTAGGGATCAAAGCGTACGACTATGTCCTGTCATCTTGTCACCTGTCTACCAGAAGAAAGTTTGTCCATCAACAACTATCAAACATTTTCACAGGGGCCTCCTCCCACAGAAACAGGGGCAATAGAGAGTTGTCTAAGCAACCTAATGGTTCTATCCCCCAAGGTACTAAGGTAGGTTCAGCTAAAGAACACGGCCAAGTGTATCTTAAATTCCCCGGAGAGTAGTTCAGCAAAACAGTACGTCTCTCTCCAAGCAAAATTGTCAAATATCAAGGGACTTGAGTATCCTCCAGCCGATCTCAAATATTCCTCAGCAGCAATACATATATTCTTAACAAGGATCCCCGACAGTCTTGGTCTAAAGATTGTTCCCCGACGGTATACCACCTTTCAAAGGAATCACTTCCCCGCAGTCTAAAAACTTCCCCAGGAGAGTCCAATCCAGTTTCCCCAGGAAAGTTGGAATTCATATCCCCAAGCAGCGAGCTTATCCCCAGTGGATTCTGGAAGCTTATCCTCTCGCAGAGCACGAACGCGTCGTCCCGGCTTGATTTAAAGAGTTATTTCCGTAACAGGATATAACTGGGTTATCCTCAGCCAAAAGCCACGGAAAGAGCGTCCTCGGCAAAATATCTTCCTACCCCCAGCGAAGTCTATCAACACTTCCGACAACAAGGATATCCCCAGCGGAGTTATCTTCATCAACTTAGCAAAGCATCGCTATCCCCACAGAGTAGCACTCCCCAGCATGATCGCTAGAGTATCTTTTCTCCCGCAGAATTATTTCATTTGCCAAGTTTATTCCTCAACGAAGTTATCTTCTCCTACCGGTATTCTTGCAACAATCATCCACAGCGGAAGCAAAATCTCTTCCTCAACATCAGCCCAGGATATGACTTCCCGGCACCCGTCAAGGATTTATTTTCCTAGACAAAAACATACATGAATCATCACATACATCATTATAGCATGCATATACGCATCATATCATATAAATCGCATCCATATCAAAAACATCATTGCTTGATCCATATCATGCATTGCATATAACTGACCTTTACCTTGCAGGAAAGATGCAGGAGAAATTCTCAAACATATTTCAAGGACTTCTCTAGTCCAGTTAAATCGACTCCAAACAGATTTTTCTGATAAAGACTCAGTAGAAGTTCTCTTATGGTCCCCTCTCCAACGGCGTGTGAGGTGGTAATTCCTTCTTCAGATATTTCCCTCTCCGGCATGAGCGTGAGGTGATATTCTCTTATGGTCCCCTCTCCAACGGCGTGTGAGGTGGTAATTCCTTCTTCAGATGTTTCCCTCTCCGGCATGAGCGTGAGGTGATATTCTCTTATGGTCCCCTCTCCAACGGCGTGTGAGGTGGTAATTCATTCTTCAGATGTTTCCCTCTCCGGCATGAGCGTGAGGTGATATTCTCTTATGGTCCCCTCTCCAACGGCGTGTGAGGTGGTAATTCCTTTTTCAGATGTTTCCCTCTCCGGCATGAGCGTGAGGTGATATTCTCTTATGGTCCCCTCTCCAACGGCGTGTGAGGTGGTAATTCCTTCTTCAGATATTTCCCTCTCCGGCATGAGCGTGAGGTGATATTCTCTTATGGTCCCCTCTCCAACGGCGTGTGAGGTGGTAATTCCTTCTTCAGATGTTTCCCTCTCCGGCATGAGCGTGAGGTGATATTCTCTTATGGTCCCCTCTCCAACGGCGTGTGAGGTGGTAATTCCTTCTTCAGATGTTTCCCTCTCCGGCATGAGCGTGAGGTGATATTCTCTTATGGTCCCCTCTCCAACGGCGTGTGAGGTGGTAATTCCTTCTTCAGATGTTTCCCTCTCCGGCATGAGCGTGAGGTGATATTCTCTTATGGTCCCCTCTCCAACGGCGTGTGAGGTGGTAATTCCTTCTTCAGATGTTTCCCTCTCCGGCATGAGCGTGAGGTGATATTCTCTTATGGTCCCCTCTCCAACGGCGTGTGAGGTGGTAATTCCTTCTTCAGATGTTTCCCTCTCCGGCATGAGCGTGAGGTGATATTCTCTTATGGTCCCCTCTCCAACGGCGTGTGAGGTGGTAATTCCCTTTCAAGATGTTTCCCTCTCCAACGGCGAGTGAGGTGACATTTCCTTCCAGATTATAATTTCCTATAGTTCCCTCTCCAACGGTGAGTAAGGTGACTCCCTTTGAGATTATATTGTCCTTTGGTTCTCTTCCTGACACTACGAAGATGGTAATCCTCACCAAGATTTTCTCAACGAGCGTTGTTGAGGTTGAAATCATTCAGGATTCTCTTACCATTCATGCTAAGGCAACAACCATCCCTGGTTTATTCATCAGCGTTTGAAGCTCCAGATTCGGCTCCGGTAACCAGTCAGGACACATCTATACCAAGCATCTAAAATCATCTCCTGCAGCGTGTCAGGTACTCATTTCCTTTTTTGCAGGTATGCAGGTTCTCGCTAAGGAATCTCCTACGCGATCAACGTCCAGATGGCATCTATAAGCCCATCATCCTATCCAAACAACATCCAAATGGCATCTATAAGCCCATCCCCTCATCATCATTGCTACTATGTGAGCGCAAATTTCTGGGCACTCTAGTGTCCAATCATCTTCTACCCTCGGATTACGAAAGGCACGTCAGCCAATCTGCATCCTCAGGTCTAAGAAGATTGAACAGGGGCAACTGTTGTACCCCAAAATTTGCCCTCCCATATTCATCAAGAATTGTCAAAGTCAAGATCACAAGATTCCCCAAGGGTTGTGCAGCTCAACTGTCTCCTAGACAGTCAAAACTAGGGTTTGAGTTCTGGTCAAGCAAATGAACTTTTCAAAGGCCCAATCAAGTCTCATATGCCTACAAAGATGGTCAAGTATCCTCATGTCAAGTTTCAAGGCACTCAGCTCAAAATTGCACAGTCAAAACCCTAAATTGCACTACAGTCAACTGTAGGGGCAAAATGGTCATTTGGCAGTCAAAAGTTCAAATTTTTGGTCAATATATCATTTTGAAGCCACAAACATCATTTGATCAATGCTTGATCATGATTCTCAAAATTTGGCTTAGAAATCATCAAAGATGCAAAAGTTGCTATATTTGGACAGCTGAAAAAGTCAACTGAAATTGACCAGGGCATAACTTTCACATGGATTATCAGAAAAATTCCATCCAAAGCTCATTTTGAAGAGAAAGACATTTCCTACAATTCATCTTCATGTTCCAAGTCCAAGAAATGCTCTCACAAAAAGTTATCAATTTCAACATTATAGGTCATTTTCAAAAGTCAACAAAAAGTGACTTTAAGTCAAAGGCCATAACTTGAGATTGGTAAATCAAAATGACATGGGACCAAAGGCATTGGTTAAAGGACTCAAAGACCTTTCCAAAATGTCCAAGAACATGTGAAAAGCTTAAAAGTTGACCAAGTTATGCCTTGTGGAAGTTGGGAAATTTTTAGGAATTTTGAAAAGTCAACATTGATGCAAAAGGCCTAAAAATGCAAATGGGCCCATTTTTCCTCCAAGTTTCTTCATGCCAAGCCTATGCACGACCATTAGGCCCAAAGGGAAGTGTTTTCATATTTTTTAATTATTTATTTGAATTTATATTAATTTATATTCATTTAAATTAATTAAATACATGAAAAATATCAAACTTAACCTAAAAAAATCTTTTCATGCATGTTTATTCTTAATATTTCGTGCATATCCCAATTAGGCAAATTTGGATGAGATTGGAACATGATTGAACAAAAACCATGAAAAAAGATTCAAAAAATATCTTGTAAAATCAAATCTTGAAATAATTGAATACAAGAGATTTTGTGGAAATTTGTTAACCTAAAGTGATCACTACATATTCAGGAATGCAAACCTAATGCCCTTGGACTCTTAGCTGCGCTCAGAAGCAAAACACAAAACTTGAAAAATTGTCCAAAAATTGAAAACTGTTTTCAAGGTTAGAGGAGGATTGAAGCCCTAAATCTTATTCCAATAGCTTCCTGGGTTGATTCTGAACGTGTATCAATCAAGAACAATCATCAATACGCGTGGAATCGGTATACAGAAGTCCATCTTTTTCCATAAAAAAGCATAATCGTATTTTCAATTTCAGGCATTATCATAACATTCTAATCATGGATTCATGTTCCTTACAAGGTTTCAAAACTAACCATTATGTTTAATTGGATTTTTAAGCTGTATACAAGGTTTTGCCATGTCCAAATTTTAGGGTTTCAGGAACTCAAAAAGGGGGTTTCCCAATACAAGTAAAATTAGGCCATCTCAATACCACCGTTGTGTTCAGTATGCCAAGACGAGGAGATTCGTGCATTCGCGAACAATTTATATCCACCCACCGTCTAATCGCTATTTTCTTGTAGGTGGCAGACAGCAACGCGTTAAAACCGTTGCCATATTGTTTTTATTTTCAGGCACGCGAAGAAGACAACTCCGTGGCACGCAGTGATTGGTTACATTCGAATTTGCGCGCGGTTTCAGATCACTAACCCATTTTATTTTATATTGATTACTCGTTATTATATATTAAAAGAATTCAAAGTGGCTCAGTGGCAGGTATAGAGGCGTGCAATCTCCAAGACCTGGGTTCGAACCCCAGGTCTTACAAATCTTCATATTATTTTTCCAACGAAACTCCTATGCGCTTCAGTAATGTAGGCGTATGATGTACCACCACCATCCAGCCACACACGTGTCCCAAGAGATCTAATCAAGGATTCGGATTAAAGACACACCATGGATGTGGATCAACGTGTCACACATAATCTAAAAAGTCAATGAATTTCAAGCTTAATGGGCCAGAAATCACCAGGCCTGAACCTCCCAAATTGGGTTTACCCCCCCCCCCCCCTGGTTTGCTTTCTATTTTTTATTTATTTCATCTTTTGGTTACTTCATTTTTTTTGTTTAGGTTAATTAACTTATTTTTCACAAAATATAAAAACACTCAAAAAATCAGAAAAAAAACATCAAAAATATAATTTCTTATAATTATTTTCATAAATAAATTAGAACGTAAATATTTAGTTTAATTAGGTTTTAGTTTTAATTTCTTTTTAATAAAAATCCAAAGAAATGTAGAATTAGGTTAATTGATAGTTTTAATGTCTTTTTAATTTTTATTTCTCACAATACTATTTATGTTATTATTTTATTTTTTATAATTAAAAATTGTACATAAGTGATTTAGGGTTTAATTTAGACTATATTTAAATCTTTCATAACAAATAAAAAAATACTAGAATTAGGGTTTGTCTTTTAATTTAATTTCAATTAATTTCTTCTCCTTATTAAATCTAAAAAACACAAAAATATCATCCTCATTTAATTTTAATTTTTAAGTCCTTATTAATTTTAATTATTTGCAAAAGGGTCCAACGCCCTAGTTTCGTTTTAATTATTTAATTTGCGCATTTATCTTATGTCGTTTAATTATAATTCTGTATCTCTCCCAAAGCATTGTAATTTTACTTTTCGCACTTTTATTTCTTCGCATTATTTATTTTCCGCTAAATCGGGTCCGGTTTAATTTTGGCGATGTGGACCCGCGCCATTTGTAATAGTTTAGTTTTATTTCCTCGCAACTTATAACTAAATATGCATGCAAGAATGAATGGACAAATTAAAATCAAGCGTAGAACACGACAAACATGACAAGACAAATAACTGAAACATGACACACAATTCGCACACACCACCCCTAGGGTACGCCTCACTGTTGCCTTTCGAAAGGTGATCGTCGAGTAGAGGACGTCTTAGTAAGTCCTCATGATCCGGGAACCTGGCATGAGGGTAGCTTCTAAGGTGTCTTCCCATTGCTCCGGTGATCACCATGTCCCTAAAATCGAATTGACCCGAACACCTCCAACGGTGGTGCTACCTACCTCTCAATGGTGGGATGGCACTACTTTAAAGGACATCTACACAGACGAATTCCTTAGGGTAGGTAGGTTCTCAAGGATACTTGCTCTAATTTCAAAAACAAATCAAAACATCTTTTCACCAACACTTTTCAATAGCTTTCAAAGCAAATTTTTCAAACACTCTGACGTACGAGTCGAACTGAAATTTTTCAAAGAAACTTTTTTAAAACCCACATTGAAAAGCAAGCAAACATTTTTGAAAACACATTGAGCAAGTATCTAAGAGCCCATGGATAACCATGGATAGAAAGGGTGCTAACACCTTCCCTTTCTATAACCTACCTCCCGAACCGAGAGCAATCTCTTTAAGGAATTTTTCTGTGCTTTTGTCCTTTCCATTTGGAGAAAATAAAAGACGGTGGCGACTCTTGCTTCCGCGACATTTCGCGAACCAGCGTTAAACAGTCAGTTCCAGATCCACCGATTACAGTCTGCTTAAAAGCTTTAACCAAGAACAATACTCAACTCGTTACTTAAAAGCTTAGAGGAGAATAATACTCAACTCATTACCTAATGGTTTTTGAGTGAGAACACTATGTCTATCACAAAGTATCAAAAGATACAGAGGGTGACTTACAACACAAGGAACACGAGAGACTCTCAAAACCTAAACCCTTATATTTAACTTAAAAACAAAAATAACTAACAAGAAATAATTTTCCCTAGGTCTTGGTCTCTCATTTATAAGCATCAATTGTCCATGGACTTCAAATTATCTACTCAATTATTCCTTGATCCATGTGCTGATTACAGCAGAGAATATCTCCTTAAATCTTGGAACAAATCTTCAAGAATCCTAAATTAGCTTAACAAAAAAATTTAGAAACTTTAATAGTGTTGGAGATTTGATTCACTTTTTCGAGATTGCATCTTTTTGACCTACGAGAATAATTTAGATATATCCAAAAGGAATCTCAAAAAATCAATTAAATCTTGTCAAGAAGTACCAAGCAGAAGCGACTGCTGTACCAAACCAAGATGTCATGACATTGTCTTCGACATGTGGTTGAAAATCACATAACAATAAATCTGTTATGACAAACCATGTTTTTACAAAATTTAGCCAATCACCAATCCATGGTACTAACAATCTCCCCCCTTTGGCAAATTTTGGCTAAAACAATCTTAGCACAAAAATCCAGGAGAGATGAATAAAACCACAAACATGGTAAGACTTATGATTATAAACCAGATTTATTTCTCCCCCTGTTACCAGGAACCCAACCAGAAAAATCACTAGACCAGAACTGAGGAAAACCCAAACGACCTGCATGAGCTATCCAAGTACACACATCTGAGATTCAAACCCTTAGAACAACATACATGAGCTATTCAAGTTCACACATAAACAGGATGCCAGAACATCTGGTTCGATATCTCTGCACATCAGAAAAGACGGCAATAGCAACACAGCAATAACAGAAGCACACAAGCATGACATGCTATCATACTCCCCTAAATAGTTGCATTAAGAAAGCAATTGCATCTACACAAGAATAATCCCCCTTAGTAGCAGCACGGTCCTATCACAATGTTAATCAATATGTCAAGACATGTGATATAACATCAGGACACCACACTTTACTCCCCCTTTTTAGCCAAAATCTTGACAAAAGGAAAATAGAGTAAATGTAAACAATGGAAATACAGAAAGAAAATGGAGACACAACTTAAAACACCAACTAAATAGACTGCTCAAAACGAGAGACTCAAACATGTCATCATTACTGCACACAGTTGCAACACAAACACACGTTTACACTTTTACTCCCATTGCAAATGACCTTCCGCACTCCTTTCTTTTTGTCAAATGTTATACGAGATATAACACTTGCTTGTATCGAAGAGTCATTCAATGGGAGAATTTTCGAAGCAAGTGTAGTTACTCTTATTATCAATGCACCACTCACCATAAGAGAGAGAGACACTCTCTTTTTCTACTACTCTTCCCATGCTTTGAATACTGGGAAATAAGACTCTAATTGACATAATCTAGGCTATCCACAACCATAGTTGACTGGACAATAAAGTTTACGTGCCACTTATGCTATTATTGTCCCAATAGCGGAACAATTTCCCAAAAACACCCTCCAATGTTTCAATATGACTTTCATTCAAGGACTAACCTAGTTCGACTAATAATATCATCCCAGAGATCCCAAGCTAAGGAGAACACATTTGCTTACAGCAAGCTCACCGACAGAACTAAGACCATTATCAACGAGCTTTATCAAGTCAAGCATGCAAACTTGATTACTCGGGCTGTAACCAACTTGCCATAGTACAGTGTCATAACATCCTCTTTAACATTGCATGCAGAACTCCATAACAAAATGGTGTTGTGGAGCGTAAAAATCATATTTTAACGGAGTTGGCAAGAACAATGCTCAATAATTGTGGTCTACCAAAATATTTTTGGGTCAATGCTATTAGCACGGAATGTTATTTCTTGAATAAGATACTTATTCATCCCATACTTGACAAAACTCCCTATGAACTTTTAAAAAGTAGAAAACCAAATTTATCTCTTTTTCATGTCTTTGGATGTAAATGTTTCGTTTTAAATAATGGAAAAGATAATCTTGTAAAATTTGACGAGAAAGTCGATAAATGTATTTTTCTTGGATATTCTCAATCTAGTAAAGCATATAGAGTGTATAACAAAAGATTACTTATTGTTGAAGAGTAGGTTCATGTTACTTTTGATGAGACTTTCCCAAATATTGTTTGGAAAGGTAGTTCTTTTCATGGTGTAGGTGCATCTACGAAAGACACACTCAAAGACACCAATGATGGAGTTGATCAAACTAAAACGGTGGAAATTGATAAGGAAAAAGATGACAACCAAGAAAAGAAAGATGATGAAAGTCACAAAGAAGATGATGGTATTCCATTGGAGTGGAGAACCTCCAAGGACCATCCAATTGACAACATTATTGGTGATATCACCAAAGGGGTAACAACTCGCTCTAAGATAAGTAACTTTTGTTATCATCATGCGTATGTATCACTAGTTGAACCTAAAAACGCTAAGGATGCCTTACTTGATGAGCATTGGCTTATGGCCATGCAAGAAGAATTGAATAAATTTGAAAGAAATGACATTTGGGACATTGTTCCTCATCCACAAAACATTAAATTATAGGCACTCAATGAGTATTTAGGAATAATCTTGATGAACATGGTGTGATAAAAAGAAATAATGCTCGTCTTGTGGCTCAACGGTATAACCAAGAGGAAGGTATTAATTATGATGAGACTTATGATCTGGTTTCCCGACTTAAGGCTATACGCCTTTTATTAGCTTATGCATGCTCTAATAACTGTAAACTATATCAAATGGAAGTAAAAAGTGAATTTCTTAACGGATATATAAGTGAAGAGGTGTATGTTTCTCAACCTCCTGATTTTGAAAATTATGAGTTTCTTGATCATGTGTTCAAGCTAAAACGTGCATTATATGGTCTTAAACAAGCCCCTAGGGCATGGTATGACCGACTTAGTAAGTTTTTTCTAGAGCAAGGATACTCTATAGGTAATGTATACACTACACTCTTTATTAAACGTCAAGGAAAGCATATCTTACAAGTTGAAATCTATGTTGATGATATCATTTTTGGATCTACTAATATGCATCTTGTCAAGGAGTTCTATAAGCTTATGCAGGGAGAGTTTAAAATGAGTCTAATGGGAGAGTTAAACTACTTTCTCGGACTAAAAAATAAGCAAATTGATGACGGATTTTTGGTATTTCAAACTGTTGTACCCCAAAATTTTCGCTCCTATATTTCTCAAAACATTGAAAGGAAGATCTCCAAGTTGCTCAAGGTAGTCCAAGGGTTGGCCAGACAAGCTCTCTCCTAAGGCAGTCTACCCCAAATTAAGGTTTCATGTTGCATCAAGATTCTTGAGCCCAAGTGGTCCAAAATTCTCACCAATGTCCTAATATGTTCTCAAGATCATCCATATCAAGTTTCAAGCCTTGTAGAGGAAGTTTGCTCAGTCAATTGCTTAAAAGGTCCAAAAGTCGACTGTGCTAGGGAAAAAGTCAATTGTGACCCACATACAGTCAAACTTCAAGATTTTTTTATAAACATTCTCATTTTGAAGTATATTTCATCATACGATCAAGGTTTGATCATGATTCATCAAGGATTGCTCATAATTCATCAAGACTCAAAAGTTGCTAAATTAGGGTTTGTAGGAAAAGTCAACTCAACTTTGACCAAGCATACCTTTCTCATACTTTATGAGAAATGACCCATCCAAAGCTCATTTTGAAGAGGATGCAATTTCCTACAATCCACCTTCATCTACAAAGTTCAAAATATGCACACACAAGAAGTTATGAATTTGGACATTATAGGTTATTTTGAAAAGTCAACAAAAACACCTTTTTTGTCAAAGCGTCATACATGAGCATGGAATATCAAATTGAGATGATACCAAAAGTGTGGATTAGAGGACATCTCAAGCTTTCTAAAAAGTCAAAGAACACCTCCAAAGATTCAAAATTGAGGAAGTTATGCATTGGTGAAGTTGACCTTTTTTGCAAAATTGTCAAAAGTCAACTATCCCCAAAACTCTAAATTTTGCCAAATGGGCCCATTCTTTTTCACTTGTTTTGAGTTGGAATCATATCCCACATTCCCTAGCCTTTGACACTTGTCCATATCATATTTTTATTAATTATTTTGATTTTAATTTGAATTAATTTGATTTAAATCAAAATAAATCAAATAAAAATCCAAAGCATTGATAACAAGGGATTTTGTGCTTGTTTCAGGTTCCAATTACAGCTAGCATCATTCAAATTCATGCCAAGCCTTAAAGTGCACAAGAATATTCAAAATAAGCCATGTTTGGAAAGATCTTCAAAGCAAATCAAATCAATATTCAAAGCATTGAAAGAAGAAGATTTGGACACAACTATTAACTCTAATGCATTGCTTGATACATAAGGAGGCGAGGCAGATCAAAAGCAAGGTTAAAAATCAGGCGCAGAGCAAGAACATAATTTTCAAAAACAAGCAAAAAGTGTGAGATCGAATTAGTGGTTAGAGGCGTCCTCAAGGCTTGGTATCTGTCCCAATCGCTTCCTGGCAGTCTCCACAAGCGAAAGCAATCAAAAGCAACTGTTTTCAAGCCATACAACGCGCTTTATGTCTGCCACGGTATCACTAGGTTCTTGAATTCAATTAACATTATTCTTGCATCCATAGTGTAAAATAATGGCATAACCTTGATCACCATGATATTTGCAAACTTTCCACAATACTCAATTTCATTTATATGGCCTGTGCTGTAACTCACCATTGTTAGGTTTTCAAGCTTTGGTTTAGGGATTTTTATTTCAGGAACAATTAGCCTTCATAATGGGCATGGTTGTGATCAGGAGGACGAGACGAATATAACCATGGTGTTAGATTCCATTTACATGGCCTGTGGAAGGTTTTGAGAATGCTTGGTTTGTAGCAACGGACATTTGTCCGTGGGTATAGGTATTTCAGGTTTTAGCCACGGAGAGAGGAAGGAGATGATGTGTTGTCACTCCCTTACTGGCCTGTTTGAATTTCGCGCCAGATCTCTACTAACGCTTGGTTTTTTATATATTATTCTTATTGTATGTTTTATGTACAATCAAAACAGAATAGCCCAGTGGTTGCCACACAGGTTTTCAAGGCGTTAGAGGCTGGAGGTCAGGGGTTCGATCCCTGCCTCCAGCATTTGTTATTTTCCCATTTATTTTCAGGTTATCATATGCATGTGCAAGAAAAATGCCCACCATGGACCTTCATCATCCATGCGCCAGATGGCCAGATCTGGTGGCTACTACTGAGGGTGCACCAAAGGGCCAGTCAAGCGCAACGCACTGAATTGCAGAAAGTCAAAATGGATCAACACAAATGGGCCAAATTCTTGCTATGCACACCCCCTCTATTCAGGCCCATCTCTCTCTTTCTTTTTTTGTTTATATTTTCATTTAATTATTTTTATTTATTTACTTAACCAAAAATTATTTTCTTTTTATCAAAAAATCACCAAAAATATTTTATGCCCAATTAAAATCAGAATTTTTATTTTTCATCAATAAATATTAATTAAAATAATTAGGTTGTTTATGTTAGATAACTTTAATTGATTTTGTAAATATTTAAAATTAATTAGAATCAATAGGTTTATTACTAATTTAATTATTTTATTTCTTTCCTAAAATAATCAAAAAACAAAAATATGTCATTTAAATTATTTTTCATTAATTAATTTAATAACCAATTAATTTAGCATTCAATTTAAGGATTTAATTTCTTTTCTTAAAAAATATTAAAAACAACAAAAACATTTTCTTTTAATTAGGAGGGTCAAAACCCTAGTTTCGCATTCGATTCAAGTTTCTCGCGCGCTTTATTTTTATTTAATTATTGTATCTGCTCCCAGTTTGTAATAATTAAATTAGGACATTTATTTATTTTTACTGCTTTTTAATTTTCAAAGGGTTTGTTTTTAGCGATGTAAATACCCGACGCCTTGTAATAGTTAGTTTAAATTCCGCACTTTAATTTCTGCAAATATTTAACTGTTAGATGTTTGATAATAGGGTTTGCATGACAAGAATGAATGTCTGAATTTAAAACAATTAGATCACTCTAAATGTGCAAAGATAAAAATAACTGAAATCAATACACTCGCACATGCGCACTCCTAGGGTACATCCCACTTGGTTGCCTTCGTAAATGGTCATTAAGTATAGGTTGTTTTAGAGGTCGCCCTCTTGTCTAAAAGATCATAAGTGGCCTCGAAATGGTTGCCTCAGATATTGTTGCCTCGAATAATTGATCTAAGACATTAGGGTTACCACTAAGACATCCTAATATTGCTTTAGTGACTGTATGTCCCTTTCGAATTGACCCTCAAACTCCAACGACGGTGCTACCTACTCACTAATAGTGGGATAGCATTGTCTAAAGGAAACGAACATAGAACGATTCTTTTTTCGAGTAGGTAGATTAGTTCTTAAGTACTTGCTCAATCCAAACAAATTTTTTCACACTTACACTCTTTTACAAACAAAGTTTTCAAAAACACTTCATTACACTCTTGAAGACAAAAGCAAGAGTTAAATCGAAGTTAAAACAAAATCTTTTCAAAGCCCACAAACACAAAGAAAACAATTTTTGAAAATGATGAGCAAGTACCTAAGAGCCCGTAGATAACTACGGATAGAAAGGGTGCGAATACCTTCCCTTTCTATAATCTACCCCCTGTACTCAGAAATATCTCGAAAAAGGAATTTTTCTGTGCTTTTTTCCTTTCCTTGTTGGATAAAATAAAAGACGGTGGCGACTCTTGCTTACCGCGACATTTTGCAAAAACAAATGCAAAATGAAAACCAGCAAAATTTCCTTTAATGAAATAGGGAAACCACGTCCCGGTTCTGGCCACCATATCACAGAACTGGCGACTCTGCTGGGGATTTAATAAGTGGGGTGTACCTTAGGAATAGTTCATCATATTGTTTTCTATTGTTTGATTTGATTGCTTTATCTTTGTGGGCTTTGTATCGGAGTTACTATAGATCCTAACCCGGATCTGGGGATACCTTTTAGGTAAGTAGCAATAGACTGTAAGGGAACTGTACAGCATAGACCGATACAGTTGAAGCAGTAGCTGCGTTGGTGTGACACTTTAGTTGGTACCGATACCCCTTGTGTAGGAACAAGAAGAGTATGGGGATGCTAAGGGGTCATTAAGCATCAACTGACCTTAGAACCTATAATTGACCAACTTGGCCATAGAAAAGTAGCAGTATGCTACACTCATTGAGACCATAATCTCGTGATGATTCCGGCCGCAAGAAAAGGTTGCTAAACTGGAATTATGACCGATCGAGGATGGTCAGTGATATTGAGATCCTCTAGAACCCGGTTACTATTACTAGGACAGGTTGAACCAACTAAACTGAAAGAGGGTAATACCTAAACTCCATGCCAGCCTGAAATTTAAGGGTTATTGTATGACTTGTGTGTTTTCAACTTGAACTACTTGCACATGTTTGTTATCTAACAACATGAGTTCTTTGCAGGTTTTGTTTACAGTCCTTATCCAATAACTTGGATTTCTTGCCGGATTTACTTACTTACATCACATCACATTTGCTTAAACGCATAGCATACACATCATAACATCACGCCTTAACATTTCCTTAACCATTTCAAGGATCTCAAGGGTTTTTGATGCAGGTTATGGTAAATCAAACGTCCATCAAGGGGAAAAGGGGATTTATTTTCCTTTAGCCAAAGTTCTCTAGAGATCAAAACACGATAACTTGAGTCAGTGGCTATGACCCACTCGATATGATGAGCTTGACTCTTGAAGAAGAACTCTTGATGACACGAAGTTTCTTTAATCAAAGCTGTAAAATTCAAATTCTAACAGTTTCTTGTTTACCCCGCGAGATCCTTGAAAATATTGCATACATATATTATACATATCATTGCATAACAGGTCTCCCAGTACAGGTCTCTCATGTTCTCGCTGTTTATTTCAGCAATGGCTCTCCAACAAGACAACCAAGATCTTCAAACTCAAGAAGCTCAGTTCAGGGACGTATTCCTAAACCTATCCAAGGGGAAGGAAGAGTTGAAAACACTCCTCGTCGGGAACTTGGTCAAGAAAAGTCCTGAAGACAATAAGGACGAACGGCTAGAACGACTGCAAGCTGACTTAGGTGCCATGAAAACCCAGATGCTAGGGCAGATGGCTCTTATCTAAGGCTTAGCTCGGGAACAAGAAGAGCTGAGAACCATTATCAACCAGCTTCATCAAAACAGATACAACAGTATGAAGCAAATAGTCGAGGTCGGGGACCAAGTCGTTGGTCAACATCCAAGAAGACAAGGGTTTGGGTTGGTGAAGAATGGACCTCTCCAAGTTGCTACTACCTCACGGGTCCAACAACAACCTCGTCATAAACAACCGATTAATTAGAGTAAGCCGGATAGGCCCAAGAGGCAATTTACCAAGCTTAACATGCCGCTGTCCCAAGATTTGCAACACCTGTTGAGATTGAATCTGGTGACATTGGTAGGACCTCATCCGAATCCTAAGACTTCTTCACCTAACTACAATCTTGATGCAAGGTGCGCATACCATTCTAATAGTTTGGGGCATGATACTGACAACTGTTGGAAGTTGAAGTACAAAATTCAAAATCTGATTGGCGAAGGAGTGCTGGAGTTTACACAAGATGGTCAGGCTGAGTTCTTCTACCATCCCTCCAAGGCATGTCCTCTGAAGTGACAAGACCAGACGAGAAGACTTTTTTTTCATTAGAATTTTCAATTTGTAATTTTCCTTTGATTGTTCAAACATTTATTCATGTCAAATTTTGTCACTTCATCAATGCATTGCATATGTCTGTTTTGAATCAATCCATTCGTATTCACTATATTCAAATTGCTTTCATTTTTTGTGATGTTCAACTCTCGATTAAAAAATTCTAAGCCTTTAGAAAGAGGATGACGAAAATGATATCAAAATCTCTACAGTATGCTTTTGAACAGACCCCACTGACGATGTACAGGCGTTGTTTCAAATCCTAAACAGTGGAGTTATAAGGAAGATAATCCCTAGTCAACCCCTTTGAGCCAAAGAAGTTGGAGTTTTTCTTTTCACACAAATTAAAACCCTTAATCACAACCTAGGGCAGGGTAGTCTCTTAGTTAATTCGGGTGCACAATGAATGGCATCAAAGAGGTCCTTCCAAAATAAAATATGGTGATGGTTCCTTATAATCGTCAGGACAGGCAGTCATTATCTCTCAAAAATAAAAGCCCATTAAGTCAAAACCTATGAAGGAGACTTAAGAAAAAAAACTGGGGCATCCCGCTGACTGTAATCACAAAAACAGTTCAGGAAAAAGACAGGGATAATAAAATAAAAAAGAAAGAGGTCCTACAAACTCTCAACAAAAATGACTTCCTGTTCAAAATAAATTGTCAGTATCCGAACCATCACTAGAATATCAGAGCAAAGACTCAAACGGGATCTAATGCACGATTAGCTGAGTTTAGGATCGAAGAACATCATGAAGAACGGGTGGGTACAAATACATTTTGAGCCTTTATCCTTTGTTTCTTGAACCGTGAACCAGGCCACGTTATAACCCTTAAAAGTCCTAGCTGAAGCATGGGTTAGTTCGAAAGCATACTGTTACAAAAGGTATCCTGACTCCTGTAAGACTTGCTGTAAATCCTGAGTTGACATCACATTTTACAAAAACTTGTTTAACTAAAAAATGCATTTTCAAAAATTTCAAGACAGACATAAGCTTTGCATTCTTAAAATAACATTGTTTGCATATGAATATTTGTTCAAACAGCAGATAAATTCGCACGACGAATATCTAGTGAACAAAAAACCTTCTCAATAAAAAAAAGATCACCTCAAGTGGAAAAACACTTCCAACCAAGGGGCACGACATGATCATTGTCCATCATCTGGGGCAGTCAAGTCAAGATTCAGAGAATCTCTCAAAGATGCCAAATAGCCAGGGGCAAATATCCATATGAGTCACTTGGGGCATTAGACATGGATTCCCACAATGAATCTTGCATTATCAAACGAACATCTTCTGGTAGTATGGCAACACGACACTACCGACAGTGACAACTCCCTACGCTCTGAGAGCATGGACATGGTCAGAAAATATTGTGCATGAACAAAGACCCGCTAGGTTGATACACCTAGGAAAAAATAAGGGAATCCCGGAGAACCAAAAAGGTTCGGGCAAAATTAGGGATAAAAACAAAAAGATATGTACACCCGGCAAGTCGAAAACCTGAAAAGGCGGCTTGGGCAAGAAAGGGTATCCCGGTGGACTGAAAATCTGAAAAGACAGTCCAGGAAAAAGTTAGGGATTAAAGCGTACGACTATGTCCCGTCATCTCGTCACTTGCCTACCAGAAGAAGATTTGTCATTTCAATCGGCAATTACCAAGCACCTCATAGGTTGGAATAATACTCGATCCACAAGGCCTCCGCAGGCACCTTCTCCCGTAGATACATGGGCAGAAAAGTCTCGATGTAAAGTCATTGTCATATCCTCAGCCCGCGTACCAGTAACATCTACACTCCCCGCAGAGTAAGAAAAGGACAGTGGTGTTAATTCTCCCCAGCTGAGACTCGCAGTTGTGAATGAATAAGTAATATTCTCCCCAAGCAGAATTTATCTGCCATCAGCACTAAAAAAGATTTTATCCCCAGCGGAGTATAAAAATATCCCCAGTGGAGTTTGAAAAAGTCATCCCAGTAGACTCTGGAAGATTTTACCCAGTAGAGTCTAAAAGGTTATTCCCCGTGAAGTCGCAACTGGAAAATCATCCCCAGCGGAGTTCATTTCTTTCACAAACAGAAACTCAATTCCCAACAGAGTTTATCATCGCCGGCAATGATGGTTCATCCCCAACCGAGGTTATTTCTCCAAATCAACAGATCCTCCGGCAGAGTATGTCCTCCCCACAGAGTCATTTCCTCATCAGTTTATTCCCCAGAGGAGTTATCCTCTCCTGCAGGTTTATTCTCACCATCATCTTCATCCACTATCTCTAGGAGAAACGAAGAATTCAATTCTTTTCTCCAGCAGTGATCCGGGATTTATTTTCCCCAGATAAAAACATCACATTTTCATACATCATGACATGCATACGCATCATACAACACAATCTCATTTATTTTGAGAACATCATTGCTTGATACATATCATGCATTACATACAACTAACCTTTACCTTTCAGGAAAGATTCTCACAAAATTCAAGCTATGAAGCTTTTACCTCAGTCGAATTATGGACAAGTTCCTAAATTTCGACAAAGATGTTTCCAGTTGAAACGGACAAGTTCCTAAATCTCGACAAAGATGTTACCTCAGTTGAATTACGAACGAGTTCCTAAATCTCAGCAGAGACGATTTCCTTAGTTGAATTACTGACGAGTTCCTAAATCTCAGCATAAATATTTCCTTAGTTGAATTACGGACGAGTTCCTAAATCTCGACAGAGATGTTTCCTCAGTTGAATTACGGACGAGTTCCTAAATCTCAGCAGAGATGTTTCCTCAGTTGAATTACGGACGAGTTCCTAAATCTCAGCAAAGATGTTTCCTCAGTTGAATTATGGACGAGCTCCTAAATCTCGACAAAGATGTTTCCTCAGTTGAATTACGGACGAGTTCCTAAATCTCGAAAAAGATGTTTCCTCAGTTGAATTACATACGAGTTCCTAAATCTCAGCAGATATGTTTCCTCAGTTGATTACGGATGATCGAAGTTCCTAAATATCAACAGAGACGACTCACCAGCAGAATAACGGACGTCCAAAGCTCCTAAAGTTCTACTTCTCTCAACAAAGATCAGACTTCCTCGGCGGAATCTTCCTTAACAACAGGTATACAAGCTCTTGCTAAGGGTTCTCTTATGCGATCGACACTCCTTCAGATGGCATCTTGAAGCCCATCCCCTCATCAACAATTTCCAAATGGCATCTGGAAGCTCATTCCCGACATCACAAGACAATTATCACTTCAGGCGAGTGCAAATTTCTGGGCACTCTAGTGTTCAATCCTCTTCCACCTTCGGATCACGAAAGGCACGAAAGCAAATATACATCCTCAGGTTTAAGAAGATTGAACAGGGGCATATGTTGTACCCCAAAATTTTCCCTCCCATATTTCTCAAAACATTGCAAGGAAGATCTCCAAATTGCTCAAGGTAGTCCAAGGGTTGGCCAGACAAGCTCTCTCCAAAGGCAGTCTACCCCAAATTAGGGTTTCATGTTGCATCAATATGCTTGAGTCCAAGTGGTCCCAAATGATCACCAATGTCCTAATATGTTCTCAATATCATCCATATCATGTTTCAAGCCTTGCAGAGGAAGTTTGCTCAGTCAATTGCTCAAAAGGTCCAAAAGTCGACTGTGTTAGGGCAAAAGTCAAATGTGACCCACATATAGTCAAACTTCAAGATTTTATGTCAACATTCTCATTTTGAAGTATATTTCATCATTTTATAAAAGGTTTATCATGATTCATCAAGGATTGCTCATAATTCATCAAGACTCAAAAGTTGCTAAATTAGGGTTTTGTAGGAAAAGTCAACTCAACTTTGACCAAGCATAACTTTCTCATACTTTATGAGAAATGACCCATCAAAAGCTCATTGTGAAGAGGATACAATTTCCTACAATCCATCTTCATCTCCCAAGTTCAAAATATGCACACACAAGAAGTTATGAATTTGTACATTATTGGTCATTTTGAAAAGTCAACAAAAACACATTTTTTGTCAAAGCTTCATACATTAGCATGAAATATCAAATTGAGATGATACCAAAAGGGTTGATTAGAGGACATCTAAAGCTTTCTAAAAAGTCAAAGAACACCTCAAAAGATTCAAAATTGAGGAAGTTATGCATTGGTGAAGTTGACCTTTTTTGCAAAATTGCCAAAAGTCAACTATCCCCAAAACTCCAAATTTTGCCAAATGGGCCCATTCTTTTTCACTTGTTTTGAGTTGGCATAAAATCACATGTTCCCTAGCCTTTCCCACTTGTCCATATCATATTTTTATTAATTATTTCGATTTTTATTTGAATTAATTTGATTTAAATCAAAATAAATCAAATAAAAATCCAAAGCATTGATAACAAGGGATTTTGTGCTTGTTTCAGGTTCCAATTATAGCTAGCATCATTCAAATTCATGCCAAGCCTTAAAGTGCACAAGAATATTCAAAATAAGGCATGTTTGGAAAGATCTTTAAAGCAAATCAAATCAATATCCAAAGCATTGAAAGAAGAAGATTTGGACACAACTATTAACCCTAATGCATTGCTTGATACATAAGGAGGTGAGGCAGATCAAAAGCAAGGTTGGAAATCAGGCACAGAGCAAGAACAGAATTTGCAAAAACAAGAAAAAAAGTGTGAGATCGAATTGGTGGTTAGAGGCGTCCTCAAGGCTTGGTATCTGTCCCAATCGCTTCCTGGCAGTCTCCACAAGCGAAAGCAATCAAAAGCAAGTGTTTTCAAGCCCTACAACACGCTGTAAGTCCGCCACGGTATCACTAGGTTCTTGAATCCGATTAACATTATTCTTGCATCCATAGTGTAAAATAATGGCATAATCTTGATCACCATGATGTTTGCAAAACTTTTCACAATAATCAATTTCATTTATATGGCTTGTGCTGTAACTCACCATTGTTAGGTTTTCAAGCTTTGGTTTAGGGATTTTTATTTCAGGAACAATTAGCCTTCATAATGGGCATGGTTGTGATCAGGAGGACGAGATGAATCTAACCATGGTGTTAGATTCCATTTACATGGCCTGTGGAAGGTTTTAAGAATGCTTGGTTTGTAGCAACGGACATTTGTCCGTGGGTATAGGTATTTCAGGTTTTAGCCACGGAGAGAGGAAGGAGATGATGCGTTGTCACTCCCTTACTGGCCTGTTTGAATTTCGCGCCAGATCTCCACTAACGCTTGGTTTTTTATATATTATTCTTATTGTATGTTTTATGTACAATCAAAACAGAATAGCCCAGTGGTTGCCACGCAGGTTTTCAAGGCGTTAGAGGCTGGAGGTCAGGGGTTCGATCCCTGCCTCCAGCATTTGTTATTTTCCCATTTATTTTCAGGTTATCATATGCATGTGCAAGCCAAATGCCCACCATGGACCTTCATCATCCATGCGCCAGATGGCCAGATGGCCAGATCTAGTGGCTACTACTGAGGGGCACCAAAGGGCCAGTCAAGCGCAACGCACTGAATTGCAGAAAGTCAAAATGGATCAACACAAATAGGCCAAATTCTTGCTATGCACACCCCTCTATTCAGGCCCATCTCTCTCTTTCTTTTTTTGTTTATATTTTCATTTAATTATTTTTATTTATTTACTTAACCAAAAATTATTTTCTTTTTATCAAAAAATTACCAAAAATATTTTATGCCCAATTAAAATCAGAATTTTTATTTTTCATCAATAAATATTAATTAAAATAATTAGGTTATTTATGTTAGATAACTTTAATTGATTTTGTAAATATTTAAAATTAATTAGAATCAATAGGTTTATTACTAATTTAATTATTTTATTTCTTTCCTAAAATAATCAAAAACAAAAATATGTCATTTAAATTATTTTTCATTAATTATTTTAATAACCAATTAATTTAGCATTCAACTTTAGGATTTAATTTCTTTTCTTAAAAAATATTAAAAACAACAAAAACATTTCCTTTTAATTAGGAGGGTCAAAACCCTAGTTTCACATTCGATTCAAGTTTCTCGCGCGCTTTATTTTTATCCAATTATTGTATCTGCTCCCGGTTTGAAATAATTAAATTAGGACATTTATTTATTTTTACCGCTTTTTAATTTTCAAAGGATTTGTTTTTGGCGATGTAAATACGCGATGCCTTGTAATAGTTAGTTTAAATTCCGCACTTTAATTTCTACAAATATTTAATTGTTAGATGTTTGATAATAGGGTTTGCATGACAAGAATGAATGTCTGACTTTAAAACAATTAGATCACCCTAAATGTGCAAAGATAAAAATAACTGAAAACAATACACTCGCATATGCGCACTCCTAGGGTACATCCCACTTGGTTGCCTTCATAAATCGTCATTGAGTATAGGTTGTTTTAGAGGTCGCCCTCTTGTCTAAAAGATCATAAGTTGCCTCGAAATGGTTGCCTCGGATATTGTTGCCTCGAATAATTGATCTAAGACATTAGGGTTACCACTGAGACATCTTAATATTGCTTTAGTGACTGTATGTCCCTTTCGAATTGACTCTCAAACTCCAACGACAGTGCTACCTACTCACTAATAGTGGGATAACATTGTCTAAAGGAAACGAACATAGAACGATTTTTTTTTCGAGTAGGTAGATTAGTTCTTAAGTACTTGCTCAATCCAAACAAATTTTTTCACACTTACACTCTTTTACAAACAAAGTTTTCAAAAACACTTCATTACACTCTTGAAGACAGAAGCAAGAGTTAAATCGAAGTTAAAACAAAAACTTTTCGAAGCCCACAAACACAAAGAAAACAATTTTTGAAAATGATGAGCAAGTACCTAAGAGCCCGTAGATAACTACGGATAGAAAAGGTGCTAATACCTTCCCTTTCTATAATCTACCCCCCGTACTCAGAAATATCTCGAGAAAGGAATTTTTCGGTGCTTTTTTCCTTTCCTTGTTGGATAAAATAAAAGACGGTGGCGACTCTTGCTTACTGCGACATTTTGCAAAAACAAACGCAAAACGCAAACCAGCAAAATTTCCTTAACGTAATAGGGAAACCACGTTCTGGTTCTTGCCACCGTATCACACAAACCAAGTATTTTCTCAAATTTCTCAAAAGATTCGGCATGGATGGTGCAAAGGAAATTGACACACCTATGGAAACAAACGGTAACTTTGATAGAGATAAAAACGGTAAGGATTTTGAGGTAAAAAGGTATCGATGTATGATTAGATATCTTCTTTATCTTACCGCATCTAGGCCTGATATTATGTTTGATCTTTGTATGTGTGCACGATATCAATCCGTTCCTAAGGAATCCCATTTAAAAGACGTTAAGCGCATTCTTAAATACCTTATTGGTACCTCTAAGTTTGGACTTTGGTATTCCAAGGGAAATGATTGTAGCTTGGTTGGTTATTCTGATTCTGATTTTTTCGGTTGCAAATTGGATAGGAAAAGTACTAGTGAAACTTGTCATATGTTTTCAAAAATTCTTGGTAAGTTGGCATAGTAAAAAGCAAGTTTTTATCGCTTTGTCAACCGCCAAGGCGGAATACATGGCAACTGATAGTTGTTGTGCACAAATCTTGTGTCTTAAACAATAACTACTTGATTTTGATATTAAACTCTCGTGTATTCCTATCATGTGTGACAATACTAGTTCCATTAATTTAACCAAAAATCATGTACTACATTCACGCACCAAACATATTGATATACGCGACCACTTTCTTCATGATCATGTTGAAAAAGGGGATGTTGTGTTTGAGCATGTTGATAGAAAAAATCAACTTGCCGATATTTTCACTAAACCACTCGCAACAGAACCTTTTGTCAATGTACGCGGAGAATTGGGGATAATTGATATCTCCAATGTTGCCGAATCTTATGTTATTTCTTGCACTTTATATTGTTACTCTAACTTTTTGTTTGAGTATTTTACTTCATGTGAGTGAAACTTCTATTTCATCTAGAGTGAGGTAATATCGTTTCAATTTCTCCTTGAAAATAAGATTTTCCTTAATGCATGGTACTAGTTTACTTCTAAAAATGCTTGAAATTTTCTCAAATGATGAATACCATGAATGTTCATTTCCAATTTTTTATTATTAAAAACCATTGTGTCTTCTTGATCCATACTCTTATAATGACTTCATATATTAATTCTTTTACATTTGTATAACTTTGTTCTTATTATGCAATCATGCGCGTTTGTTTATACTTTATTTCTCGTCCTTGTGCTTGAGTTATTCATATGCATGAGTTTTGCAGTATTTCCTTCTTATTTTCTTGGTTAAATGGCATGAAAAACGTCTTCATTGTGCTTTTAGTAGCGACATATTCTTGTTGCTATGCTAGTCACATGCGTGTGCAGCATCGGGAGTCCCACTGTGAATCATTACGTGATCGTGACGCTACAAAAACAACTTGATAATATTGTTATTTCCTGCTTGTTTATTTTATATGCATTATGTTACATTTGTTGTAATGTTGTTTGCATGTTATTTAAAATTTTTCATCATTACATATATATGGGGATATGTGATTGTTGCTCTTCTATGAAAAATAGCCTTTGAGTGCTATATTAGTATTGTTATCGAACTATGATACTTCTCACGATTTGCAATCTTTCTTTTTGGTGTTGTCAAAGGGGAAAAATCATATGCGAGTCAAAGTAGGGAAGAACAAAGTCAGAGGGGGCCTTATAATACAAGAAATGCATCGTCACAAGTTTTACCATCATAAAAAAAGGGGAGTATGTGAGTACAACTTCGTCATCAAATGTTTTGCATGATGTCAAAACTGGAAAAAGCTAGCACTTCTATATATTGGATGGTATCCTTATGTCTTGTAGCACTCCTCTACATTATAATTCTTAGGAATCATCATCAAAAATAATTTTGAAATTGATCCAAGTCATTAAAAACAAGTTTCTTCATAATTTTCTACTACATACGTCGATGCATCTGCTTTTTAGGTCGACACATGTAACTCATTTTTGAAGCTTGTAGCCTCTATAAGTCTTAGGTCGACACATGTATTTCATAGGTCAACACCTACTGAAGCATTTCTGAAATTGCAGAAATTATTATTTTATGTGTCGACACATCCGTTTTTCAGGACAACACATTTGCTAGCATTTTAAAGCCTGTAGCTTCTGTTTCAGTTTGGTCGATGTTGTACCCCAATTTTTGCCCCTAAGATTCCCCTATCATATCATGTCAACTTGATCATAACAAAATCACATTAGGGTTGGTTCTTTCTCTTTTTCTATCTCCTATCTTTAAGTTTTCTCTTGAGGAATCTCCAAGCACCTTAGTTGTGTATTTTGTATATGTGTTGATAATTAACCTCTAACCAAAATACAAAAAAATATTTGTCTTTGTCTTTGAAAATTGTGTTTTGTAGGTACCGATTCGAAGCATCCAACAAATAAGGTTTTCCGGTATTATTTCCCTAAAATCTCTTTTTTGCAAAGAAAAATAAAAATAATTAAATTTTTTTCATTTTTTTGTTGACCTGAACAATCGATTGCTCCCATGGCGCAATCAATGGCACAGAGTGTATTGTGCAAAATCTTTGAAAAAATTGTGTTTTCAGCCTTTAAAAATCAAAAAAAATTAGTATGTGTCGACACATACATGTTATGCATCGACTCATACAAGTTGGTTGATTCTGTATTGTGTCGAAGTAGCAGCTTGCATCGACACATACATGTTATGTATCGAGTCATGCAAGTTGGTTGATTATGTATTGTGTCGAAGTAGCAGCTTGCATCGATACATACATGTTATGTATCAACTCATTCAAGTTGGTTGATTCTGTATTGTGTCGAAGTAGCAGCTTGCATCGACACATACATGTTATGTTTCGACTCATGCAAGTTGGTTGATTCTGCATTGTATCGAAGTAGCAGCTTGCATCGACACATACATGTTATGTTTCGACTCATGCAAGTTGGTTGATTTTGTATTGTGTCGAAGTAGCAGCTTGCATCGAACCATAGAAGCTTGTTTCGACTCATCATGTTGTGTATAAATATCATGCGTCGACACATGCATGTTATGTATCGACTCATCCTGTTGTGTATAACTAGCATGTGACGACACATGCGTGTTATGTACCGACTCATGCAAATTGATGGATTATGTATTATGTTGAAATAGCAGCTTGTATCGATGCATAGAAGCTTGTGTCGAATCATGCTGTGTTATACAACTATCATGTGTCAACGCATACGACTCTTGTGTCGACTCATAACAGCAAAACACACGTGATTTTTGAAAAAAGCCAGCAATTTCAAATCTGTCATCTTTTTGGCTCCAATTTTTCTGCATAATTTGAAAATTATATCATTAATTCAATTTTTGGCTCCAAGAATCAATTACCAAATTACCACTAATCCCAATCCTAAACTCTATAAATAAAGCCCTGATCTCATTCAAATTTCAAGCTTTTGATAGCCAAAATCACTTTGCTAAAAAATCTCTCAATTCTCTCCATCTACCAAATTCACTCAAAGCTCCATTTTCAAAAAGTTAGTAAGCTTTGCATTGAAGCTTAGTAATCTTTGAGCTAAACCTTCATCCAAACACCTTTTTTTTTCATCAATTCTCTACATCCAAGCTTTGGTAATTGATTCTTGTGGTTGAATTGAAGCAAATTGTGGAAGTTTTTTGATAATTCTCTAATTCTACATTTGGTAAGTTGGATCATCATCTTTCACAATGTGATCTCTTGTGGATTTATGGCTTTGATTCATTGAGCACTGTTTTATGATTCCATTAGTTCTATTTTCTCATAATTTGATGGAATTTTCACGCTCAATTGGATCCATGATCATAAGGTGTTTGATGAAAAGTTGGAACAAGAATTTGATCCTTGAGATGCTGTTTTCGACATATTTTAACAGGTTGCAATCAATTGTTGTAACATTGCAATTGTTTGTCACATAAAGTTGATTTGAAAAAAACTGCACTGATTCAATTGGTAGCTGTCGAAGCACAATTGATTGTAACAGTGTCGAAAATACTTTTTCTACCTTATTTTGGGGCTGTTTCGACTCAAATATTTTTTTTTCTCACTCTCTTTGATGGAAAATTTGGATTGCAATTTTAAATGTCCAATTTGTCTTTAAACTCAATGGACTTTGTGATGTAGATGAAGTTGGATAAATGATCATCAATTCAAATCTACCTAAGAGTGAATTATTTAATTCATTTTTGGTGCTTTGGATTAATGATATGTTTAGTGCTTTAATCCATCTAGAGGAGTGGTTGAATTTAAAGATGAAATAATTTTGAGATGGTGATCCAAATTAGCTTATCATTCCCCTCCCTCTTTATCTTATCCCTTTCTTTTTTAATTGTGCTACATGTTAAGGGATGGTGATCTCTATATCATTTATCCAAACATGAAGTACATAGATTGCTATTGACCGGCCTCAAAATAGGTGCGACTTCTACATAAGTCCACTTACGATTACTTAACGTAGCGCTAAATTTTGTCCTGATTCGAATAAATGATCATTCGTGGCCCAAACTTATGATTGCAAGCCCAAGTATGTTAATTTGATCTCTTTGATCCAATAACCTTGAGATTCATTGTGTGGAGGCTTTGGTTCTACCAATCCTCTAATGGATCTACAACACCTTTGGTCAACGCGGATCACTTAAACATCGTTGATCATTAAATGTTACTTTTGAGGATTCCAAAATGGATGATATACTTGACAAAAAGCAAATGCAACTTGTGTGGAGGCTTTGGTTCTACCAATCCTCTAATGAGTTCCAAATGCAAGTTTCAATATGGTCATCCAACTAACCACTAATTTCTAACAATTGACTTTACTTTATTCTTTTATTTTTTATGCTTTATGTATCATTTAATTTAAGCATTTACATTTTATGCCATTTTTTATTTTGCTCACTTGAGCATTTATTCTTATTCCATTTTTATTTTTCTCACTTGAGCACTTACTTTTATGTCATTTTTATTTTCCTCACTTGAGCTTTTCTTTTCCTTTTAAAGACACCTAATAATCAACATGAACCATAAAAATCTTTAATGATACTTGGACTATTTGGTTACTATCCTTGGCATTATGGAGTATTGGACTTCTTGGACTTAGGATTAGAAACCTTGGCCTATCTTGGAGACCTTGTGATCTTACTTGATTATTTTGTCTGGAGTTCTTGAGGTTTACCTCAAGAAATTGGGTTGTTTGTTTGTTTTGTGTGCAGGTTATTGTGATTACATACTTTGTTTGTAATCTGGAATTCACCCGTATACAGCCGTTACTCTGCCCAATTTTTGCGAAGACTTAATACACTTGAAGTTTGGTTCTCTCAAGAGGTCTAGTATCTTTGCTTGCTTGGTTTCAATCTGAAGAATGGGAATTCTATATTGACTCATAATGTCAAGTATTGGCTTCTTGTTGGTTATATATTTCTTATCCCTATCTTTTACCTTATGCTTTAGGATAGTCTCTTCATCTCATCCCATCTTCTTTAATTTCAAAAATCTTCTCCCTCCTTTTAAAAACTCTTCTTATTTCTAAACTTGAAACACTTTCATAATAAACTTGGACTTAGGTCCATGCATTTTCAAAACATTTTCATAAATAAATTTCAATCAATTTAATAATACCTTGACATTTTTGTGAGAAGACTAAAAGTTAATCAATCTCATTTCAAACCATTTTTTGCCACTTTGGATTTTTATTTTAAAACTTTTCTTAAAAGATTAGACTCTTGTCAATCCTTGTAGTGATGCAAACAACTATACTTCTACAATATGTAGTAAAGAGAGATATTTTCCACTTGGGTGTTGAGTGAGGCATTATTGATTTTAAAATCCAAGCCATATCCTCCACTTTGAGATGATGCAAATTCTCCTTTCTCATGATTGTGGGTAATAAGTATGTTTTCCACACGGATAATGACGATGATGTCTTATCTCATAAAATTAACCAACACACTTGTGTTTCAAATTTTTAAAAGAGGAACTACGTGTACCCTGATCCCCTATTGCACGAAAGGTGGTACGTAGGCACTAAAGGTTCGCAACCGCGGCGGGTGCAAAAATCATAAAAATATTTCTTTTCTCACCTCCACCATCCATTTTATATACAACACATTTTTATAGCCAAAATATACAGATTTTTCAAAGAGGTTCCTGTGGAGTACCGTAGATGTTTAGGGTGCTAATACCTTCCCTTTGTATAACCAACCCCCTTACCTTGAATCTTTCCCCTTTTTTTTGGGTTATTCGCTCTTTTCTCATTCTTTTGGAAACAATAAAGCGCGGTGGCGATTTTTATTTTGATTTGTACAAAGTCTAGTCAATCCAATGGATTAGTCTTGAACATTTCTACCGCTACAGTCGACACATAGACCTATACAGGTCGACACATACAGCATAAAAATTAAGTATGTGTCGACACATACGATATATAGATCAACACATACTGATTATTTGGTTTTTTTTTTTTCAAATCTTTTTAATTCTGAATTTTTCCTTTTTTCCCTAAAAGTTCCAAAACTCTAAATACACATTCATGCATCATTCATAACTTGATGATATCATAAAATTAGCCTACATTTCTCTTCATCTTCAACCTCTAACCTATGCATACACACTAACATTATATTATGATGATGTTCTATTAGGGTGCCATCTAGATGAGGATTAATAGTGTCTAATTGAGTATTGGGTTGAGCTTTGTAGGGGTCTTCATCTGAGATAAACTGTGGGTTTTTCCTCTAAGATCATTGGTTGATTTGAGGGTTTTCGAGGAAGACATTCAATAGGTAATTGCGGTCAAGTGAATTGCTTTGGAGATAAAGAATGCAAGGGATCCTTTGGATATAAATAACACAAAAGAAGTAGCAAGAGAACATAGGATTACAATTGAAGTCTTGTGTTGCAATAGTTTAAAATTAACGGTGCGCAAAAGCTTTGGAGATAAAGAACACAAATGAGTAGCAAGATTCAGATAGTCAATTTGCATCTATTGTGTCTTGGTATTTCTCAAGATCAAAATAAGATAAGGGGTTGAATCAATAACAAGCATTAGGGTTTGTAGAGTTTCTCTTGAACACTTCTCTTGTATCAACTTTTTGCATAGTAAGAATTATCCTAATTCCATTGGAATTAGGCGCAGACGTACCCACACGCGAGGGCGGTAGTGGGGAGCTCTGAAGACAAATTTCTTGTCTCTCTTTTATTTTTACTTTTACTTTCTTTGATTTTCATCAATCAATTTATCAAATAGCATTGTGTTATCAATTGAATTGTAAGAAATTTTTTGAACTATTTTTTATTCTAAATCAAGTGTTGATATAGCTTATAATCACTTTTAATTATAAGTGGTTTTGTGGATCAACATATTTCAAGGAAAATTTATGAAAATTCACTTGCACACCAAGTGTTTGGTAAATTGATTCAACTTGTTCCTTTAATATTCTCATTGGAAATAACTTAACTAGTAACTTGCAATAAATGTTAAATAAGTTGTAAAGTGATTCAAGCATATTAATTCAAGGGTCATCCTTATTCCATATTACAATTTTTTTTAAGTTTTCACATCCGAGTTTCCAATACCGTTCGTATAGACAACATTTTGAAAAAGCTTACGCGTTTCTCTTTGATAAAACAACTTTTTTCAAAACCCGAATTTTTCTGGATTATTTTTAAAGGGGTATCAATTCACCCTCCCCCCCCCCCCCTCTAGATATGTTGCCACCGTCTAACACATAGTGCATCTTAGAGTTTAGAGGACCAATATTTCCTAGAGATGGTTACTGTTTTTTCTAAGATTTTTTTCATTTCCCTATTTAAGACTTCAACCTGTCCACTAGTTTGTGGATGATAAGGTGTGGCAACCCTATATTTTACCCCATATTTTGCTAAAAGATTATCGAAGATTCTTGAGAAGAAATGGGATCCTCCATCGCTTATGACGAGGCGAGGAACTCCGAACCTGGGGAATATATATATTTTAAACATTCTAATAACAACCGGCGCATCATTAGTAGGTGAGGCGATAGCCTCGATCCATTTAGACTTATAATTGACTGCAATTAGTATATACTTATTTCCCATGAAGGATGGAAATGGTCCTATGAAATCTATTCCCCATACATCAAAAATCTCTACTTCTTGAATGTTTCTAAGGGGCATCTCATCGCGTCTTGAAATATTACCAGTGCATTGGCATTTATCACATTTGAGTATGTAGGCATGCATATCGCGCCATAGAGTGGGCCAATAAAGGCCTACTTGAAGGATTTTTATGCAGGTTTTTGATGTGCTTACATGCCCAACAAAAGGTGAGGAGTGGCAATAAGTTATGATGCTTTCAAATTCCTCTTCAGGGACGTAGTGGAAAAATATGTTGCCTGCTCCTCTTTTGAAAAGTAGCAGTTCATCCTAATAGAAATGTTTTATGTCATTGAAGAACTTTTTCTTTTGCTGATAGGTCAGATCAGGGGGTAGAATATTGGATGCCAAATAGCTAACAAAGTTAACATACCAATGCACACTTGTTATCATCGAGATATTTTCTATTTTAGGTTCTGATTCATTATCATCTAGATCTACCCACTTCTGGACTGATGCCACTAATCTATCATAGGTGAAGTTATCATTAATGGGAATATGATTTGGCTTTAAATATTATATCCTGGAAAGGTGGTCAACTACTATATTCTGAGTCCCTTTTTATCTCTTATTTCTAGGTCAAATTCTTGTAGTAGGAGAATCCAACGAAGTAGTATGGGCTTTGCATCTTTTTTACTTAATAAATATCGTATAACAGCATGGTCAGTGTATACTATGATTTTGGCTCCAACTAAATAAGAACAAAAATTTTCTATTGCAAATACTACGGCTAAGAGTTCCTTTTCCGTGGTGGCATAATTTAGTTGAATGACATCTAGGGTTCTACTTGCATAATATATCACATGAGTTTTCTTTTCGGTTCTTTAACCTAAAACAGCACCGTTGGCGAAATCACTTGCATCACACATAATCTCAAATGCTTTATTCCAATATGGTGGATGCATGATGGGTGCTGAGATGGGTGATTGTTTCAAGATATTAAATGCTTCCAGGCATTTATCATCAAAAATAAACTCGACGTCCTTCATAAAAAGATCGGTTAGGGGTTTTGTAATTTTTTAGAAGTCCTTGATAAAACGTCAATAAAAACCGACGTGTCCAAGAAAACTCTAGACTTCCCTAACTATTTTGGGAGGCTAGAGAATTCTATAATCTAAATCTTAACTTTATAAAATTCAGTTCCCCTTTCAGAAACTATATGTCCCATGACTATGCCCTTAGTAACTATGAAATGACATTTTTCTCAGTTTAGTACGAGATTAACTTGCACACATATTTCCAGGATCCTTTCGAGGTTAGTGAGGAAGTCTTCAAAACTGAATCTACACAGTGAGAAATCATCCATGAAGACCTCCATTATCTCGTCAAGGAAATCTGAGAATATGGCCATCATACATTGTTGAAATGTTGCAGGAGCGTTGCATAGTCGAAATGGAATTCGTCGATAGGAAAAGTTCCATAAGGGCATGTGAAGGTTGTCTTCTCCTGATCATCAGGGTAAATAGGGACTTGGAAAAATCTTGAATATCTATCTAAATAGCAGAATGATAATGCTTGGCTAAGCATTCTAACATTTGATCAATGAATGGAAGGGGAAAATGGTCATTTCTGATTACTTTGTTTAGCATCCTATAGTCAATACACATGTGCCATCCGTTTACTATACGTTGTGGTACTAATTCCCCTTTTTTGCTTGGCATTACTGTGACTCCCCATTTCTTTGGCAGGGCATGCACTGGGCTAACCCAATTACTATGTCGCTCATGATAGGGTTCATTCTTCTCTGGTGTTCTCTAGAGATTTTAGTCCCGGGACATATAGTTTCTGAAAGGGGGCTTGAATAAATTTGGATAGGATGAATTAAAATTTTTTGTTACCAACTTTGAAAGTCATCTTCCCTTTTTTAACATCTATTATAGCTCTAGCAGTTGGTAAGAAAGGTCTGCCTAGAAGGATATGGATTTCTTCGTCTTCCATGATATCCATTACGAAGAAATCCGTTGGGATAAAAAGTTGACCAATCCTAACTATAACATCTACTAGTATACCTATATGATACTTACATGACTGATCGGCCAGTTGAAGGGACATTTTTGTAGGTTGAGGTTCTCCCAAGTTTATTCTATTGCAAACAGCTTAAGGCATCAAGCTTATACTCGCGCCAAGGTCTAGTAGTGCTCTATCAATAACATGAGTTCCTAAGATACATGATATAGAAAAACTTTTGGGGTCATTCTCCTTCTTGGCTAATTTATTCTCAGTAACAAAAATAGAATTGCATTACATAGGTTTAGGGTCATCAAGCTTACGCTTGTTTGTCAAGATGTCTTTTAAGAATTTGGCATATAATGGTATCTAGGTGATAGCTTCGGTGAAAGGTATTTCAACATGAAGTTTTTAAAAGATTTATAAACTTCTTGTATTGTTGTCCAGTTTTGTTTGTTTAAGTCTTTGTGGCAATGTAATCGGTGGTTTATAAGGATGTGTGGTATGTAAGGTTGGTTATCTTTCTCAGTCTCTTTCTCCTTAACCTCTAATTCTCCTTGTTTTTTAGGTTCAACTGGTTTTTCTACTAATTACTTTTCTGGCATAGTCACAACATTTCCTTTTGGTGGTTCAGGCTTCTTTGTTAGATTGTCACCCAACCTGGGTTCACAGGTCCATCATACGCAGTTCCTGTGATAACCGGCAAAAAATATAGAGTTGCACCCATTAATTTTTATCCTAATGACAGATGAATAGTGGAATAACCCTAATTGATGATACATAGATTCTTAGTTCTTGACTCACTTTAGACGAAGGGAATGTGTTAGACACCCTTCATCTACCTTGTTCACAAGGATACTAGGGTTTGGGTTTAAGGTTTAGGAATAGGATTTTAATTTTTTAGTTAGGGGAACTCGTCAGGGTTTTTAAGTCGCGTGCCTACGTATCCTCTTATGAGGAATCAGAGTCCCAATTCGTAGTTCGTAGTTTGATTGGTGATTTTTATAGGACTGCATATAATTGTTTTCGAATTATCATTGAATCTTGTCTGATTTTGAAAGGTGAGTGATCGTAGACGCAATTCGCAGTTAATTTTGAAAGTAATCCTATTTAATCATTTATATGAAAATAATATTGAGTTTTTTATTATATTAGTAGAAAAAATGATTTTGTTGTTGGTTAACCGTTTTAAGTTTCATTAGTCGATAAAGAGTTGATCTTTATTAAAGCTTGATCGCGCTAGGCGAAGAAATTGACCTTAATTTGATTATCGCATTGAGTGATGGCGTTTGATTATTACATTGAGCAAAACCAAATTCGCATGAAATTTAATGTTTGAATTGAATAATTAATCGGGACGACGTCAAATCGATCGAGGATGTGACGGATGTAAATCCATCCATCATATTATTTGTGAAAATATTGTATTGATTTTATTTGAGAAAATATTTGAATCAATTAATTTAATAAAAATTTGAATTATGAGTTATGTATTTTTTGTATGAAATGAAATTAACTAATTCTAATGATATGATTAACTAAAATTATTAGCTAATCTAATTAAATAAAAACCAAGTAAAACAAATAAATTAGGGATACTAAGTTAAGAAATATGGTGTAGATTTAGTGAAAGGGTAGAAATATGGTTTATGAGAGTGGTCATGAAAGGCTTACAAATTGTGTTGTTCTGGTTAACAACAAAGCTTGGAAATTTACTTTGACAGGTTTGGATAATGGTTGAATGATGTTTCGGTCAATGTTAGAATGGTGATCGTGTGAGAAACGTGAAAAAAGGAGTAGACTCGGTTATCTCCAGTTTGACTCAATAAAGTGGGTTTCATATCGACATAAAGAATTTTGTTTGTAAAATATCGAGTATGTATAGTGAATGTAGTGTAAAAATATGTGCAATGAGAATTTGTTACCGTAAAGGATGGATGGATTGAGAAATCGTTATCCTAAAAGAAATTTGTGACAAGGATGAAAAACCTTTACTGTGCAAGGGTTTTTTTTCGGTTTTTATTTTATTTTTAAATAGCAGTGTATTGTTCTTAGATTGTTATCTGTTCAAGACAACAATTCTAGAATAAACTAAAAAAAATATCTTAAGAGTTTGAAAGAAAATAGTAAATTTATGGATGTTTGTTGATATTCTGGATCTGTTTCAGAGTTTCTATTTAGAAATCCTAAAATAAATCGAGAAAGATTGAGATTGTGAAATTGTGGATCTCTCTAAGTGTAAACTTGAGGTCTATTTATAAGGGAGAAAATTCGGTCAAATATTTGAATAAGGAAATTATCCAAAAAGTAAAAAGCCCAAAGTTATCTTGGTCGAAAAGCTAGTCAATCAGATGTTAGAATGATGCAGCACGACCAATAGAGAACAAGTGAAAATGATTTGATTTTTTAAGACATTTTTTGATGAAAAATGCATAAAATAAATTAAATATTATTATTAAAAATTGTCTAAGATAGAAAAAAGAAAATAACATTTAAATAATAAAAACATGATTTTTGTGATTTTAAAAATTAAAAAAAATAGAAATAGTTAGTATTCAAAAAATAGGAAAAAATGTTAAAAGTGCAACACAAGATATTTGGACTCGCGATCTCATACTTGCAAGTTTTATTCCTTACTGTAGCGATAGAAATGTTGAGACTAAGCCATTGGATTGACTTAACTCGCACAGATCAAATAAAAATCGCCACCGCGCTTTATTGTTTCCAAAGGAATGAGAAAAGAGTGAATAATCCAAAAAAGAGAGGGAGAGAATATAGGTACGGGAGTTGGTTATGCAAAAGGAAGGTATTAGCACCCTAGACATCTACGGTACTCCGTAGAAACCTCTTTGAAAATTTGTGTATTTTAGCTATAAATGTTGTATACAAAAAATAGAGGGTGGAGGTGAGAAGAAAAATATTTTTTACAATTTTTACATCTGCTGCGGTTGCGAACCTTTAGTGCCTACGTACCACCTTCCGTGCAATAGGGGATCAGGGTACTCATAGTTCACCTTTAAAAATTTTAAAACACATGTGTCTTGGTTAATTTTAAGAGACGAAACATCATCATCATATCTGAGTGGAAGAACATACTTACTACCCACAATTATGAGAAAGGAGAATTTGTATCATCTCAAAATGGAGGATATAACTTGGATTTTAAAATCAACAAAGTCTCACTCAACACCCAAATGAAAAATATCTCAGTTCACTACATATCGTTAGAAGTATAGTAGCTCGCATCACTACAAGGATTGACAAGAGTCTAATATTTTGAGAAAATTTTAAAGTAAAAAGCCAAAGTGGAAAAATGATTTGAATGAGATTGATTGACTTTTAGTCTTCTCACAAAAAATATCAAATTATGATTAAGTTGGTTAAAGTTTGATTAAGAAAATATTTTTGAAAATGCATAGACCTAAGTCCAAGTTTATTATGAAAGCGATTCAACTTAGAAAACAACAAAATTTTTGAAAAGGAGGGAGAAGATTTTTGAAATTAAAGAAAATGGGAGGAGATGAAGGGATTATCCTAAAGCATAAGGTAAAAGCTAGGGAAAAGAACCGTTTAACCAACAAGAAGTCAATACTTGACACAAAGAGTCAATGTAGAATTCTCATCCTTTGGATTGAAATCAAGCAAGCAAAGATACTAAACCTCTTAAGAATACCAAACTTCATATGTATTAAGTCTTCAAAAATTAGACAGAGTAACAATTGTATACAATGTAAGTACGAAGTACGCCTAAGAGGGGGGGGGGGGTGAATTAGGTAGTTTAAATTTTTTTTGGTTTTAGTGATGATGGATATTATTTTTCTGGTTTATGATGAGTTTGTGAAAAAGTAAAATGCAGAAAAATAAAGAGACACAAGAGATATATCCTGGTTCCCCTCACAGTCTGAGAGTACTCCGGTCCCCTTTCAATATGAAAGAGATTTCCTTATTGTGGCAAACTTAAACAAGAACTTCCCAAAACAAAGAACAATCATCTTGTACCAAGAAAAATCTTCTTGAATTTTTACTATGTCAACAATGAAAACATTCCTCTCAAAGTCACTTTACTTGTATCCAACTATCTTGGAAAAACAAGATTTATAAAACCACTTAAACTTATTTCCAACAATCCTGAAAAATAAGCAAATATATAGTAATATTTGATTTGAGTGGGTTTGAGTAACAATGATCACTTTGAGTGATTTAATCAATGAATTGATATTCTCTTCCAATGATAATAGTATAAAATGACTCAAGATATATAATGCTCAAAGTTTTCTGGTTAACAATATGTGAAATTGTGCAGAAAACTTGTGTATGAAAATGTATAACAGCTTGAGTTTGATTTATGAAAAATTCAGAGAAAAATGATTGGAAGAGGTGTTTAAAATGATTTTTAAAATGAGTATTTATATGTTCATAGCACCCTTTTGAAACAATATAAAGTTATGTAAATGAATCATGAACAATTGTCAAGATTGAGTGAAAGGTTCCATGAATTGGTGTTATGAACAGGCATGTGTAAAGTTGTTGTTTTTTAAAATCGTTCAGCATGCAATCGATTGCACCCTTTGTGTAAATCGATTGCACGGGGTTTCAACAGCTAGAAATTCAAATATTTTGAGTGTGCAATCGATTGCACAAGTGTGTAAATCGATTGCATTTGAAGTCAGTAGCAAAAATTGATTGAGTGCAATTGATTGCACAAACATGCAAATCAATTGCACTTAGAAACAATAGCAAATGTTTTGAAAAAATTGAAGCATGTAATCGATTGCACTAATATGCAAATCGATTGCACTCAAGTGAAAAATGATTTTTATCTTAGAAAAAACTTGAGTAAGTATTTGGACAATATAAAATATTTCTTTTGACCATTGAGCATCTATGTCTTAAGTTCAAAGTAAGTATTATCATTATACCTTGAAATTTTCTAAGTGCTTGAACCAAATACTTTATCCACAGATGCTTTTAGCTTGATCAATAATCTTTTCCTTCTTTGACAATCATGGTTTGTCTTCATCAAAACAAAAGTGCATTTGAGAAGCTTGATTTTACATTTTCCCCATTTTGATGATGACAAACGATCTTGCTTGATACGTTGTAATTTCCGGAAAGAGCTTCTCCCCCTAAGATCCATACCTCTCCCTTTGTATGAGAAGGTTGGAATCCTTTGAATTCGTCCATCTTGATTGAAGAGTACTATTGTACCCCAAAATTTACCCTCTCCTTTTATTAAGATTCTGCCCTCACAAGACTCTTTGAACTCCAGACAGGATTAGGGTTTTGCACTGCTCAAGACATCTCCTTGTACTAATGACCTAAATTAAGGTTTGAGTTTGCACAGGGATTTTTGGACCTTCAATGCTCAAAATGATTTTCATACTTCATGTTGGACTCCTAAGTTTGTCCATACCAAGTTTCAAGCCTTGAATCAAATTTTTACCCAGTCAATTGGACAGTTGACCTAGAAATCAGCTGTATTGGAGAAAAAGTCAACTGTGGCCAATTTACAGTCAAACCTCATGAATTTTGACCCACATCAACATTATGAACTCATATGAACCATTTGATCAAGATTGGACCACAACTCCACAAGAAATCTGATCAGATCATCAAAAGGGCAAAATGGTCATTTTTAGGGTTTTGACTGTACAAAGAAAATTTCTGACTTTTTGACCTAGCCAATGGTAAATTAAGCTCAAACATAGATTCAAGGACTAAATGGCATCATCTTGACCTATTCAACAAGTTCAAAAGACCTCAATTGCATTGGATTGACAGATGAATTTTTCAGTCAGCTGATCAAAATTTGATTGTACACTGAAAAGTCAAACTTTGACTTTTTGGTCAAAATCAAGTACCAAGGGTCGTTTTTCATCAAGATGTGTCAAAACATGAAACTTTTTCATCAAGAAACTCATTTTTGCAAATTAGGGTTTAAAGTTGAAAAATTTCATAACTTAGAATTTTTCTAAGTTATGAAATTTTCTTAATTTTTCCTAACTTTGTCCAACATTTTCACCATGATGCATTTGGATTTAAACAAAACTTCCAACATGAAAGTTGTAGTCCTGCACAAAGTATACAACTTTGATTCACAAAGTTTTCTCAAAAGAAGCTTGGATATCAAGTTATGATATTTGGAACAAGGGTCCCTAAAACTTTTAACTTAGTGAAATTTTGCCCTAGTTTAGGCAGGATTTTGACCTATCTTCATGGCCATTTTTCACATAGTTCCACTTGGAATATCAAATTGAATTTCAAAGATGGATTATATATCATGTTTCAAGCTTTCCAAAATGTCCAAGAACTCTCCCAAACACATTTGTGGTTTGGGAGAATCGAAGGCTTGAAGTTGGCAAAAACTCACTTTTCATCCATGGCATATTCATTATAATACAAATTGCAATTTCAAGTCAGCTTGCTTTGCACTAGATTACAGGCTTCAAAACCATTTCACACTCAATAATTAAGTGCAAAAACATTGGTCTAAGGCATTGTTTTGGTCATTAGAGCATTGCACCTTGGATTAATCCCTAAATAGAAAAAGCAAAATTTCCATTTTTGCTTAAATCATGCTTTATGTCAAAACTGATTTCTTGAGCAATGGTCCATATCTCATACAACAAATCAAATCCACAAGTTGTAGGGGCCAAGGGCAAAGTGTGCAAGGTGGTGGATAGCCTGTACAGGCCTGCTACACATCATTTCTCATGTTGGCTTAAAATACAAGAAAGATATCCAAAGCACAAAAAACGGGAACCTCAAAAAAAACTAACTTGTGAAAACATTTGAGACATCTTTCTCACACCCCTCTGAGCCAGAAACACGATTTCTTGAGCCTTCAAACATCCCATAGCAAGAAATCACCTTCCATTGGCAAAACAGGGCAGCATCTGCAACTTGACTTCCATAGCACATTTTGCTCGTGCGTTTTGCTCCAAGTTAGTTCAAACATCTTCCACATAACCCATCCAAGCTATCCCAAACCTTAAACACCAATTGTAACTCCATTTATAGGGTTTTCCATTTTCATTTTGAGCTTGTGCGGGTTGAGTTCTGTAGGCTGATTCAAGTACATTCAAGGCAAGCTATACATTGGAGAAGATCAAGTGAAGTTCAAGCAAGCTCCTAGACATCTCAGGCCTTGTTGAAAAGCTCCACATTGCCATACACGAAGTCAGCTGAAACATGTTTTTATCAACTTCCTATCTCTCTATTTAGGAACATTTAGCCTTAGGTTTGTGAATAAGAAATGTAGTATTCATTGCCATGAAGCTGTACATATGCTCAGTTTTCATTTTTATTAAGCATGCTAAGAGAATTTGATCCATGAACATACTGAAAAAATTAGGTTAGATTTTAGGGCCAGAGAAATTATCTTTGGTCTTTGAGAGTTAGGATTAGTTTTTATATGATTAGATTCGTCTTGAAAAGCTCTACAACTTTGATGTTATGTATTTTTACAATAGAGCTCGTATACAGGATCTGACAATTGTACAGGGCGCGCGCGTTTTGTGAAGAACAGAGGTTGAAGATGAAGTGGTGGGCTGGGCTTGGTCCTGGCTCACTATTGACACCCCCCCTTTGCTTTTTGCACCCCCTGGCCCAATTTCTTTATATTTTATATTTTTGTATTTTTATTTTCATTTCTGATTTTATTTATTTATTCCCAAATATAAAAAATACTCAAAAATATTTTTATAATTTTTACACATTTATTTGACATTTTATTTTTATTTTTCTAACATAGAAAGAAATTTAATTAGTATATGTTTTATTTATTACTTAAAAATAATATATAAATCATACTTTTATTTTATTCTTTATTTTATTCACACTAAAAATTTTTGTTCTAATATATTTTGTTTTTGTATATATTTTATTTTATTTTTATACATATTTAATATAATTAATATACATATATACTTTTATTTTTGTTTAATAAATACTTGAGAATAAAAAACATGAAAAAATATACTTTTTTTTAATTATTATTTATACTTAAAATAACACCTTTTTTCTAAATTTTTTTTTTGTATATACATTATTTTATTTATTATACATAAATAATATAGTTAACATATTTAATTTCTTAAAAGAAAAATTAGGGTTTACCCTTAATAAAAAATAATAATCCTTTTTATTATTCCTTTATTAAATATTTTTACATACATAAAAATAAACATAAACCTTTTTTTACATAATTCATATTACTTTGTATATTTATTTAATTTGTTTATTTAAATATTGTCCATTTATTATTTATGCCATTTATTCAATTTGGATGTAATAGTAAAACTAGGGTTTATATTTCTTGTCAAATAATCCCCATTCAAAAATTGTATCCCCCTCCCCATAATCATGTTGTAATAGCCTAAACTTTTAATTCTCGCACTTTATGCTTTCAATTATGCCATGATTAGAGATTAGGGTTTGTATGCAAAAAAATCCAAAATCAAACAAGTAGCTTGACCTAATCAAAGACAAAATGCATGAAAATCAAAACATAATGCACACTTGCACCCTTAGGGTTACATCCACTTGTTGCCTTAAAAATGGGTCATGTTATGCATGTTGAGTACTTTGGCAATATAAAAACAAAACAAAAGATCATAGTCCCTCGATGACGCTATCTTGGTTGCCTAAACAAAATGATCTAGTCCCTCCAAATATTGCTAAAAATATTTAATACAATTGCTATCATGGTTTATATGATGACCCGCGCCTGTCCCGTTTAACATCCTAATACAAAGTTGTTTACCAAATGCAATGGTCAAACAACACTGTCAAAAGGGTTAAAAATATATAGGAAAGATCTTTGAGTAAAATAGGGTAGACAACTCTTAGTTACTTGATCAAAACTTGCAAAACATCCTTGCTATTTTCAAACACACTTCATAACACACTTCCAAACATTTCTCAAAAATCAAACTTTAAAACATTAAAACATCTTTTCAAAAGACAAAAACACCTGTGTATACATTCAAACAAGAATCATTACAAAGGTTGCCACAACGATAGCCTCTTTTCAAAACATCTTTCAAAACCACACACAAAGCACCATTTCAAACAATTGAAAAGCAAAAGCAAGTGATCTAAACAAGTAACTACGAGCCCATGGATAACCATGGATGAAAAGGGTGCTTGAACCTTCCCTTTTCATAATATACTCCCCGAACCCAAGAAAACATCTCAAAGGTCTTTCCTATGCTTTTTGACCTTTCCTTAGGATAAAATAAAAATTCGGTGGCGACTCTTGCTAAACCGAAACATTTGCAAACACAAACGCAAAATCCCAAGTCAGTTCTCCCACCGTATCACAAGTACCTTAGAAATTTAAGACAAGAAATGTACAAGCATAAAGTGTCACATCCTTCTCCCCCTTTGACATTATCAAAAAGAAGGGAAAGATGCAATAAAAATGGACAATAATAAAGCAATATTGAAAAACCTTAATTAATCATGCATCACAAATTGTCATAGACATAGTAACATAACGATTACAAAGAAATCTGAAGAAAAAAAACAAAAAAAAAAGTAGTATAATTTAACAAGGACATAACAGAAAACAATAAACATAATAAAGATGGACAGATCATTATGGTTGATTCATGTCCCGGTGGTTATAGAACCAAGATCCTTGATTTGGAAATTGTAGTTGTAGAGGAGGTTTTGTGTAATGTTGTGGAGGTGCAGCTGGATTATTTGGGTCATATGGTGGAATGTGAAGATGAGAGTAAAGGTAAGAAAATTGTTGATTCACATCTGTGTGGAAGTCATTAATCCGGGTTGTTGTAGAATCGTTGATAGCATTCCATTGGTTGTTGATGTTGGTATTCATGGAAGCAAATTGTTGAGACATGAAATCTATAAGATCTTGATTGCTTGGACCAGAGGGAGCAGTAGGTGGAGGAGGTACAACTTCACCACCTTCAACTTCTTGATCATTTCCTTCATCACCGACCACATCTTCATCAATGTAAGTTATAGTTTATTTTTCCGAATTATAATGAACACCCATTCTTGAGTCAACATTTTTGATTGAAATCTTATGCAGATTTGGATCCATATTAACTTTCTCAAACCCAGCAAAATCAACTCCAAATTCTTCCATAATTAATGTAATAAAGTTAGCATATGGTAGAAATTTTGATTTTGCATCAACCCTCAGCATATAAACCATTATGAGCCTTTCCCAATTAACACTTATACCTTTCTTCCTTGCATAGATCAACTGCATTTTCAAGTCAGTCACGGTGCAGTGGTTTCCAGCCCGTGGAAACATAATATAGACTATGAAATTATGAAATAGTTGATCGTCTATATAAAAGTTACATGCACTCCACGAGTCTCTAGAGGGAATCACTCCTCCTAGACCACGAATCCTTTTGGCACAGAATTCAGCTTCGCTTAATCTCCCAATGCTGTAATAAATTTCATTTTTCCTGTAGTTATCCCATGCCTCGTTTTCAGGGTCGTACAAAGAGCTTCTAGTGTAGGGAATATGTAGAATATCACCATCTTGCCTTTGTGAGGAGTTAAATTGCTGAAAAATACTCTTACCAGATCCAGATAATATGGACCAAATGATGAAATTAATGGTTCTAGTCCATAAGCAGTTAAATCATTTTGAAAAGAGAAACATTCCTGGGGAAAAGATGATAACATACCATATTTAGTATTGGACACTATCTTTCTTTGAAAATCCTTTGTAAATCTTGCTTCTTGTTCTTTGGTGAGAGTTGAGATTAATAGATTCTCAGAGGATGAACCAACCTTTTTCTTCCCTTTCTCTGAAGTTGAAACCTTTCATTTTTTCCTTGAAGTTATGCATAAGGTATTTTTAGGGTTTGGAAGGTTTTAGGTTTTGAGAGGAAGATGTTTGATGAGCTGAAGTTTGATATGATTTGTGAGTAAAATAGAATTGAGTGGGTAGTATTATATGTAATGAAGTTTAATTTACTTTTCAATAATAGGGATGAGCTTGGGAATATGTGAGAGAGAGGAATTATGTCCAACAAATATTTTTGTCATAAAAGCATGTTACAGTGGGTGCAATTGATTTGCATACAGATGCAATCGATTTGCACATAAAACAGAAGCAAAATAAAAATGAAACGCACAGAGTGAAATTGGTTTGCACTGAAACAGAAAGATCAAAAATGAAAACATTCAGTGAGCAATCGATTTATACTATTGTGCAATCGATTTGCATCAACCAAAAATGACCAAAAACATATTTTTCTTAAACTTAAACACCACTTAACATATATATTTACATATAATAAGGTTAAGACAAATATATAAAATCATAACAAGGATAGAAAGAACCTTATATGTCGTGTTCATTAAGAATGCCAAGCTCTCGTCGAATCTTGTAAAACGGCTCCCTTGCCAAAGGTTTAGTGAAGATATCGGCAAGTTGATTATGAGTATCTACAAATTTTACCTCGACATCTCCTTGAAGTACATGATCACTAAGAAAATGATGTCGTATATCTATGTGTTTGGTTCTTGAATGCATGACCAGATTCTTCATAATGTTTATTGCAGTTGTATTGTCCCACCGTAGAGGAATACATCCTAGATCGAGTCCGTAGTCAAGAAGTTATTGTTTGAGCCACAAAATTTGAGCGCAACTACTACCCGCTGCAATATATTCTGCTTCGGTCGTGCTAAGAGCAACGCATGCTTGTTTCTTGCAGGCCCATGATACTAATGCATTTCCAAGGATGTGACAAGTACCACTTGTGTTTTTTCTATCAGTTTTACAACCTGCATAATCCGCGTCAGAATAACCTACTAAGTTACAAACACTACCTTTAGGATACCATAATCCAACATTTGTTGTTCCTTTGAGATACTTCATGATCCGTTTCACCTCCATGAGATGAGATTCCTTTGGATTTGCTTGAAAGCGAGCACATAGACAAACTCTAAACATTATGTCAGGACGACTTGCCTTCAGATATAATAAGGAGCCAATCATACCTCGATACTTTCTAATGTCGATGGAAACACCTGATTCATCTTGATCAACATATGTACTAGAACCCATTGGTGTAGACATTGCCTTACAGTTATCGATGTCAAATCTTTTCAAGATTTCCTTGCAATACTTGGATTGGTTGATGAAGATGCCATCTTTTAATTGCTTGATTTGAAGTCCAAGAAAATAATTCATTTTACCCATCATAGACATCTCAAATTCTCCTTGCATCATTGCTGAAAAATTCTTCACACATTTCTTTGTTTGAAGAGTCGAAAATGATATCGTCAACATAGACTTGAACTAGAAAAGTGTCATTTTTGATTTTCTTGGTAAACAAGGTCTTGTCAACTTTACCCTTTTCAAAACCTTTTTCGCATAGGAAGTTACTTAGTCGGTCATATCAAGCCCTTGGTGCTTGTTTCAAACCATATAGAGCTTTTCTCAATTTAAATACATGAGATGGATTCTTGAAATCTTCGAACCCCGGGGGTTGCTTAACGTAGACTTCTTCATTGATATATCCATTCAAGAATGCGCTTTTGACATCAATTTGGAAAAGCTGAAAATTTAATGAGCAAGCATAGGTAAGTAAGAGACGAATAGCTTCTAATCTTGCAATTGGAGCAAAAGTTTCTTCAAAATCTATTCCTTCTTATTGATTGTAGCCTTGTGCTACCAGCCTTGCTTTGTTTCGAACAATTATTCCATTTTCTTCAAGTTTGTTTTTAAACACCCATCTTGTTCCAATAATGTGTTTGTTGCTTGGCCTAGGGACAAGTTCCCAAACTTGATTCCTTTCAAATTGATTTAACTCTTAGTGCATAGCAATAATCCATTGGTCATTGCCTAAGGCTTCATCAACTTTGGAAGGTTCAATTTGAGAGACAAACACCATGTTTAGACAATCATCTTTGAGATTTAGTCTTGTTGTTACACCTTGACTTATATCACCGATTACTTTATCGATATGATGATCTCTATGAGTTCTCCATTCTTTTGGTGGATCATTGAAATTTGATTCTAGTTGGGATGATTCTCCTTATTGAGTTGGTTGATCTTTTGAAGTATTTTCTTGAGGGCCTTCTAGTATTTCATCATCATCATCATTACAAACAATGTCATCCTCCTTGGAGGGGTTAGTTTCATCAAAAGATACATGCATTGATTCTTCAATTGTTAAAGTTATTTTATTATAAATTATATATGCCTCACTAGAAAGAGAGTAGCCAAGAAAAATACCTTCATCGTATTTTTCATCAAACTTACTAAGGTTATCTTTGTCGTTGTTTAAGATAAAGCATTTGCAACCGAAAATGTTAAAGAAAGCAATGTTTGGTTTCCTACCTTTGAAGAGTTCATATGGAGTTTTCTTCAAGATCGGTCTTATGTTAACTCTATTGCTAACAAAACATGTCATGCTCACCATATCTGCCCAAAAATACTTTGGAAGGTTTGAATCTCTAAGCATCATTCTTTCAAGTTCTACAAGAGACCTATTCTTTCTTTCCACCACTCCGTTTTGTTTAGGAGTCCTTGGTGCCGAGAAGTTGTGAGATATTCCATGTTCTCCACAAAATTCTTCAAATAGAGCATTTTGAAATTATCTGCTATGATCACTTCTTATGGAGGCAATTGTTAGAGACTTCTTATTTTGAATTTGTTTAGCATACTTATTGAATGCCTTGAATGCATCACTTTTCTGCACTAAAAAGAATGTCCAAGTATATCTAGAGAAATCGTCAATAATAACCAAAGCATATACATTACCTCCGAAACTTCTTGTTCTAGATGGACCGAATAAGTCCATATGTAACAATTGTAGTGGCCTTGTAGTAGACACCACATTCTTAGATTTGAAAGTTGATTTTGTTTGTTTCCCTTTTTGACAATCATCACAAAGTCTATCTTTGACAAAATTTATTTTAGGCAACCCAATGACAAGATCATGCTTGATTAGTTTATTCAAGTGTTCCATGTGAATATGAGCAATTCTTTTGTGCCACAACCATGAATCATCGTTGTTCGCCTTGGGACATTTTACCTTCAAAGATGGATTATCAAGGGAAATCATGAATATATTATTGATTCTTTTACCTTTAAGTATAACCTCATGTGTGACTTCGTCTTCTATCAAGCATTCATCCTTGGTGAACTTGATCTTGAAGCCTTTGTCACAAAGTTGGCTAATACTAAGAAGATTGTGCTTTAGTCCTTCAACATAAAGAACATCTTCAATGGATGTGAAAGGTGGAGCACCAACTTTGCCTTTGCCAAGAATGTTTCCCTTATTATTGTCTCCATAAGTGACAAAATCCTTGGCCTTTAGAGCTAGATTTGAAAATTGGTTTATGTCTCTCGTCATATGCTTTGAACAACCACTATCAAGATACCAAAGATTGCATGTGGTCTTCAAGCATACCTGCAAAACAAATTAGGTCTTGTTAGGTACCCAAGTTGCTTTGGGTCCTTCATAATTAGTGCCTTTCTTTACCCACACATAATACCCACTTGCCACACTGAAGTTTCTAACATAGAAAGCATTAGTTGTATGGCCTTTAATACCACAATAGAAACAAGTTGGTTCAAAGTTACTTATATATCTAGAAGGATAAGATTTCTTCTTAGGAAATGTTTTCTTTTTGGGATAGTGATGAACCATTTTAGGTTTGTTTACTTTCTCTTTGGGTGATTGATCACTAGCCTTAACAAAGATAGTTTTATTAGAACTTGGTTTTGAGAACTTTGAATATCTAAGTCCACTTTTATCATTGGAGTATCTTTGTTGGCTAATAACACCTTCCAATCCAATTTGACCTTTTTCATATCTTTCAATAACTCTTTTCAATTGGACAATTTGGAAAGAGACTGATTCACAATTTTTGCATACAAAATTATGTTTTTGTTCATTACTTAATTTTTGTTTTTCTTCTTTGAAATCTTTTTACATAAATTCACATTTTTCTTCTAAAGATGAAATTTGTTTCTTTTGAGATGAAATAGTTTTATACAGAATTTTGCATTCATTTAATAGTTCATCTATAGCACCTTGTGCATCACTATCAAAAAGAGAAAATTCATTACTAACCTCATTGTCTTCATTATTAGAATGGTGTGAGGCCATCAATGCTAGATTTTCACTTTCATCACTATCGGAATCAGATGAAGAACTTATTTCATTATCCTCCCATACAACATAGGCCTTTTTGTTCTTGAATCCCTTTTTGATTTTGTAGCCACCTTTCTTGGAGAGTTTCGGACAATCCGGCTTGATATGACTTTGCTTACCACATTCATAACATGTGACTTCTTGTGTTAATATGGAAGCTTCCTTTTTTTTTTTGAATTGTTTCTTTCCCTTTGAATGAGAAAAGGATTTCTCATTTCTACCAAAGAACTTACCAAGCCTTTTAACAATAAGCAAGAAATTTTCATCTTCTCCCGGATTATCTTCCTTTTCAACTTCCTTGGAATCTATCTTTAAAGCAATATTCTTGGGTTTCTTCTCTTGATTTTCATGTTTTTCAAGTCTTTCGAGTTCCATTTCATATTCTTAAAGTTTCCCAAACAACGTTGTGGAAGTCATGGAGGAGAGACTTTACTTTTCTGAAATTGTCGTTACCTTTGGTTGCCATTCCCTAGTTAAGGACCTAAGTACTTTCAGATTTAGTTCATCATTCGTAAAAGTCTTACAAAGAGCACTTAAATGATTTGTCAAGTGCACAAATCTCTTTTATAGGTCAAGGATGGTTTCTCCGGGCTGCATTCGAAATAATTCGTATTCTTGACTCAAGGTATTTAGTCTTGATCTTTTAACTTCAACAGTTCCTTCATGAGTTTGTACCAAGGTATCCCATATTTATTTCGTTGTTTTGCATGTCGAGACACGGAATAATTCATCCATATTAAGTGCACCTTGAAGAAGATTTATTTCCTTTTTATCATAGATAACCTTCTTCTTATCATCTTTGTCCCATGCAGCTTTAGGCTTTGATGAGCCTGCACCATTGATTACCGTTACAGGGATAAATGAACAATTCTCGACGGCATCCCATATTTCTTCTCCTTGTGCTTCTAGATGTGCCTTCATGCGTATTTTACAGAAGTCAAAATATTCACCATAAAATAGAGGAGGCTTATTGTTACTACCACCATCTCTGAAAACGGGATTTTAATTTGCGGAAGCCATTCTGGATCTTTTAAGAACAGGTTACTTATAACCTACTCTGATGCCAATTGTAAGTACGAAGTGCGCCTAAGAGGGGGTGAATTAGGTACTTTAAAAATTTTCTGGTTTTAGTGATGATTGATATTATCTTTCTGGTTTATGGTGAGTTTATGAAAGAGTAAAGTGCAGAAAAATAAAGAGACACAAGTGATATATCCTGGTTCCCCTCACAGTCCGAGAGTACTTTAGTCCCCTTTCAACATGAAAGAGATTTCCTTATTGTGGCAAACTTAAACAAGAACTACCCAAAACCAAGAACAATCCTCTTGGATTTTCACTATGTCAACAATGAGAACAATCCTCTCAAAGTGACTTTACATGTATCCAACAATCCTGGAAAAACAAGATTTATAAAACCACTTAAACTTATTTCCAACAATCCTGAAAAATAAGCAAGTGTATAACAATATTTGATTTGAGTGAATTTGAGTAACAATGATCATTTTGAGTGATTTAATCAATGAATTGATCTTCTCTTCCAATGATAATAGTATACAATGACTCAAGATATATAATGCTTAAAGTTTTCTGGTTAATAATATGTGAAAGTGTGCAGAAAACTTGTGTATGAAAATGTATAACAGCTTGAGTTTAATTTTTGAAAAATTCAGAGAAAAATGATTGGAAGAGGTGTTTAAAATGATTTTGAAAATGAGTATTTATATGTTCATAGAACCCTTTTGAAACAACATAAAGTTCTGTAAATGAATCATGAATAATTTCCAAGATTGAGTGAAAGGTTTCCATGAATTGGTGTTATGAACATGCATGTGTAAAGCTGTTGTTTTTCAAAATCGTTCAGCATGCAATCAATTGCACCCTTTATGTAAATCGATTGCACGGGGTTTCAACATCTAGAAATTCAAATATTTTGAGTGTGCAATCGATTGCACAAGTGTGTAAATAGATTGTATTTGAAGTCAGTAGCAAAAAATGATTGAGTGCAATCGATTGCACAAACATGTAAATCGATTTCACTTAGAAATAGTAGCAAATTTTTTGAAAAAATTGTATCATGCAATCGATTGCACTAATATGCAAATCGATTGCACTCAAGTGAAAAATGGTTTTTAGCTTAGAAAAAACTTGAGTAAGGATTTGGAAAATATAAAATATTTGTTTTGACCATTGAGCATCTATGTCTTAAGTTCAAAGTAAGTATTATCATTATACCTTGAAATTTGCTAAGTGCTTGAACCAAAGACTTTATCCATAGATGCTTTTAGCTTGATCAATAATCTTTTCCTTCTTTGTCAATCATGGTTTGTCTTCATCAATACAAAAGTGCATTTGAGAAGCTTGATTTTACATTCTCCCCCTTTTTGATGATGACAAACGATCTTGCTTGATGCGTTGTAATTTCCGGAAAGAGCTTCTCCCCATAATATGCATAACTCCCCCTTTGTATGAGAAGGTTGGAATCCTTTGAATTCATTCATCTTGGTTGAAGAGTACCTTAGAAATTTAAGACAGGAAATGTACAATCATAAAGTGCCACATCCTTCTCCCCCTTTGACATTATCAAAAAGAAGGGAAAGATGCAATAAAAATGGACAATAATAAAGCAATATTGAAAAAACTTAATTAATCGTGCATCACAAATTGTCATAGACGTAGTAACATAACGATTACAAAGAAATCTGGAGAAAAAAAACAACATACAAAACGTAGCTTAACTGAACAAGGACATAATAGAAAATAGTAGACATAATAAAGTTGGACATAAATTTATGGTTGATTCATGTCCCGGTTGTTATAGAACCAAGATCCTTGATTTGGAAATTGTTGTTGTAGAGGATGTTCTGTGTAATGTTGTGGAGGTGCAGCTGGATTATTTGGGTCATATGGTGGAATGTGAAGATGAGAGTAAATGTTATAAAATTGTTGATTCACATCTGTGCGGAAGTCATTAATCCGGGTTGTTGTAGAATCGTTGATAGCATTCCAATTGTTGTTGATGTTGGTATTCATGGAAGCAAATTATTGAGACATGAAATCCATAAGATCTTGATTACTTGGACCAGAGGGAGCAGTAGGTGGAGTAGGTACAACTTCACCACCTTCAAATTCTTGATCGTTTCCTTCATCACCGACCACATCTTCACCAATGTAAGTTATAATTTTTGTTTCCGAATTATAATGAACACCCATTCTTGAGTCAACATTTTTATTAAAATCTTATGCAGATTTGGATCCATATTAACTTTCTCAAACCCAGCAAAATCAACTCCAAATGCTTCCATAATTAATGTAACAAAGTAAGCATATGGTAGAAATTTTGATTTTGCATCAACCCTCAACATATGAACCATTATGAGCCTTGCCCAATTAACACTTATACCTTTCTTCCTTGCATAGATCAGTTGCATTTCTAGGTCAGCCACGGTGCAGTGGTTTCCAGCCCGTGGAAACATAACATAGACCATGAAATAATGAAACAGTCGATCATCTATATAAAAGTTACCTGCACTCCATGAGTCTCTAGAGAGAATCACTCCTCCTATACCACAAATCCTTTTGGCACGGAATTCAGCTCCGCTTAATCTCCCAATGTTGTAATAAATTTCCTTTTTCCTGTAGTCATCACATGCCTCGTTTTCAGGGTCGTACAAAGAGCTTCCAGTGTAGGGAATATGTAGAATCTCACCAACAATCTCAGGGGTTAGAGAGATTCGTGTACCCAACACATATGTCATCATCTTGCCTTTGTGAGGAGTTAAATTGATGAAAAATACTCTTACCAGATCCAGATAATATGGACCAAATGATGAAATTAATGGTTCTAGTCCATAAGCCATTAAATCATTTTGAAAAGAGAAATATTCCTGGGGAAAAGATAATAGCATACTATATTTAGGATTGAACACTATATTTCTTTGAAAATCCTTTGTAAATCTTGCTTCTTGTTCTTTGGTGGGAGTTGAGATTAATGGATTCTCAGAGGATGAAACAACCTTTTTCTTCCCTTTCTTTGAAGCTGACACCTTTCGTTTTTTCCTTGAAGCCATGGGTAAGGTGTTTTTAGGGTTTGAAAGGTTTTAGGTTTTGAGAGGAAGATGTTTGATGAGCTGAAGTTTGGATATGATTTGTGAGTAAAATAGAAATGAGTGGGTTGTATTATATATAATGAAGTTTAATTTACTTTTCAATAATAGAGTTGAGCTTGGGAATATGAGAGAGAGAGAGAGAGAGAGGAATTTTGACCAACAAATATTTCTTTCATAAAAGCATGTTACAGTGGGTGCAATCGATTTGCATACAGATGCAATCGATTTGCACATAAAACAGAAGCAAAATAAAACTGAAACACACAGAGTGCAATCGATTTGTACTTATGGTGCAATCGATTTGCACTGAAACAAAAAGGTCAAAAATGAAAACATTCAGTGAGCAATTGATTTACACTATTGTGCAATCGATTTGCATCAACCAAAAATGACCCAAAACATATTTTTCATAAACTTAAACACCACTTAACATATATATTCACATATAACAAGGTTAAGACAAATATATAAAATCATAACAAGGATAGAAAGCACCTTATATGTCGTGTTAATCAAGAATTCCAAGCTCTCATCAAATCTTGTAAAACAGTTCTCTTGCCAAAGGTTTAGTGAAGATATCGGCAAGTTGATTATGAGTATCTACAAATGTTACCTCGACATCTCCTTTAAGTACATGATCACGAAGGAAATGATGTCGTATATCTATGTGTTTGGTTCTTGAATGCATGATCGGATTCTTCGTAATTTTTATTACACTTGAATTGTCGCACCATAGAGGAATGCATCCTAGATCGAGTCCGTAGTCACGAAGTTGTTGTTTGAGCCACAAAATTTGAGCGCAACTACTACTTGCTGAAATATATTCAAAGCTTCTCAACAACAATTTTCATGTGCTTTTTGCAAGTATATCATCCATTTCAAGTGTTCAAGGTAACAACATATGATCAACGATATTTAAATGATTCACTTAGACCAAAGCTTATGATGGTTCATTAGAGGATTGATAAGACCAAAACCTCCTAACAATGAACCTCAAGGTTATTTGATCAAAGGTTTCAAATTAAACATACTTGGGCTTGAAAACATTGGTTTGGGCCACAAATGATCATTTCTTGAATCGGGGCAAAATTTAGCGCTATGTTAAGCAATCATAAGTGGACTTATGTAGAAGTAGCACCTATTTTGAGGTCGGTCAATAGAAATGTATGTACTACACAAGTTTTTAGATGTGATAGAAACCACACTCATGAAACTTATGGCACAAGAAAAGTAAAAAAAGAAATAAGATGGAGAAAAGATATTTGAACAGAAGAATTTAATCAAACTATCATTAAAATCATTCATCCATTTTGGTGAAGTTAAACTCAACAACCAAGATCCAATGATGTTAATGAAGCTCATGATTAAAAATTACATAGTTCAAGATCATCCAGAATATATACAAAAATAAAATTATATTTAATAAGCAAAATAGAATGAGAAAATGATTTTTAAATTGTTTTTTAAGTGAAAATAAAAGGAAAAATAACAAAACTATATTCAAAATATCAAATAAAATATAAAAGAAACCATAGAAAAGTCAGAGATGGTCTTAAGTATTTTTACAAAAAATTTGGTAATTTTTTATAACAGAAAAGTATTTTTAAATTATTTAAAACCACTCAAATAAGTGAAAAATGAATAAAAATAGTAAAAATAAGAATAAAATTCTAGAAAAAATTCGAGAAAGTCAGAAATAAAGAAAATGATTTTTATGAACTTTTTCAGAATTTAAAAATACCAAAAAGTATTTTTAAGCAATTAAAAACAAATCAAAACAAAAGAAAAATCATAAAAAATATCAAATAAAAAAATAAAATTATGAAAAAAATAAAAATCCGAAAGATGATATTCAAAAATATTTTTGTAAATTTTTTCATAATTTTTGGTTCATAAATGAATTTTCTTTGATTTTTTTGAAGTTTAAAACAATTAAATGTAAAAATCAGAAAATAAAAATAAAGTCAAAAAAAATATGGACCATTGGATGAGAGTCAAAACGTGTTAGTAAACATATCCAAAGAATCAGGCGCACTGTGCATATCATGGTCATCTTTGGAAAACACATTGAATCCTTTTTTTTATAAATATAAGTAACTTAAAATCTGGCACGTTGGGTGGAGTATGACTAATGAAAGTAATCAGATCCAAGGGATCTCAAAATGCGCGTATGGTAAGGTAAGCATACTGGATAAAATTAAAAAAAAAATTACATGTCATGCTATCATTGGTTGAAGCACGACACGTAGGTCGTCTTCAACCTCCAAACGCCCTAGATTGGAGTTCCACAACCTGTAAAATTAGAAAACCAGGATGATATCATTAGATTTGTCTCTTCAAGATAATTTTAATGGGACCCTCCCGCCCAATTTATATAAACTGAGCAAGGATCGATTTAGAAAAATTAGAAAAAATAGCGAGCATTGAGTTTTCTAGTATCTCTCTCAATTCTCAATGAAAATGAAAATCATAAGAAGCCTGAGAAGAGTAGATTAGGTCTTTATTTGGATTGATTTGGTTAAGGAATCTACCTGAACGAAGTAGTAGAAAATTTCTCTGAAACTGGACTTCTGGAACTCGATTATATGCACAATTCTTCTTGCTAAGGATATGGTTAGCTTCAATGAATGTCAACAAAGCTAACTGAATGTAAGTTTTTGTGAATTAAGGCTAGGAAATGAAAAACAGAAGTCAAGCTTAAGAGTTCGTGTGGGACCTTGGCAGAGTGGTTTTGGCTATCCAAGCTTCAGAAACTGAGAGGAGTGAGGTCTTCTATTTATAGGGAAATAAATGGTGCAAAGAATTGAGAGGAAAAGTGAGGTATGGAGGGAAAATGAGTGGATCCTGAAAGTGGAAAAAGTATGACTCTAATTCACTTAAAACTCATCCAATTCACGCGCTTTGATGCTTAAACAAGTCTGATAAAGTTTGTTAATCATGTTTAGATCAAAATCGCGTGCAAAATTGGTGATTAGGAGGAAAATTATGAATTTCAAATTCTGACTTTGGAGAAAAATTCAACTTCAAGTAGTTGATTTTGAACTCATGGTGTGTTCAATTTAGGAAGCTTCACGAGATGATTCTCGATGCATTGTAAAGATCATGTAACACTCTTCACAATGTGCAAAGAAATACCTCATTTGGAAGCTTGAGCTAGAAGTTATGTTCAGTCAAAATCAAGAAAAATATGCTGACTTTTATACTTAGAAAAATTTTAAATTTCTTCTTCAAAAATGACCTATAATGGTTTGATTTCAAACAAGGCCTTCCTCCAAAAAATTTCTTTGATCAATGATACTATCATGAAGTAGACTTCCAAAAGAGCATTTTGAAACTTGTGTCACTCAAAAAATCCAAGTATTGAAAAAGTTATGGCCTTGTGAAATTGATGAAAATCCATGAGGTGGCCTATAATCTTTTGAACTCAAAAAGCAGCTTCCCACCATTTTAAATCTTTGGACCAAAAAGAGAGTTAAAATTAACATTCTTAATATCAATATTAAAAAATAATGAGCTTAAGATTATAAAAATTGACCAAGTTATGATCCTTTGAAGTCACATAAAAGAATTTGATGGCCTATCTAGAGGACTTGTAATCTTTCTTAATCATTAGTGATCTTCCATACAAAATTTGATTGAAACTATTGAAGTGGTTTGTTAATAATACTTTAAATAGAAGCATATCTTTGGAATCACTAAAAAATCTCAAAATATGAACAAGATATAGCCCTTAGAAGTTCAAAACCTTAGCTCCTAAAGCATTAAAATAAGTTAGAAACCTTTTCAACTTTTGACAATCTTTCTTGCACAATTGCTTTTGTCATGTGAAGAGAAGTTGTTGTAAATGATAATATAAACCCATGGCAAGAAAAATCACTTCCGAATGTTGAGAATTGAGGGAGTTATGTACTTATGGTCAAGGAATCAAGAACTTGTCCAATTAGGTCAAATTTCTTGAATCAATCTTGCATATTTGACTTCCTTTGGCAAATTGAAGCATGATGAATCATAGTAGGCCTTGTCATAAAATTGTCTTAAATCACACTCAAAGTTGAAGCTTAAATCTCAATTAAGCTTTGTTGAAGAAGGTGTTGCACCCCAAAATTTGCCCTCTCATGTTTTCCAAAGTCTTCCCCCTGCATGGTTGATCACAAACTCTTACCTAAGGAAAAAGAAATTTTTTGAGTGGTGCTTTAAGTATCTTTCGATTGGCATGGACAAGCACTTCGATTTGCATCCTTTAAGACCTTTTGATTGGCACTCTGAAAGACCTTTCGATTGGCATTCTGCAAGCACTTCGATTGGCATTATGGACAAGCACTTCGATTGGAGTTATGTCAAGGCAGCTTCGACAGGCATGATTAACCATGTCCTTCGATTGGCATGAACAACACCTTTCAATTGGCCTGTTAACAAAGCCTTTCAATTGGGATCCTTTGATTGATATTTGGACAAGGGCCATTCGAAGAACACCTCCCAGGCCATTTGGAAGAGGCCATCAAAGGGCACTCAGAAAACATGTCCAGGTACACTGAACATGAGAAAATGGCATGTTTCCCTTGCAAATATGGAAATAATTAAATGCTGATTGTGGATTTAATTCCTGAGTTAAAGGCCAGATTCTTGCCTTTTCTGTTCCTAAAAAGTTAATTCGACCAGAGTGTTTCTGTTCAACTCAAGACCATTCGAAGAAGCATTCAGAAGGCCCATTCGAAAGATACATGGGAAGTCCATTCGAAGGAAGCAACTCAAGACCATTCGAATAAGCATTCAGAAGGCTCATTCGAAAGGTACATGAGAAGTCCATTCGAAGGAGGCAACTCAAGGCCAATCGAAGAGCATGGCCTGAAGGCATTCGAAATTCAAAAATGTCCAGGTTCATTCAAGAGACACGAATGTTTCAAAAAAGGAAATTATTTAATGTGTCTAATTCTTGTCTCCTGACTTTAATGTCCTGTTTAATTGGCTGTCTCTTGCCGTTACTAGACCCCCCACACACCTATAAATATAGGTGCAAGCATGCAGTGCAGAGGACACGAAAAAACACACAATAGGAGAACAAAAACATTGGAGTTACGCTGCCAAAAGTTGTCAACATTTTCAGAGGTGATCCAGGCCAAAACAACCCTTCAACAAAAGATCACAACGCCCATAAGCCCTAAATCAAAAGTGCCTACATCCAGGAAGTGCCCAGATCGAAGGTGCCTACATCCAGGAAGCGCCCAAATTAAAAGTCCAATCTGCTGGTAAGAAAGGGTACACTATCCAACCTCATATTTGCATAATACATTCATACTGCTTGTTACCTTCGATTTTCTATCCTAGACAGGATCAAGAGGCCTGGGTTTGGCACCCAGGCCATGTCCATCGTTTGCTAATATTTGCTGCAGACATAGCCTAAAGAGACCCAGCAAGCACAGGACCGAAGAGCCTAGGGTTCAATACCCAGGCCCTGCATTTTATTTCGCTAACATACTTTTGCAGGTATAACATTCCAGATCGAAGGAGACACCTTCTCTGGATCGAACCCATTAGCATGCTGGATCGAATGAGGCATCTCATTCCTGGATCGAAAGCCATGACCTCCATAATCAAAAGACAATCCTCTTCCCTGGATCGAAGGCTACTCACGCCTTACTGTCTGGCCCAATCGAAAGGACCATGACCCTCTCTGGATCGAAGCTTCCATTCCCTCCCTGGGTCGAAACTCCTTTTTTTTTCCTGGATCGAAGGATCCCCTTTGTATTTTATTTTTGTTTTCATTGACATTTTTTTTATCTTTTTAATTAACATTAAAATAAAAAAAACCACAAAAACATTAGGCTAGTTTTTTTTATTAAATTAACTTTGTTAATTAACTTTTTAATTATCTAAACATTTTTCCAAAACTAAAATTAAGTAGATTTAGATCATTTTCTCAAAATAAAACAAAACAACAAAAAGATTTTATTCTTAGAATTTTTTAGAGTTTATTTTCAGATTCGCGCGCGTTTATTTTATTGTAACTGCCTACTGGTTTGTAATAACTTAGCTAAGACTTTACACTTTACTGCCTTATTCCCCCATTTTTTGGACATGTAAATAATCCCCTTCCCCGAAGCCTTGTAATAGCATAGGATTTACAATTCCCGCACTCTAAATTCCTGTACATATATTAACTGTTTAGATGTATGCTAACTAGGCTATGCATGACAAGATTAAACTCCTAACTTAAAATCAATCGTAGCTCACCATAACATGTACAAAGATAATATAACTGAAAAATAATACACTTGCACATGCCACTCTTAGGGTACGCCTCACTTGGTTGCCTCGAACGTGGTCATTGAGTATAGGATGTTTTAGAGGCCGTCCTTCTGTCCAAAGATCAAAGTTGCCTCGAAACGGTTGCCTCGATAAAAATGATCTAAGACATTAGGGTTACCGCTAAAGCATCCTAACATTACTTTAGTGACCACACGTCCCTTAATCGAATTGACCTGAAAACTCCAACGACGGTGCTACCTACTCCTCAATAGTGGGACAACACTGTCTAAAGGACATTTGCACAGTTTAATTCCTTTTTGAGTAGGTAGAGGTTCTTAAGTACTTGCTCATTTTAAAAACAAAGCAAAACTTTTCACACTTACACTTTTTGAACAAAGTTTTCAAAACACTTCATTACACTCTTGAGGACAGAAGCAAGAGTTAAATCAAAGTTTCGAACAAAAATTCTTTTCAAAACCCACAAACACAAAGAAAAGTAAACTTTTGAAAACATAGTGAGCAAGTACCTAAAAGCCCGTGGATAACCACGGATAGAAAGGGTGCTAACACCTTCCCTTTCTATAATCTACCTCCCGAACCCGAGAAACAATCTCGAAAAGGAATTTTTCTGTGCTTTTGTCCTTTCCTTGTTGGATAAAATAAAAGATGGTGGCGACTCTTGCTTACTGCGACACTTTGCAAAAACAAACGCAAACGCAAACCAGCATTCCAAAACAGTCAGTTCTCGTTCCCACCAATCACAGAACTGGCGACTCTGCTGGGGAGATACATTTAAGTGAGGTGTACCTTAGGACTAGATCACTTGTGTTTTCAATTGTATGCTTTGTATGCTTTAAATTTTGTGGGTTTGTATCGGAGTTCTATAGATCCTAACTCGGATCTGGGGATACCCTTTAGGTAAGTAGCAACAAACTGTGAGGGAACTGTGTGGGGTATACCGACATGGTTGAAACAGTAGCTACATTGATGTGGCACTTTGGTGAGTACCGGTAACCCTTGAGTTAAGTCAAGGAGAGTACGGGGCCACCGCGTGGTGTTGTGAAGCATCAATTGACCTTAGAACCTTACTTGACCATCTTGGCCTTTTTTAGGGGTAGTGAGATGACCGACTTTGGTGCAGTCCGAAGTTGGTAGATACTCGATACTACACTCATTGAGGGTTGTTTTCTTGAAATATTTTGGTCGCCAGTTAAGTGGCTAAACCAAAACGATGAACATAGAAAACAATCCAATGATATTGAGTTCCTTAGAACCCGGTTACTATTTATAGGACAGGTTTTGAGCCAACTAAACTCAAGAGGGTACTTACCTATGAAACTCCATGCCAGCCTAAACTTAAGGCTATATGTGGGACTTGTGTGCCTTCAAACTTGAACTACTTGCACATACTTGTTATCTGACAACATGAGTTCCTTGCAGGTTTTGTTTACAGTCCTTATCCAATAATCTGGATTTATTGCAGGGCTTAATCACATCACCTCACACTTTTTCATACCTGTACATAACATCATAACATCATACCATAGTATTTTCCTTAACCATTTCAAGGATCTCAAGGGTCTATGATGCAGGTTATGGTAAATCAAAGTCTAGCAAGGGGCAAAGAGGATTTATTTTCCTCTAGCCAATGTCATCTAGAGATCAAAACATGATAACTTGAGTCAGGGGCTATGGCCCACTCGATATGGTGAGCTTGACTCTTGAAGAAGGACTCTCAGCAACATGAAGTTCCTTCAATCAAGCTACCAGATTCAGATTCTAACAGTTTCTTGTTTACCCCGCAAGATCCTTGAAAACATTGCATACATATACATATCATTGCATAACAGGTCTCCCAGTACATGTCTCTTATCTTCTTCACTGTTTATTTCAGCAATCATCATGTCTGCTGAACCTTCCACTGAACAAGCTATCAAGGCCCTCCAGACCCAGAATTCCTAATTTCAAGAGTTGGTCATGAGCCTAGCTAAGGGTCAGCAGGACCTGAAGACCCTGATTTTGAAAGAGAGGAAGAAGAAAAAAAAGAGGACCATCCTGTTCAATACTGGACGCAGGTTTGGAAACGGGCTGCAGAACGAAGTCGATCTGACCACCCCATCTGAAGGGAAAGACAATCCACAAGAAAGGAGAACCCCTATCCCTTTGGTCTCCGACAACGAGACGGACTATGATGAAGAACAGTATCCTCCTGCAGAGGATAAGTACAAACAACTGGAAGACCGTTTGAATTCCATGGAAATACAGAAGGTGCCCGGTATGGACTTCGAAGATCTAGGTCTATCCTCTGGGGTGGTGATTCCCCATAAGTTCAAGGCACCTGCCTTTGCCAAGTATGACGGAGCTTCCTGTCCCAAGCTACACCTCCGATCATATGTGAGGAAGATCCAACCTTACACTACTGATAAGAACTTATGGATCCATTTCTTTCAAGATAGTCTGTCGGGGACTCAACTTGAATGGTTCTGTCAACTGGAAGGAGCTAGCATCCGCAACTGGGAGGACCATGCTGCTGCTTTTTACAAGAAATACCAGTATAATGCCGACCTTGCTCCCACGCGTACTTAACTTCAGGGTATGTCTATGGGTACAAGCGAAGGCTTTAAGGACTACGCTCAGAAGTGGAGAGATCTTGCTGGAAGAGACCAACCCCCTCTGTCTGATAGGGAGTTGGTGGACATGTTTCTTGGGACTTTGTCTGGTCCCTATTTCAAACATCTGATCGGAAGCTCTTCAGCCAGATTCACCGAGCTAATACTGACCGACGAAAGGGTCGAAGCTGGCATCAAAAGTGGGAAGATTCAAGAAGCTACACCTTCTGATGCTCAGAAAAAACCCTACAATAGGAAGAAAGAGTCCAATGCTGTGTATGGTCAAAAGGGTCGCCATGACCAACACGTAGGGGCAGTCCTGATCTCTGGTTCTGCATCACACCGACAACAGCAAAAGGGAAATCAACGAAAGACAGATGAGCCTAAAAGACAGTTCACCAACATCAACATGCCGTTGTCTCAAGCGTTGCAACAATTGTTGAGGATGAATATAATTACATTGATAGGACCTCACCCAAACCCCAAGACTTCTTCTCCTAACTACAATCCTAATGCGACATGCGCTTATCATTCTGACAGTCCCGGACATGATACTAACGATTATTGGGCATTGAAGTACAAGATTCAGAATTTGATTGATGCCAAGGAGATTGAGTTTGGTCCTCCGGAGACTCAAGCATAATCACTGCTCCTACGCCAAATCATTGAGAATGTCTTTATTTCATTTGAATTTTCAAGTTGTAATCTCTTTGTTATTCAAACACTTATCTATTAATTCCAAACTTTGTTTCATTAATGCATTACATATGTTTGTCTTGATTTGATCCAATCATTTTAATTACATTTAAACTATACTTTTTACTCACTTTATAACATTCAACTCTTGCTAAAAGTTACAAGCCTTTAGAGGGAGGATGACGAAACAATGCCATAATCTCATACAGTATGCTTTTTGGACAGACCTTGCTGACGATGTACATGCATTTCTTTCAAATCCTAAACACTGGAGTCATAAGGAAGATAATCCCTAGTCAACCCCTTCGAGCCAAAGAAGCAGGAGTTTTCTGTTTTAAACACAAATTGAAACCTTTAATTTAAACCTGGGGCAGGGTAGTCTCTCAGTTAATCCAAAGGATGCGCATTGAAGTCGCAAAACTCTCAGTTCGTAATACAACGAACGACATCAAACGCATTCCTCTGGAATCAAAGGACAGTGGTGGTTCCTTATCTCACAGGCAGTCAACCTCTCAAAAGAAAAAGGCCCACTGAGCCAAAACCTATAAAGGAGGCTTACGAAAGCTGTGGCATCCCGCTGGCTGTAATCTCGAAAACAGGAACAGTCAGACAAAAATTAGGGATAACAAATCAAAAGAACGAGGTCGCTAAAAATCCTCAACAACATGAAAAATGTTGCAAAAAAATGATGTCTGCCTTCAAAAATCCAACTTGTGTGAACCATCACCAAAACGTCGTTCCAAATCCGAATAGAGTTCGATGCACAATTAACTGAGTTTAGGATTGAAGAACATCACGAAGAGCGGGTGGGTACAAATATACTTTGACCCTTTATCCTTTGTTTCTTAAACCGTGAACCAAACCACGTTACAACCCTTCAAAAGTCCTAACTGAAGCATGGGTTAGTTCAAAAGCATACTATTACAAAAGGTATCCTGACTCCTGTAAGACTTTGCCCTAAATCTTGTGTTGAATTTGTAAAAAAAAAAGGTTTTCTGGTAAAAAACGCATTTTTCAAAACTTCAAGACAAGCATAAACTTTGCATTATTTGAATATCACTGTTTGCATTTGGCTATTTGTTTGACAGCGGAGAAATTCACATAACGAATATCCGATGAACTAAAGCCCTTTCAGTGAACAAGATCACTTCAAAAAGGGTGACACTTCCATTGACAAATCTCCTATCAATAAGGAGACTTGACATGTCACTATCCAGCACACCTGGGGCAGTCCAGTCAAGATTCCAGGAAATCTCTGAAGAAGTGCAGAATAACCAGGGGAAAGTCTCCATCTCTGTCGCTTGGGGCATTGAACATCAATCTCGGTGAAGGGTTACATATAGTCAAACATTTCCAGGCAGTGACGCAAACACTTTCTACTAGGGGCAATGACAAGTCTTCCTCAAAATCCTTCTTATAGGATGAATCCCAGCAAGGGTTTAATCTCTGAAAACCTTTCCCCAGCTGAATCAACCTCAAGAATCCTCGAGGACTTCCCCCAACGAAGATGTCACCTCTCTAGCGGACTAACGACAGGGTTTATTTCCCCAACAACACCAGGATCCCCCAGCTTGGGTTGCCTCTCCGACTACTACAAATCAAAGGACCACAACTCCTCTTCCCCAATAGACTCTGGAAGCCTGTCCCCTGCGAAGCACAAATAAGTCTCCTCAGCCAAATTCAGAGGTTATCCTCACAAGAGTCTAACTGGGTTATCCTTAGTAAGTTGCAACTGAAAGATCATCCCCAGCGAAGTTCTTTCTATCCCCAGCGGAGTTCATTCCTTTCATAGACAGAAATTCAATCTCCAACAGGGTTCACTGTCACCAGCAACAGTAATTCATCCCCAGCTGAGTTTTATTTCTCCAAATCAGCAGATCTTCTAGCAGAGTATATACTCCCCACAAAGTCATTTCCTCGTCAGTCCATTCCACAACGGAGTTATTCTCTCCTGCAGGATTATTCTCCCAATCATCTTCGGTCGTTATCTCTAGCGAGTGAAACTCTTTATTCTCCAACAACAGTCAGGGATTTATTTTCCCAAACTCGGACGTACCACAATAGCATTTCATGTTCATACATCTTGACGTGCGCATACATATTGCATACAACATAATCTCATTTATTTTGAGAACATCATCATACAATGCATGTCATGCATCATATACGATTAATCATGTACCTTTTCAGGAAAGATGGTTATCATCAACAACTTCCAGCAAGTTCAAGATTAACTCCAGAAACTAAACAGAGTAATTATCTGCACGATCAAATTCAGCTTTACACGGGTTCGTCATGAAGAAATCTTACACGGGTTTCTCCTAAATGCAGCTTCACACGGGTCTATCCTGAAAAATCCTACACGGGTCCTTTATCATATATTTCTGAACAAAGTTTTACACGAACTCATCCCAAAGTAACCTTACCCAGGTTCCTCCTGAAGTTTTACACGAACTTATCACAAAGTAACCTTACCCAGGTTCCTCCAGAAGTTTCACACAAACTTATCCCACAGTAACCTTACCCCGGTTCATTCTGAAGTTTTACACGAACTTATCACAAAGTAACCTTACCCAGGTTCCTCCATAAGTTTCACACAAACTTATCCCACAGTAACCTTACCCCGGTTCATTCTGAAGTTTTACACGAACTTATCACAAAGTAACCTTACCCAGGTTCCTCCAGAAGTTTTACACGAACTTATCACAAAGTAACCTTACCCAGGTTCCTCCAGAAGTTTCACACAAACTCATCATGAAGCAACCCTACACCGGTTCCTTCTCAACTCCAGGTGTAGTTTTACACGGACTCATCATCAGGCAACCCTACAAAGGTTCCTCCTTTCCAGATGAAGTTTTACACGGACTCATCATCAGGCAACCCTACACCGGTTCCCTCTCTTTCCAAGATGCAGTTTTACATGGACTCGTCATCAGGCAACCCTACACAGGTTCCTCCCTTCCAGATGCAGTTTTACACAGACTCATCATCAAGAAACCCTACACAGGTTCTCTCTTTCCAAGATGCAGTTTTACACGGACTCGTCATCAGGCAACCCTACACAGGTTCCTCCCTTCCAAATGCAGTTTTACACGGACTCATCATTAAGAAACCCTACACAGGTTCTCTCTTTCCAAGATGCAGTTTTACACGGACTCGTCATCAGGTAACCCTACACAGGTTCCTCCTTTCCAGATGCATTTTTACACGGACTCATCATCAAGAAGCCCTACACAGGTTCCCTCTTTCCAAGATGAAGTTTTACACGGACTCGTCATCAGGAAACCCTACACAGGTTCCTCCTTTCCAGATGCAGTTTTACACGGACTCGTCATCAGGCAACCCTACACCGGTTCCCTCTCTTTCCAAGACGCAGTTTTACACAGACTCGTCATCAGGCAACCCTACACAGGTTCCTCCCTTCCAAATGCATTTTTACACGGACTCATCATCAAGAAACCCTACACAAGTTCTCTCTTTCCAAGATGCAGTTTTACACTGACTCATCATCAGGCAACCCTACACAGGTTCCTCCTTTCTAGATGAAGTTTTACATGAACTCATCATGAAGTAACCTTACCCAGGTTCCTTCTCAGTCCAGATATGCAGTTCACCTCCAGAGTTAATTCCCCAGTAGAGTAACGGACAACTGAAGCTCCTAAAATTTTATTTCTCTCAAGACAACTACCAACAATCTCCAAATGGCATCTGTAAGCCCATTCCCGACATCACAATGCTGATACTACACCATGCGAGTGCAAATTTCTGGGCACTCTAGTGTTCAATTATCTTCCACCTTTGGATCACGAAAGGCTCGAAAGCCAATCTATATCCTCAGGTTTAAGAAAATTGAACAGGGGCAACTGTTGCACCCCAAAATTTGCCCTCTCATGTTTTCCAAGTCTTCCCCTTGCATGGTTGATCACAAACTCTTGCCTAAGGAAAAATAAATTTTTTGAGTCGTGCTTTAAGTATCTTTCGATTGGCATGGACAAGCACTTCGATTTGCATCCTTTAAGACCTTTCGATTGGCACTCTGAAAGACCTTTCGATTGGCATTCTGCAAGCACTTCGATTGGCATTATGGACAAGCACTTCGATTGGAGTTATGTCAAGGCAGCTTCGACAAGCATGATTAACCATGTCCTTCGATTGGCATGAACAACACCTTTCGATTGGCCTGTTAACAAAGCCTTTCGATTGGGATCCTTCGATTGATATTTGGACAAGGGCCATTCGAAGAACACCTCCCAGGCTATTTGAAGAGGCCATCAAAGGGCACTCAGAAAACATGTCCAGGTACACTGAACATGAGAAAATGGCATGTTTCCCTTGCAAATATGGAAATAATTAAATGCTGATTGTGGATTTAATTCCTGAGTTAAAGGCCAGATTCTTGCCTTTTCTGTTCCTAAAAAGCTGATTCGACCAGAGTGTTTATGTTTAACTCAAGACCATTCGAAGAAGCATTCAGAAGGCCCATTCGAAAGATACATGAGAAGTCCATTCGAAGGAAGCAACTCAAGACCATTCGAAGAAGCATTCAGAAGGCTCATTCGAAAGGTACATGAGAAGTCCATTCGAAGGAGGCAACTCAAGGCCAATCGAAGAGCATGGCCTGAAGGCATTCGAAATTCAAAAATGTCCAGGTTCATTCAAGAGACACGAATGTTTCAAAAAAGGAAATTATTCAATGTGTATGATTCTTGTCTCCTGGCTTTAATGGCCTGTTTAATTGGCTGTCTCTTGCCGTTACTAGACCCCCCACACTCCTATAAATATAGGTGCAAGCATGCAGTGCAGAGGACACGAAAAAACACACAATAGGAGAACAAAAACATTGGAGTTACGCTGCCAAAAGTTATCAACATTTTCAGAGGTGATCCAGGCCAAAACAACCCTTCAAAAAAAGATCACAACACCCATAAGCCCCAAATCAAAAGTGCCTACATCCAGGAAGTGCCCAGATCGAAGGTGCCTACATCCAGGAAGCGCCAAAATTAAAAGTCCAATCTGCTGGTAAGAAAGGGTAAACTATCCAACCTCATATTTGCATAATACATTCATACTGGTTGTTACCTTCGATTTTCAATCCTAGACAGGATCAAGAGGCCTGGGTTTGGCACCCAGGCCATGTCCATCGTTTGTTAATATTTGCTGCAGACATAGCCTAAAGATACCCAACAAGCGCAGGATCGAAGGGCCTAGGGTTCAATACCCAGGCCCTGCATTTTATTTCGCTAACATACTTTTGCAGGTATGACATTCCAGATCGAAGGAGACATCTTCTCTGGATCGAACCCATTAGCATGCTGGATCGAATGAGGCATCTCATTCCTGGATCGAAAGCCATGACCTCCATAATCAAAATACAATCCTCTTCCCTGGATCGAAGGCTACTCACGCCTTACTGTCTGGCCCAATCGAAAGGACCATGACCCTCTCTGGATCGAAGCTTCCATTCCCTCCCTGGGTCGAAACTCCTTTTTTTTTCCTGGATCGAAGGATCCCCTTTGTATTTTATTTTTGTTTTCATTGACATTTTTTTTATCTTTTTAATTAACATTAAAATAAAAAAAACCACAAAAACATTAGGCTAGTTTTTTTTATTAAATTAACTTTGTTAATTAACTTTTTAATTATCTTAACATTTTTCCAAAACTAAAATTAAGTAGATTTAGATCATTTTCTCAAAATAAAACAAAACAACAAAAAGATTTTATTCTTAGAATTTTTTAGAGTTTATTTTCAGATTCGCGCGCGTTTATTTTATTGTAACTGCCTACTGGTTTGTAATAACTTAGCTAAGACTTTACACTTTACTGCCTTATTCCCCCATTTTTTGGACATGTAAATAATCCCCTTCCCCGAAGCCTTGTAATAGCGTAGGATTTACAATTCCCGCACTCTAAATTCCTGTACATATATTAACTGTTTAGATGTATGCTAACTAGGCTATGCATGACAAGATTAAACTCCTAACTTAAAATCAATCGTAGCTTACCATAACATGTACAAAGATAATATAACTGTAAAATAATACACTTGCACATGCCACTCTTAGGGTACACCTCACTTGGTTGCCTCGAACGTGGTCATTGAGTATAGGATGTTTTAGAGGTCGTCCTTCTGTCCAAAGATCAAAGTTGCCTCAAAATGGTTGCCTCGATAAAAATGATCTAAGACATTAGGGTTACCGCTAAAGCGTCCTAACATTACTTTAGTGACCACACGTCCCTTAATCGAATTGACCCGAAAACTCCAACGACGGTGCTACCTACTCCTCAATAGTGGGACAACACTGTCTAAAGGACATTTGCACAGTTTAATTCCTTTTTGAGTAGGTAGAGGTTCTTAAGTACTTGCTCATTTTAAAAACAAAGCAAAACTTTTCACACTTACACTTTTCGAACAAAGTTTTCAAAACACTTCATTACACTCTTGAGGACAGAAGCAAGAGTTAAATCGAAGTTTCAAACAAAAATTCTTTTCAAAACCCACAAACACAAAGAAAAGAAAACTTTTGAAAACGTAGTGAGAAATTACCTAAGAGCCCGTGGATAACCACAGATAGAAAGGGTGCTAACACCTTCCCTTTCTATAATCTACCTCCCGAACCCGAGAAACAATCTCGAAAAGGAATTTTTCTGTGCTTTTGTCCTTTCCTTGTTGGATAAAATAAAAGACGGTGGCGACTCTTGCTTACCGCGACACTTTGCAAAAACAAACGCAAACGCGAGCCTGCATTCCAAAACAGTCAGTTCTCGTTCCCACCGATCACAGAAGGGATGGAAATAAACTCATGAACCTATGAATCAACCTGATGAAATATGTTGTGCCATCACCTAAAATGCCAACATCCATAGAGAAAATATACATACATTGTATTTGTTAGTTAAAAGTCAATCAATCATAAAAACACACATGTACAAAACCATACAAATATAGGTGCTTGGTGATCCCCTATTGTGATCGGTGGGAATGAGAACTGACTGTTTTTTAATGCTGGTTCGCGTTTGCGTTTGTTTTTGCAAAATGTCGCGGTAAGCAAGAGTCGCCATCGTCTTTTATTTTATCCAACAAGGAAAGGACAAAAGCACAGAAAAATTCCTTTTCGAGATTTTTCTCGGGTTCAGGAGGTAGATTATAGAAAGGGAAGGTATTAGCACCCTTTCTATCCGTGGTTATCCACGGGCTCTTAGGTACTTGCTCACTATGTTTTCAAAATATTGCTTTTCTTTGTGATTGTGGGTTTTGAAAAGAGTTTTGTTTTTGAAGTAAGTGTAAGTGTGAAAAGTTTGTTTTGTTTTTAAAAGGAGCAAGTACTTAAGAACCTCTACCTACTCAAAAAGGAATTAAATTGTGCTAATGTCCTTTAGACAATGCTATCTCACTATTGAGGAGTAGGTAGCATCGTCGTTGGAGTTTTTGGGTCAATTCGATTTAAGGGACGTATGGTCACTAAAGCAATGTTAGGATGCTTTAGCGGTAACCCTAATGTCTTAGATCATTTTTATTGAGGCAACCGTTTTGAGACAACTTTGATCTTTAGACAGGAGGGCGACCTCTAAAACATCCTATACTTAATGACCACGTTCGAGGCAACCAAGTGAGGTGTATCCTAGGAGTGGCATGTGCAAGTGTGTCAATTTTCAGCTATATTATCTTTGCATGTCATGGTGAGCTATTGTTGATTTTAAGTTAAGAGTTAATCTTGTCATGCATAGCCTAGTTAGCATACATCTAAACAGTTAATATATGTACAGGAATTTAAAGTGCGGGAATTGTAAATCCTACGCTATTACAAAGCTTCGGGGAGGGGGATTATTTACATGTCCAAAATTGGGGGAATAAAGCAGTAAAGTAAAAGTCTTAATTTACGCTACCACAAACCAGTAAGCAGTTACAATAAAATAAACGCGCGTGAATCTGAAAAATCCTAAGAATAAGAACTTTTGTTGTTTTATTTTATTTTCGGGAAAATGCTAAATGTTCAATTAAGTCAAATTTAATTAATTAAAAAAAAAACTGATTAAAAATTAACTCCAAAACATACTTAATATTTTTTTGCATTTTTTTGTTTATGAAAAGAATTGAATTTAAATAAATCCTAAGTCTACTGATTTTAAAATTGGAGAAAATAAGTTAAAATAATTAACTAAATAAAATCCTAATTCTAAGTTACTTATTTTTATGATTTTTATGTTGATTAAAAAAACAAATAAAATGGTCCAAACGAAAATGAAATCAGATAGTAAATCAAGAAAAACAAAATAATTCTGGAGGCCTGGGTCGAAAGAAGTGTGGGCTGTCTTTCGACCCAGTGAAGAGGCTGGATCGAAGGTGCATGAGGGGCTGCACTCTGAGGGTGTTCGATCTGGATATGTCATCCTTCGATCTGGAAGTCCTGGGTCCAGTTCGAAGCTAAGTTGCTGAGCTTTGAAACTCTGAACAGGATCCTGAGAATATATTTCCTGCAAAAACGAAACACATGTTAAAGGTCCAGGGGGGACTTTACCCCCCTGATTCGAATCTCCTCCCTATTCGCACATGCTGAATCTGGGTCTGGGTTTATTTTATCCTGGGATTCAAAGGAGAAACTCAGATTGTTTCCAAGCAATGGCACAATCTCATCTCTGCGCTGTAGCTTATATGTAGCACATTAAATCATTCACAAACAACAATAATAACGTGAATATGCAATCAGAAATCGAAATGAGTTTGAGATTAGATTTCTTTTTACCAAACAGAAGTGCTTTGATCGATGATTCTGAGTGTGGAATGGCTGGTGCAAGGATTGGGTATGGCTTCCTGGAAGTGCTGATGATTTTTGGCAGCGTATCTCTAAGTTCTCCCTGTTTCTTTTCTCTATTTTTTTCTGTATATTTTTCGTCCTCTGTAATGTGCCACTGGCCCTTGTATTTATAGGAGTGTGGGGGTCTAGTAACGGCAAGAGACAACCCATTAAACAGGCCTTTAAAGCCATGAGACAAGAATCAGACACATTAAATAATTTCCTTTTTTGAAATATTCATGTCTCTTGAATGAACCTGGACACTTTTGAATTTCGAATGCCTTCAGGCCCTGCTCTTCGATTGGTCTTGATTTGCCTCCTTCGAACGGACTTCTTATGTACCCTTCGAATGGGCCTTCTGAATGCTTCTTCGAATGGTCTTGAGTTGCACAGAATCACTGTGGTCGAATCAACTCTTTAGGAACAGAAAAGGCAAGAATCTGGCCTTTAACTAAGGAATTAAATTCACAAACAACATTTAATTATTTCTATATTTGCAAGGGAAACATGCGATTTTCTCATGTCCAGTGTACCTGGACGTGTTTTTTGAGTGCCCTCTTGATGGCTTTGTTAACAGGCCAGTCGAAAGGCTTTGTTAACAGGCCAATCAAAAGGTGTTGTTCATGCTAATCGAAGGATCCCTTGACATGCCAATTGAAAGGCTTGGCCCAGGGTGCCAAACAAAAAGGTCTTTCAGAACCCCAATCGAAAGCCTTGGCACAATGCCAATCGAAGTACTTGTCTATAATGCCAATCGAAAGGCTCCTTCAGAACACCAATCGAAGGGTCTTTCAGAATGCAAATCGAAGTGCTTGTCCAGAATGCCAATCGAAAGGCTAGTCTAGAATGCCAATCGAAGTGCTTGTCCAAAATGCCAATCGAAAGGCTCCTTCAGAACACCAATCGAAGGGTCTTTCAGAATGCAAATCGAAGGGTACTTAGAGTACCACTAAAAAAAAATTATTTTTCCTTAGGCAAGAGTTTATGGTCAACCATGTAGGGGGATGACTTTGGAAAACATGAGAGGGCAAATTTTGGGGTGCAACAGTTGCCCCTGTTCAATTTTCTTAAACCTGAGGATATAGATTGGCTTTCGAGCTTTTCGTGATACAACGGTGGAAGATAATTGAACACTAGAGTGCCCATAAATTTGCACTCGCATGGTGTAGTATCAACATTGTGATGTCAGGAATGGGCTTACAGATGCAATTTGGTGATTGTTGGTAGGTGGTTTTGTCTTCGTTGACGGGTTGTCTCTTTTGACGGGGTGTCTCCTTTGACGAGTTGTCTCTATTGACGGGTTGTGCCTCAGAAAATCTTTAGGAATCGATTTAACTGATTTTGTCTCCATTGACAAGCTTCACCTCAGAAAAATCTTTAGGAATCGATTTAACTGATTTTGTCTCCATTGACTGGTTTCGCCTCAGAAAAATCTTTAGGAATCGATTTAACTGATTTTGTCTCCATTGGCTGGTTTCGCCTCAGAAAAATCTTTAGGAATCGATTTAACTGATTTTGTCTCCATTGACTGGTTTCGCCTCAGAAAAATATTTAGGAATCAATTTAACTGAACCAGACAAGGTCTTGGAATATCTTCAACTGGATCGGCATCAGAAAAATCTTTAGGAATCGATTTAACTGTTTTTGTCTCCATTGACTGGTTTCGCCTCAGAAAAATCTTTAGGAATTGATTTAACTGAACCAGACAAGGTCTTGGAATATCTTCAACTGGATCGGCATCAGAAAAATCTTTAGGAATCGATTTAAGTGGTTTTGTCTCCATTGACTGGTTCCGCCTCAGAAAAATCTTTAGGAATCGATTTAACTGAACCAGACAAGGTCTTGGAATATCTTCAACTGGATCGGCATCAGAAAAATCTTTAGGAATCGATTTAACTGGTTTTGTCTCCATTGACTGGTTTCGCCTCCGAAAAATCTTTAGGAATCTATTTAACTGAACCAGACAAGGTCTTGGAATATCTTCAACTGGATCGACATCAGAAAAATCTTTAGGAATCGATTTAACTGGTTTTGTCTCCATTGACTGGTTTCGCCTCAGAAAAATCTTTAGGAATCGATTTAACTGAACCAGACAAGGTCTTGGAATATCTTCAACTGGATCGGCATCAGAAAAATCTTTAGGAATTGATTTAACTAAACCAGAGGAGGTCTTGAAATAACTTCAACTGGATCGGCATCAGAAAAATCTTTAGGAATCGATTTAACTGAACCAGAGGAGGTCTTGGAATAACTTCAACTGGATCAGCATCAGAAAAATCTTTAGGAATCGATTTAAGTGAACCAGAGGAGGTCTTGGAATAACTTCAACTGGATCGGCATCAGAAAAATCTTTAGGAATCGATTTAACTGAACCAGAGGAGGTCTTGGACATAGCTGAGAACTTAACTGGATCTTTCCTGAAAGGTAAAGGTCAGTCATATGCAATGCATGATATGGATCAAGCAATGATGTTCTCAACATAAATGAGATTGTATGGTATGATGTGTATATGCATGTATCATGATGTATGGGAATGTGATGTTTTAGCTGGGGAAAATAAATCCCGGAGCTGCTGGAGAATAGAGTTGAGTTCTTAGTTTCCACTGGGGATGACGAACGAAGATGATTGCAAGGATAAACCTGTTAGGAGAAAAGAACTCTGTTGGGGGATAAACATGATGAAGAGATTACTCCGAGGGGAAATACTCTATGGGGAAGAGATACTTTGTTATGATTTTAACGATAAACTCCGCTGGGGATTCCGTTGATAAGTTCTGTTGGGGATTTTGATGATGAACTCCGCTGGGGATTGATTACCATTGCTGGTGATATTGAATCTGTTGAGGATAGAAGTCCTGCTTGGGGAAAGAAAGAAATTCGATGGGGATGATCTTTCAGTTGCAACTTGCTGAGGATAACCCAGTTAGACTCTTGTGAGTATAACCTTCTGAATTTGGCTGGGGAGATACATTTGTATTCTGCAGGGGACAAGCTTCCAGAATCTACTGGGTAAGATGATTCAACTCTGGCGGGGAAGCCTTTTTAGACTGCGCTGGGGAAATGGCTCCACTGGGGGTATCTTGTATTCCTCCGGGAAACATTCTTATACTCTGTTGAGGAATATTAAGACTGTCGGGGATGCTCTTACGCTTGTTGGAGAATGTCTTTATACTTCGTTGGGGAATATTAAGACCTTCTGGGGATACCCGACCTTTTCAGGGCTGATGGTAGACCAACTCCGCCTGGGGAGAGTATTGCCGACTCGTCCGTAGTTGCAAGTTTTAGCTGAGAGAGCTATCATTACTGTCTTATCCTGCGGGAAATGAAGGTATCTTAGCCATATTCTTCAGCTGAATATATACCTTGGTACCTGGTGGACAGAGCAACTAGACCACTCAGACAATTCTTATTGCCCCTACTTCTGATATCACCCGTAATTTGTCTTTTGTTTCGCATGTAAATATTTATGAGCAGCAATTAATGTCAAATGCATATATCAAAAATGAACATTGGACGTTCTTTGCAAAACAAAACAGATAAAGGAAAAACAATTTGAAATTTGTTTGAAAATGAATTTGTATTGACTTTGAAGGTTGGCCTGTAAATAAGCGTTTTATACAAGAGGCTGACGTCCTAGTAAGAGAACGCCGCCGAACAAATAGAATTTATACAATTTGTGAAAACAAAACAGCTATGTGAATAATCCCACTGGGTTCCAGCTCTGCTATTGCCTTTATATCTTCAAGCATCTCATCACTTTGCTACTTAGTTGAAGACGAATCTGATTGACTGGTGTCATTTGAGCCTGATAGTTGATACCGAAGTCCGAATGCGAGGTGATCCAATGAGACATAGTGTTATTCTTTAATCCCTAACTTTTGTCTGGGCCGCCCGTTCGGGTTTTCAGTCCACCGGGATACCTATTTTTGCCCAAGCCGCCTTTTCAAGTTTTCGACTTGCCGGGTGTACAGATTTTTTTTTCATCCCTTATTTTTGCCCGAACCCTTTTGGTTTGCTGGGAAGCCCTTATTTCTGCTTAGGCCAGTCAACCTAGCGGGTCTTTGATTATGCGTAGTATCTTTTTACTATGTCTGCATTGACGGGGTGAGGAAGGTCGTTACCATCCATGGTGGTTAGAATCATCGCTCCTCCTGAGAAGATGTTCTTAACCACAAATGGCCCTTCGTAAGTAGGGGTCCATTTGCCCCTGGGATCACCTTGAGGTAGAATAATGCGCTTGATTACTAGGTCCCCAACTTGATACTCTTGTCGTCTGACTTTCTTGTTAAATGCCTTGATCATTCATTTTTGGTACGTCTGACCATGACAAATAGCAGTAAGTCTCTTTTCGTCGATTAAATTCAATTGATCAAGCCGGGTCTGAATCCAGTCGCCTTCGCTCAAACCTGCATCCTTCATGATCCGAAGAGAGGGTATATGAACTTCAATGGGCAAGACTGCCTCCATGCCATAAACCAAGGAATAGGGTGTTGCCCCTGTTGACGTCCGTGCTGAGGTGTGGTACCCATGAAGAGCAAATGGTAACATCTCATGCCAGTCTTTGTATGTCACTGTCATCTTCTGCACAATCTGCTGCTTCTACATCCCCATTCATCTTCGGACGGTAGGGAGAAGAGTTATGATGCTGTATCTTGAATTGCTCGCAGAGCTCAGTGATCATCTTGTTGTTAAGGTTGGTACCATTGTCTGTAATGATCCTCTCTGGTACACCATATCGACAGACCAGGTTGTGTCGAATGAACTGTGCCACGACGTTCTTGGTTACCGTAGAAAAGGAAGCTACTTCAACCCACTTCGTAAAGTAATCAATCGCTACCAGGATGAAGTGATGCTCGTTGGATGCCGTAGGTCTGATCTCGCCGATCATATCAATGCCCCACATTGCAAAAGGCCAAGGTGCTGTCAAAACATTCAAAGTAACTGGAGGAATATGCACCTTATCAGCATAGACTTGGCACTTGTGACATGTCCGAGAATGCTGATAATAGTCGGCTTCCATTGTGGACCAGTAATATCCTGCCCGAAGGATTTTCTTTGCCATGGTATGTCCATTGGAATGAGTTCCGAAAGTGCCTTCATGCAGCTCTGCCATGATCCTTTCTGCTTCAATTTTATCCACGCAACGCATTAATGTTGAATCATGGTTACGTTTGTAAAGCATGCCATTGCTGATGAAGAACTTTTCCCCGAACCTTCTCAGAAACTTCTTGTCATTAACAGATCCACCCTCGGGGTATTCTTGAGTTTCAAGGTACCTCTTCACTTCATGATACCAAGGCTTTTCTGTTACCTCTTTGGTCTCAAGATCACAGCAATGTGCAGGTTCATCCAATTTCCAAATGATGATCCGAGGAGCCTCGTTGTCCCACTTGACTTTGAACATAGAAGACATCGTAGCTAACACGTCCGCCAACTGATTCTCCTCTCTTGGGAAGTGTTCAAAGGTTATCTCCTCGAAATGAGGAAGTAACGTCAATACATACTGCTTGTAAGGAATAAGATTTGGGTGTTTCGTATCCCACTCTCCTTTGATCTGACTGATCACGAGAGCGGAATCTCCGAAGACACTCAGAAACTTAATCCTTAGGTCAATTGCAGCTCGAAGACCCATAATGCATGCTTCATACTCTGCCATGTTGTTGGTGCAGTTGAAACATAGTCGAGCGATAAACAGAGTATGAGAGCCTTTAGGAGATATGATCACAGCGCCAATGCCATTGCCCAAAGCGTTTGAAGCTCCATCAAAATGCATAGACCATCGGGATCCTTCCTCAGGTCCTTCATCCGGTCCAGGTGTTTCACAATCAGTTATCAACATGATATTCTCGTCCGGAAATTCGAAATTCATAGACTGGTAATCATCCACTGCCTGATGTGCCAAATGGTCTGCCAATACACTTCCCTTGATTTCTTTTTGAGTCGTGTACTGGATGTCATATTCAGTCAAGATCATCTGCCATCTTGCTATTCTTCCGGACAAGGCAGGCTTTTCAAAGATATACTTGATTGGATCCATCTTTGAAATCAACAGAGTAGTGTGAGTCAACATATACTGTCTCAGCCGGCGAGAAGCCCATGCCAAAGTGCAGCAAGTTTTCTCGAGCAGTGAGTAGCGGGTCTCACAGTCGGTAATCTTTTTGCTAAGGTAATAAATAGCATGCTCTTTTCGGCCAGACTCGTCATGCTGCCCCAGCACACACCCCACTGAGTTTTCAAGTACTGTCAAGTATAAGATTAGAGGTCTCCCTTCCACTGGTGGCATGAGAATAGGTGAATCCTGGAGATACTATTTTATTCTTTCGAAAGCCGCCTGGCATTCATCATTCAAACGTACCACTTGATCTTTCTTCAGCAGTTTGAAGATTGGCTCACAAGTAGCAGTTAGGTGCGAGATGAATCGGGCAATGTAGTTCAGACGTCCTAGAAAGCCTCCGACCTCTTTCTCTGTCTTGGGAGCTGGCATCTCTTGTATGGCTTTCACCTTGGCAGGGTCCACTTGAATACCTTTGTCGCTCACGACTAAACCTAGCAGTTTGCCAGATCTCACCCCGAAGGTGCACTTGTTTGGGTTCAATCTCAACTTGTACAACTTCAACCTGTCAAACAGCTTTTGTAGATGGTCAAGGTGTTCCTCCTCAGTTTGGGACCTCACAATCATATCGTCTACGTATACTTCAATCTCATGATGGATCATGTCATGAAATAAAGCAACCATGGCACGCTGATATGTTGCCCCATCATTCTTCAACCCAAAAGGCATGACCTTGTTACAAAAGGTACCCCACTGGGTAACGAAAGTGGTCTTTTCCATGTCTTCAGGAGCCATCTTGATTTGATTATAACCGGAGAAACCATCCATAAAGGAGAATACCTTGTGCTGAGCAGTATTGTCAACCAGAACGTCAATGTGAGGCAGAGGGAAGTCATCCTTAGGGCTTGCCCTGTTCAAATCCCTGTAGTCAACACACATTCGGACCTTACCATCCTTCTTCGGTACCGGAACCACATTGGCAACCCATTGAGGGTAAGAAGTTACTGCTAGAAAACCGGCGTCAAACTGTTTTATAACTTCGACCTTGATTTTCTCAGACATCTCTGGACGCATACAGCGGACCTTCTGTTTTACCGGAGGGAAGTATTCCTTGGTAGGCAAGCGATGAACCACAATGTCGGTATCCAACCCAGGCATATCTTCGTAAGACCAGGCAAATATTTCCATGTAGTCATGTAGCATCTGAATCAACCGTTGTTTCACACTAAGCTCCAGATTTGCATCGATCTTGACTTCCTTTTTGTCTGTCTCAGTACCCAGATTCACTGTTTCTACTAGCTCTTCATGTGGCTGAATGGCCCTCTCTTCCTGGAGTAGCAGTCTTGCAAGTTCACCAGGCACTTCACAATCATCTTCACCTTCGTCTTCGGCTAAGTTGATCGGATTTTCGAAGTCATAACTGGCAGTAGCAGAGTCGTTACCAGTGAGATCCAGAGTGGATTGAGACCTGTATATGTGAGTGTGTGTAAAATAGTTGTTTTGCAATAATAAAGAAAGACAAGGAGCGCAAAATTTGAAATGCAAAAACGTCAAATGCTTTTATTAATGATATATGAAAGGGGCACACAAAAGCCCTCACAAGTGAAGCCACGGTGCCCCGGGTAAGACACCGGGCCATAAAGTTTTACAATATTGTCTGTTACAAATTCAAAACAAAGAGTTCATTACTGGGTAATAAAAGTAATAGGGATGAAGTCCTTTGCCGTCCAGTTGCTTGGTCCACCGTTGGTCGTAGGATAGATCTAGCTGTCGAATTCAGACTCCTCTACGTCATCTTTGATGGCATTTACTCCCGAGTTGCTGATGAACACAGGAGGTCTTCCAATCCTTGCACTTCGAACAGCCCTTTGAGCTTCTGCAGTGAAACCCAACCCAAACTTGTTAGTCTCCTGAGTGAAATCAGGAAGTCGGCCCCAGTTTGCATACTCACCCTTCTCAATAACAGTCCGGGCATCCTTTAAGGAAGCCATCTTCATAGGAGAATCTTCAATCGCAGTCTCAGCCGATGCCAATGTCTGAGGAACCTCTTCAAAGTGTTGAAATTGGGTCTCAATGAACTCCCCATCCATCTCTACGTACCAGAACGAGTTGAGGTGGCTGACCATGTATTCCTCCTCCGCTTGTACTGTCACAATCTTCCCTCTGACCGGGTACTTCAACTTCTAGTGGAGTGTTGACGTTACAGCTCCAGCTTTGTGGATCCACGGACGACCCAGCAAACAAGAATAGGATGGCCGGATGTCCATCACGTAGAATGTAGAATTGAAGACCTGAGCACCAACCTTGATTGGAATATCAACCTCACCATGCACCATCCTTTTAGACCCATCAAAGGCCCAGACAACAATGTTACTCGGCTTTAGCTCCAAACCTTCGCAATCCAGCCTGACTAGAGCTTTCTTTGGCAAGACGTTCAATGAGGAACCAGTGTCAACTAACACATGTGCAAGAGTAGTTCCCCTGCATTCAATGGAGACATGCAGGGCATCGTTATGGTTCTTCCCTTTAGCAGTCAGATCAGCGTCGGAGAAACCTAAACCATTATCAGCAGTTAAATTGGCCACACAATCGGTAAACTGATCAACTGATGTCTCTTGTGGCACGTGGGCCGTCTTCAGGAAGGTAATCAGAGCCTTGGCATGGGCCTCTGAACACAATAGCAGTGATAACATAGAAATCTTGGATGGGGTTTGCCCCAGTTGCTCAACTACATTATAATCACTCTTCTTAATAATCTTCAGAATCTCTTCCATCTCCTGTTTGGAAGCTTCAACAGTGATTGTCTTTGGCGCCTCCGTCTGGGCAGGCATATCAGTGGTGATCCCTTTGCCCCGAGCGTTAGATGACTCAGCGACAGGGGTAGGAACAAGGACTTGATCAGGAATGGCAGCAGGTACACTTGCAGGCTTAATGACAACAGGTCTTCGGACGGCTGGTGGAGCAATATCAGGTGAGAAAAGTCTACCGCTGTGGGTGACTTTAGCAGGTCCTGTAACGTTGCTGACGCCGGTATCAGCACCGAACTCTTGCTTAACTCCAAGAACATAAACATCTGCCCCATAGTGCCAAGGGACAGCTTTGTCAGATGTATAGGGGATGGGCCCCGGAACAGTGATGATTATAGGTGCGGTCTTCGGAACAGATGTAATTCTAACAGGCGTCCTCAGGGGAGCCTTGGAAGAATTGTCGAAAATGGTAATGATGGAAACTTCTTCAGAATGAATGGGTGGAACAACAATCTTCTCAAAAAGAATCTCTTTACTATCCATCAGGTTCTGGACACCTGACTTCAGAGATGGGCAACCAGTAGGTAAAGCAGAACACATAGGGCAACCTTCACCACAACCCGGAAATAAACCGGCTAGCAACAGGTTCTTCTTGATAGTCATCAGAGGGGTAACAACATCATCCAAAGAAACTACGAACAAGTCTTCCTCTACAGAATTCACTCCATGCTTGGGCATGGGAGCAGTCACAACATTAGGCCTCTCGGGCGCCTCAAACTCAATCTCCTTTGCATCGATTAGGTCTTGAACCTTGTTTTTCAGACTCCAACAATCATCTGTATTATGCCCCGGGCTCTCAGAGTGATAAGCGCAGCGGGTGTTGGGGTTATACTTTGATGACGTTGTGTTTGGATTCTTTGGGGCTTCCCTTAGAGTCACCAGATTGGTTCTCAACAACTGTGGCAGAATCTGAGACAAAGTCATGCTGAGACGGGTGAACTGCCTTCGAGGTCTCTCATACCTTTGTTGGTTGTGATGCTGAGGAGCACCAGTAGGTTTTGAAATAACAACCTCATTGACAGCTTGGTGGTGTTCAGGTCTACTCTGTCTTCTTGAACTGTAGACAACACTGGACTCTTTCTTGAATGGTTTCTTCTCGGTGCTCGATGAGGCACCCTTCTGTATCTTCCCAGCTTTAATACCCGCTTCAATCCTCTCACCAGTTAAGATGAGGTCTGTAAATCCGGCTGAGGAGCTTCCAATCAGATGATTAAAGAACGGACCAGACAGGGTCCCCAGAAACATATCAACCAATTCACGATCAGCCAAAGGTGGTTGCACCCTTCCGGCCAGGTCTCTCCATTTTTGAGCATACTCTTTAAATCCTTCACCCGTCCCTATTGACATACCCTGGAGTTGAGTACGCATAGGAGCGAGGTCGGAGTTATACTGATACTTCCTATAAAACGCAGCAGCCAAATCCTCCCAGCTGCGGATACTGGCTCCGTCTAACTGATAGAACCACTCAAGCTGAGTCCCTTAAAGACTGTCTTGAAAGAAATGGATCCACAATTTCTTATCAGCAGTGTAAGGTTGGATCTTCCTCACATATGACCGGAGGTGCAGCTTTGGACAGGAAGCTCCGTCATACTTGGCAAAGGCAGGTGCCTTGAACTTATGGGGAATAACCACCCCAGATGATAGACCTAGATCTCCGAAGTCCAGACCAGGCACCTTATGTACTTCCATAGCGTTTAAACGGTCTTCCAACTGTTTGTACTTATCCTCAGTAGGAGGATACTGTTCTTCATCATAGTCTGTCTCATTGTCGGAGACCATAGGGCTAGGAGCCCTCCTTTCTTGTGGACTGTCTTTCTCTCCAGATGGGGTGGTCAGATCAACTTCACTTTGCAGCCCGTTTCCAAACCTGCGTCCAGTGTTGAACAGGATGGTCCTCTTCTTCTTCTTCTTCCTCTCTTTCAGAATCAGGGTCTTCAGGTTCTGCTGACCCTTAACTAGGCTCATGACCAACTCTTGAAATTGGGCATTCTGGGCCTGGAGGGCCTTGATAGCTTGCTCAGTGGAAGTTTCAGCAGACATGATGATTGCTGAAATAAACAGCGAAGAAGATAAGAGACCTGTAAAAGGGTACCTGTTATGCATATGATGAATGATATGTTATTTATGTAATGCATTAAAGGGTTCAAAAATTCAAATTTGTTGCAGATAAAAAAGGGACACACGTCATACTAAGAAGAAATTTAGTACATAAGTGCCCCATGGGCGAAATATTACAAAATTCTTAATGTAAAAAGACATTGCGCGTCCTTTTTGGAGCGATGTAAGTGTTGAGGGTCTCTTCCTCGTGAAGTCGGCGGGTAAGCTCCAAAACCTTCTTCTCACTGGCATAGAAGATGGCTTCAAAAGTATTCCGTTCTTCCTTGAGTTGGATCCAACTCTTTTGCATTTCTTCCCATGATGTTGGCATGTCAGGATGTAGGATGGCGTATGGAACCTCTCCTTCCATAACAGGCTCTTTGATCAAGGGGAGAATATGAGGATATGGCATCATAAGATTTTGGGAGCGGGTTCGTACCCACTTGAGGTAAGGCTTAAGGGGGATGGAATTCTTGCGCCCCAGTGTCTTACTATCCACTTTGTTAGGCATCCTCCAAGCTCTGATGAACCTTTGTCGAAGTCCTTGCGTATCGTTGTCGAAGTCAAAAACTAAGTCAAGAATCAGCATGTCATGAGGGCCATCCCTCCGAGCATATCCAAATTGTCTCAAATCTAGACAGGTGTTGTAGGTAATGCCTCCCCTAATTCCAAGTAATGGAACATTAGGAAATTCTCCACAACAATCAATGATGGTGACATTTTCTTTGGACCGAGAACACCAATGTATATCAGAATGTGTGAGGGTCATCAATCGTTGTGACCATCTTAAACCCTGCTCATTCTTCAAAACTGATTGTGGAAGGTGAGAAATAAACCACCTTGCTAGGAGAGGAGTACAGCACATGAGAACACCTCTTTTCCTCATTGTTTGTGTGTAAAATGAGTGGAGGATGTCCCCAAGCAATGTAGGTATGGGATTCCTGGAGACGAAAATCTTGACAGCATTCACATCTATAAGTTGATCAGGATTTGGGAACAAAACCAACCCATAGATAAGGAGTGCCACAATCTCTTCAAAGGCTTGTAGATCAAGAGAATTCCAGCATTCTTGTGCCTTCTCAAACAGAAACTTTGCCAAGAATCCCTTGACACCCCTTCTGGTTTCCCAATTCCCCTTGATGTCAGATGGTTGCAAGAGTAATGCTTGAGCAACATCTTCAGGTTTTGGTTCCTCTTCCGTACCGTTGTAGGGTAGTTGACTAAGAATAGGAATTCTCAGGAGTTGAGAAAATTCCTCCAAAGTAGGCACCAATTGATAATTAGGGAATGTGAAACAGTGGTGTAGGGGGTCAAAGAACTGGAAGAGAACTTTCATCATGTCTTCTTCAATGTTGGTGTTGACCAAGCTGAGGAGTCTACCATGTCTTTCATTGAAGAGAGAATTCTCGGGAATCCTGGATGTAAGCTCCTTGAGTTGAGGAGGGATCCTTACAAGGTTGACTTGAATTGTTTTCCTGCGGAGAGATTCCATGTCCTGCAAAGCAAAACAAGAACAAAGATGAAGATCTAAACCCTTGAAATGGTTAGCGGATGCATATGATGCTTTATGATGTTCATGATGTATGCATAAACACATGTACAAGCAAGTCACACAAAAACCCTAGTTTCAGGCTTGCATGAGGTTTCGTAGGTAAGTACCCTCTTGAGTGTAGTTGGCTCAAAACCTGTCCTATAAATAGTAACCGGGTTCTAAGGAGCTTAATATCATTGGATTGTTTTCTATGTTCATCGTTTTGGTTTAGCCACTGAACTAGCGACCAAAATATTCCAAGAAAACAATCCTCAGTGATTGTAGTATCGAGTATCTACCAACTTCGGACTGCACCAAAGTCGGTCATCTCACTACCCCTAAAAAAGGCCAAGATGGTCAAGTAAGGTTCTTGGTCATTAGTGCTTAGTGACATCACTCAGCGGCCCCGTATTCTCTTTGATTGACTCAAAGGCTACCGGTACTCACAAATATGTCGCACTAATATAGCTATTGCTTCAACCGTGTCGGTATACCCTGCACAATTTCCATAACGTATTGCTATCTATGAATGTTTCCCAAATCCGGTGGAGGATTTATAGAACTCCGATACAAGCCCACAAAATACAAAGCAATACAATTGAAAACACAAGTGATCTAATCCTAAGGTACACCTCACTTATAAACATACTCCCCCATCAGAGTCGCCAGTTCTGTGATCGGTGGGAATGAGAACTGACTATTTTTTAATGCTGGTTCGCGTTTGCGTTTGTTTTTGCAAAATGCCGCGGTAAGCAAGAGTCGCCACTGTCTTTTATTTTATCCAACAAGGAAAGGACAAAAGCACAGAAAAATTCCTTTTCGAGATTTTTCTCGGGTTCGGGAGGTAGATTATAGAAAGGGAAGGTATTAGCACCATTTATATCCGTGGTTATCCACGGGCTCTTAGGTACTTGCTCACTATGTTTTCAAAAGATTGCTTTTCTTTGTGATTGTGGGTTTTGAAAAGAGTTTTGTTTTTGAAGAAAGTGTAAGTGCGAAAAGTTTGTTTTGTTTTTAAAAGGAGCAAGTACTTAAGAACCTCTACCTACTCAAAAAGGAATTAAATTGTGCTAATGTCCTTTAGACAATGCTATCCCACTATTGAGGAGTAGGTAGCATCATCGTTGGAGTTTTCGGTTCAATTCGATTTAAGGGACGTATGGTCACTAAAGCAATGTTAGGATGCTTTAGCGGTAACCCTAATGTCTTAGATCATTTTTATTGAGGCAACCGTTTCGAGGCAACTTTGATCTTTAGACAGGAGGGCGACCTCTAAAACATCCTATACTTAATGACCACGTTCGAGGCAACCAAGTGAGGTGTACCCTAGGAGTGGCATGTGCAAGTGTGTCAATTTTCAGCTATATTATCTTTGCATGTCATGGTGAGCTATTGTTGATTTTAAGTTAAGAGTTAATCTTGTCATGCATAGCCTAGTTAGCATACATCTAAACAGTTAATATATGTACAGGAATTTAAAGTGCGGGAATTGTAAATCCTACGCTATTACAAAGCTTCGGGGAGGGGGATTATTTACATGTCCAAAATTGGGGGAATAAAGCAGTAAAGTAAAAGTCTTAATTTAAGCTACCACAAACCAGTAAGCAGTTACAATGAAATAAACGCCCGTGAATCTGAAAAATCCTAAGAATAAGAACTTTTGTTGTTTTATTTTATTTTCGGGAAAATGCTAAATGTTCAATTAAGTCAAATTTAATTAATTAAAAAAAAACTGATTAAAAATTAACTCCAAAACATACTTAATATTTTTTTGCATTTTTTTTGTTTATGAAAAGGATTGAATTTAAATAAATCCTAAGTCTAATGATTTTAAAATTGGAGAAAATAAGTTAAAATAATTAACTAAATAAAATCCTAATTCTAAGTTACTTATTTTTATGATTTTTATGTTGATTAAAAAAACAAATAAAATGGTCCAAACGAAAATGAAATCAGGCAGTAAATCAAGAAAAATAAAATAATTCTGGAGGCCTGGGTCGAAAGAAGTGTGGGCTATCTTTCGACCCAGTGAAGAGGATGGATCGAAGGTGCATGAGGGGCTGCACTCTGAGGGTGTTCGATCTGGATATGTCATCCTTCGATCTGGAAGTCCTGGGTCCAGTTCGAAGCTAAGCTGCTGAGCTTCAAAACTCTGAACAGGATCTTGAGAATATATTTCCTGCAAAAACGAAACACATGTTAAAGGTCCAGGGGGGACTTTACCCCCCTGATTCGAATCTCCTCCCTATTCGCACCTGCTGAATCTGGGTCTGGGTTTATTTTATCCTGGGATTCGAAGGAGAAACTCAGATTGTTCCCAAGCAATGGCACAATCTCATCTCTGCGTTGTAGCTTATATGTAGCACATTAAATCATTCACAAACAACAGTAATAACATGAATATGCAATCAGAAATCGAAATGAGTTTGAGATTAGATTTCTTTTTACCATACAGAAGTGCTTTGATCTATGATTCTGAGTGTGGAATGGTTGGTGCAAGGATTGGGTATGGCTTCCTGGAAGTGCTGATGATTTTTGGCAGCGTATCTCCAAGTTCTCCCTGTTTCTTTTCTCTATTTTTTTTCTGTATATTTTTCGTCCTCTGTAATGTGCCACTGGCCCTTGTATTTATAGGAGTGTGGGGGTCTAGTAACAGCAAGAGACAACCCATTAAACAGGCCTTTAAAGCCATGAGATAAGAATCAGACACATTAAATAATTTCCTTTTTTGAAATATTCATGTCTCTTGAATGAACCTGGACACTTTTGAATTTCGAATGCCTTCAGGCCCTGCTCTTCGATTGGTCTTGATTTGCCTCCTTCGAACAGACTTCTTATGTACCCTTCGAATGGGCCTTCTGAATGCTTCTTAGAATGGTATTGAGTTGCACAGAATCACTCTAGTCGAATCATCTCTTTAGGAACATAAAAGGCAAGAATCTGGCCTTTAACTCAGGAATTAAATCCACAAACAGCATTTAATTATTTCTATATTTGCAAGGGAAACATGCCATTTTCTCATGTTCAGTGTACCTGGACGTGTTTTTTGAGTGCCCTCTTGATGGCTTTGTTAACAGGCCAGTCGAAAGGCTTTGTTAACAGGCCAATCGAAAGGTGTTGTTCATGCTAACTGAAGGATCCCTTGACATGCCAATTGAACGGCTTGGCCCAGGGTGCCAAATGAAAAGGTCTTTCAGAACCCCAATCGAAAGCCTTGACACAATGCCAATCGAAGTACTTGTCCATAATGCCAATCGAAAGGCTCCTTCAGAACACCAATCGAAGGGTCTTTCAGAATGCAAATCGAAGTGCTTGTCCAGAATGCCAATCGAAAGGCTTGTCCAGAATGCTAATCGAAGTGCTTGTCCAGAATGCCAATCGAAAGGCTCCTTCAGAACACCAATCGAAGGGTCTTTTAGAATGCAAATCGAAGGGTACTTAGAGTACCACTCAAAAAAATTCTTTTTCCTTAGGCAAGAGTTTCTGGTCAACCATGTAGGGGGATGACTTTGGAAAACATGAGATGGAAAATTTTGGGGTGCAACACCTATGAATAAACCTAAAGATAGGAAGAAGAAACAAATCATGGTGTGTGATCTTGGTATGATTGGGTTGACAATTAAATGATGAGAAATCTTATGGGCAAAAGTTGGGGTATAACACTTAGCAGTTGTACTATATTACTCATTTCAAATAATAGCTAAATTTAAAGTATATGAGATGTGCACAAATGTTTTCTATTTAAAAAAAAATATAAATGATTTAAAAGTAAACTATTATATCTTTAAATATACTTAAAAATGAATATTTATAAAACCCAAAAGGTTAGTGTGAATAAACCCAAAATAATTTTAAAATCCAAGTTTGAAAATAATTTCGACTGTAGCACCAAGGCTTCCAAATTTGGGGTATGACAGTTCCGTTTCAAAGTGAAATAGAATTAACATGGCCCTTTGGGTTAGGTTGGGGTTATCTAGGGAATGATCCTCCTGGCGTAGCCTGTGCAGCTTTTTGTTGTGCTACTTGAGAGATTTGGGTTTCCAACATCTTGTTGTGCATGACCATAGAATCAACCTTGTTACCTAATTGTGAAATCAACTCATTTATATGAATGTTTTGATTCATGAATTCTTTGTTCTGCTGAGTTTGAGTTGAGATGAAACTTTACATCATCTTTTCTAGGTTTGATTTCTGAGAGATCATTTGCATAGGCTGCAGAGGTTTTTGTGTTTGGGAACCTTGAGATCTCTGAGGTGAGGGGTTTTGGATGGTGTTATTGTTTTTGCAAGAGAAATTTGGGTGATCCCTCCATCCAGGGTTATTATAAGTGTTTGAATATGTATTTCCTTGGGCATAGTGTACTTGGTCAGGATTGGACTCAGTTATAAGGTTGTATTCAACAGTTATGTGCCCTTAGGTTCCACACATTTCAAACCTGGGATGAATTACAATTATGGTAGTTGTAGGGTTGATAACTAAGTTTTGACATTTTGTGCTAAAGCATCCATTTTGGAATTCATACGGTCTAGGCTACTAAATTTGTATATACATCATTTTGTTTCTTTCTTCTCTATAGGTACTCCTTCAGTTCCCTATTGATAATGGTTTTGGGCCATGCCTTCTATGAGAGTACATGCCTCGGGGTATGGTTTGTTCATCAAAGCGCCACAGACGGCACCGTCGATGGTCATTATTGTGTTATAGAGAAGACTGTTATAGAAGGTATGAATGATCAACCATTTTTCCAATCCATGGCGTGGACACGATCTTAATAGTTATTTGTATGTTTCCCAAGCGTCAAAAAGAGAATCTCCATCTTGTTGATTAAATCTAGTTATTTAGTTTATTAAGATAACAATTTTACTTGGTGGAAAATATTTAGAAAGGAAAACTTTCTTGAGGTCATTCCAAGTGGTGATTGAATTTGCTGGGAGAGAATCTAGCCATGGTCTTGTTCTATCCCTGAGGGAGAAAGGGAATAAACGTAAATGTATAGTCTTGAGACGAGCACCATTGCTTTTAAATGTGTTGACTAATTGGATAAACACTTTAAAGTGTTGGTTAGGGTTCTTTGTTGGGAGACCGGTGAATTTGTTTTGTTGCACGATTTACAACAAAGTGGGTTTCAACTCAAAATTTTGAGCCGCTGTTGCAGGATTGCAAATACTCGAATGAGATTCTTCGTTAGAGGGTAAAGAAAAATCCTTAAGAGGCTTAATATCTTGTTCTTCAGCTATCGCTCTACGAATTTGTTGGAGAAAATGTCTAAGTCTTTCTCTTGTGTATCTTTCTGGTTCTTCTATTGGCTCTACAAAGGTTGTAGTAATGCGAGTTTTTCGCATCTACCGAAAAGAGTGCCTTAGTCTAGACGATGTAACAACGAGGTTATAATATTTTGACATAATTGGTCCCCGACAATGGTGCTAAAAACTTGATCAGCTTACTTATGTGAGTATAAAATCTAGCTACAAGTGCACATCCTATCGTGTAGTTTTAAAAGATATTGAACCCCAGAGACCAATAGTCAAATTTATCGTACTAATTGTTACGATGTTTATTTTAGGCGATTGATTAAAAGAAGGAAGTGGAATACAAAAACAATAAATAAAGGCGAATAATAGAATTTCAGTAAAATAGAAGTAATGAATAATTTGGAAAACATGTCAGAATGTAGATTTTGTTAATCAAATGTATTCTTATTTGTTTCTAAGTAGGATTTCCATTGGGAAAATATTTTCTTTTTGGAAAAGAATTAATTTAAAGAGAACTATCGCTCTTGCATATTCAGAACTGAGTTTATCCTCTAATATATACCTTTCATCGTCACACATGGTGGGCGCTCAATGCGTTAAATAAATAAATCTATTTTAAGAAATGAAACTCCTTCCTTTATTGAAAAGTGATTTTTTATTTGAAAGATTAATTTTAAAAGGGTTCTTAAACTTCCGCTTAAGAGCCAGATCCTAAACCCATAAACGCGCGTGTTCATAAATAACTCTAAAACACCCTTTCTAGAAACCTTAAAATTTCCTAATTAATTAATAAAAGGGCTTTCATGGAATTTATCAACTAATAACTTAACAATTTAAATTATTTGTACTGGACGACTTTCAATTTTACCCGGTATTTTCACTGTCTTACTTTCACAGAGACAAATGAAATTAAGCCTTAGTAAAGTTGTTTAAAAACTAAAACATCCCCAAAGGTAATTCTACAAAGGTAATGAAAATACGTTTGATTAATGTCCTCATATCCCAACACCAAGTAAATTAACTTGACATAATAACATAAGAGGCAATTAATTTGATAACTGAATAAAACATGGAAAACATAATTAAAAGTGAGAAAGTAGAAGAAGTAGATGGAGAAATTTAATTAAGTAAATCAATGAATGTAAATAACAAAATATAATAAAAAGCTACTCTGAAGAGACTTTTATCTGGTATAGAGGAATACTTCGAGCAAAAACTAATAAACTTCAAAGCGATAAAGTGCAGAAATAAAACTTGTACAGGGTTGCTCTAAACTAAGTACATACTCAATCGAACTACACAGAAACTCTTTGGTGTGAACAGTTGAAGCTCACAGATATAGACAATATATGGCTTAAGTGTTGTACTAATCTTGGATCATTTGGAAAATGGCATGAAGGGGATATTTGTAGGACTGGAGTAACCTTTGTATGAGGGAGGCTCTCTCTTAGTCACCATCAACTTGACATATTCAAGAAGATTGTTTTTCTTCAAAGCCTCCATTTCTTCTTGAGAAAGTGTTTGTTGAGCAGAAGAATCATCTTGATGACCAGTGGAAGTGGCAATATCTTTTGGACCAACATTAGCATTTGTGTCCTCTTCCTCTTGGAAGTACTTTTCGACGTCATTAGACATGTGCTCATCATTATCCAGCAGCTCTTCATCAAGTTGTGCCATCCTTGGAGAATAATCAAAGGGACTTTCATCATTTGGTTCTTCATCGATAAAAGTTTTCTCGTTGGCAGTTTGGCGTTCCTCATGGTCACTTTCAAAATCATTGAGTTTTGATTTTTATGGAGAATTGGAAAAAGGTTCTTTGCTTGGCTGAACTTGGTCTATTTTTTCACGTCACTGGAAGATCCTTTTTTAGAATCATCCACAGACAAGGGATGATACGAAGGATTGCTGCTTCTAGGAGGGACTTCGTATTAAATGGGAGATTCACTAGGAGTTGGTTGAACATCCTGCAAAGAAAAGAATGTTGGTTGAGTCAAATAAGTAAAGATGTTTTGTAAAGAAAATAATGTAGTGCAGTCTATACCTTCAATCCTTCAATTCCAGGACTTGAGTTATCACTTTCAATTCGTTCCAAGATGAAGCCACCAGACGGTTGGGAAGTGTTTGTCTTCTTTGGTGCTAGGGGCGCTATCTTGATTGTGAATTTATTCTGTGGCTGGGAAGTTGCATCAGATACCTTTTCTTTCTTCTTCTTGATCTTTTTTGGATGTGAAGTAGTGGGAGACACGTCTTCATCACCTTCGAAAATGTCTAGAATATCTTCAGCTGGCTTCCTCTTTTGGGGGTAGAAGGAGGTTTTCGACTAGCCTGTTAAAAAGCAAAAAGATTAGAAGAATGATACAATAAATAAAGAAACAAAAAATACCAGGTAATACCTTAGATGTTGTTTTTCGTTTCTCAATCTCTAGAACAACACTCTTTGAGGAAGTAGTGGTTTGTTTGGGTGCTTCCGTTGATCCTGTCATCGAAGCAAGTTTCTCTTTCTTGGGTTGTTTCTTTTTTACGGCTAAAAGAACATTATGAGATCATGCATGTTAGTATTAATCTCAAAAGATAAATGATAAAGATGATTAAATTGATTAAGAAATCCTTTAGTTCCATCACCTTCACGTTCTGGGGAAAGCATTGTGACATGATTTAGATCAAAGTGAAGGAAGCATTTGAAATTGTCCAATGTATGCTTAGTGAAAACCACTCGTTCAGCAGGTTTTTTAGACTGTTGTTTTAAAAAGTTATGATAATTCCATAGACAAACCAGTCTAGATAAAAAGGATAAAATGCCAGTCCAAAATCAATACTGGGTAATTTTTGGAATTTTGGTGGTTCAAGTTTAAAAGTAAGTCCGTATCTATCTTCAAGTTTAACACATGAAGGAATTCTCAAATGAGGAAGCATCTTTGTGAATTTCTCTTTTAAAGTTTTTGCTGCATCATGTATGGTTCGACTAAGATTGTTTGGATTATAAATATTTTCAACTTACTTCTCGAATGCCTTAATCTCTTTGATATGAGTCTTCGTGCCTTTCTTGACCTGATCCTGCACATAGGCAAAAGCTTTCTTCATATTCTGAGAAAAGAGGGTTGTGTCGAACATATTTGCAGAATAATGTTTCCTCCACCAAGTATCGAAGGCTTTGGTGCAATAGAAGGATGGGTGGAAAAGAATGAGGGTGATTTCAAAAAATTTGGAGTAGCGTTTCATACGTTCTTCTCGTTAAGAAATAGAGAAATGCATTCCTAGAAAGCAAACAACGCTTTTTATTTCGAAAAGGGGTTCAGGAATGAGTTGGCAGAATCCAAACTGTCGAGAGACAAAATTGGGTTGATAGGAAAGAAAGATAATGTGGCTCTTGATGGGCATAAGTCTTATGGTAATCAACCTAGGGAGTTAAAAAGCTTTCAAGATAGCTAAGGTTTCAACCTCTTGAATTGGCGAAATATCAGAAAGAGATCTCGTAAACCATTCAGGGCCATGAGTTCTTTGAGCAAAGAGAGCTATCGAAGGAGTAAAGTTATAATGTTTAGCTAACATCATAACATATCTTGTGAAACACTCCTCTAAGATTTTCCCACCATCATTAGGATTCAATCGAACCATCCTAGTTCCTTCAATAGTTCAATTCTGAATTTATGGGTCTGTTTCATCAACTTTTCCATAGGTAGAGAGTGAAGGTTTGAATGTGGAATTAAGCTACAATTGAAAAAGCCAATGTGATCCAGCTAGCAGTAAATTAGTACCTACTTCATAACCTTTCAAGTTTGCAGTGTCTTCCCCAAGGCATTCATACAATCCATCTTTAATACGGTGGAAGAACCGACTGTTATACTGGTTTTGCATTTGTGTTTGCAAATGTTGCAATAAGCAAGAGTCTCCACCGACTTTTCTTTTATCCAACAAAGGAAAGGGTGAAAAGAACAGAAAAAGACCTTTTCGAGAATTTTCTGAGTAAGGGGGTAGATTATAGAAAGGGAAGGTGTTAGCACCCTTTCCATTCGTAGTTTTCTACGGGCTCTTAGATGCTTAGCTCATTTGAAAAAATTACCTTGTGCTTTGTGTTTTATGTTTTATGCTTTGAAAAAAGTAGTTTTGAAAATGCCTTAGTGCGGCGATTTGCTTCATGATAACTCTTGTATGAGTCCTCAAGAGTGTTAAAAAAGAAAATATTTTTGAAAGTTGTTTTTGAAATTTGTAAGTGTAAAAAATTTCTTTTGAGCATAGCATCTAATAACTATCTACTTGTACTCGAAAAGTTTGTTCTTTTCCTCCTATCCTTTAGACAGTGCTATCCTACTATTAGTGAGTAGGTAGCCCTGTCGTTGGATGTATGAGGGACATTCGAAGGGACGTACAGTCATAAAGGCAACATGTAGAGACACTTTAGCAATTTTGTTTAGGGACTAGATCATTTACCGAAAGGCAACTGTAGGGTCATCTTGGGACTATGATCTTTTGATTTATGGGTCTTTGCTAAAGCGTCCCCGTTTCGAGGGACATGACTATTTTTCCGAAGGCAACCAAAATGGGGTACCCTAGAGGTGCACATGTGCAAGTGATTCAATTCAGTTCATTTATCTTGTTTATTAGGTTCACTAACGTTTGGTTTCAATCTTTCCATACAAGCCTAATTACTAGCAGTTAATATTTTACAGAAATTTAAAGTGCGAGAATCGTAAATCCTACACTATTACAATGCTTCGGGGAGGGGGAATTTATATGTCCAAAAAATGGGGGGAAAATAAAGAAAGTGATAAAGTTCTAGTTTAATCTATTACATACTGTCAGCAGGTACATTATTATAAAAAATGTGAGAATAAGATAATGCGCGAGAAATAGAGACGAACGTCTAAAACCCTAAGAAATTTCTAAGTAAACAAGAAAATCTTTTTGGTTGTTTTATCTACTTAGGAAAACATTAAACTAAATTAAACATAAATTTAATTAATAAAAATAAAAAGAAAGTCATTAATCAAAATTAAATTCTAAGCAAAACCTAACATTTTTTTGTATTTTTTGCTAAGAAAATATTTGAATTAAATGAACCTAATTCTAACTATTTTTAAATTATAAAATAATGTCAAAATGATTAAATAAATTAAATTAATGAAAATTAAATTAATTGAAAAATCCTAAGTCTATGATTATTATTCTTTTGATTTTATATTTTATGTTATTATAAAAAAATGGTTAAATGAAAAGAAAGATAAAACAAATAAAATAAACAAAAAAACAAAACAGATTGGTCATGGTATCTAAAGTAAATGGGGGGGGGGGGTGTATGTTGAAATTCGTTTGGCCCATAAGTGAGGGAGTCCAGAGGTTGTATGGATCCAGTGCTACTGACCACTGAGGGTCTATCATGGGGTGTTACTCCAAGGGGGTTGGATTTGTTCCCCTTATGATCCATTGGCTGAGGTCTGAAGGCGCATGATAAGCGTTTGAAATACTGTGCATTAGATCTGTAGAAAATTTGTTAGATAATATAAAAACACCAAGCCTAGGGATTGAACCCAGCCTGATAACACATAAATGTATTGCATATTTAGATTGATTTAACTAAATTATTTTCCATTTTAATTCTAAATTAAATCACTTTGTAGTTGGTATTATGCCGGTATTTTGCTATTTTGCAGGTATCAAATTAATTATGAGAGAAAGAAGAAAAAGGAAGAAAAAGAAGAAAAAAAGGCTACAATAAAGTCAACAGCCAAAGATAAGCCCAAGCCCAAAAAGAAGGAGCGCATGGCCAACTAGCGTGACGACCGGCAAGGCAAGCATGACGATCGACATGCATTGACCAAGTAAGTGACGAACGTCACTATGCCCTTTGACGAACGACATCTCCTATTATTTTGCCCACGTCCCTTAAAGCTTGCAAAGGAAGTGTGTTAGTTGTTATATCCACGTTCCACCAAGTCAGATGCGCGGAGATTCAACAACCCTACAAACTCTCCAACAAACTCTCACGTACAGTTATTCAAGATGGATATAAATAGTAAATTTCATGCACTGAGAGAGGGTCACGCCGTTACTGCCCTTTTTGTTCTTCGTGCATATTTCACAGAGCTATTACTTTCCAGATTTATTTTTCTTAGCTACTATTTTCCTTAGCTATTATTTTCCTTAGCAGTTTTATTTTTCTCAACCGGTTTTAAGAAATAGATTTCTACACCGAAAATCTATTGCCCCGTGGTTTATTTCAAGACCTTCAGAATTGTTATTTAAGTTTATTATCTTATTTCTTCGCAATTGTTCCTGTTCTGTATAAAAGTAAAACCTACCAACCTGTGGAGGAGTGCTTCCTTTAGAGCCGGACGAATTGTTACAGTCTCCAGTTAATTTATTTCTAGGTTTTTGTTTTAATAAATTATTATTTGCCTTTAATTCAATAATCATGTTTACTTTGTTGTCTGGCTTTTATTATTCTGTGATTAAGTTTTATAATATGCTAAGCTAGATTTCTATACCGGTATGTAAGGTCATAAATCTGAGGGAATTTGGTAATACTATTGGTTATTTATTTGTTGAACTATTTTCTGAACTAGATTACTTTGTTTTTAATGATGAACCACTTTGTTACGAGAGTAAAAGACGAATAGAAGTGAAGCTCAATAAAGCGAGAGTTTGAGGATCTTTAACTGGACGGTAGTAACTAGGCATTGGCTTTAAAAACAGCGAGAGCGCTTTAAAGAGAATTAGAGTTTATTTGTTTTCAAAATAATGTTTCTAACTCCGACGGGATAGCGAGAGCATACGTTAGGACTTAATTGCATAGCCTAAATCAACAACCACGACAGTGTGAGACGAGGGTTTTTAAACTGATAAATTTCTACTGAGAATTGTTAGAAACTGCAAGTTACCAAATAGGTTACTAATTCCCGAAGCTCGATCATTACATACTGGTTGTTTCCCCTCCCCCCCCCCCCCCCCCTTTGATTATTTAACTAGATTTAAACTTACTTTTAGTCCGCCTCATCTAAACCAAATATTTTTAGCCTTAGATTTACACCGTAACACTAGATAACGGTACATTTGACTTTTGGTCCTTTGGGTTCGATAATCTTTAAACCTACGCGATAAGACTGTGCACTTGCAGTCCAGATTATTTAGACTACCATATCAGCCAATCAAGTTTTTGGCACCGTTGTCGGGGACCAATTTAGTCAATAATGTAATTTCGTTGTTGCACCATATAGATTAGGGCAACGTTTTACTTTCTTGGAATGATTGTATGCCAAATACTCGTTTACAAGGAGGGGAATTAGTACAACGAATCAACAAAATCGATCATTTTGTTAACATAAGACGTTGAATCGTCGATCTTCCCGAAGTAGCTCCAATTCCAATTCCCATTCCTGAAGAACCAACTCCGAAACTAGACATGGCTGAACTAGGTAATCGACCTCTTAAGGAGTACGCTGCCCCTTCTTGAGCTGAACCACACTCGAGTATTTCTCCTCCTGTCATCGAGGCAAATAACTTCGAGCTTAAACCTTCATTGTTGTAAGCCGTGCAACAAAATCAATTTTCTAGAGGTCCTACAGATGATCCAAATCTCCATTTATTCGTGTTCGTACAATATGCCGACACAGTAAAAGCTAATGGTGTTAATCCTGAAGCAATTCGATTACGTCTTTTTCCCTTTTCCTTAAGAGATAGAGCCAGAGAGTGGCTCCAATCCTTACCTTCAAACTCCATAACTACATGGGGATAATTTAAGAAAGTCTTCTTAGCAAGATATTTTCCACCTAGCAAAACTGCAATGCTGAGAGGCCAAATCAATGGATTTATGCAAAAAGACGACGAATCACTTTTCGAAGCTTGGGAGAGATACAAGGACATGCTGAGACTTTTCCCACATCATGGACTTGAACCATGGTTAATCATCCACACCTTCTATGGTGGTCTCCTATATAACACCAAACTATCTCTAGACGCTGTCGTTGGTGGTGCACTAATGGACAAACCCTATGATGAAGCTTATCAACTAATTGAAAACATGGCACAAAACCATTATCAATGGGGAAGAGAACGATCCTCCACACGAGGATTGCAAGAAGTCAGTGGTATAGACTACGTCAATGCTAAAGTTGACGCCCTGACTCAAAAGATTGAGAATTTAGCAGTAACCCCCGCAACCACCGTGGCTACCGTAGCTCGAAATTGTGACTTATATGGAATACCTGGACATATCGTTTCCGAATTCCAATTTCTAGTTGGGATACCTTTTGACCAGATGAACTACGCTCAAGGAAACCCGTACTCTAATACCTATAACCCAGCTTGGAAGAATCATCCTAATTTTTCCTATAAGAATAACAATGCGTTATACGCCCCTCAAGCACCTCCTGGTTTCCAAAAGGCACCTCAAGCCGCACCTCAAGATGCACCATAAGCACCCCGTAAGTCCAACCTTGAGATAATGATGGAAAACTTTGTTGTTGCTCAAACACAACAAAATAAGGAATTTATAAACCAAAACATACACACCTCTGAATTAGTAAAACAATTAGCAACCAAAGTAGATGCCTTGGCTACACATAACAAAATGTTAGAAACCCAGATTTCTCAAGTAGCCCAACAACAAGCAACAACTGTCCCTCCAGCTGGGGTGTTTCCTGGTCAACCACAACCTAACCCGAAAGATCATGCTAATGCCATTACATTAAGAAGTGGGACTGAATTAGATGGACCAGTAGATCCGAGAATCTCAACTAAGTCGATGTCTCAACAAAATGAAAATGAAACCGAAAAGGAAAAAAGCAATGACGAACTGAATAAAAATATTGAGTCATAAATCATAGCTAGAGACGAAGCTGAAAAGGCAAAACCATACGTACCCCCACCACCATATAAGCCACCTATCCCATTTCCTCAGAGATTAGCCAAATCTAAAACTGAAGGACACTTCAAGAAATTTGTAGAACTTAGGAAACAATTAAACATAACAATACAATTTATAGAAGCCATAACACAAATGCCATCTTATGCCAAATTCCTTAAAGAAATATTGTCTAATAAAAAGAAACTCGAGGATAATGAGACAGTGGTTCTTACTATGGAATGTAGCGCTATTATCCAGAATAATATGCCGGCTAAGCTAAAAGACCCTGGTAGTTTCTCCATACCCTGTGTGATAGGGAAGTTCGTAATAGACAAAGAACTTTACGATTTAGGAGCTAGTGTGAGCTTGATGCCCCTTTCGATCTGTTAAAAGCTCCAACTAGGAGAACTGCGACCAACTAGGATGTCCCTATAATTAGCTGATCGATCTGTGAAATACCCAGTGGGTATGCTAGAAAACATCCCCGTTAGAATAGGTCAAATTTATATTCCCACTGATTTCATTATAATGGACATTCAAGAATACTCGAACATTCCCATCATATTAGGAAGACCGTTCTTAGCCACCGCTGGCGCCATCATTGATGTGAAACGAGGGAAATTGACTTTTGAAGTCGGAGAAGGGAAAATTGAATTAATTCTTTATCAATTCCTTAAAGCCCCTGCAATAAGTGACACATGCTGTTTTATTAACATCATCGATGAATGTGTGAAGGAAATAAAGTCAGAACCAACAGAGGATACTAAAATCCTAACAATTCAAATACCGCCTATTTTTGAAGACGACAACTGGCGTGGGACACACCAGGACAACCACCTAAGTGAATTCCTAGCACTAACTCCCGATCCCATACCTGACCCCAACAAACCTACTGTAGAACTTAAAACATTACCAAATGATCTAAGGTACGATTTCCTAGACATAGAATGTAAATGACCCGTCATAGTCAATGTTGACTTAGGATGAACCGAAACCGAAAAATTATTAAATGTCCTGAGGAAATATCCAACCTCTCTAGGATATAACATCTTAGATCTAAAAGGAATAAGTCCTTCTATTTGTACGCATCGCATTATGCTCGAGGAAGATTGTAAAACCTCTAGAGAGCATCAAAGACGAATCAATCCCATTCTAAGCGATGTAGTTAAGAAGGAAATTCATAAGTTGTTGGAAGCCAGAATCATATATCCTATATCCGACAGTAAGTGAGTTAGTCTTGTACATGTCGTACCTAAGAAAGGAGGAGTCACCGTAGTCACCAACGAAAAAGGAAAATCTGTAGCCCAACGCACTCAAACTGGATGGAGAATGTGCATCGACTATAGGAAGCTAAACAAAGCCACTCACAAGGATCATTTTCCTCTACCTTTCATAGATCAAATGCTCGAGCGTTTGGCCAGGCATTCCCATTTCTGTTACTTAGATGGTTATTCTGGATTTTTCCAAATTCCTATCCACCCTAATGACCAAGAAAAAACCACATTTACACGCCCTTATGGTACATTTGCTTATAGACGAATGCCTTTCGGACTTTGCAATGCACCCGCAACCTTCCAGAGATGCATGATGGAGATCTTTATCGATTTCCTGGATGGAGTGATGGAAATCTTTATGGATGATTTCTCTGTCTGCGGAGAAAGTTTCGAAGGATGCTTAGCAAACCTTGAAATGGTGCTCAAACGATGCGTGAGCGTCAATCTTATTCTCAACTGGGAAAAATGCCATTTCATGGTCCGACAAGGGATTGTACTTGGACACATTGTGTCCGGAAGAGGAATCGAGGTGGATAAGGCAAAAATAGAAGTGATAAAAAACCTTCAACCTCCTAAAACTGTTCGGAAAATAAGAAGTTTTCTAGGACACATCGGTTTCTACCGACGTTTCATCAAAGATTTCTCTAAAATAACCAAGCCACTAATTGAGTTAAGGATGAAAGACGCTGAATTCATCTTTGATGATAAATGTTTCGAAGCGTTTCAAACGCTTAAACAAGCACTAGTCTCTGCGCCAATTATGCAGTCTCCAGATTGGAGCGAACCGTTCGAGATAATGTGCGATGTAAGTGATTATGATGTAGGTGTCGTTCTAGGACAGCGAAAAGATAAAAAACTCCATGTAATATACAATGCGAGTAAAACCCTAGACGAAGCCCAAATTAATTATGCTACAACATAAAAGGAACTTTTAGCAGTTGTATTTACATTAGACAAATTTCGTTCATACTTGGTGGGAGCTAAAATTATCATCTACATCGATCACGCCGCTATTAGATACCTCCTAAATAAGAAAGATGCCAAACCTAGACTATTGAGATGGATCCTATTATTACAGGAATTTGATTTGGAAATCAAAGACAAAAAGGGAACCGAAAACGTCGTAGTACATTATCTTTCTAGGCTTGAAAATCTGAAGACCGAACAAATACCAATTAACGACGATTCCCCATATGAGAGACTTATAGCTCAGTTGGAAAACAATGAGGTTGAACATTATCAAACCAACTATCCTTTAGAAATACAGGCCTCAAGTCTTGAAACCAACAATTTGGTAAAAGTGGCATTAGCTCACTCTATTGCACCATGGTATGTCGATTTCATAAATTACCTAGCCACTGGTGTCCTTCCACCTGAGCTAACGTACCAACAAAAGAAGAAGTTCTTCCATGACCTTAAACACTACTACTGGGATGAACCCCTCCTCTTTAAAAGAGGTTCTGATGGGATTTTTCATTGTTGCGTGCCCGAGGAAGAAATCAAAAGTATTATAGATCACTGTCATGCTGCACCTTATGGAGGGCATTCAAGTACATTAAAAACTTATGCAAAAATCCTACAATTTGGTTTATTTTGGCCTAATCTATGGAAAGATGTGCACATCTCTATTTTAAACCGCGGTCATTGCCAACGCACTGGAAACATCTCCAAACGCGATGAAATGCCTCAGAAAGGTATTCTAGAAGTCGAAATCTTTGATGTATGGGGAATTGACTTCATGGGACCCTTCCCATCTTCTTTTGGTAACAAATACATACTTGTAGCTGTCGATTACGTATCCAAATGGATTGAGGCTATAACCTCTCCAACAAATGACACACGAGTAATAATCAAGCTTTTCAAGAACATAATCTTTCCAAGATTCGGTGTTCCGAGACTCGTCATCAGTGACAGAGGCTCCCACTTCATCTCCAAAATCTTCGAAAAACTCTTAGTGAAATATGGGGTTAAACACCGTGTAGCAACACCATACCACCCACAAACGAGTGGTCAAGTAGAGGTCTCAAATAGAGAAATTAAGCAAATACTTGAGAAAACTGTTGCCACGTCTAGAAAAGATTGGTCCTCTAAGTTACATGAAGCGTTGTGGGCATATAGGACAACTTTTAAAACACCCATAGGGACCACACCTTTCAAGTTAGTCTATGGAAAATCATGTCATCTTCTGGTGGAACTCGAGCATAAAACTTATTGAGCTATTAAAACCCTAAATTTAAATTATTCTGTCGCCGTAGGAAACAAAATCCTAGATATCAACGAATTAGAAGAGCTTCGATTAGGCGCTTACGAGAATGCCAAGATCTACAAAGAAAGAACGAAAAAATGGAACGATAAATGCATTTCTAGGAGAGAATTCAACGAGGGAGATATAGTACTCCTATTTAACTTCCTACTTAAACTTTTTCCCGAAAAACTACACTCTAGGTGGTCTGGCCCTTTCGAAGTCACTAAGGTTTTCCCAAGTGGCGCCGTAGAAATTAAGAGTAATTCTAGTGATCCATTTATTGTAAATGGGAAACGTTTGAAGCATTAACATCGTATCGAAAACAAAGATTACTCAGCTACCCTAAAGCTTCTACATCCACCGGCTGAATCAAACGACTAATTCATAATTGAAAATGTGTCGAGCTTGCAACATAAAACAAAGCGCTTTGTGGGAGACAACCCACAATTTTATCTTTATATTTTTCTTTAAATTTTCATATTTTTAAAAATGTTTTATTTATTCTCATCTTTCTTTTCTTATTGTCATTTTCTTATTTTTCTTATTTTTTTACTCTAAAAGGCATTTGGCCGATGCTAACTGGATGTTTCTATAATCTACTTACTTTCCAGGCTAGTTTACTTTTTTTAGCTAGTGACTAACTCTCGAAATGACAAGAGTATATTATATGAGTATTACTTTCAGGGGAAAAGATCAAATGAGGAGGTTTGAGGACTTGGTCGATAGGGAGATGACTCCCACCATCTATGTTGATGACCGTGCTATGACCGCCCTAGGCATTAGAGAAAGTGTCTTATACCTGCTGAACCAGATAGGTTAGGATACATCCCCTATTCGGAGGAGATTTAGTTCACATCATAGTCTTACCCTAGAGTTTCTAAGTTCTTTGAATTATGTGCCTAATCATGGACTAGGGTTTAACCATGGCCTGATCCGGTTTAGACTGTTTAGCATTGATATTTGTTATAACAATCATGAGTTTTCCAACCTTTTAGGTTTCCCTAGTGGTCCTAACATCTTTACTGTTGCCCAAGAGGATATCCTCTCCAACCATGAGCTTAATTATTTCTGGGGTAGCATAATTGGTAATAACCATCCCGAGCCTAAAGATATGCATTCTGAAAGTATCCATAACCCTGCTATAAGATATTTCCACAAAATTCTGGCCCACACCCTATTTGGAAAAGAGAAAAACATTTCTTTGGTGTCTCGTGGTGAGCTTTTCATTTTTTTTGTGCTTCACAAAACCGTCCTGTCAATGCGGCTACCTTTATGTTAGCCAATTTTGTTCGCATTATAGAGACCGCTCATACACCTATCCTTATAGGAGGCCTAGTTACAATGATTGCAAATGCTATCAGAATGAGACAACCGCTCCTAGGATTAAACCCCTACAGAGGAATTCGACCCATGAACATTTGTTTCTGTTTCAACACTCACCTTATAGGAAACCTTGGACCACTTCAGTTTGACTTGCTCATTAACCATAACATTGTCCACCAATTTGTTTTACCTAATCCTATAACGTGTTCACAATAGAGATAACTGGCTTTTTGACCTGGATCCCCCACCTGCCCCTCCCTCTCCCGAAACACCTCAACCTTATGAGATCTCTGATGATTTTGACCCTTAGACTCCTCCTCATTATTATGATCTTACTTCCCCTGTTCATCATGAAGTTACCCCTGATGCTTCTCCCGTTTCTACTACTGTTGCTATTCCGGCAAATGTTGGACCTCCACCTCCTGATTTTACTACCGCTATTGCTAATTTAGAGACACAGATTGAAAGTTGTTACATAAAAAAGGCGCCTTTTATATGTAACAACCCGAGCCTTCAGCGTTCCTGACACTATTACCTCACGATCTTCTCTACTCCCCTCACTAGTAGATTTTTTGCCTTTTGTGGGAATCGAACCTTCTACCCTGGGGTTCAAGTACATGCTCAATGCATTCCCACTACCAATTAAGCTACGTAGCTCAGTTGGTAGTGGGAATGCATTGAGCATGTACTTGAACCCCAGGGTACAGGGTTCGATTCCTATGAAAGGCAAAAACTCTGCTAGTGAGGGGGGTAGAAAAGATCGTGAGGTAATAGTGCCGGGAACACTGAAGGCTCGGGCTGTTACATAAAAGTTGTTATAATTAATCCATAGTCGGTCATTCACAGATAGTTCTCCTGGCTTGTTACAGGTGTTAATCTGGAACTTTGAAAATTGTCAGTCGCTGAGATAGTTGTTTTGGCTTGTTACAGGTATTAATCTCTGGCCTGAGAAAGAAAGATAGTTTTCCTGGCTTGTTACAGTTATTAATCTTCAATCTTCTCATGTATATAGTTTTCCTGGCCTGTTACAGGTATTAATCCATATTCGGTCGTCCACAGATAGTTCTCCTAGCTTGTTATAGGTGTTAATCTGGAACTTGGTAATGTTGGTCACATAGATGATTTCCCCGTCCGATTTCGGGCATTAATCTGTGGCCTGCTGTATTTGTTGGTAAACCCGTCTTGTTCCGAGAGTTTATACCACTTGGTCGTGTAGATAGTTTCCCCGTTTGGTTTCGGGCATTAATCTTTGACCTACTGTATAGGTTGGCATTGTTTGTCTTTCTGTGAACTCAACCTGGAAAGGTAAAGTCAGTTTCATGCGATGTCATGATGTATGAATTGCATGATGTTCTCAGAATAAATGAGATTGTGATATACGCATTTGTGTTGCATATGCTATGATGTTTTGTAGAATGATGTATGAATGCAATGTATGAACATATTAGATGTTCTGTTGTAGTGTTTCAGAATTAGGGAAAATAAATCCTCGATTGTTGCTAGGGAAGAATAATGTAGGTCTTCAGATTTTGTTTGAATTTGACATGCCGGGAGAGAAATTAACTTTGTTGGGGAAAGAAAAATCCGTGAACTGCTTGGAGATTTTATGAAATCCTGCTGGGGAATCCTGAGAAGCTTGGCGACTTCACTGGGGAATTTTTAGTTGGAACAATAATTTGAAGATTCTTGCTCCGCCGGGGATATGAGAATATGACACCATTAGGTTGCATACCGAGAATATGGCAGTGACCTTGTAGTAGGATGTCTCTACCTCTGTACCTGCTGGAGAAGGTATCTGCTGGAGGAAACATATGCGGGGATTTTTTGGATGGCCCTTAGATATTGTCACGTTTCTTAGAGTCATTAGTAATTGTCTTTCTATTTTTTATATGTGTATATTTGTAAGCAGTAATCACATTCAGATGTATATATTCAAAAATAATCACTGGACGTTTTGCAAACAAAACAGAAAAATAAAAACATATGTTTTGCACTTTCAAAGAGATAACTTTGTATTAACTTGAAGAAGTGTTTCTGTACAAGGAAACGAACATCCTAGTAAGAGAATGTCGTCGTAAGAATGGAAACTATACAAAAATAGTATACAAAGAAAAACATTTATGTGAAACAATCCCATTAGGTTCCCATTCTGCTATTGCCTTTATGTCTTTGAGCGTCTCATCTCTTTCGCTGCTTGTTCGAAGATGACTGGATTGATTAGTACCACTTGAGCTCGATAGTTGATACTGAACATTGGTTGTAAGGTCATCCAATTGGACATAGTCATACGCTTAAAATCCCTAACTTTTGTCTGGACCGCCCTTTCGGGTTTTTAATCCACCGAGATAGCCTTTTTTCCCAAGCCGCCTTTTTAGGTTTTCGACTTGCTGGGTGTACATATTTTTTATGTATATCTCTATTTTTTTCCCGAACCCTTTTGGTTCGTCGGGATGCCCTTATTTTTTCCTGGGCCAGTAGACCTAGCGGGTCTTTGTTCATGCATAGTATCTTTTAACTATGTCCGCGTTTACAGGGTGCGGAAGGTCGTCACCGTCCATATTGGTTAAGATCATAACTCCAACAGAAAATATGTTCTTGATCACAAATAGCCCTTCGTTTGTGGGAGTCCATTTTCCCCTGGGATCACCTTGCGGCAGGATAATGCGCTTGAATACCAGATCACCAGCCTGATATACCTGACGTCTGGCCTTCTTATTAAAAGCTTTGATCATATGCTTTTAGTACATCTGACCATGGCAGACAGCCGTGAGTCTCTTTTCGTCAATCAAGTTTAATTGGTCAAGTCGAGTTGCTCAGCCCCACATCCTTCATGATTCTCAAGGAAGGGATCTGGACTTCTATGGGTAGGACAACTTCCATATCTTACACCAGAGAGAAAGGAGTTGCCCCTGTTGATGTGCGCATTATGGTGCGGTAACCATGAAGAGCAAATGGTAACATCTCATTCCAGTCTTTGTATGTCATCGTCATCTTTTGTATGATTTTCTTGATATTTTTGTTAGTAGCTTCAACATCGCCATTCATCTTCAGCCGGTAAGGAGAAGAGTTATGATGTTGGATCTTGAATTGCGTGCAGAGCTCGGTGATCATAGTGTTATTGAGATTGGTACCATTATCTGTAATAATTCTTTCTGGAATACCATACCGACAGATAAGGTTATGTATAATGAATTGGGCCACAATGTTCTTGGTAACAGAAGCGAATGAAGCTGCCTCAACCCACTTTGTGAAGTAATCAATAGCGACCAAGATGAAGCAGTGCATATTAGAAGTTGTAGGTCTGATTTCTCCGATCATGTCGATGCCTCACATTGCGAATGGCCAAGAAGCAACCAAGATGTTTAGAGGAACCAGAGGCACATGCACCTTATCAGCATAGTTCTGGAATTTGTGACAAGTCTGTGAATGTTGATAACAGTCTATTTCCATAGTGGACCAGTAGTATCCTGCCCGTAGGATCTTTTTAGCCATCGTGTTCCCACTAGAATGGGTGCCAAAGGTACCTTCGTGCAAGTCAGCCATAATCTTTTCTGCTTCACTCTTGTCTACACACCGAAGCAAAGTAGAATCGTGATTGCGCTTGTAGAGGATCCCATTACTGAGGAAGAACTTAGCAGAGAACCTTCTTAGGAACTTCTTATCATTGACTGAAGCTCCCTCAGGATACTCTTGGGCTTCGAGATATCTTTTTACTTCATGGAACCAAGGCTTGTCCACTACTTCTTCAGTACCAATCTCGTGACAGTATGCTGGTTCATCCATCCTTTCAATAGTGATCTAAGGAGCTTCGTTATCCCACCTAACCTTGAACATGGATGACATAGTCGCTAGCGCATCCGCTAGTTGATTTTCCTCTCGTGGAAAATGCTCAAAGGTAATTTCTTTAAAGTATGGAATCAATGTCAACACATGCTCTTTGTAAGGGATAAGGTTAGGAAGCTTCGTGTCCCATTATCCTTTGATATGAATGATTACTAAATCTGAGTCTCCAAATACTCTCAAGAACTTGATCCTTAAGTCGATATCAGCTTTCAGACCCATAATGCATGCTTCATATTCAACCATGTTGTTGGTGCAATTGAAGCATAATCTAGCGGTGAAAGGAGTATGACAACCTTCAGGAGATATGATCATAGCACATATGCCATTGCCAAGTGCGTTAGAAGCTCCGTCAAAAACTATAGTCCATCAGGATCCTATTTCAGGTCCTTCATCCGGTCCAGGTTCTTCACAATCAGTCACTAACATGATGTTCTCATCCGGGAACTCAAATTTCATGGATTGGTAGTCGTCCACAACCTGATGAGCTAAATGATCAGCTAATACACTTCCCTTAATTGCTTTCTGGGTTGTATACTGAATATCGTATTCGGTCAGGATCATTTGCCATCTTGCTATTCTTCTAGAGAGAGCGGGCTTCTCAAAGATGTACTTGATAGGGTCCATTTTAGATATCAGCAAGGTAGTGTGAGTCAACATATATTCTCTTAGTCGGTGAGCAACCCATGCCAAAGCACATCAAGTTTTCTCGAGCAGTGAGTATCTTGTTTCATAGTCCGTAAACTTGTTGCTAAGGTAGTATATTACATGCTCTTTTCGACCAGACTCGTCATGCTGCCCCAGCACACACCCTATTGAGTTTTCTAATACTATTAAGTACATGATAAGAGGTCTTCCTTCAACTGGCAGCATCAAAATTGGAGGCTCTTGAAGATATTCCTTGATTTTGTCAAAGGCATTATGGCAATCTTCATTCCACTTCACTGCTTGATATTTCTTCAGTAACTTGAAGATTGGTTCACAAGTAGCGGTCAGATGGGAAATGAACCTGGTAATATAGTTTAGACGTCCCAAGAATCACCTGAATTCCTTCTCAGTGCGAGGAGTTGGCATTTCTTGTATAGATTTAACCTTTACAGGGTCTACCTTAATACCTTTGCCGCTGACAACAAAACCTAAGAGCTTACCAGATCTTACTCCAAAGGTGCATTTATTTGGGTTTAGCCTCAGTTTGTACTTCTTCAGCCTTTCAAACAGGTTTTGCAGGTGATCAAGGTGCTCTTCTTCAGTTTGAGACCTGGCTATCATATCATCAACGTAGACCTCTATCTCATAATGGATCATATCGTGAAACAAAGCTACCATGGTGTGCTGATAGGGTTGCCCTAACGTTCTTTAACCCAAATGGAATAACTTTGTAACAAAAAGTGCCCCACTGTGTGACAAAGGTCGTCTTCTCCATGTATCCAGGTGCCATTTTGATCTGATTGTATCCGGAGAAGCCATCCATGAAGGAGAATACCTTATGTTGTACGATGTTGTCAACTAGAACATCAATACGGGGAAGCGGAAAGTCATCCTTGGGGCTTGCCCTGTTCAGGTCTCTGTAATCCACATACATACGTACCTTACCGTCCTTCTTAGGTACTGGAACAACATTGGCGACCCAATATGGATAAGATGTGATAGCTAAGAAACCAGCGTTGAACTGTTTCATGACTTCAGCCTTGATCTTTTCTGACATCTTTGGCTGCATGCGACGAACCTTCTGTTTCAATAGAGGGAAGTCCTCTTTTGTAGGTAGACGATGAACCACAATATCGGTGTCTAGTCCCGGCATGTCTTCGTATGACCAGGAAGAAACCTCAACATTGTCATGTAGCATCTGATTTAACCGCTTATTGACACTATGCTCTAGATCAGCACCTATCTTGACTTATTTATTGTCCTCTTCAGTATCCAAGTTCACTGTCTCAACTGGCTCTTCATGAGGCTGTATTGCCCTTTCTTCCTGTTGTAACAGTCCGACAAGTTCTCCTGGTACTTCATAACCTTCCTCACCTTCGTCCTCAGCTTGGTAGATCGGATTTTAAAAGTCATAATGAAGAATATCAAAGCCGTTATCAATGGGATCCAGAGTGGATGTGGATCTACAGTTTGATATGTGGGTGTGTGTAAGAGCATAAATGTATATTTTTTGATAAAGTAAAAAGCTGAAAAGAAAAACAAAGAGCGCAAAATTTGCATGCAAAACGTCCAATGTTTTATTGATGGCATATGGAAATGAAGCAATAACCCTCACAAAATAGACCATTGTGCCTCGGGTAAGACACTAGGCTTTAGAGTTTCAATTGTTCGAATATTACATATCCTCAAAACAAAAAGACAAATTACTCTTGAATAAAAGTAATGGGTACAAAATCTTTAGCCTCCCAATTGCTGTCTTCCAGAGCATTGACTCCATGGTTGCTGATCCGTAATGGTGGTTCCCCGATGCGAGCACGACAAACGGCTTTCTGGGCTCCTGAAGTGAAACCTAAACCAAATTTTTCATATTCGTAGGGAATATCCAGAAGTTGGCCCCAAATGCTACACCCACCTTCTTCGACTACCGCCTTGGAATCCTTCGGAGAAGCCATCTTTAGTGGAGGTCTGGTAGTCTTCGGGACCTTGGAAGCAGTCTTGGCTACAACAATGGTGTGTGGGACCTCCTCAAAGTTCTGAGAGGGGGTCTCAATGAATTCTCTGTACATTTCGACATACCTGAAAGAGTTCATGTGGCTCACCATGTATTCCTCTTCCCCATGAACTGTGATAATATTCCCATTGACTGGGTACTTCAGCATCTGATGTAGGGTGGAAGTCACAACACCAACCCCATGGATCCAGGGTCGACCCAATAAATAGGAGTATGACGGGCGGATGCCCATCACATAGAAGGTGGAATTTAAGGCCTGAGTATCAACTTTGGTAGGGATGTCCACCTCCCCATGAACCATTCTTTTAGAACCGTTGAAGGCTCTCACCATAATGTTACTTGGCTTTAGTGTGAGTCCTTTGTAATCCAACCTTTCAAGAGAATTCTTTGGTAAGACATTTCGTGACAAACCTATATCCACAAGAACATGGGCTAATGTAGTTCCCCTGCACTCAATAAAGACATGCAGAGAATCATTGTGTTTCCTTCCCCTAGGAGTTAAATCTGCATCAGAGAATCCCAGACCATTATCAGCTGTCAAACTAGCCATGCAATTCTCGAATTGATCAGTGGAGGTCTCTTGAGGAACGTGGGCAAACTTCAAGAATTTTACTAAAGCCTTAGCATGGGCTTCAGAGTACAGCAGTAGGGCCAGCATTGAGATTTTTGAAGGGGTCATCCCCAATTGCTCCACGACATTATAGTCACTTTTTTTGATTATCTTCAATATCTCTTCAATTTCCTTTTTAGAAGCCTCGGGGATGAATTCTAGATGCGCCTTCATCTGGACATGCTCAACCAATACCTCTTTTCCCCGAGTCTCGGCTGACTCGGTGGCAGGGATAACAACAGGACTGATAGTAGGAGTAACAATGGGAGTACTGACAGGAGCAGCAGCAGGAATAACCACAGGGGTAGTAATGGGAATACTAGAAGGAGCAGTAGCATGGATGAACACAGGAGTAACAATGGTTTTTGGAGAGATCTCGGGAGAGAAAACTCTTCCCCTTCTTGTTATTTTACTAGTCCCAACGATATTGTCAACGTTAGGATCATTACCTTTAACGACTTTTTCTTTAATAGCAAATAGGTATTGCTTGACGCCATGGTAATAGACGTCATCCCCATAATTCAAGGGAACAACTTTATCTATGGAGTATGGTATTGGCCCGGGAAGGGTGATGATTAGGGGAGAAAACTTTGGAACAGATGTAATCCTGACGGGTCTTTTGGTGGAGACCCTGGGAAGTTTGTTGGAAATGGTGATTATCGAAACATCTTCACATGAACTTCTTGCAAGAGGAACTTTCTTGAACAGGATTTCTTTGTTAACCATCAGGCACTGGACGCCTATCTTCAATAACAAAAAACCATCTGGTAGAGACATACATAAGTGGAAACCTTCACCATGGCCTGGAAAAAAACCAGCTCGCAACAGATTTCTTTTGATAGTCAGGAGAGGAATGGCTAACTCATCCACAAAAGAAACAAATTGATTGTCATCAACAACATTGACACCTTGGCCATGTTTGGGCATTAGCGCAGTTATTACGTTAGGTGTCTCGGGAGGTCAAACTTAATCTCCTTTGCCTCAATGAGATCCTGTATCTTATTCTTTAAATCCCAACAGTCATTTGTATCATGCCCCAGAGTTTCAGAGTTGTAGGCACATCGAGCATTCAAGTTGTAGCGGGGAGAGGCAGTATTAGGATTCTTTGGGGCCTCCTTCAGAGTTACCAAATTGGACTTCAACAGGTGTGGCAAAACCTGGGATAGGGTCTGTGATCGGTGGATCTGGAACTGACTGTTTAACGCTGGTTCGCGAAATGTCGCGGAAGCAAGAGTCGCCACCGTCTTTTATTTTCTCCAAATGGAAAGGACAAAAGCACAGAAAAATTCCTTAAAGAGATTGCTCTCGGTTCGGGAGGTAGGTTATAGAAAGGGAAGGTGTTAGCACCCTTTCTATCCATGGTTATCCATGGGCTCTTAGATACTTGCTCATTTGTGTTTTCAAAAATGGTTTGTTTGCTTTTCAACTGTGGGTTTTAAAAAGTTTCTTTGAAAATTTCAGTTCGACTCTTGTATCGGTCCTCAAGAGTGTTTGAAAAATGCTTTCGAAAGCTTTTTGAAAATGTGTTGGTGTGAAAAGTATTTTTTGATTTGTTTTGAAATTTAGAGCAAGTATCTAGAGTCGTCTACCTACCCTAAGGAATTCGTCTGTGTAAATGTCCTTTAAAGTAGTGCCATCCCACCATTGAGAGGTAGGTAGCACCACCGTTGGAGGTGTTCGGGTCAATTCGAGGTTCGGGACATGGTGATCACCAGAGCAATGGGTAGACACCTTAGAAGCTACCCTCATGCTAGGTTCCCGGATCATGAGGACTTACTAAGACATCCTCTACTCGACGATCACCTTTCGAGGCAAGGCAACAGTGAGGCGTACCCTAGGGGTGGTGTGTGATTTGTGTGTCATGTTCAGTTATTTTTGTCTTTTGTCATGTTATTGGTGATCTAGCGTTTGTTTTTATTTTTGTCCATTCATTCTTTCATGCCTTGATTAACAGTTAAAAGTGAGAAGTAAAAGATTCTAAGCTATTACAAAAGGCGCGGGTCCACATCGCCAAAATTTCCAGAACCCGATTTGACAGAAAAATAAAGGAATTAAAAATGCGAAAGATTAAAATGTTACATGGCCTTGGGAGAGATACATAAATATTATACGAAAAAGAAGTAAATATGCGAATTAAATAAGAATTAAAAAAACGAGGGCATTGGACCTTTTTTGCAAAATTAAATTAAATGATGGAATTAATTAATTAAAAAAGAAAAGGAATTGTTTTTGGTATTTTTTGGTTTTAATGAAAAAGAATTAATTAAAATAACATGCTAACCCTAATTCTACAATTTTATTTTATTATGAAAACGTATTAAAGTTTAACCTAAAATTAACCCTAATTATTTTACATGCAATTTAATTACAAAAATAAATATTTAATATTTAATTATTATGAAAGCAAAAATAAAAAAGGAATAAAAATTTAATTAAACCCTAATTCTATATTTTTTAGATTTTTATTAAAAAGGTTAAGATTAAAACCTAATTTAAAACTAGTTAATTAATGGACTTTATTTACAAAAATATTAAAATAAAATATTTATTATATTTTCTCTTTTCTGATTTTTTTATGTGTTTTATGTTTTTTATGAAAATAATAAATTAATTAAACAAAACAATAATTAAAAGAAAATAGAAATAATAAAAAGGAAAGAATGTAAAAAAAAAGATGGCAAAACCTAGGGGGTCTGCCCCAAATTGTGAGGTTTCCTTTTAGCAATCTGGGCCCAATGACCTTCAGGCCTGGTTGACTTTTGCGCCAGCGTGGATCTCCATTGACTGACGTACACAGTATTCCCCCAATCTGGACCTTCTGATCCATCTCAGTAGGCACGTGGTGACTTGATGTGGTGGATGCATGGTATGTTTTAATATTGACGCTGCATAGGAATATTAGATGAAAAACAATATGGAAAGAGTGAAGACCTGGGGCTCGAACCCAGGTCATGAACGTTACCAGCGATGCACTCTACCAACTGCTCCACTCAACGCGTTTGTATATTTGATATCAAACAATCAATATAAAATAAAGCCAAACATTAATGATGTTTTAGCGCGAAATTTTGAACTAGCCAATTACTGATGGCCACGCATCCTTCTTCTTCCTTGGTTTATTTTTCCTGAAAATATAACAAACATAGGCAACGGTTTTTACACCATTCTAAAAGGCATCATTAGAGAAAATAGCGAATAGCCCCTGGGGCTTCATAAATTAGGCGCGACATATGTTTATTGATTGTCCAATCATGCTTGATTCAGTCATGGTACTATGGTGGTCTAATTTTACCGCGTTTGGAAACCCCCAATTTCAAGCTTGCAAAACCCTAATCTGCATCCATGGTAGAATTGCATATAGGTGATAAAAATACGATTAATTTGTATGGTTAGCTTCAGAACACATCAATCAGTATGAATACACAAACAAAATGCTATGTAAATGCCTAAATATGGAGACACGATTATGAAAAAAAGTGAAGAAAGCTTGACTTCTGTACAATGTTTCAAGGTGTTAGAATTGATGCTTTTGATCCAGGAAGGTTGCTTGATGTCCTTGGAAGGCAATATGATAAGTTTCTTGGCTTGAATCGACCTGCAAATAGGTTTTCAGATTTGGAATTTTTTGCAAAAAAGCTTGAGTTTGATAATGGGGTTTTGCGCAGCTTTGTGGTTAGGAATCATTAGGGTTGCGTTTGATACTTATGTATGAATGATTTAGGGTTGAAAACTTGATCCAAAACCTTTGCATTCATGGTTTGGAAGATTTGATTTTCAAAGATCTTTTTTCAATATTTTTTCATGTTATTTTGACCCTAATCATATCCAATCAATTCAATTCCTTCCATATCTGATCATGCACGAATTATTGAGTATATTTCATGCACAAAAAGATTGAAAAACTTAGGTTAAGTATTTTTCATGTATTTAATTGATTTAAATGAATTATTATTAATAAAAATTCAAATAAATAAATAAAAAATGAAGAAAAACTTCCCTTTGGGCCAAGTGGTCGTGCACATGCCTTGGATGATGAATTGTGGAAGAAAAAGAGGCCCATTAGCAATTTTAGGTCATTTGAACCAATGTTGACTTTTCAAAATATCCAAAAATTTCCAAACTTCCACAAGGCATAACTTGCTCAATTTTTAAGCTTTGCTCATGTTCTTGGACATTTTGGAAAGGTCTTTGAGTCCTTTAACCAATGTTTTTGGTCCCATGTCATTTTGATTTACCAATATCAAGTTATGGCCTTTGACTTAAAGTCCCTTTTTGTTGACTTTTGAAAATGACCTATAATGTTGAAATTGATAACTTTTTGTGAGAGCATTTCTTGGACTTGAAGTGTGAAGAGGAGTTGTAGGAAATGTCTTTCTATTCAAAATTAGCTTTGGATGGAATTTTTCTGATAATCCATGTGAAAGTTATGCCCTGGTCAATTTACAGTTGACTTTTTCAACTGTCCAAATAAGGAAACTTTTGCATCTTGATGATTTTTGAGCCAAGCTTTGAGAATCATGATCAAGCATTGATCAAATGATGTTTGTGGCTTCAAAATGAGATGTTGACCAAAAATTTGAACTTTTGACTGTCAAATGACCATTTTGCCCCTACAGTTGACTGTAGTGCAATTAGGGTTTTGACTGTGCAATTTTGTGCTGAAAGTCTTGAAACTTGGTATGAGGATGCTTGACCATATTTATTGGCATGTGGGACTTGATTGGACCCTTGGAAACTTCATTTTCTTGATCAGAACCAAAACCCTAATTTTGACTGTTCAGGAGGCTCTTACACTGTGCAACCCTTGGGGAATTTTGAAGCATGACTTGGCAATTTCTTGAAGAATATGGGAGGGAAAATTTTGGGGTACAACAGTTGCCCCTATTCAATCTTCTTAGACCTGAGGATGCAGATTGGCTGACGTGCCTTTCGTAATCCGAAGGTGGAAGATGATTGAACACTAGAGTGCCCAGAAATTTGCGCTCACATAGTGTGATGATGGAATGGGCTTATAGATGCCATTTAGAGGTTGATGAATAGGATGATGGGCTTATAGATGCCATCTGGATGTTGATCGCGTAAGAGATTCCTTAGCGAGAACTTGCTTACCTGCAAAAGAAAAGTGAGTACCTGACATGTTGCAGGAGCTGGTCTTCAAAACTCTTTGTATAGATGTGTCCTGACTGGTTACAGGAGCTGGATCTGGAGCTTCAAAATATGATGAATGAACCAGGGGTGGTTGCTACCTCAGCATGAACGGTGAGAGAACCTCAGGCGACTTCAACTTCAACAACAATCGTTGAGAAAATCTTGGTGGGAATTACCATCTCCGCAGTATCGGGGAGAGAACCATAGGCAATTATAATCTCAATAGCAAACATTGGGAAAAACCTGGAATGGAATTATCGTCTCCGCAGCATTGGGGAGAGAACCATAGGCAATTATAATCTCAAAAGCGGACGTTTGAGAAAAACCTGGAATGGAATTATCGTCTCCGCAGCATTGGGGAGAGAACCATAGGCAATTATAATCTCAATAACATTCATTGAGAAAAACCTGGAATGGAATTATCATCTCCGCAGCATTGGGGAGAGAACCATAGGAAATTATAATCTCAATAACATTCATTGAGAAAAACCTGGAATGGAATTATCGTCTCCGCAGCATTGGGGAGAGAACCATAGGCAATTATAATCTCAATAACATTCATTGAGAAAAACCTGGAATGGAATTATCATCTCCGCAGCATTGGGGAGAGAACCATAGGAAATTATAATCTCAATAACATTCATTGAGAAAAACCTGGAATGGAATTATCGTCTCCGCAGCATTGGGGAGAGAACCATAGGCAATTATAATCTCAATAACATTCATTGAGAAAAACCTGGAATGGAATTATCGTCTCCGCAGCATTGGGGAGAGAACCATAGGCAATTATAATCTCAATAACATTCATTGAGAAAAACCTTTGATAACTTCTACTGAGTCTTCATCAGAAAAATCTGTTTGGGGTCGATTTAGCTGGACTAGAGAAGGCCTTGGACTGGATAATAACCAGAGAAATCTTTGGAGTCGATTTAACTGAACCAGATAAGGTCTTAGAGTCTTGAAATATGATTGAGAATTTAGCTGAATCTTTCCTGAAAGGTAAAGGTAAGTCATATGCAATGCATGATATGGACCAAGCAATGATGTTCTCTACATAGATGAGATTTGTAAGATATGATGCGTCTATGCATGTTATAATGATGTATGTGATGTTTAGGAATGTATGTTTTCGTTAGGAAAGTAAATCCTTGACGGGTGCCAGGAAGTCATATCCTGGGCTGATGTTTGAAGAATAGATTTCGCTTCCGCTGGGGATGATAGCTGCAAGAATACCGGTAGGAGAAGATGACTCCGTTGGGGAATAAACTTGGCGAATGGAATAACTCTGCGGGGAGGACAGTACTCTAACGATCTTGCTGGGAAGCAATACTCTGTGGGGAGAGGGATGCTTTTGCTGAATTATTGATAGTAACTTGCTGAGGATACCCTTGTTGTGTTGGAAGTGCTGATAGACTTCGCTGGGGGTAAGAGAACTTCGTCGAGGACGCTCTTTCCATGGCTTTTGGCTGAGGATAACCCAGTTATATCCTGGTAAGGAAATAACTCTTTGAATAAATCCGGGAGACGCGTTCGTGCTCTGTGGGGATAAGCTTCCAGAACCTACTGGGGATAAGCTTACCGCTTGGGGAGATGGATTCCAACTTTTCCTGGGGAAACTGGATTGGACTCTCCTGGGGAAGTTTTGAGATGTATCGGGGAAGTGATTCCACTGAATGCTGGTATACCGCCGGGGAACAATCTTTAGACCAAGACTACCGGGGATTCTTGTTAAGAACGCATATATACTGCTGGGGAATGTTGAGCTCTGCGGGAGGATACTCAACTTCCTTAAGTTTGATAATATTGCTCAGGGAGAGTGCACTGACTTACTGACTCATTCTCTGGGGAATTAAGACATCTGGTTATGTTCTTCGACTGAACCTGCTTTGGTACCTTGGAGGACAGAGCAATTGGATTTCTTGGACAACCCATTATTGCCCATGTTTCTGAGGTGGGAGAGGAAGACCTGTGAGGTGCTGATAACTGTTGAGGGTCAAACCTTCTTCAGGTAGGCAGGTGACAAGATAACAGGACATAGTCGTACGCTTTGATCCCTAACTTTTGCCTGGACCGCCCTTTCGGGTTTTCGGTCCACCGGGATACCCATTTTTGCCCAAGCCGCCTTTTCTGGTTTTCGACTTGCCGGGTGTACAGATTTTTTTCATTTCATCCCTTCATTTTGCCCGAACCCTTTTGGTTCGCCGGGAAGCCCTTATTTTTGCCTAGGTGTGTCAACCTAGAGGGTCTTTGATTATGCGCAGTATTTTTTCCGACTATGTCCACGTTCAGGGAATGTGGGGAGTTGCCCCTGTTGGAAGTATTTTGTCATGCCCCAGAAGGTGTTTGATCAGGAAAGATTCGTTGTTGGACTGCCCCAAGTGACTCAGGCGGAGATTTTCCCCCAGGCTATTTGGCCTTTGAGAGATTCTCCGAATCTTGATTGGACTGCCCCAGATAATGGACCATGGTCATGTCCTGCCCCTTGATTGGAAGCGCTTCTGTTCACTAGGTATTTATCGTGCGAATTTTTCCTGTTGATCAAACAAAAAGTCATATGCAAACAAAGTTATGTTAAAAATGCAAAGCCTATGTCTGTCTTGAATATTTTGAAAATGCATTTTTTCATAAAACAAGTGAATGTTTGTAAAACGTGATGTCAACTCCGTATTTACCGTAGGCCTTAAGGAGTCAGGATACCTTTAGTAACAGTATGCTTTCGAACCAACCCATGCTTCAGCTAGGACTTTTAAGGGTGGTAGCGTGGCCTGGTTCACGGTTTAAGAAACAAAGGATAAAGGCTCAAATTATTTGTACCCACCCGCTCTCCGTGAAGTTCTTCAAACCTAAACTCAGCTGATCGTGCGTTAGACCTTATTTGAGTTTTTGTCCTGATGTTCCAATGATGGTTCAGATATTGATGATTTATTCTGAATAGGCAGTCATTTTTTCTTGTTGAGGGTTTGTGTGACCTCTTTTTTGATTTTATTATCCCTTTCTTTTTTGCCTGAACTGTTTCCTTTTTTGGAATTACAGTCAGCGGGATGCCCCAGTTTTGTAAGTCTCCTTCATGGGTTTTGACTTATTGGGTTTTTATTTTTGAGATATAATGACTGCCTATCTTTATGATTATTCGGAACCATCACTGTCTTTCGTTTTGTAAGGACCTCTTTGGTGCCATTCGTTATGCACTTGGATCAACTGAGAGACTACCCTGCCCCAGGTTATGACTAAGGGTTTTAAATTTCGAAAAGAAAAACTCCTACTTCTTTGGCTCAGAGGGGTTGACGAGGGATTATCATCCTTATAACTCCAGTGTTTAGGGATTGAAACAATGCCTGTACCTCTTCAGCGGGGTCTGTTCAAAAACATACTGTAGATTATGGTATCGTTTTCGTCATCCTCCCTCAAGAGGCTTAGAATTATTATTTAAGAGTTGATCATCAGAAGAAAAAAAATGAAAATAATTTGCATTTAGTGAATACGAATATATTGTTTTAGAACAGACATATGCGATGCATTAATGAAATAACAATGTTTAACATGAGTAAATGTTTGAACAAAAGAGAATTGCAACTTGAACATTCGAATGAACAAAAATTTCTCAATCCTAGCCATGTTTTGGCAAGGGAGCAGTGATCACGTGGGGAGTCTTGGGTACTTTGAACTGAATCTCTCCAGCGTCGATCATGTCTTGGATCTTATTTTTCAAGCTCCAACAATCATCTGTAGTATGCCCCGGGCTGTCAGAGTGATAAGCGCAGCGGGCGTTGGGGTTATACTTCGGTGCCGTTGTATTTTGGTTCTTCGGAGCTTCTTTTAGAGTTACCAGCTTGGTCTCTAGCAACTGTGGCAATATCTGGGATAAGGTCATGCTGAGCCGAGTGAACTGCCTTCTCTCGCTCTTTTGTTGGTTGTGATGTTGAATTTGTGACACTGGAGCCATTTGAGGAGCTCTCCCCTTACCTCCTTGTCTCAAAGGTGGTTGAACGATGACTGGCTTTTTACCCTTAGGCTTTTGCCCCAGTTGGTTACCCTGAAGCAGTTGGTTGACGAGAAACCAGAGCTCATATTGTCTTTGAGCTAACCCTTGAATGGCAGTCACCTGCCCCAGCATCTGGACCTTCAATGCATCCACCTCAGCTTGTAGGTGTTTCAGCCTTTCATCCTCAACACTGTTCCTGACAAAGATCTCCATGAGAAGTGTCCTTAGCTCCTCCTGCCCTATGGATAGATTCAGGAGGATTTCCCCGAACCGAGTCTCTTGAGCAAGAAAGTCCTGGTTGTCTTGTTGGGAATCCATTGCTGAAATAAACAGCGGGAAAGGTAAGTGACCTGCAACAAGGGTACCTGTCATGCAATGATATGTATGATATGCATGCAATGTTTTCAAGGACCTCGCAGGGTAAACAAGAAAATTGGTTAGAATTTGGGTCCGGTAGCTTGATTGACGGAACTGCATATTATTGAGAGTCCTTCTTCAAGGGTCAAAGGCTCACCATATCCAGTGGGTCATAGCCCCTGACTTTAATCATCATGTCTGGTTTTGATTTCCAAACAAACTTGGTTAGGGGAACCTTCTTCAGGAGTCAGAGCTCACCAAATCAAGTGGGTCATAGCCCCTGACAACTTTGTCTAGAGGAAAATAAATCCTCTTTGCCCCTTGCTGGGATAGTTGATTCACCATGACCTGCATCACAAGCCTTTGAGATCCTTGAAATGGGTTAGGATGTATGCAATGGTATGATGTCATGATGCATGGGGTAATATGGATAAACCCTGTTATGAGCCCTTATTAAGGACTAAATAAAACCTACAGAACACTCAGTAAACCCTGTTATGAGTCCCAATTAAGGACTAAAACAAAACCTGCAAGAAACTCGGTAAACCTTGTTATGAGTCCTAATTAAGGACTAAAACAAAACCTGCAAGAAACTCGGTAAACCTTGTTATGAGTCCTAATTAAGGACTTATAAACAAAACCTGCAAGAAAACTCAAGTGTCAGATAACAAGCATGCAAGTAGTCAAGATGGAAGGCACACAAGTCACACAAGACAAGCCCTTAGAGTTTAGGCCAGCATGGGGTCTAGGTATTACCCTCTTTCAGTTTGTTGGATAAGACCTGACCTATCAGAAGTAACCGGGTTCTAGAGGATCCCAATATCACTGACTACCCTCAATCGGTCATAACTCCAGCATCGCAATCTTTTCTTGCAGCCAGAACCATCACGAGAGTTTAGCCTCAATGGGCGTAGCATACTGCTACCGTTCTATTGGCCAAGTTGTGTCAATTAAGGTTCTAAGGTTGTTGGTGCTTAATGACTCCTCAGAAGACCCATATTCTCCTCGTTGCAACACAAGGGATATCGGTACAGACCAAGGTGCCACACCAACGTAGCCACTGTTTCACCCGTGTCGGTCTACGCCGGACAGGTCCCTCACAACTTATGCTACCTAAACAGGGTATCCCCAGATCCGGGTTAGGATCTATGTAACTCCCATGCAACCCACAAATTTAAAGCAGACAAGTCAATACAATTGAAAACACAGTTATGAACTAACCCTAAGGTACACCTCACTTTAAATTTAAGTCCCCAGCAGAGTCGCCAGTTCTGTGATCGGTGGATTTGGAACTGACTGTTTAACGCTGGTTCGCGAAATGTCGCGGAAGCAAGAGTCGCCACCGTCTTTTATTTTCTCCAAATGGAAAGGACAAAAGCACAGAAAAATTCCTTAAAGAGATTGCTCTCGGTTCGGGAGGTAGGTTATAGAAAGGGAAGGTGTTAGCACCCTTTCTATCCATGGTTATCCATGGGCTCTTAGATACTTGCTCATTTGTGTTTTCAAAAATGGTTTGTTTGCTTTTCAACTGTGGGTTTTAAAAAGTTTCTTTGAAAATTTCAGTTCGACTCTTGTATCGGTCCTCAAGAGTGTTTGAAAAATGCTTTCGAAAGCTTTTTGAAAATGTGTTGGTGTGAAAAGTATTTTTTGATTTGTTTTGAAATTTAGAGCAAGTATCTAGAGTCGTCTACCTACCCTAAGGAATTCGTCTATGTAAATGTCCTTTAAAGTAGTGCCATCCCACCATTGAGAGGTAGGTAGCACCACCGTTGGAGGTGTTCGGGTCAATTCGAGGTTCGGGACATGGTGATCACCAGAGCAATGGGTAGACACCTTAGAAGCTACCCTCATGCCAGGTTCCCGGATCATGAGGACTTACTAAGACATCCTCTACTCGACGATCACCTTTCGAGGCAAGGCAACAGTGAGGCGTACCCTAGGGGTGGTGTGTGATTTGTGTGTCATGTTCAGTTATTTTTGTCTTTTGTCATGTTATTGGTGATCTAGCGTTTGTTTTTACTTTTGTCCATTCATTCTTTCATGCCTTGATTAACAGTTAAAAGTGCGAGAAGTAAAAGATTCTAAGCTATTACAAAAGGCGCGGGTCCACATCGCCAAAATTTCTAGAACCCGATTTGACAGAAAAATAAAGGAATTAAAAATGCGAAAGATTAAAATGTTACATGGCCTTGGGAGAGATACATAAATATTATACGAAAAAGAAGTAAATATGCGAATTAAATAAGAATTAAAAAAAACGAGGGCATTGGACCTTTTTTGCAAAATTAAATTAAATGATGGAATTAATTAATTAAAAAAGAAAAGGAATTGTTTTTGGTATTTTTTGGTTTTAATGAAAAAGAATTAATTAAAATAACATGCTAACCCTAATTCTACAATTTTATTTTATTATGAAAACGTATTAAAGTTTAACCTAAAATTAACCCTAATTATTTTACATGCAATTTAATTACAAAAATAAATATTTAATATTTAATTATTATGAAAGCAAAAATAAAAAAGGAATAAAAATTTAATTAAACCCTAATTCTATATTTTTTATATTTTTATTAAAAAGGTTAAGATTAAAACCTAATTTAAAACTAGTTAATTAATGGACTTTATTTACAAAAATATTAAAATAAAATATTTATTATATTTTCTCTCTTCTGATTTTTTTATGTGTTTTATGTTTTTTATGAAAATAATAAATTAATTAAACAAAACAATAATTAAAAGAAAATAGAAATAATAAAAAGGAAAGAATGTAAAAAAAAAAGATGGCAAAACCTAGGGGGTCTGCCCCAAATTGTGAGGTTTCCTTTTAGCAATCTGGGCCCAATGACCTTCAGGCCTGGTTGACTTTTGCGCCAGCGTGGATCTCCATTGACTGATGTACACAGTATTCCCCCAATCTGGACCTTCTGATCCATCTCAGTAGGCACGTGGTGACTTGATGTGGTGGATGCATGGTATGTTTTAATATTGACGCTGCATAGGAATATTAGATGAAAAACAATATGGAAAGAGTGAAGACCTGGGGCTCGAACCCAGGTCATGAACGTTACCAGCGATGCACTCTACCAACTACTCCACTCAACGCGTTTGTATATTTGATATCAAACAATCAATATAAAATAAAGCCAAACATTAATGATGTTTTAGCGCGAAATTTTGAACTAGCCAATTACTGATGGCCACGCATCCTTCTTCTTCCTTGGTTTATTTTTCCTGAAAATATAACAAACATAGGCAACGGTTTTTACACCATTCTAAAAGGCATCATTAGAGAAAATAGCGAATAGCCCCTGGGGCTTCATAAATTAGGCGCGACATATGTTTATTGATCGTCCAATCATGCTTGATTCAGTCATGGTACTATGGTGGTCTAATTTTACCGCGTTTGGAAACCCCCAATTTCAAGCTTGCAAAACCCTAATCTGCATCCATGGTAGAATTGCATATAGGTGATAAAAATACGATTAATTTGTATGGTTAGCTTCAGAACACATCAATCAGTATGAATACACAAACAAAATGCTATGTAAATGCCTAAATATGGAGACACGATTATGAAAAAAAGTGAAGAAAGCTTGACTTCTGTACAATGTTTCAAGGTGTTAGAATTGATGCTTTTGATCCAGGAAGGTTGCTTGATGTCCTTGGAAGGCAATAGGATAAGTTTCTTGGCTTGAATCGACCTGCAAATAGGTTTTCAGATTTGGAATTTTTTGCAAAAAAGCTTGAGTTTGATAATGGGGTTTTGCGCAGCTTTGTGGTTAGGAATCATTAGGGTTGCGTTTGATACTTATGTATGAATGATTTAGGGTTGAAAACTTGATCCAAAACCTTTGCATTCATGGTTTGGAAGATTTGATTTTCAAAGATCTTTTTTCAATATTTTTTCATGCTATTTTGACCCTAATCATATCCAATCAATTCAATTCCTTCCATATCTGATCATGCACGAATTATTGAGTATATTTCATGCACAAAAAGATTGAAAAACTTAGGTTAAGTATTTTTCATGTATTTAATTGATTTAAATGAATTATTATTAATAAAAATTCAAATAAATAAATAAAAAATGAAGAAAAACTTCCCTTTGGGCCAAGTGGTCGTGCACATGCCTTGGATGATGAATTGTGGAAGAAAAAGAGGCCCATTAGCAATTTTAGGTCATTTGAACCAATGTTGACTTTTCAAAATATCCAAAAATTTCCAAACTTCCACAAGGCATAACTTGCTCAATTTTTAAGCTTTGCTCATGTTCTTGGACATTTTGGAAAGGTCTTTGAGTCCTGTAACCAATGACTTTGGTCCCATGTCAGTTTGAGTTACCAATCTCAAGTTATGGCCTTTGACTTAAAGTCCCTTTTTGTTGACTTTTGAAAATGACCTATAATGTTGAAATTGATAACTTTTTGTGAGAGCATTTCTTGGACTTGAAGTGTGAAGAGGAGTTGTAGGAAATGTCTTTCTCTTCAAAATGAGCTTTGGATGGAATTTTTCTGATAATCCATGTGAAAGTTATGCCCTGGTCAATTTACAGTTGACTTTTTTAACTGTCCAAATAAGGAAACTTTTGCATCTTGATGATTTTTGAGCCAAGCTTTGAGAATCATGATCAAGCATTGATCAAATGATGTTTGTGGCTTCAAAATGAGATGTTGACCAAAAATTTGAACTTTTGACTGTCAAATGACCATTTTGCCCCTACAGTTGACTGTAGTGCAATTAGGGTTTTGACTGTGCAATTTTGTGCTGAAAGTCTTGAAACTTGGTATGAGGATGCTTGACCATATTTATTGGCATGTGGGACTTGATTGGACCCTTGGAAACTTCATTTTCTTGATCAGAACCAAAACCCTAATTTTGACTGTTCAGGAGGCTCTTACACTGTGCAACCCTTGGGGAATTTTGAAGCATGACTTGGCAATTTCTTGAAGAATATGGGAGGGCAAATTTTGGGGTACAACAGGGTCATATTGATTCGAGTAAACTGTCTTCTAGGCGCATCTGGTCTACGTTGATTGTTTCGTTGCTGGTTTGATGCAGGATTGGAAAACATAACAACCCCTACCGTCGGACGATGCTCAGTTTTGTTGTGATTTCTTTGGCTATAAGCAGCACTGACCTCTTTTTTTCTTGTGAAAGGTTTCTTTGCAGTACTGGAGGATGCTTCTCTCTATATTTTACCACTTTTAATGCCAGCCTCAACATGTTCACCAGTTAGTTTAAATTCAGTGAATCCAGCAGACGAGCTTCCAATCAGATGGTTAAAGAACAGACCAGATAATGTTCCCAAGAACATGTCCACCAGCTCTCTATTAGACAACGGAGGCTAGACTCTTCCTGCAAGGTCTCTCCACTTTTGGGCATAATCTTTAAAACCCTCACATGAACCCATAGCCATACCTTGCAATTGCGTATAAGTTGGGGCGAGGTCAGCATTATATTGGTACTGCTTATAAAACGCGGAAGCCAGATCTTCCTAGCTACGAATGTTGGTTCTCTCCAATTGATAGAAGCATTCCAGCTGAGTCCCTGCCAAACTTTCCTGGAAGAAATGGACCCACATATTCCTGTCAGTGGTGTGGGATTGAATATTCCTGACATACGACCTTAAATGAAGCTTAGGATAGGAGACACTGTCGTACTTAGCAAATGTATGGACCTTGAATTTCTACAGGATGACCACTCCTGAGATCAGGCCTAACTCCTCAAAATTCAGCCCGGGTATCGTTTGGATCTACATAGCATTGAGTCAATCCTTTAGCTATTTGTATTTATCATCAACAGGTGGATACTGCTCCTCAGAATAGTCAGGTTCATCTTCCTTAGACCCTGGATTGTTGTTTTCTTCCACTGGCTTCTCTTCTTGGTTGTCCCCTTCATTTGACGGGGTTGCGAAATCTATAGATCCCTTAACTGGTCCTCTAATCCTTCTTCCCAAATTCAAAACACCAGTTGGTTTCTTTGCTTCTTGGTCATCTCTTTGACGATCAGAGCTTTCAGGTCTTCTTGCCCCTGGGCTAGATCCAGGAACATTTGTTGAAACTGAGCGTTCTGAGCTTGGAGGTCTTTCACTGTTTGTTTGAGAGCCATTTCTTTTGCTGAAATAAACAGCGAAAATGATAAGAAACATGTCTTGCAATACTTGCTTATGCAATGAAGTGTATGATATACTTATGCAATGTTTTCAATGACTTTTAAGATATTAAATTTGCTTAGTCAAAGAGAAGAACAGACATTAATTGCATTCATAAGTTTAAATAATTACAATGATGCCTCTTGGGATTACAATGGAAGAAACAAAGATAAACAAAACTCTTAAATCAAACAGGACTCAAGCTTCCCATGAGCGCATCCTCTTTGGTGCAATATAGGCATTCAAACTTTTTTCTTCATGCAGTTATATTGTAAGCTCTAAAACCTTTTTCTCAGTTGCATAGAACTGGGCTTCAAAGGTATCTCGTTCCTTTTTAAGTTGAACCCAAAACCTTTGTAATTCCTCGGTAGTTGTTGGCATGTCAGGATGGAGAATGGTATAAGGTACATTTGTATCTGCAATGGGTTCCATGATGATGGGTAGAATGGAGGGGTAAGGCATCATGAGATTTTGAGTGCGAGCTTGCACTCACTTAAGATAAGACTCCAAAGGGATGGAGTTCTGACGCCCCAGTGTCTTTCTATCCACTCTTTTTACCATTCCCCAAGCTTGAATGAACCTCTGACGGTACCCTTGAACATCATCCTCATAGTTGAACATGATTCCTTGAACCAATACATCATGAGGACCATCCCTCCTAGCATACCCAAACTGTCGCAACGCCAAACACGGGTTATAAGTGATTCCTCCCCTAATTCGTAGGGGAGGGACATTAGGGAATTCCCCATAATGATAAATGATGGTAACATCTTCCACAGATCAAGGACACTAGTGAATATCCGAATGTGTGAGAGACATCAGCCGGCTAGACCATCTTAAGCCTTATTCGTTCTTCACAACAGACCGAGGTAGGTGTGAAATAAACCGCTTACCCAATAGAGGAGTGAAACACATAAGGGTCCCTATTCTCTTTACAGTGAGAGTATGAAAAGAGTGCAGAATGTCTCCAAGTAAAGTAGGCACCGGGTTATGAGACATGAAAACTTTGACCGTATTCACGTCTATGAGTTGGTCTAGATTAGGGAACAATACCATACCATAGATGAGAAGGGAAAATACCTCTTCAAAGGCTTGTAAGTCCAAAGTATCCCAAAAATAGTGAGCTTTTTCAAACAAGAACTTGTCTAGAAAACCTTTGACACCGCTTCTTGTTTCCCAGTTGGTTACAACGTTGGACCGTTTTAAATACAGGGCTTGAGCAATTTCTTTAGGCTTTGGGTCTCTTTCCATACTATTGAAGGGTAATTTATTGAGAATAGGGACACCCAATAACTGAGAAAACTCTTCCATTGTAGGTACCAATTGGTAGTCGGGAAATGTAAAGCAGTGATGTAAAAGGTCAAATAATTGAAAGAGAACTTTCACCATATCTTCATCAGGGCTTGAGATGACCAAACTGAGGAGCCAACCATGTCTTTTAGTGAATGGGGAATTCTCAGGAACCCTTGATGCTAACTATTTGAGTTGAGGAGGTACCCTTACAAGGCTGAATTGGATAGTATTTCTGCGTATGGGAGCCATGTTCTACAAAACAGACATAAAAATAAGTCCAAAAAGTCCTTGAAATGGTTAGTGTGATATGTCATGTTATGATGTTATGATGTTATGTACAAACAGATATATACAATCACACAAACAGATCCTTAAGTTTAGGCTTGTATGAATTCCACATGTAAGTACCCTCTTGAAGTATAGTTGGTTCAACCTGTCTTATCAATAGTAATCGGGTTCTAGGGAATCTCAATATCACTGATCTTTCTTCACTGGGCATTGTTTCAGTGCAAGCCTCTTTATTGGCGACCTAAATATCCTGGAAGTCAGATCTCAATGACTGTAGTATCGAGTATCAACCAACTTCGGACTGCACCAAAGTCGGCTATCTCACTACTTCCTAATGGCTAAGTTGGTTCAATTAAAGGTTCTAAGGTTAGTTGATGCTTCATGACACCACACAGTGGCCCTGTATTCTCCTTGACTACTCAAGGGCTACCGGTACCAACAAATGTGCCACATCAACGTAGCTATCGTTTCAACCATGTCGGTATACCCCGTACAGTCCCCACGATCTATTGCTACTTACCTAAAAAGTGCCCCAGATCCGGGTGTAGGATCTTTACAAGTAAACCCAAGCAAAACCCTTTAAGATAAAACAAACAAAGCATACAAGGAAAGCAATTTAAAATTATGAACTAAACTCTAAGATAACCCCACTTTTTATTTATCCCCAGCAGAGTCGCCAGTTCTGTAATATGGTGGCCGAACCGACTGTTATACTGGTTTTGCGTTTTTGTTTGAAAATGTTACTGTAAGCATGTTATACCCAAATTTTTTTCCCTAAGATGTCTGCATCATACCATATTGTTTCAATCACAACAAAATCACATTAGGGTTTTTGGTTCTTCTCCCTATCTTTAGCCTTGCTCTTTTGAGGAGTTACCAAACACCTTGACTTGTTTTCTTTTGTGATCATGGATATTTTGCTTTTATTTTCTCTCTAATTAACAAAATTCAATATTGGTTTGTCTTACTTGTTAATAATGCAGGTAAAGGCAATGAGGTTTAACAAGTTACTCCATGGGTTCATGAGTTTATTTCCATGCCCTAGTCAATAGCTTGAGAAATTCAAACCTCACTGTGATCGGTGGATCTGGAACTGACTGTTTAAAGCTGGATCGCGAAATGTCGCGGTAAGCAAGAGTCACCACCGTCTTTTATTTTCTCCAAATGGAAAGGACAAAAGCACAGAAAAATTCCTTATAGAGATTGCTCTCAGTTCGGGAGGTAGATTATAGAAAGGGAAGGTGTTAGCACCCTTTCTATCCATGGTTATCCATGGGCTCTTAGATACTTGCTCACTTGTGTTTTCAAAAATGGTTTGTTTGCTTTTCAACTGTGGGTTTTAAAAAGTTTCTTTGAAAATTTCAGTTCGACTCTTGTATCGGTCCTCAAGAGTGTTTGAAAAAATGCTTTCGAAAGCTTTTTGAAAATGTGTTGGTGTGAAAAGTATTTTTGAATTTGTTTTTGAAATTAGAGCAAGTATCTAGAGTCGTCTACCTACCCCAAGGAATTCGTCTGTGTAAATGTCCTTTAAAGTAATGCCATCCCACCATTGAGAGGTAGATAGCACCACCGTTGGAGGTGTTCGGGTCAATTCGAGGTTCGGGACATGGTGATCACCAGAGCAATGGGAAGACACCTTAGAAGCTACCTCATGCCAGGTTCCCGGATCATGAGGACTTACTAAGACATCCTCTACTCGACGATCACCTTTCGAGGCAAGGCAACAGTGAGGCGTACCCTAGGGGTGGTGTGTGATTTGTGTGTCAGATTCATTTATTTTTGTCTTTTGTCATGTCATGGGTGATCTATGCGTTTGTTTTTATTTTTATCATTCATTCTTGCATGCATTTATTAACAGTTAAAAGAGCGAGAAAGGTAAGGTTCTAAACTATTACAAAAGGCGCGGGTCCACATCGCCAAAATTTCCAGGACCCGATTTGACAGAAAAGTAAAGAATTAAAGAAAAGTAAAGTGCGAAAGATTTAATTTACACGGCTTTGGGAGAGGTACATAAATAATTATAAGAAAAGAAAATAAATGCGCGATTTGAATTAAAATTAGAAACGAGGGCGTTGGACCCTTTTTAACGAAATTAAATTATTAGCAAATTAATTAAGAAAAAGAAATTATTTTTTTGGTTTTTTGTATTTTTATGAGAAATTAATGAGATTGAATTAAATTGAGAAACTACCCTAATTCTAATTGTTTTTTAGTTTATTAACAAAATATTAAAGTTAAACCTAAATTAACCTAATTAATTACATGGAATTTTGATTTATAAAAATAAATAATATTTTAATAATTAATTATTATGAAAGAAAAGAAAAAAGGATAAAATTATTACAAACCCTAATTCTACCAAATTTTAAATTGATTGAGAAAAATATTAAAATTTAACCCTAAGTTTAAAACTAAAATTAATAAAGATTTTATTTACAAAAATACTAGTTAAATAAAAATATTTACTTTTCTATCTTTTCTGATTTTTTGTGTTTTTATATATTATGAAAATAATAATTATAAAGAATTAAAAGAAATTAATTAAAATAAAGAAAAGAAAAATATAAAAAAAAAGTAAAAGAAACAAACTAGAGGGGGTGCTGTCCCCAAGTGGAGGGTTTATGCTTAGCAATTTGGGCCCAAGCATCTTTGGCCTCGTTGACTTCTTATGCCAGCGTGTAGCACTTTTCACTCACGTCCATGATGTTCTTCCAACGATGGCCCTTGGATTGATCTTGGCACACGCATGGCAAGCTGGACGGTGAGTAGCATGGTAGACTCCCTGTATTGAAATTGCATGGGATAACAATTAAAGGAAAAATAATATGAAAGGGGTGAGGACCTGGGGCTCGAACCCAGGTCCTGAAGATTACCACTATAATGCCTTGCCAATCGTACCAAGCGCGCGTCTTGATTATCCTATGGCCAATAAATAATATAATATAAAACGTACGTTAGTGGAGAATTTTAGCGCGCAATTCAAATGGACCAACCATCGCTGGCCACATAACCATCTTCTTCGTCGCTTTTGTTTTTTTCCTGAAACAAAAAGAATCAGCAATGGTTTTTTAAACGTCCCCAAATGCCCCCTTTTGGAAAATAGCGATTAGCTTGTCTTGGCATATAAATAGGGCGCGACCCCATCAATGAATTGGTTGGAAGCTTCTGAATCTGATGGTGCCATTATTGTGTCCCAATTGTTCCTTGAACGCAAAGCCCTAAATCAAAATCCCTGTAACCCTAAAACACTACAATGGTGTTTTTGCATACAGTGTATAAAAATCCAATCAAAGTATGTGGTTAGCTTTAGAATACATCACTTAGTATGAATACACAAACAAAATGCCATGAAAATGCCTAGAAATCAGAATACGAATATGCATTTATATGAAAAAAAATTGATTTATGTACACTGATTCAAGGCGTTAGAATTGGTGTTCTTGATCCAGGAGCCTTCCTTGATGTCCCAGGGAGGTGATAGAGTGGTTGTTTTGGCTTGAAAACCCTTGCAATGGTGATTTCAGTTTCAGAATTTTCTTGAAAAAATGTCAACTTGGTTATGGCTTTTGGGCGCAGCTGGGAGCTCTCTTGGAATAGGGTTTGCATTAGTATGTATAGGTGAAGGTTTTAGGTCAAAGAAATCACACAAAAACCTTTGCATTCATGATTTGCAAGATTTGATTTTCAAAGATCTTTTCAAATATTTTTCATGCCTATTTGGTACAAATCATGGCCAATTGACTTGATTCTTTCTATATTTGGTCTGGCACGAAATCATAAGCTTATTCCTTGCACAAAAAGATTTGAAAAGTTAGGTTTAGTATTTTTCATGTATTTTAATTAATTAAATGAATTATTAATAATAAAAAATCCAAATAAATAAATAAAAAATGATAAAAAACTTCCCTTTGGTCCAAATGGTCGTGCACATGCCTTGGATGATGAATTGTGGAAGAAAAAGAGGCCCATTAGCAATTTTAGGTCATTTGAAGCAATGTTGACTTTTCAAAATATCCAAATATTTCCCAACTTCCACAAGGCATAACTTGCTCAATTATTAAGCTTTGCTCATGTTCTTGGACATTTTGGAAAGGTCTTTGAGTCCTCTAACCAATGCCTTTTGTCCCATGTCATTTTGATTTACCAATATCAAGTTATGGCCTTTGACTTAAAGTCCCTTTTTGTTGACTTTTGAAAATGACCTATAATGTTGAAATTGATAACTTTTTGTGAGAGCATTTCTTGGACTTGAAATATGAAGAGGAGTTGTAGGAAATGTCTTTATCTTCAAAATGAGCTTTGGATGGAATTTTTCTGATAATCCATGTGAAAGTTATGCCCTGGTCAATTTACAGTTGACTTTTTCAACTGTCCAAATAAGGAAACTTTTGCATCTTGGTGATTTTTGAGCCAAGCTTTGAGAATCATGATCAAGCATTGATCAAATGATGTTTGTGGCTTCAAAATGAGATGTTGACCAAAAATTTGAACTTTTGACTGTCAAATGACCATTTTGCCCCTACAGTTGACTGTAGTGCAATTAGGGTTTTTGACTGTGCAATTTTGAGCTGTAAGTCTTGAAACTTGGTATGAGGATGCTTGACCATGTTTATAAGCATATGGGACTTGATTGGACCCTTGGAAACTTCATTTTCTTTGTCAGAACCAAAACCCTAATTTTGACTGTTAGAAGGCCCTTGAACTGTGCAACCCTTGGGGACTTCTGAAGCATTGACTTGGCAAATCTTGAAGAATATGGGAGGGCAAATTTTGGGGTAAAACACTCACCATTGAAGTTGTTTTGGAAGAATTGGTATGGAAGTGGTTTTGGTGGCCATGAGTCCTCATCATTATCCTCAACAATTTCTATTCACAAAGGAAGAATATTGGCACAAAAAGTTTGTTCAAACTTGGCAAAGTTCCTCAAAGCATTCTCTTGATCTAGAGGCTAGGGTTTTGAACTTCAAAGGAGAATATCTTGCTCATCTTTTGGTATTTTTGAGTGATTCCAAAAACATCCTTCTCTTTAAAAAGTTACCAACAAATCACTTCAAAAGTTCCAAGTAGTTTTCATGTGGAAGGAACTTGGTGAAGAAGAAAGATTACAAGTCACCCATATGAATCCCCAATTTTCCATATGTGACTTCAAATGGTCATAACTTGGTCAATTTGTATCACCTTGAGCCCATTCTTTTTCATGATGATCCTAAAGATGTGTGCTTTATGCCTTCTTTTATGTTTAAAGTAAGAAAATGGATGGAAGTTGCCTTAAGAATGCAAAAGATTATAGGTCATTTCATGATTTTTAGCCAACTTCAACAAGTCATAACTTGCTCAATGTTTGGAGTTTTGAGTGGTTAAAATTGCAAAATGTCATTCAAGATGTCTACTCCATTCCATATTTTTTGGTCAAGAGCAAATTCTAAGTGGAAGGCCATGTTTGGATGCAAAAGATTATAGGTCATTTTTAAAGAAGAATTTTAAATATTTCTAAGTATGGAAAGTCAACTCTTTTTCTTCAACTTTAACTCCATGTAACTTTCAGCTCAAGCATCCATTTGATTCCATTATTTTTCCATTACAAAGCTTGTAACCTCATCTTTCCAAAGCATCAAGAAATATGCCCTAAGACCCCTTGAGGTAGAAATGCCATAAATTTGAATTTGGTAGTTTGAAACTGAGTTTTGCACAAAGTCCGAATTTTGAAATCTTTGTTTTGGCTTCTAATCACAGGATTTCCACGCGTTTTTGTTTCTAATCATGTTTAGCAACTTTCCAGAAGTGATTAGCATCATGAAACGCACAATTTGGGTGAGTTTTGATCAAGTTTGAGTCACATTTTCTTCATGATGCAAACCCACACGAATTCTCTACAAAACGCATCATTTGCTATTCCTTTTAATCCCATTTGCTTCCCTATAAATAGAGGGTCATACCCCATTCAATTTCCCAAGCTTAGATAGCTAGAATCACCCTGCCAAACTTGCTTCACAACCCAGAATTCAGCAACTTCGAAATCTATTCTGAAGCGTTTTTTAATCCATTTTTTCTCTCAATTCACCTTCCTTGATCTTCCCTGAAGCTAACCATATAATTACATTCAAGAATCGTGCCCTATACTATTCCATAGAAGTCCAGTTTCAGAGCTCTGCAACTCAACTTCAATAGGTAGATTCCTTCATCAATTCTTCAAAACTCTGATATCAGTGTGTTGCTCTCATTTCCCTGGTTCTAGTCGCAACACTTGCATTTCACTGGAAGCACATTTTTACCATGAATTTTCAAATCCCTTTTCAAAACTTTCTTTCCAAATTGTTTGAGCTACAGTTTATATAAATATGGCGTGAGGGTGTGATTGTTTTTGTCTTGAAGAGACAAAGCGATTGGCATAGGTCCGAGCTTCTGATTTTACAGTTTGAGAGACCTGCAAATCATGTTGGCTGGAGGTTGAAGATGACCTATGTGTCATCTTCCAACCAATGATGGCGTGCCATTTGTGTTTTTCAAAAATCTGATTTATTATTGATTTTGTATATCATTCATTAATGACCATGATATGCACGGTGCGCCAGATCCCTTGGATTTGATTACTAACGCGTTTTGACTCTCATCCAATGGTCCACATCTTTTACTTTTATTTTCTTTTTCTGATTTTTATATTTTAATTGTTTTAAATTTCAAAAAATCATAGAAAATTCATTTATAAATCCAAAAAATCTGAAAAAATTATGAAAACTATTTTTGATTATTTTATTTCTGACTTTTTTTTTCACAATTTAATTTTGTGTTTTGGTATTTTTTATAAATTTTACACTTATTTGATTTGTTTAAAATGTTTAAAAATACTTTTATATATTTTTAAATTCTGAAAAAAATTATGGAATGATCCAATGATATGGTGACAAATATTACTGACCTTATTTTATTTTTGTTTCTGACTTTACTATTTTTTTATTTTTGTTTATTTTACCCATTTATTTTAATTTAAAAAAAAAATATTTTCTGACTTTTAAAAATTATCAAAATTTTTATAAAATTACTTGACCTCTTTTCTCATTTTTCCATGGTCTTATTTTTCATTTCTTGATTAATTTGAATATAATTGATATTTTCCACATTATTTTTCTCATTTTTTTAAACATTTTTAAACCTTTTAATGTGTATATTAATTATATTATTATTTTTGTGAATATTTTCTGGCTGTCTTGGGTTGATTTTTTTTCATGGCTTTATTAACATCATTGGATACATGGTATTGAGTTTAACTCCACAAAAAAAGGATGAATGATTTTAATAATAGTTTGATTAAATATTAATTCAAAGGTGGTTTCTCTTTTTACCCTAATTCCTCTCCATCTCACCCTCTTCTCATTGCACTAAATATTGTTGGAGCATGATCTCTATATCATGTCTCAAAACAAATGGTGCATAGATTGCTATTGACCGGCCTCAAAATAGGTGAGACTTCTATATAAGTCCACTTACAATTGCTTAACATAGTGCTAAATTTTTTCCCGATTCGAGTAAATAATCATTCGTGGCCCAAACTTATGATTGCAAGCCCAAGTATGTTAATTTGATCTCTTTGATCCAATAACCTTGAGATTCATTGTGTGGAGGCTTTGGTTCTATCAATCCTCTAATAGATCTACAACACTTTTGGTCAACGCGGATCACTTAAACATCGTTGATCATTAATTGGTACTTATGAGAATTCCAAATGGATGATATACTTGACAAAAAGCAAATGCAACTTGTTGTGTGGAGGCTTTGGTTCTACCAATCCTCTAATGAGTTCCCAATGCAATTTTCAAGATGGTCATCCAACTAACCACTAATTATTGACTTGTTTATTTTATGCTTTTATTCTTTTATGCTTTATGTACTATTTATTTTTTAGCATTTTTTCATTTCATGTCATTTTCTTCTTTGCTCATTTGAGCATTTATCTTCTTGCCATTTTTATTTTTTGTTCACTTGAGCTTTTTTTATTTTTTTTCCTAAGATACTTAATAATCAACATAAACCCTAAAAAACTCTTAATGGTACTTGGACTATTTGGTTACTATCCTTAGCATTTTGGAGCATGGGACTTTTTCTTGGACTTAGGATTAGAAACCTTGGCCTATCTTGGAGACCTTGTGATCTTATTATTTTTTGTGGAGCTCTTGAGGTTTACCTCAAGACATTGGGTTGCTTGTTTGTTTTTGTGTGCAGGTTTTTTGTGATGACATCATTTGTTTATAATCTGGAATTCACCCGTATACAGCCGTTACTCTGCCTAATTTTTGTGAAGACTTAATACATTTGAAGAGGTCTAGTATCTTTGCATGCTTGGTTTCAATCCAAAGAATTGGAATTTTATCTGGGCTCATAATGTCAAGTTTTGGATTCTTGTTGGTTAGATGGTTCTTATCCTTAGCTTTTACCTTATGCTTTAGGATAGTCTCTTCTTCTCCTCCCATATTCTTTAATTTCAAAAAATTTCTCCCTCCTTTGAAAACCTTTCTTGTTTTGAAACTTAAACACTTTCATAATAAACTTGGACTTATGTCCATGCATTTTCAAAATATTTTCATAAATAAACTCCAATCAATTTGATAATACCTTGACCTTTTTTGTGAGAAGACTAAAAGTTAACCAATCTCATTTCAAACCATTTTGCCACTTTGGATTTTATATTTAAAACTTTTCCCAAAAAGATTAGACTCGTCAATCCTTGTAGTGATGCAAACAACTATACTTCTATAATATATAGTGAAGGGAGATATTTTCCACTTGGATGTTGAGTGAGGCATTGTTGATTTTAAGATCCAAGCCATATCCTCCACTTTGAGATGATGCAAATTCTCCTTTCTCATGATTGTGGGTAGTAGGTATGGTTTCTACATGGACAATAACGATGATGTTTTATCTTATAAAATTAACCAACACACTTAAGTTTCAAATTTATAAATGAGGAACTACGTGTACCCTGATCCCCTATTGCACGAAAGGTGGTACGTAGGCACTAAAGGTTCGCAACCGCGGCGGGTGCAAAAATCATAAAAATATTTCTTTTCTCACCTCCACCATCCATTTTATATATAACACATTTTTATAGCCAAAATATACAGATTTTACAAAGAGGTTCCTGCGGAGTACAATAGATGTTTAGGGTGCTAATACCTTCCCTTTGCATAACCAACCCCCTTACCTTGAATATTTCCCCCTCTTTTGGGTTATTCTCTCTTTTCCCATTCCTTTGGAAATAATAAAGCGCAATGGCGATTTTTATTTTGATTTGTATAAAGTCTAGTAAATCCAATGGCTTAGTCTTTAACATTTCTACCGCTACAGAAAAATGGCGACTTCACTGGGTAAAGATTGACCTCTTACTGGTCAATCCCTAAGTGGGTTGAGCCTATCTTTGTTTATATCTGTATATGTGCTATTGTTGTTTATGTGTTATATTTTGTATATATGTTTGTTTGGATTTTCCTGGTTTTCAAGGTGCTTGGTGATTACTCATAAGTCCTATACCCGGACTTGGGCAAACTTTAAGATAGGACGAGCGGTATAGTCATGTTAACTTTGAGGGAGTAATCCCAAAAAAGGAGGCATGAGATCCCCCACTCAGTGGAGGCCCCTTTGACTGTAGTGTCATTTACCGAGTAATCGGGAAGACGTACTGCTTCTGACCTGGGAGCCTGCTGAAACTGAGGACCGTAGAATACCAAACCCATCTTGGCCTTTTAGGTGTAGTGCGGAAGCTATGACGGAGTAATCCAGAAATAGTTGTCACGCGATACTACGCTCGGATGAGTCTTTCTTGAGAATATTACTAATTACTGAGTTAATCGGGAAGTTGGTAATATCCGAAGGAAGGATGTAGACTCTAGGAACCTCTAGAACCTTGTTCGGCAGGTGATAACCTTTTTAACCAACACCTTATGGGTAGTACCTTCAACCTCATGCTCGTGACGTTGAACCTATGAACCCTATATGTGTGATCTTGTGTGTGATTGTTGCATCATGCATCCATGCACTCATAAGCATCTTTTGAAGAAAACAATATTTCAAGGGATTTAAAGGTTGACTATTTGTGAATATCTCAGGTACTTTTAACCATGGATTCTGGAAAGAGAAAGACCGGGAAATACAGTTTCAAGGATCCCAAGATAGATGAGTTGGTCAGTCTAATTCTAGAGATCGAGTGTTCTGCAGACTTTCGGAAGAAGTATGGATCCATTATTCCTCTCGTGAAGCTGAAGATGAAGGAGGGTATTCTCTCGACCTTGGTCCAGTTCTATAATCCGATGTATTACTGCTTTACTTTTCCCGATTATCAGTTGATGCCTACACTGGAGGAGTATTCTTATCTATTGGATTTATCTGTTACTGATCATGTTCCTTTTACTGGTTTGGAGGGTGAGCCAAAACCACATGAGATTGCTGCTTTGATTCATCTGGGGAAGTCTGAGGTGGAAGCCCATATGACTGTTGGTGTAAGCCCTAAAGGCCAATACTTTTGGTACTTGTATCGAATTATTTATTAATAATAAAAGGCATTTCTTTATTATGTTTGCTTTCTAAAATAATAAAGTCCCTAGAATGGTTTATTGGTTTAATGAAATGTTAAGTGTGACTTAATCATGAGATCCCATTAAACATAAGACACTATTCTTAAAGTATCCGTAGTCAAGCTTTAATGTGAAGTGGGATAACATTAAAGCATTAAGATTATTATGAAGATAGATTGATGATCACATCTCATGGATCATAGATAAGGAGTTATCAAGTCTTGACATAGGTATGAATATTAGGAGTAATATTTATACTGGATTGACCCGCTATGAGAATACTACATAGAATGTTATGCAAAGTGACATGATTTATTCTCATGATGATAATGGTGCATACCACCCTTCGACCTGAAACCACTATGGACCCTAGATGTAGAGTCAAGTACTTTATTGCTGATCAAACGTCATCCGTAACTGGATGACTATAAAGACGGTTGATGGGTACTTCACAAAGCATGCTAAGGGACATGAGTGACCTAGATGGAATTTGCTCATTCTGCATAACAGGATAAATGTCTAAGGGCCCAATATTGAACTGGACAAGGGTGACACAGTGTATGCCTTGTGTTCAATATAGACATGAGGGCAAAAGGGTAATTGTACAACACAAATATTATCACGGAAAAGGTTTGGTCAGATCACATGACATTTTCGTGACTTGGGTAACAATGATGTGTTGCTAGATACCGCTCACTGTTTATTATATTAAATGTGTGATTTAATATAATTTCCAACGTCGCGAAAACCTACAGGGTCACACACATAAGGACAGGTTGATGAGAGATAGAATAAATAAGGAACACCGTAAGGTACGGTGCACTTAAGTATAATACGGAAAGTGGTAAGGTACCACGTGGATAAGTGATATATGGTACATCATAAGGTATGATGTCCATAAGCTTAATTGGGCTTTTAGCTTATAGCCTTAATTGGGCTTTTAGCTTGTAGCCCACACGAGTGATTCTATAAATAGATCCCTTGTGATGAAGCAATTTCACTTGATGCAATTTCGTTTTTGATTCTCTCTCTCACTCAAGGTTTCCGTTCGTGATCAGCTAGCACTGTGACCGGAAGCGATCTGTTCGTGTGGACTGAGTAGAGGCGTTGTTCTTCATCAACGCTCGTGATCACGACGTCAAAGGTCTGAATCGCCACAAGAGGTAAATATTTCTATCACGGACCATGCTCATTCGTAAGGATCGCTAAAGGAAAATTTTATATTCCGCTGCTTTTTTATCGCAATTTTCCTTCAATGACTACTAAAGGAGGGATTAGAGGAATACCAGCTCAGTTCTTATTGGAGAAAGCTCATTACTTTGCCAGAATGAAGAGTACAGTTTCTTTTGAGGCCATCTTTGCTTTAATTGCTTACTGATTGTTCTTATTTCCTAATGTGGACAAGTTTGTCGATATTAACGCTATTAGGATTTTCTTGATTGGAAACCCAGTTCCTACACTGTTGGGTGATGCTTATTACTCTGTTCATCTTCGGATTTCTTATCATGGGGAATGATTATCTGTTGCACGCCTTTGTTGTGCAGGTGGTTCATCTCTCATATGCCTCAGTCTGATGCTTTTTAGGATGTCAAGAAGGAACCCCGTTGGGCTCCTAAAATTATGGCACTTACTCACTCGGATATTGATTGGTATCATCGAGCTTACCAGGATGTGGAGATTATTGACAGTTGTGGTAGAGTCCCCAATGTTCCTCTTCTTGGTACAAAGGGAGGAATTAACTATAACCCTGTCCTTGCACGGCAACAGCTTGGTTATCCGATGAGGGATAAACCAAACAGTATTCATTTGAGTAGTTTCTTTCTGAAGGAAGGAGAAGACCATAGGGAAGCTAGGGAGCAGATTGCGAAGGCCTGGCGTCACATTCATAAGAAGAGTAGGAAGGATTTAGGACCCAGGGGTGCTGTTTCTTTGGAGCCATATCTTCAGTGGATCCGATCGAGAGTCATTCAGTTAAAGATGCCGTATACTCAGGAGACACCCATGCCAGATTTGTTTGTGAAGACCACTCCTCCTTTGTTAGATGATCTAGAAGAGCTACAACTTGCTTTGGTTAGGATGCAACAGGAAAGGGATGCTTGGAAGAATAAGTGCCAAACTTTAGAGATTTCCTATAAAGCAGACCTAAAGGAGAAAGATGATTTGATCGAGATCCTTGAGAGTCAAGCAGTGGAGCCTATGAAGAGGAAAGGGGACTTATTTTCCCCTAAGCCTCAAACAGGTGCTGATTACTCACTTCCTGCTTCAGATGGTTGGAAGGAAGTTGCCATCAGGCATGTGGAAGAAAACCAGAGGTTGAGGGCTCAGATTGCCAGGCTCACAGGGAAGCGCCAGTGTACAGATTGATCTCCATCAGTTCTTTTTCTCAGGATTTTTAGATTGTATTTTCATCTTGTACTTGGGATCATTGAAACTTGTAATCTATTTTGAAGTTATTATAATAAAAAATTTCAGTATTTCAAGTGCGTTATTATTTTGATGTTTGCAATATGTCTATAAACGTTAAATCCCTTGAAATATTAAATGATAAAGTGAAAATAATCATGTGCATTGCATATCATGCATCAAATTGCATATATTTCTTGCACTTGTTATGCATATCCAGGTGCCTTACCCAGCTTCTTTACTTTGTTCAGCAAACTGACTCATCACTACAACACTCGGGCTAACTTCAAAAAGAAGATGGACAACTTGGAACAGGAGAATCGCGAGCTACGCGAAGAAGTTTCTGCTTTGAAGGCTGGCTTGGACAATTTGACTACTCTGATGGAAGCTCTGGTGGTTGCTCAGAATCAGCCACTGAGTGTTCAACCGCAACCAACAAGGGCAAGTGCTAAAGTTCTGACTGTCCTTGTATCCGCTACTCCGGCTGTTGTCCAAAACCGTATGCCTCAGGGTTATCTGTGGGGAATGCCAGAGAAATTTGCACCTGAAGGTTTCAATTTGGGCCCCCAAGATGCTCCAGTGGTTCAAAATGTTGTTACTCCAGCACCTTCTGTGGTGCATACTGTTCCTGCTGCACCTCCTTTGGTGAATTTGGTTCCATTTGTTAATGAAGATATGTGTCGTCCTTTCCCTCCGCCGAGTGAAGACTTGGGTTTTATGATAGAATGGATGATTTCCAGGAACAGTTTGATAGAATGCAAAGAGAGATGAAGGCTCTTAGGGGAAAAGAGCTATTTGGGCAGAATGTGAATGAGTTGTGTTTGGTCCCGAATGTTAAAGTGCCTGCTAAGTTTAAGGTCCCGGAGTTTGAGAAGTACAAGGGCAACACTTGCCCTTGTGCTCACTTGGTGATGTACGCGAGGAGAATGTCTACCCACACTGATGATCAGCGTCTGTTGATTCACTTTTTTCAGGATAGTCTGACTCGCGCAGTGTTGAAATGGTACATGAGTTTAGATAGCGCCAACATCCATACTTTTAATGATTTGGGAGAAGCATTCATTAAACAATACAAGTACAATGTGGACATGGCGCCCGAACGTGACCAGCTTAGGGCCATGGTTCAGAAAGACAGAGAATCATTCAAAGAGTATGTGCAGAGATGGCGCAAAGTGGCTGCACAAGTGATTCCTCCCATGGAGGAGAAGGAAATGACTAAAATTTTTTTGAAGACGCTAGGCGCTTTCTACTACGAAAGAATGGTAGCAAGTGCCCCAAGTGATTTTACAGAGATGGTAGGAATGGGTGTCCGCCTAGAAGAGGCAGTAAGAGAAGGCCGTTTGACAAAGGGTGAAGGATCCGGAAGTATGAAAAAGCCAGCTTATGGGTTTACAAAGAAGAAAGAGGGGGATACAAATGTTATTATACAAGAGAGGAGAGTAAACGCTCATAGAAGGAATTGTCAGCGTCACCAACAAGTTGCCTCAGTTACTCCTGTTATGAACGCCGCTCCGACTACCGTTGCTTATCAAAGACAGTCCCAACAGGGGAACCAAGGGAATAATAAGAGAAGGGAGAACTATGACCTTATTCCCATGAGTTATGCAGAACTACTACCAGCATTGATTCAGAAGAAGTTGGTCCAGACACGACCACCTCCAACCGTACCATAACCATTGCCTTGGTATTACAAAGCAGACCAGACGTGTGCCTTTCATCAGGGAGCACCAGGGCATAGTGTTGAGAATTGTTATCATTTAAGGAATGAAGTGCAAAAGTTGGTGAAGTCTGGAATTCTATCTTTCAAAGATATGGGACCTAATGTGAAAGACAATCCTCTACCCAAGCACGGTGGAGTGAATGTTGTGATTATGGTGGCCGGTTATCCAGGTGACTTCTGGATTTTTGACATTAATCTAGTTAGAGGATATTTAGTGAAGATGCACGTAGACCTCTATGAATTCAGTTATTATACGCATGATCACACCGGTTGTGCTGTTTGCAGTACAAACATACAGGGTTGTAAGAAGATAAAGGCTGATTTACAGGAGATGATGGATGAAGGTTTAATCCATATAATCAGGCCTAGGGCAGAATATGAAGAGAAAGTGAATATGGTTTCTGGATGTCCGGGTGAATTCATAATTTTTGATGTGGAGAATTTGAATGAGGATCTCGTGCAGTTGCATGCTACCTTCTTCCGTACTGCTGGTCAGGTGGAACACCAATATGGATCTTGCATAGTCTGCTGTCGAGACCCCTGAGGATGTTCTATTGTGAGAGAGTGTGTTCAATTGTTGTTTGACAATGGAACTATCAAGATCACAGGTCAGAGAGATGATTACCATGAGATTGATATGGTTGAAGTTTGTTTGATGGAAGAAGAGTCAGAGGAAGAGTATGCCTCTGCGGATGAGTATTTCTCTTCAGACGAAGATTTGTTTGCCGGAAATAACCTTTTGATGGATGATTGTGTTGAGAAATGGGTAAATGTCATTGTACCTTGTTTTGGTGCACCAGCTCATCTTGAGGTGAAGTACCATAGCAAACCAGCTGTTACCCCATTGGTAATTAGTCTGTCAGGTCCTGTTCCCTATGAATCAGATAAGGATGTGCCTTACAAATACAACGCTACAATCTTGGAAGATGGGGAGGAAGTTCCCATCCAGCCAATGCCAGATGTTGGAAATATAGCTGATAATAGCAGGGTGACCCGTAGCGGTCGTGTGTTTGCACCGGTTATTCGAAGAGATGTTGTTGCTGGAAAGAAAATTGTTGAGAACGATGAGCCTAAGAAGGCTGCAGGAGAGACTAGTGGAGCTACATTAGAGAAAGAAGTGGATGATATCTTGAAGATAATTAATATGAGCGACTATAAAATTTTAGATCAGCTACTGCAGACTCCTTCAAAAATATCCATCTTGGCTTTATTGATGAATTCCTCTGCTAATAGAGAATCACTGATGAGATTACTAGACTAAGCTTTTGTGGAGAGTGACATGCCATTAGATCAATTCAGTAGCGTAATTGGAAACATTACGTCATGTAACAACTTGAGTTTCTGCGACAATGAGTTACCAGATGAAGGGAGGAATCACAACCTGGCCCTCCACATATCCATGAACTGAAAGAATGACTCGCTATCCAATGTGCTAATTGATAATGGATCTGCATTAAATGTTATACCGAGGAGTACTCTCATGAAGTTAAAGTATCAGGGAACACCTATGCGCCCGAGTGGTATCATTGTGAAGGCTTTTGATGGGTCGAGGAAATCTGTCATCGGTGAAGTGGACTTACCCATCCATATAGGACCACATTTGTTCTTGATAACTTTCCAGGTTATGGACATTGTTCCCGCATATAGTTGCTTGCTAGGACGGCCATGGATACACGAAGCAGGGGCTGTCACTTCAACTCTACATCAGAAGCTAAAATTTATGCGTGAAGGGAAGGTAGTGATCATAAGTGGGGAGCAGGCGTTGTTGATATCCCATCTATCCTCTTTCAGTATTGTAGAAGCGGATGAGGCTGCTCTTGGAACCCAGTTCCAAGCTCTATCCATTGACAACATAAAGAGGAATGAGAATTATGTGGTTTCCCTGAAGGACGTGCAGCACGTTGTGCGCAATGGTCATAATGCAGTGTGGGGACGACTTGTGGATCCACCCGTGAACAAAAACATAGCTGGTTTGGGTTTCCCTTCGAGGAATGGAAAAGGCGAGAATTTGAAGTCAAAGTCTTATGTGAACAGTTATCATGATGTTTTCCGTAGTGGGGGCTACCTCCATCCAATTGATTCTGGAATTAATGTTGTTGAAGAGGATGAAGCAGAGCAGGAAGTACCGAATTATGTGACGCATGGAGTCCGAGTTCAGAACTGGGTCACCATTGATGTTCCTTCTTGCATACATGTTTCAGAGTAATTTGTTTTGTTAATCTCTTTCTTTTGTTTGAAAAGCTTTCACTCTTCCCAAGGTGGAAGTATTAATGTTGTAGGGCTTATCTGTTTGCTATAACTTTTAAGATCATTAATAAAAGTTGTCTTTGCTTCCAAAATTATGTCTTTTATTTTCTGTTTTTTTCTTGGGAAATGGTAATAAAAAAAGAAAACCCTTTCAAAATAAATCATAACTGAAAATTAATTTGCATGATCACTTGTTATATGTGTCAGTTTCTAAAAAACAATCATAAATCACATGTGCAGATTAATTAAAAAACCCGTTGATTACAATGACCCTGCACCCTCTCCCAACTTTGATTGTCCTGTGTTTGGAGCTGAAGAAGAAGATTATGATGAGATTCCAGAAGAGGTCTCACGGTTGCTTGAGTACGAGGAAAATACCATTCAGACATGTAAGGAGCCTTTAGAAGTGATTAACTTGGGTTCAGAAGAAGATCCAAAGGAAGTTAAGATTGGAGCATCACTGCATCCTGATGTAAAGAACGGGTTGATTGAGCAGTTGAAAGAGTATGCGGATATTTTTGCTTGGTCTTATCAAGATATGCCTGGTCTGGATACAGACATTGTCGAGCATCGTTTTTCGTTGAAGCCAGAGTGTCCGCCAGTTTAATAAAAGTTGAGAAGAACTCACCCGGATATGGCAGTAAAGATCAAAGAAAAGGTCCTAAAGCAGATTAATGCTGGTTTTCTTGTGACATCAGTGTATCCTCAATGGATTGCCAATATTGTCCCAGTACCGAAAAAAGACGGAAAAGTCCACATGTGCGTAGATTACAGAGATCTAAATAAAGCTAGTCCAAAAGATGATTTTCCATTGCCTCACATTGATATGTTAGTGGATAGCACAGCAAAATTCAAAGTATTCTCATTCATGGACGGATTTTTCGGGTATAATAAAATAAGAATGGCTTCAGAGGACATGGAAAAAACAATGTTCATCACACCCTAGGGAACATTCTGTTACAGAGTGATTCCCTTCGGGTTGAAGAACGCTGGTGCAACGTACCAAAGGGCTATGACAACCCTATTCCATGATCTGATGCACAAAGAAATCGAAGTATATGTTGATGATATGATTGCCAAATCCCAAACTAAAGAAGGTCATATATGTTGAATTTGTTGAAGTCAGAATTTTGAAATCTTTGTTTTGGATTCTAATCACAGGATTTCCACGCGTTTTTGTTTCTAATCATGTTTAGCAACTTGCCAGAAGTGATTAGCATCATGAAACACACGATTTGGCTGAGTTTTGATCAAGTTTGAGTCACACTTTCTTCATGATGCAAACCCACACGAATTCCCTCCAAAACGCATCATTTGCTATTCCTTTTAATCCCATTTGCTTCCCTATAAATAGAGGGTCATCCCCCATTCAATTTCCCAAGCTTAGATAGCCAGAATCACCCTGCCAAACTTGCTTCACAACCCAGAATTCAGCAACTTCGAAATCTATTCTCAAGCCTTTTTCAATCCATTTTTTCTCTCAATTAACCTTCCTTGATCTTACCTGAAGCTAACCATATAATTACATTCAAGAATCGTGCCCTATACTGTTCCATGAAGTCCAGTTTCAGAGCTCTGCAACTCAACTTCAATAGGTAGATTCCTGCATCAATTCTTTAAAACTCTGATATCATTGTGTTGCTCTCATTACCCTGGTTCTAGTCGCAACACTTGCATTTCACTAGAAGCACATTTTGACCATGAATTTTCAAATCCCTTTTCAAAACTTTCTTTCCAAATTGCTTGAGCTACAATTTATATAAATTTGGTGCGATGGTGTGATTGTTTTCGTCTTGAAGAGACGAAGCGATTGGCATAGGTCTGAGCTTCTGATTTTATAGTTTGAGAGACCTGCAAATCACGTTGGCTGGAGGTTGAAGATGACCTACGTGTCATCTTCCAACCAATGATGGCGTGCCATTTCTGTTTTTCAAAAATCTGATTTATTATTGATTCTGTATATTATTCATTAATGACCATGATATGCACAACGCGCCAGATCCCTTGGATTTGATTACTAACGTGTTTTGACTCTCATCCAATGGTCCACATCTTTTACTTTTATTTTCTTTTTCTGATTTTTATATTTTAATTGTTTTAAATTTCAAAAAATCATAGAAAATTCATTTTTAATCCAAAAAATCGGGAAAAAATTATGAAAAATATTTTTGATTATTTTCTTTCTGACTTTTTTTTTTCACAATTTAATTTTGTGTTTTGGTATTTTTTATAAATTTTACACTTATTTGATTTGTTTAAAATGTTTAAAAATACTTTTATTCATTTTTAAATACTGAAAAAATTATGGAATGATCCAATGATATTATGACAAATATTGGTGACCTTATTTTATTTTTGTTTCTGACTTTACTATTTTTTATTATTTTTGTTTATTTTACCCATTTATTTTAATTTTAAAAAAAATGGTTTCTGACTTTTAAAAATTATCAAAAATCTTATAAAATTACTTGACCTCTTTTTTGATTTTTCTATGGTCTTATTTTTTATTTCTTGATTAATTTGAATATAATTGATATTTTCCTCATTATTTTTCTCATTTTTTTAAATATTTTTAAAACTTTTAATGTATATATTAATTATATTATTATTTTTGTGATTATTTTCTGGCTGTCTTGGGTTGATTTTTTTCATGGCTTTATTAACATCATTGGATCCATGGTGTTGAGTTTAACTCCACAAAAAATGGATGAATGATTTTAATAATAGTTTGATTAAATATTAATTCAAAGGTGGTTTCTCTTTTTACCTTAATTCCTCTTTATCTCATCCCCTTCTCATTGCACTAAATGTTGTTGGAGCATGATCTTTATATCATGTATCAAAACAAATGGTGCATAGATTGTTATTGACTGGCCACAAAATAGGTGCGACTTCTATATAAGTCCACTTACGATTGCTTAACATAGCGCTAAATTTTGTCCCGATTCGAGTAAATGATCATTCGTGGCCCAAACTTATATAGAAAGCCCAAGTATGTTAATTTGATCTCATTGATCCAATAACCTTGAGATTCATTGTGTGGAGGCTTTGGTTCTACCAATCCTCTAATGGATCTACAACGCTTTTGGTCAACGCGGATCACTTAAACATCGTTGATCATTAATTGGTACTTATGAGAATTCCAAATGGATGATATACTTCACAAAAATCAAATGCAACTTGTTGTGTGGAGGCTTTGGTTCTACCAATCCTCTAATGAGTTCCAAATGCAAGTTTAAAGATGGTCATCCAACTAACCACTAATTATTGACTTGTTTATTTTATGCTTTTATTCTTTTATGCTTTATGTACTATTTATTATTTAGTATTTTTTCATTTCATGTCATTTTCATCTTTGCTCATTTGAGCATTTATCTTCTTGCCATTTTTATTTTTTGCTCACTTGAGCTTTTTTTCATTTTCTTTTCCTAAGATACTTAATAATCAACATAAACCCTAAAAAACTCTTAATGGTACTTGGACTATTTGGTTACTATCCTTGGAATTTTGGAGCATGGGACTTTTTCTTGGACTTAGGATTAGAAACCTTGGCCTATCTTGGAGACCTTGTGATCTTATTATTTTGTCTGGAGCTCTTGAGGTTTACCTCAAGACATTGGGTTGCTTGTTAGTTTTTGTGTGCAGTTTTTTTGTGATTACATCCTTTGTTTGTAATCTGGAATTCACCCGTATGCAGCCGTTACTCTGCCCAATTTTTGTGAAGACTTAATACATTTGAAGATGTCTAGTATCATTGATTTCTTGGTTTCAATCCAAAGAATGAGAATTTTATCTGGGCTCATAATATCAAGTTTTGGTTTCTTGTTGGTTAGATGGTTCTTATCCTTAGCTTTTACCTTATGCTTTAGGATAGTCTCTTCTTCTCCTCCCATCTTCTTTAATTTCAAAAATCTTCTCCCTCCTTGTAAAGCCTTTCTTGTTTTGAAACTTAAACACTTTCATAATAAACTTGGACTTATGTCCATGCATTTTCAAAATATTTTCATAAATAAACTCCAATCAATTTAATAATACCTTGACCTTTTTGTGAGAAGACTAAAAGTCAACCAATCTCATTTCAAACCATTTTGCCACTTTGGCTTTTATATTTAAAACTTTTCCCAAAAATATTAGACTCTTGTCAATCCTTGTAGTGATGCAAACAACTATACTTCTACAATATGTAGTGAAGAGAGATATTTTCCACTTGGGTGTTGAGTGAGGCATTGTTGATTTTAAAATCCAAGCCAAATCCTCCACTTTGAGATGATGCAAATTCTCCTTTCTCATGATTGTGGGTAGTAGGTATGTTTTCCACACGGACAATGACGATGATGTTTTATCTTATAAAATTAACCAACACACTTGTGTTTCAAATTTTTAAAAGAGGAACTACGTGTACCCTGATCCCCTATTGCACGAAAGGTGGTACGTAGGCACTAAAGGTTCGCAGCCGCGGCGGGTGCAAAAATCATAAAAATATTTCTTTTCTCACCTCCACCATCCATTTTATATATGACACATTTTTATAGCCAAAATATAAATATTTTAGAAAGAGGTTCATGCGGAGTACCATAGATGTTTAGGGTGCTAATACCTTCTCTTTACATAACCAACCCTCTTACCTTGAATCTTTCCCCCTTTTTTGGGTTATTCGCTCTTTTCCCATTCCTTTGGAAATAATAAAGCGCGGTGGCGATTTTGATTTTGATTTGTATAAAGTCTAGTCAATCCAATGGCTTAGTCTTTAACATTTCTACCGCTACAAAGCAAGAGTCACCATCGAATTTTCTTTTATCCAACCAAGGAAAGGGTGAAAAGAACAGAAAAATACCTTTTCGAGAATTTTTTGAGTAACGGGGGTAGATTATGGAAAGGGAAGGTATAGATGCATAAGGCCATGTGTCGACTCATACCCTATTTTGTCACTAGAATGAGTCAACCCATGTGGGTATGTATCGACTCATGCTGTAGTGTTCTTGCCTTAAACATTTGTTTTGAATTTGAACCTCTTTCAAGTAGCTATGGTAGCCTCCCTCTGTATTAGAAGCTTTAATGTATGAGCTTGTGTCTTCTAAATGATGGATATCACTTCAAAATGTTGATGTTGACCAAAACTCTTGAAGTTTGACTGTATATGGGCCATAGTTGACTTTTGACCTAGTACAGTTGATTTTCAAGCATTTGAGAAATTGACTGAGCAAACTTGTAGTGTAAGGCATGAAATTTGTCATGGACAAACTTGAAGGCGTATTAGGACCATGGAAAACATTTGATACCTTTGGAGCTCACACATGTTGATAAAAAGTGAAACCCTAGTTAGAGGTTCATTGCTTAGGAGGAGAATTTGTATGATCAATTCTTGGTCAACCTTGAGAAATTCGGAATCTCTAAGAGTATGCCTTGATTGAAAATAAGAGGGAAAATTTTGGGGTACAACAGCTGCCCCTGTTTAATCTTCTTAAACCTGAGGTTTTACATTGGCTTGTCTTCCTTTTGTGATCTGAAGGTGGAAGATGATTGAACACTAGAGTGCCCAGATTTTGCACTCACATGAAGTAACACTAATGGTTGATGATGTCGGGAATGGTCTTACAGATGCCATTTGGAGAAGATGACAGAGAGTCGTCGGAGATGAGCTTAAAGATGTCATCATGTTGGCTCCTAAATTCGACACCCTTGTTTCATTAATATCAGCCGTTAAAGCTGAAGGATTTTTTCGACCAGCTGGGTCTGTCGAAATGGCCATCGAAAGATGGCAATGTACTTAGAAGATTTCTTCCAAGGGAGAAGTTGGTTGCCTTCGACGTCGAAGGTGTTTCTCGTCGAAGGTGCTTCTCGACGAAGATGTTCGATGGTTCAGAGTGGAACGGTTTGAAATTCAAGCGTTTGGAGGGAAAATGGTTTCCAGCGGTTACCAAGTGCAACGTGCAAAGATTTGGAGCGTCGAACGCTGAGAACGTGCCAAGTGGAGTCATCTCGAAGCAGTGTAACTTCCCGACGGTTACTTGGGATGTTTTAGTATAAATAGTAGTAGTTCACGCAGTTTCTCGCGTGTGTTCACAATTATATACAAAGTCACTCATATAGATTCGAGTACCCAGCGTGTGAGAAAGAATTGTTGAGAATGTATGTGTGAAACACCACTTTTATTAATCAAAGTCATTTAATTTCCAGAAACTTTACTTGCTTTCTTCTTTACTTTCCCTGTCGAAGCCCTTTATTTCAAGCCTTCATTTATTTTACCAAGCCTATTTCTTCATGCAATTTACTTAAAGCCTCTTTATTTTCTTGTCATTTAACCATTATCCAATTTAATCAAAACCTCAAAATCAACCTATGTCTTAGGATCAATCTGATCGATCCTGCGAGTAACCAAATAAGTAACCATTTGGAGGATCAGCGGTTGTTTACCAATAACCACGGTAAACAAATTGGCACACCTGGTGGGACAGTGTGTTGATTGTTAAAGTTTAACCTTTTTAAACATAATCTCATCCTTTTCGAGGCGTGTTGCATGTTATTGAGAAGTGGTAGAATATACACTAACGATACCAATACTGCCAGAAGAAGGGAAGAGATGGCGAATCCGCCAAACAATAACGAAATCCCACAAACGAATGTGGGAGCAACGGTTATCCCGACCGTAAGTGAAGCGATAACCGCTGGTTCAACACCAGCAGTAACTGTCACAACAACGGGGCCATTACCTCCGTTCACAGGCCCCAGAGTGCCTTTGGGAACTCCCCCACCAAGGGGAAATTTAGGCACAAGGCCTTTTGTTCCCCCAGGATTTATGACAGGCGGTCATAATCGAGAACCACTCTATGGCATGCCAACTTCTGACTTGGCTAGCCTGACGAATGTTGCGTCCACTTTTTCAGACCCTTTAGTGAGTGCCTCTTCGCCACTCCAAGGTTCTGGAGTAGGTATGGCGAATAGAAATAGGACCCAACTCTTAGGAGGAACGTCCCAAGTAGCACATGGCCTTACAAATGCCTCGACAGCAGTCTTGAGGCAACAAATGGACGAAAGCAACCATGATATGGTTCAAATGTTGGCACAAACTTTAAGTACAGTGCTAAACCCTCTAATACAAAACACTACTCAATCGAATCAGCAGATGACAGCACAAATGACGCGTTTGGCTGATTTCTTTGGAGTACCCCAACCTATTCGACAGCCCCAAAGGGCGCAAATAAGGGGAAACCAGGGTGTATTCTTAGAGGAAGAAACCACCATCAACCAAGTCCAACAGCCTGTCGAAGAAAACCTTAGGGCACGATTGGAGCAACCTGTCGAGGAACCTAGGGTAATAACCCCAGAGGTAAGGTTAGTTAACAGAAACCAAAATGCTGACGAAGTAGTTCAGCATATCCAATACCAAAACATGGGTTTGGAAAATAATCTGGCAACCATGATCGAAAGGATCATGACTCAAAATGGGATGAACATGGGCTTTCGAAGGCCCAACTTCACATCCCCGTTGTCAGAATACGTGTTACAAACAGACTTACCTCCTAGATGTAAAGTCCCCAAATTCACTAAGTTCTCTGGGGACACGACAGAATCTACTGTCGAACATGTGGCGAGATACTTGATCGAAGCAGGAGATATTTCGAATAACAAAAACCTGAGGATTAAGTACTTCCCAAGTTCTTTAACAAAGAACGCTTTTACTTGGTTTACAACTCTCCCCCCCAATTCGATCCATCATTGGACCCAGTTGGAAAGATTGTTCCACGAGCAATTCTACATGGGGCAAACCAAGATAAGCCTGAAAGAATTGGCCAGTGTAAAGAGACGTTTCACTGAACCTATAGACGAATATCTAAATAGGTTTAGGTTGCTCAAAGCAAGATGTTTTACACAAGTGCCGGAACATGAGTTAGTCGAAATAGCCGCAGGCGGTTTAGATTATTCCATTAGGAAGAAGTTGGACACTCAACACTTGAGAGACATGGCCCAACTGGCCGACAGAGTTCGACAGGTAGAACGCCTCAAAGCTGAAAAAGCAAAGGCAACGAAAACTCATAAGAGAGAGAGGATAGCGTTTGTTGAGATGGATGACGAAGATCCAGAATCCTTCGACGATACTATAACTGTCGAAGAAGGAGAAGTCGATTTAGCGGAACTAAAACAAGGGCCACCATACTCTTGCAAACTGTTAGTCCCCTCAAGTGGGAAAAATCTCATTGGTCCAAAAAGGACCAACGATAGGTTCCCCAAAAAGACTTATAGTTTTGACATTACAAAATGTGATGAGATCTTTGACTTGCTTATAAAAGATGGCCAAATGATAGTACCCCCAGGGGTAAAAGTGCCTCCTCTTGATCAAAGAAAGAAGAGAGGCTTTTGTAAATATCATAATTTTTTGGGCCATAAAACTTCTCAATGTTTTCTTTTCAGGAATCTTGTGCAAGACGCTATCGAAGAAGGGAGGTTGAAGTTTGCTGACAAGACCCCCATGGCTGTCGACTCTAATCCGTTGCAGGCTGAAGCCCACTATGCTGAGCCTTCAGAGGTGAACGTGATCAAGGCATCCAGGAGCCAGTCGAAGAGGCCAGGAATCACAATGGTCGAAGTCTCAAAGGACCATATCAACATGCCAATCTTTGGCAGTTTTTCTGGGAATTTATCTAGAAAGACAATTGAAGCGGTTCAGAAAGCGGTCGAAAGCCCAAAGCTGGAGACCGTTGAAGCCCAAAAAACTGGACCAAAACCCAGTTCTCACTTGGCCACAGTTCAAGGCCAGACGGAGAATTTGGAGATTCAAATGAAGCAGTTGACTCTTGCCAACAAAGATACAATGAAGGTCAACATGGTCGAAGTCTCTGACCCAAAAGCATCAGAGGAGGCCATGAGGCAAGAACAAGCTAGCAAGACTGCTTTCCCTCGGGAAAATGAAAATCTGGCAGATTTCCTGCAAAGATGCCAGAAAAAGAAGTCAGAGGTGATGCTGTGTCCAAGATGCAGTTCGATCTTTGACAAAAAAGCTGCTGAGCATATTCAAGGCGTAAGAGCAGCAAATAAGAGAAGGGAAAATGTTAATCTTCGACATGACCCCAGAAGAGCCTCCCAAAGAGGTTCAAACCAAGAAAATAGGCCATTGACTTTCAGGCCTCCAACTAATGTGCCGGTAGATACCTGGTACAAAACATCTGGTCGAAAGAGGCCAAGCGAGGAGAGATGGCACTCTTTCGACGTGCCAAGGGGTTCATCTTTAACACAAAAGAAAGAGCCTCAAGTTACTGCCCCTAAAGTTGCACAGGTGTCAAGCAACTACAAAGGGAAAAATCCCATGTCTCGATCTCAATGGAGGAGATACCAAAGGAGACGAAAAGCTGAGAGGGAGGCTGCCAATGAACCAAAGGCAGAAACCAGTTCAAATGTTCCTCTAAGGAAGCAAAGGAAACCTCTGGAAAGAGAGCCAGTAACCAACAGGCTAGTTTGGCCTAACCAAGGTGAAACCGAAGACGAAGATGGTTCTGAGTCTGATGATACTTTGGACATAATGGTGAATATAGTCTCAGTGCTGCCCAGAGAGTTCAACCGACAGGTGGAGGTCGAAACGAGTGATTGGGAAGTGGAGCAAGAAATGGCCAAACATAGGCCAGTGTGCTATTTCGTCATGGACAATGGCACTACTGAGGAACAAAATGGATTCTTCGAACCACTTACAGAGGCGATGAAAAATCACCTCAAGCCTTTATTTATAAGGGCTAAACTCGAAGAAACTACAGTGAATAAAATCTTGGTGGATTATGGGGCAACCATCAACATTATTCCTCACTCTATGCTAAGGAAAATTGGAAAAAAGGGATGAGGACATTAAGCCTCACAACATGGTCCTGTCGAACTATGAGGGCGGCATAGGGACCACTATGGGAGTGATCCAACTGGATATCAAGGTAGGATCTATCCTTCAACCAACAATGTTTATGGTCATATCGGCCAAACCTAACTACAATCTTTTGTTGGGCCGTGAATGGATTCATGGTGTTGGAGTTGTGCCATCATCAATGCACCAGAGGTTGCTGCTATGGCGTCCAGATGGGATGGTCGAAAACATAGAGGCAGATCAAAGCTATTACCTGGGCGAAGTGAATCACCTAGGGCTGGCAGATTTCGACAAGAACTTGGCTCACATAGGGCCATGTCCAACACCTGACTTCGACTTGGCGCCAGCGCCAAATACTTTTTGTTCCCTATACCTGCACCCTGAGCATGGTTTCCAATGGGACAGAGAAGACTTGTCCCACATAGACTTCAGTGGGTTAACTGATATCCAACCAACTGGTTGGGGAAGTGAATTCAGTGATAATGACTGAGTCACAGTCATTGAAGCGAATTCCGGCTTATGTAGCCGAAACGAAGATGATAACGGCTCTCGAAGCCGAAGTAAAGTACATGGCCACACAGGCCAATGATCAACAGTTATCTGCTGCAGGTCCAGGAAAGGATTTCGATCCAGAACCTCCTGATATCATGCCAGAAGGAATGCAGGAACAGAGGCTCGACGCCATCTATGACGATGAGCCTTTGGGCTTCGAAAAGGACCCCTTGGCGAACGACATTAAAATGTTAGCGCAAGATCCTTTAGAAGAAATCAACTTAGGCGAAGGGTCAGAGAAAAAGCCAACTTACATCAGCGCCAAAATTGACCCAGAACTTAGGTTGGAAGTAATCCAATTGTTGAAAGCGTTCAAGGACTGTTTTGCATGGGATTACGACGAAATGCCTGGTCTCGACAGAGGATTGGTAGAACTTCAGTTGCCAATCAAACCTGGGAAGAAGCCAATCAAGCAAAGTCCAAGACGCTTCTCTCCAAAAATATTATCGAAGATCAAAACGGAAGTCGAAAGACTGCTGAAGTGCAAATTCATACGCGTTACAAGGTATGCCGAATGGATTGCAAACATTGTGCCAGTAATTAAGAAAAATGGTACATTAAGGGTGTGCATAGATTTCAGAGATTTGAATGCTGCTACGCCTAAAGATGAATATCCTATGCCTGTGGCGGAAATGCTAGTCGATTCTGCCGCTGGCTATGAATACCTGAGTATGCTCGATGGTTATTCAGGATATAATCAAATATTCATTGCTGAAGAGGATGTGTCGAAAACAGCTTTTCGATGCCCTGGGGCTCTAGGCACTTACGAATGGGTAGTGATGCCTTTTGGCCTAAAGAACGCTGGGGAAACATACCAGCGAGCAATGAATTCTATCTTCCATGATTTTATTAACACTTTTATGCAAGTATATATTGATGACATTGTTATAAAATCTGTTTCCAGGAAGAATCATATTGACCACCTTCGACAATCATTCGAAAGAATGAGAGAACATGGTCTGAAGATGAACCCTTTGAAGTGTGCATTCTGTGTGAAAGCTGGAGATTTCTTGGGCTTCGTTGTCCACAAGAAAGGAATCGAAATTAACCAGAACAAGACGAAGGCTATTTTGGAAGCGAAAGCGCCATCGAATAAGAAGGAACTGCAATCTCTGTTAGGCAAGATAAATTTCTTAAGGAGATTTATATCTAACCTAAGTGGGAAAGCTCAAGCCTTTTCACCCTTACTTCGACTGAATAAAGAGGGGTTCGAATGGGGGCAAGAGCAACAAGAAGCCTTCGACAAAATCAAAGGGTACCTCACCAAGCCACCTATTTTGGTGCCTCCTTGTAGAAATAGGAGTATGAGATTGTACATAGCTGCATCCGACAAAACCTTGGGAAGCATGTTAGCCCAAGAAGATGAGAACGGAGTCGAAAGACCCATCTACTATCTTAGTAGAGTTTTGAACGATGCAGAAACTAGATATAGTGAAGTTGAAAAATTGTGTCTATGTCTGTATTTCTCTTGTACAAAACTCAAGCAATATATAAAACCAGTTGATGTGTATGTTTCGTCTCATTTTGATGTTTTCAAGTACATGTTGTCGAAACCCATCTTGCACAGTCGAATTGGCAAGTGGGCACTAGCATTAACTGAATACTCCTTGACCTTTATGCCTCTTAAGGCAGTGAAAGGACAAGTGGTTGCAGACTTTATAGTCGACCACTCAATTCAAGTTGAGGATATTAATTATGTGGAGATAGAACCTTGGAAATTCTACTTCGATGGTTCCAGTCATAAAGATGGAACAGGAGTAGGAGTCTTGATCATTTCTCCAGAAAAAATTCCAACAACATTCAAGTACAAGATATCAGGTTCTTGTTCGAACAATGAGGCTGAGTATGAAGCTCTAATTACTGGCCTTGAAATATTGTTGGAATTGGGGGAAACTCGAGTCGGAATAATGGGAGACTCAGAGTTAGTCATTAAGCAAGTCACAAAAGAATATAAATGCATAAGAGAAAATCTCATTATGTACTTTGTGATAGCAAATCGTTTATTGAAAAAATTTGAAATGGTCAATATTCGACACATACCCAGATTGGAAAATCAAATAGCCAACGACTTGGCACAAATTGCATCTGGGTACAAGATTTCAAAAACGAGATTACAAAGAGCAATCGAAGTTCGAGAAAAGATAAAAGCAACTTCTCTATCACCAACAGACTTGGAATCGACAAGACTAGGATATGCTGATCAAAGTAACTTCGAAATTTCGTTCATAGATAATTTGTCAGAGCAAGATTGGAGGAAGCCCATTGTGGATTATCTTCAAAATCCAGGAGCTTCGACAGAACGAAAAACAAAGTACAGGGCGTTGAGTTATGTACTCATGGGTAATGAGTTATTTAAAAAGACGCCTGAAGGGGTATTGCTAAAATGTTTAAGTGAAACTGAGGCATACATAGCCCTTTCGACTACGCACGCTGGAGCATGTGGGGCTCACCAAGTAGGCCATAAGATGAAATGGTTGTTGTTTCGACAAGGACTATACTGGCCCACTATGCTGAAAGATTGTGTCGAGTTCGCTAAAGGTTGCCAAGAATGTCAAGTCCATACAGGCATCCAACATGTACCAGCAAGCGAACTTCACTCGATAGTGAAACCTTGGCCCTTTAGAGGATGGGCGTTGGACCTCATTAGAGAGATTCGACCAGCATCATCAAAGAGTCAGAAGTATATATTGGTAGGCATTGATTATTTTACTAAGTGGATCGAAGCTATCCCTTTAGTCAATGTAGACCAGGAAAATGTCATTGAATTTATTCAAAAGAACATTATCTTTAGATATGGAATCCCTGAGACTATAACTATTGATCAAGGATCAGTTTTCACCAGTCGAAAGATGCAGGAATTCGCTCAGGAAACAGGTTTCAAACTCCTAACATCAACGCCTTATTATGCACAGGCAAATGGTCAAGTCGAAGCAGCGAACAAAGTAGTGATTGGCTTGATAAAAAAGCATGTTGGGAAGAAGCCCAAAAATCGGCATAAGACGTTAGACCAGATTTTGTGGGCTTGTCGAACGTCCCCAAAAGAAGCCATAGGTACAACACCATATAGGCTAACTTTTGGCCATGACGCAGTGTTGCCAGCAGAAATTTGTCTTCAATCTGCAAGGGTTCAGAGACATTATGATATTCCCTCTGAAATTTATTGGGATATGATGTTAGACGAACTAGTGGATTTAGACGAAGAAAGATTGTGCGCTCTTGACCTACTCAGGCTTCAGAAGAAAAGGGTAGAAGACTCTTATAATAAAAAGGTGAAACCTAAGGTATTTTCGCCTGAAGAACTAGTTTGGAAGGTGATTCTTCCCATGGATCGAAGGGATCGAAGCATGGGAAAATGGTCACCCAAATGGGAATGACCATTCAGAGTTATCCAGACTTTTTCTGGTGGAGCTTATGAAGTCGAAGAGCTAGGTGAAGATAAAAGGCTCTTGAGAGTAAATGGTAAATATTTGAAAAAGTACAAACCTACACTCCAAGAGATAAAAATAAATAACAAGTAACGACTAAATTAACCATAAAGAAGCCAAAATGGAAAGTTTTTATAAATTAGCCAAAATGGCAATATTGTCGAATACATATTACAAAATATGGTTAAAAGGCTGAATCAATCAGAAGGGGATGGAGTCCTTGAGTCGAAGGTATTTGGTTTGCTGCAGCTCCAATCTTTTGTTGCACAAGGCATTCGCCTGCGCAAGCTTGGAAATTTGATCGTCGAAGGCTTGAGCTTTCTCAGCAAATTCTAGGCCTTGTGTGATTTCAGCTTGACTTTCGGTGTCTGGAACAGTCGAGAGAAGTTCCTCCTTGCGCTTAGTATTGACATTTATCTTAGCCTCTATTTCTTCGATTTGCGCCTTGAGGGAAGCATTCTCTCGATCGATGGCATCAACTTCTTCTTGTTTAGATGCTTTTTTCTTCGACAACTCCACAATTCGATAAGTTGTCTCTGCTACAGCAGTCCATGCAGAAGAGCTTTTGCCATATAACACTTCAAGCTGGCTATTAAAGCCCCTTTGTCGCCGATAATCTGCTGAGACTTGATCAATAATGGAGTGTAACTCCATGATAAAGCCTGAAACTTCTGGAGGCACAACTAACAAGTCTACGGCATTCAAAACAGCCCCCAAATATGATGGAGCAGTAGGGTCCCCCTCCAAAGCTTTCATCAAGTCCTTCTTGAAAAACTGAGCCTTAACCTTCGTCAAAGCCTCATCGAGAGGAGAAGTTTCAGTGGACTTCCCCGACAGAGTAGGAACCTCCTGACTAGCATCAGACGAACTTTTGTTCTCGATGATGGCGTTCAGATAGCTAACAGGATCAGTTTTCTTCAAGAGTTCTAAGTCTTCTTTCGACCTATGCTTTGTTGAGGTAACAGCCTTTGCAACAGCGTTGTCTTAGGTTTGAGGCTGTTGAGTAGCATTTGCCTCGACTTGACTCTCTTCGACTCGGACTGCGGCAGTACCAGCGTCATCATGGTTCCCTTCGCCAGCGTCACCTTGATCCTCTTCGCCAGCATCACCGCGGTCCCCTTCGTCACGATTTTCTTCCGACAGATCCACCACCTGAATCTCTTTTGGTTGTTGCTCTTCTGTTTGTGGATCTTCTGTTGGTTTTTCTGCTGTCTCAGTATTGGCTTCATTTATTTTAGTATTGGCTTCATCGTTCGCCAAGTCTTTTTCTTGTGGCCTGCTGAGTTCAGCAGAATCCAATGTTTCAGAAGTCCTTGGCGCTGAGCTTTCGGTGGTGTCCTGAAAAGAGAAGAAGAAGAATCTTCTAAATTCGAAAGAGACATAATCGAACGTAGGTATCGACACCTGAGTTACAAAGGGATCAAAGAAATTACCTGTAAAGTAGCTTCAGCCCCAGGGCTGGAATTGTCGCTTTCGACAGGTTTATTGAGAAGAACATTTAATTCCTCCTCCGTTGGCTCCTCAATGATTACTGGAGGTGGTCTGGGCTTTCTCTCAGCAACCTTTATTCTGATTGTTCGAGCTTCAGGAAGAGGAACGTCCTTCTTCAGCTTTCTCCTTTTTAGAGGAGCAGGGGGAGAATCATCTTCTTCTTCACTCCCAGATTCGACCGTCAGTGCTGGCCGTTTCTTGGGCGAAGGTGCCTAAACACCAATTGGAGTTCGATTTAGCAGTTGCATCGAAAGTCAGAAAGTTAAAGCCAGAAAAAATAATGAAAGTCTGGTTACCGATGCAGAAGGCTTTTTCGAAGGGCCTTCCCCCTGTTGGTTTGTTGTGGTCTTCGCCGGCGCTATAGTCTTCGTCGGTGGTGGAGGTTTTGTTAAGGGGCCTCCTCCCTGTTGGCCCTCTGCAGCCTTCTTGGCTGCAGGCTTTCGAATAACTGAAAGTAGACAAAATAATTAACAGGCTACCAGTCGGAAGGGAAAGACAAAGTAATTCGAAAGGATGAACTCACATTTCTTTATTTTGTCCAAGACAAGGACAAAAGACTTCTGAAGTTCTTCCACGAAGTCCTTCTCGTCGAAAAACTCCTCAGTGTAGTAACTTTTCCACCACTCCTCGAAGGATGGTGAGCAGAGAAAGTTAAGCTGATAGTCAAACAACGAAAGAACTGTTCGACCAGCATATCTGCCGATATGCTTAGTGGCAGCTTCTTCAGTGTAGTCGTTGCAGAAGTATAACATAGACTTCTCCCTGGGAAAAATTGGAGAAGGTAGTGTTTGGATAATACCAAACTGGCGAGACACCAGGTTTGGTTGATACGCGATCAGACTCAAGTGAGTCTTAGAGCTCTTGAATCGCAGGGGCATTATTCTTGGTGTGAGAAATGCCTCCCACACTGTTGTATGTTCGTCGACCTGAGGACCACTCGACGTCCTAGGATGTGGCCTTGTGAACCACTCTGGGCCAACCTTTCGTCGAGCAAACGGGGCCATGGTCGAAGCAAACTCTTTCCTTTTAGCAAACATCAAAACGAAGTTTGTAAAAGTTTGTTGAAGCTCCAGCCCATCTTCCGTTGGAGTCAACAGAGCCAATCTGGTGCCTTCGACGCGTCTGTTTGCTATTTCTGGAGCCTGCTCATTTATTTGAATCCTCTTAGGCAAGAAAGACTCGAAGGTGGCATTGAGCCACAGCTGAAGCAGCCAAAAAGGTCCAGCAAGCAGCAGACTGGCTCTGTTCTCGATGATCTTCAGAAGAGTCGCTCCGTTGCTAATCGACTCATACAGACTCACCAAAATCAATTCTGCCAAACAGATATTTTGGCCATGGTGGAGTTGAGTGGCGAGAGTGACCATCTTCTTGGTCACCTGTAAGGACTTGGAGCAAAACACAAAGCGTGTCAGCCATAAGGCTAGAAACGCAATATGTTCGACATCCGACACAGCATATGTCGACTTATTGTGGTAATGATTGATGAAGGTGGTGTAGGTTGGTTTTGTGGAAGAGAATCCAATCTGGTCCTCCGACATTTCCTCCGGGTCGAAGTAGTCCCCAGTGGGTCGAAGGCCAGTGATGGCGGCCACGTCGAAGAGCGTGGGAGTCAACATTCCACAGGGAAGATGGAAGGTGAAATGGGTGTAATCCCAGAAGAGTAAAGAAGCTATCAACATCTCTGGGGAATAGTTAAGACCTGTCTTCGACAGCATAACCAGGTCGAATATCCCCATGTCTTTCCAGATCGAAGCCTGGCGTTTCTCCATTTTTTCCAGCCAAGCACTATAATCAAGAGTGATGCTAGGGCCAGACCTGAAAGCCCTAACACCTTTATTGAAGAAACGGAGGTCGATTTTCTCTTTAGCAGGATCTTCATTATCCTCTGCATCTTTCTTGGAGCATCCAACCGGTTTGAGTCTCTCAAGTACCGGAAAGTAACTTTTGATCTTCATGGCCTCAGCAATGCTTGGGTATAATGGGCCAGACATAGCAAAGATTTGGTTGGAATATCCAACCGGAATCATGAGGTGGCGTGAATAAGCATCACGTACAGCAATGTCCAAAGGCTCAAGGACCCTTCGTTGGCCCGTGGGAGTCACTACGGGAGCGGTGGAGAAAATCCTAGGTTTGACATTTCCAGAGGGAGTGTTGGCGCTAGGAGCGTTGGAAGAACCAGATGCCATTGTTGGTACTAAGGTTGAAGACGAAGTGAAGAACAGGGGGTTTGCAAAGTTGACAAGAGTTTGTATGCAAATGAGGAATTCTGAAAGCAAGGTAGCGTAAAAAGTCCCACAATGGGTACTTACCGCTATTTATAGTAGTTGGGGAGATCCCCAAATTCGAGGACATTAAATGCCATTTAATGTTGCAGAAGGTAGTGGGACACGTGGCGTCTCCCTGTTGTTGTAGCCGTTCTGCAGAAATGGAAGGGTGCAGCGTGCGCCCTCGTTTTTGGGAATTGTCATGATGACAATTTGTGAAAAGACATTTGGCACACTGCACGCCGTACTGAAGTGACGTCTTAGGTACGGATGAATGATGGCTTTTCCTTGGGATTGTCAGTGGTTGGTAGAAGATAACAAAAAGTGCACAATTTAATTTGTGACTAAGAATGAAAAGACAGGTGTCGAATGGCATTTCAAAGAATGCCTTTTTCTTTCAGAGTCGAAATAAGGCATTCTTGGGGGGCAATTTGTTGGCTCCTAAATTTGACACCCTTGTTTCATTAATATCAGCCATTAAAGCTGAAGGATGTTTTCGACCAGCTGGGTCTGTCGAAATGGCCATCGAAAGATGGCAATGTACTTAGAAGATTTCTTCCAAGGGAGAAGTTGGTTGCCTTCGACGTCGAAGGTGTTTCTCGTCGAAGGTGCTTCTCGACGAAGATGTTCGATGGTTCAGAGTGGAACGGTTTGAAATTCAAGCGTTTGGAGGGAAAACGGTTTCCAGCGGTTACCAAGTGCAACGTGCAAAGATCTGGAGCGTCGAACGCTGAGAACGTGCCAAGTGGAGTCATCTCGAAGCAGTGTAACTGCCCGACGGTTACTTGGGATGTTTTAGTATAAATAGTAGTAGTTCACGCAGTTTCTCGCGTGTGTTCACAATTATATACAAAGTCACTCATATAGATTCGAGTACCCAGCGTGTGAGAAAGAATTGTTGAGAATGTATGTGTGAAACACCACTTTTATTAATCAAAGTCATTTAATTTCCAGAAACTTTACTTGCTTTCTTCTTTACTTTCCCTGTCGAAGCCCTTTATTTCAAGCCTTCATTTATTTTACCAAGCCTATTTCTTCATGCAATTTACTTAAAGCCTCTTTATTTTCTTGTCATTTAACCATTATCCAATTTAATCAAAACCTCAAAATCAACCTATGTCTTAGGATCAATCTGATCGATCCTGCGAGTAACCAAATAAGTAACCATTTGGAGGATCAGCGGTTGTTTACCAATAACCACGGTAAACACATCCAAAGTAGATGTTGACTTCATAAGAGGTCCTTTTATGGGGATTCTTGTTCCTGTTGTCTGAGGAGGAGTCCGCTGGGGAATATGGGTTTCTGTTGTTCTCCTTTTTGAGGAAAAATATGTGGGGAATAGAATCTAGGAACTTAAGTTGTCCAAGGTTCTACTGAAGAGTTATCTCTGTACTAGAGAGATGAAATTTTGTTGTTTTCTGGTTGAAATCTAGGCTTCATAATAACTTGCTGGGGATAAAGGAAGTAACGGTTATTTGAAAATGTATTAGAAAGAGCCTGTGTAGGGCTGTTTCAGGATGAGTCCGTATTAGTCTGCATCTGGATATATATGAGAATGAGCATGTGTGGGGATGCTTTAGGATGAGTCCATGTTAGACTGCATGTATATGATGAGAAGGAACCCGTGTAAGATTACTTCAGGGTGAGTCTGTGTTAGACTGCATCTTGGAGATCATGAGAAGAGACTCGTGTAAGATAGCTTCGTCTGGTCATGTAGATAGTTTACCTATATGGTTTCAAGTGTTAATCTACAAATCATTTGTCTGCAGATAGTTGTCCTGTCTGGTTTCAGGTATTAATCTGGAATTTGAAAATTGTCAGTCGATGAGATAGTTGTCCTGGCTAGTTTCAGGTGTTAATCTGGAACTTTGAAAATTGCCTGTCACTGAGATAGTTTTCCTGGCTTATTACATGTATTAATCTCTGACCTGAGAAAGAAAGATAGTTTTCCTGGCTTGTTATAGGTATGAATATTCAATCTCCTCATGTAGATAGTATTCCTGGCTTGTTACAGGTATTAATCAACAGTCGGTCGTCCATAAATAGTTCTCTTGGCTTGTTACAGGTGTTAATCTGGAACTTTGAAAATTGTCGGTCGCTGAGATAGTTGTCCTGGCTTGTTACAGGTATTAATCTCTGACCTGAGAAAGAAAGATAGTTTTCTTGGCTTGTTACAGGTATTAATCTTCAATCTCCTCATGTAGATAGTTTTCCTGGCCTGTTACAGGTATTAATCCACAGTCGGTCGTCCACAGTTAGTTCTCTTGGCTTGTTACAGGTGTTAATCTGGAACTTGGCAATGTTGGTCACATAGATAGTTTCCTCGTCCAGTTTCGGGCATTAATCTGTGGCCTGCTGTATTTGTTGGTAAACCCGTCTTGTTCCGGGAGTTCATACCAATTGGTCGTGTAGACAGTTTCCCCATCTGGTTTCGGGCATTAGTCTTTGACGTGCTGTATAGGTTGACAGTGATTATCTTTTTGCAACCTCAACCTGGAAAGGTAAAGTCAATTTCATGCGATGTCATGATGTATGAATTGCATGATGTTCTCAAAATAAATGAGATTGTGATATACGCATTTGTGTTGCATATGCTATGATGTTTTGTAGAATGATGTAAGAATGCAATGTATGAACATATTAGCTGTTATGTTTCAGTGTAGCAGAATTAAGGAAAATAAATCCATGATTGTTGCTAGGGATGAAGAATGTAGGTCTTCAGATTTTGTTTAAAGTTGACATGCTGGGAGAGAAATAAACTCTGTTGGGGAAAGAAAACTCTGTGAACTACTTGGGCATTTTGTGAAATCCTATTGGGGAATCCTGAGAAGCTTGGTGACTTCACTGGGGAATTTTTAGTTGGAGCAGTAATTTGAAGATTCTTGCTCCGCCCGGGATATGAGAATATGACACCATTAGGTTGCATACCGAAAATATGGCAGTGACCTTGTAGCAGGATGTCTCTGCCTCTGTACCTATTGGAGAAGGTATCTGTTGGAGGAAACATCTACGGGGATTTTGTGGATGGCCCTTAGGTATTGTCCCGTTTCTTAGATTCATTAGTAACTGTCTTCCTATTTTTTTATGTGTATATTTTTAAGAAGTAATCACATTCAGATGTATATATTCCAAAATAATCACTAGACGTTTTGCAAACAAAACAGAAAATAAAAATAGATGTTTTGTACTTTCAAAGAGATAACTTTGTATTAACTTGAAGAAGTGTTTCTGTACAAGGAAAAGAACATCCTAGTAAGAGAATGTCGTCGTAAAAATGGAAAATATACAAAAATAGTGTAAAAATAAAAATAGTTATGTGAAATAATCCCATTGGGTTCCCATTCTGCTATTGCCTTTATATCTTTGAGCGTCTCATCTCTTTCGCTACTTGTCCGAAGCTGACTGGATTGATTAATACCACTTGAGCTCGATAGTTGATACTGAAGATTGACTGTAAGGTGATCCAACGGGACATAGTCATACACTTGAAATCCCTAAATTTTCCCTGGACCTCCCTTTCGGGTTTTCAGTCCACCGGGATACCCTTTTTGCCCAAGCCGCCTTTTCAGGTTTTCGACTTGCCGGGTGTACATATTTTTTATGTATATCCCTAATTTTTGCCCGAACCCTTTTGGTTCATCGGGATGCCCTTATTTTTGCTTAGGCCAGTAGACCTAGCGGGTCTTTGTTCATGCGTAGTATCTTTTAACTATGTCCGTGTTTACAGGGTGCAGAAGGTCATCACCGTCCATAGTGGTTAAGATCATAGCTCCACCAGAAAATATGTTCTTGATCACAAATGTCCCTTCATATGTGGGAGTCCATTTTCCCCTGGGATCACCTTGCGGCAGGATAATGCGCTTGATTACCAGATCACCAGCCTGATATACCTGCCGTCTGACCTTCTTATTAAAAGCTTTGATCATACACTTTTGGTACATCTGACTATGGCAGACAGCCGCGAGCCTCTTTTCATTAATCAGTCTTAATTGGTTAAGTCGAGTCTCCATTCGTCTTTGCTCAGCCCTGCATCCTTCATGATTCTCAAGGAAGGGATCTGGACTTCCATGGGTAGGACAACTTCCATACCCTACACCAGAGAGAAAGGAGTTTCCCCTGTTGATATGCACATTATGGTGAACCATGAAGAGCAAATGGTAACATCTCATGCCAGTCTTTTTATGTCACTGTTATCTTCTGTATAATTTTCTTGATATTTTTGTTAGCAGCTTCAACAACGCCATTCATCTTCGGCCGGTAAGGAGAAGAGTTATGATGCTAGATCTTGAATTGTGTCTAGAGCTCGGTGATCATAGTGTTATTGAGATTGGTACCATTATTTCTAATGATTCTTTATGGAATACTGTACTGACAGATAAGGTTAAGTCTAATGAATCACATCACAACGTTCTTGGTAACAGAAGCGAATGAAGCTGCCTCGACCCACTTTGTGAAGTAATCAATGGTGACCAGGATGAAGCGGTGCCTATTAGAAGCTGTAGGTCTGACTTCTCTGATCATGTCGATGCCCCACATTACGAATGGCCAAGGAGTAGTCAAGACGTTTATAGGAACCGGAGGCACATGCACCTTATCAGCATAGATCTGGCATTTGTGACAAGCCCGCGAATACTGATAAAATTCTGTTTCCATAGTGGACCACTAGTATCTTTCCCGTAGGATCCTTTTAGCCACCGTATGCCCACTAGAATGGGTGCCAAAGGCACCTTCGTGCAAGTCAGCCATAATCTTTTCTGCTTCACTCTTGTCTACACACCTAAGAAAAGTAGAATCGTGGTTACGCTTGTAGAGGATCTCATTACTGAGGAAGAACTTAGCAGAGAACCTTCTTAGGAACTTCTTATCATTGACTGAAGCTCCCTCAGGATACTCTTGGGCTTCGAGATATCTTTTGACTTCATGGAACCAAGGCTTGTCCACTACTTCTTCAGTACCAATCTCGTGAAAGTATGCCGGTTCATCCATCCTTTCAATAGTGATATGAGGAGCTTCGTTATCCCACCTGACCTTGAACATGGATGACATAGTCGCTAACGCGTCCGCTAGTTGATTTTCCTCTTGTGGAAAATGCTCAAAGGTAATTTCTTCAAAGTATAGAATCAATGTTAACACATGCTCTTTGTAAGGAATTAGATTAGGATGCTTCGTGTCCCATTCTCCTTTGATCAGACTGATTACTAAAGTCTCCAAATACTCTCAAGAATTTGATCCTCAAGTCGATAGCAGCTTTGAGACCCATATTTCATGCTTCATATTCAGCCATATTGTTTGTGCAATTGAAGCATAATCTGGCGGTGAAAGGAGTATAACAGCCTTTAGGAGATATGATCATAGCACCTATGCCATTTCCAAGTGCGTTGGAAGCTCCATCAAAAACCATAGTCCATCGGGATCCTATTTCAGGTCCTTCATCCGGTCCAGGTTATTCACAATCAATCACTAACATAATGTTCTCATCGGGGAACTCAAAATTCATGGATTGATAGTCGTCCACAGCCTGATGAGCTAAATGATCAGCTAATATACTTCCCTTAATTTCTTTCTGGGTTGTATACTGAATGTCATATTCGGTCAGGATCATTTGCCATCTTGCTATTCTTCCAGAGAGAGCGAGCTTCTCAAAGATGTACTTGATATGGTCCATTTTAGATATCAGCAAGGTAGTATGAGTCAACATATATTGTCTTAGTCATCGAGCAGCCCATGCCAAAGTGCAACAAGTTTTCTTGAGCAGTGAGTATCTTGTTTCACAGTCGGTAAACTTTTTGCTAAGGTAGTATATTTCATGCTCTTTTCGACCAGACTCGTCATGCTGCCTCAGCATACACCCTATTCAGTTTTCTAATACTGTTAAGTACATGATCAAAGGTCTTCCTTCAATTGGCAGAATCAAGATTGGAGGCTCTTGAAGATATTCCTTTATTTTGTGAAATGCGTTATGGAAATTGTCATTCCACTTCACTGCTTGATCTTTCTTCAGTAACTTGAATATTGGTTCACAAGTAGCGGTCAAATGGGAAATGAACCTAGCAATGTAGTTTATACGTCCCAACAATCCGCTGACTTCCTTCTTAGTGTGAGGAATTGGCATTTATTGTATCTCTTTAACCTTTACAGGGTTTACCTTAATACCTTTGTCGCTGGAAACAAAGCCTAAGAGCTTACCAGATCTTACCAATGCAGGTGCATTTATTTGGTTTTAGCCTCAATTTGTACTTCTTCAGCCTTTCAAACAGTTTCTGCAGGTGATCAAGGTGCTCTTCTTCAGTTTGAGACCTAGCTATTATATCATCAATGTAGACCTCTATCTCGTGATGGATCATATCGTGAAACAAAGCTACGATGGCACGTTGATAGGTTGCCCCGGCGTTCTTTAACCCAAATGGCATAAATTTGTAACAGAAAGTGCCCCATTGTGTGACAAAGGTCGTCTTCTCCATGTCTTCAGGTGCCATTTTGATATGATTGTATCTGGAGAAGCCATCCATGAAGGAGAATACCTTATGTTGTGCGGTGTTGTCAAGTAGAACATCAATATGGGGAAGCGGAAAGTCATCCTTGGGGCTTGCCCTGTTTAGGTCTCTATAATCCACACACATATGTACCTTACCGTCCTTCTTAGGTACTGGAACAACATTGGCGACCCATTATGGATAAGATGTGACAGCTAAGAAACTAGCGTTGAACTGTTTCATGACTTCATCCTTGATCTTTTCTAACATCTCTGGCCGCATGCGACGAACCTTCTGTTTAACTGGAGGGCAGTCCTCTTTTGTAGGTAGGCGATGAACCACAATATCGGTGTATAGTCTCGGCATGTCTTCGTATGACCAGGCAAAAACCTCAACATAGTCATGTAACATTTGAGTTAACCGGTTCTTGACACTATGCTCCAGATCGGCACCTATTTTTACTTCTTTCTTGTCCTCTTCAGTACCCAAGTTCACTATCTCAATTGGCTCTTCACGAGGTTGTATTACCCTTTCTTCCTGTTGTAACATTCTGAAAAGTTCTCCTGGTACTTCACAATCTTCCTCGCCTTCTTCCTCGGCTTGGTAGATCGGATTTTCGAAGTCATAATGAGAAATAGAAGAACCGTTATCAATGGGATCCAGAGTGGGTGTGGATCTGCAGTTTGATATGTGGGTGTGTGTAAGAGCATAGCTGTATATTTTTTGATAAAGTAAAAAGCAGAAAAGAAAAACAAAGAGCCAAAAATTTTCATGCAAAACGTCCAATGTTTTATTGATGACATATCAAAATGAAGCAATAACCCTCACAAAATAGACCATTGTGCCTCGGGTAAGACACAAGGATTTAGAGTTTCAATTGTTCGAATATTACATATCCTCAAAACAAAAATACAAATTACTCTTGAATAAAAGTAATGGGCACAAAATCTTTAGCCTCCCAATTGCTGAGTCCACCGCCGATGGTTGGGAAGATCCACTTGTCCAGGTCATAATCACTATCATTGTCTTCCAAAGCATTAACTCCATGGTAGGTGATTCGTAATGGTGGTTCCCCGGTGCGAGCACGATGAACGGCTTTCTGGGCTCCAGAAGTAAAACCCAAACCAAATTTATCAGATTTGTAGGGAATATCCGGAAGTTGGCCCCAAATGGTACACTCACCTTCTTCGACTACCGCCTTGGATTCCTTCAGAGAAGCCATCTTTAGTGGAGGTCTAGTAGTCTTTGGGACCTTGGAAGCAGTCTTGGTTGCATCAGTGGTCTGTGGGACCTCCTCAAAGTTTTGAAAGGGGGTCTAAATGAATTCGCCGTCCATTTCGACATACCTAAAAGAGTTCAGGTGGCTCACCATGTATTCCTCTTCCCCATGAACTATAATAATCTTCCAATTGACAGGGTACTTCAGCATCTGATGTAAGGTGGAAGTCACAACACCAGCCCCGTGGATCCAGGGTCGACCCAATAAACAAGAGTAAGACGGGCAGATGTCCATCACATAGAAGGTGGAATTAAAGGTATGAGTACCAACTTTGGTAGGGATGTCCACCTCCCCGTGCACTATTCTTTTAGAACTGTAGAAGGCTCTCACAATAATGTTACTGGGCTTTAGTGTGAGTCTTTCGCAATCCAACCTGTCAAGAGCATTCTTGGGTAAGACATTTAATGACAAACCTGTATCCACCAGAACATGTGCTAATGTAGTGCCCCTACACTCAATGGAGACATGCAGGGCATCATTGTGTTTCCTTCCCCTGAGAGTTAAATTTGCATCAGAGGATACCAGGCCATTATCAATTGTCAAACTAGTCACGCAATTCTCATATTAATTAGCGGGGGTCTCTTGAGGCACGTGGTCAGACTTCTGTAATTTTACTATAGCCTTGGCATGGGCTTCAGAGCACAACAGTAGGGCCAGCATTGAGATTTTTGAAGGGGTCTACCCCAATTGTTCCACGACATTATAGTTACTTTTCTTGATTATCTTCAGTATCTCTTCCATTTCCTTTTTAGAAGCCTCAGGGATGACTTATGGATGCGCCTTCGTCTGGAAAGGATTAACCAATACCTCTTTTCCCCAAGTCTCGGCCAACTCGGTGGCAGGGATAATAATAGGACTAACAGTAGGAGTAGCAATGGGAATACTGACAGGAGTGGCAGCAGGAACAATCACATGGGTAGTAATGGGAGTACTAGCAGGAGCAGCAGCATGGATGATCACAGGAGTAGTAATGGTCTTTGGAGAGATCTCGGGAGAGAAAACTCTTTCGCTTCTCGTTATTTTACTGGTCCCAACGATATTGTCAACGTCAGGATCAGTACCTTCAACGAATTTGTCTTTAATAGCCAATAGGTCTTGCTTGACGCCATGGTAATAGACGTCAGCCCCATAATTCCAGGGAACCGCTTTATCCAAGGAGTATGGTATTGGCCCAGGAAGGGTGATGATCAGGGAGCAAACTTTGGAACAGATGTAATCCTGACGGGTCTTTTGGTAGAGACCCTGGGCAGATTTTCAGAAATTTTGATTACCGAAACATCTTCACATGAACTTCTTGCAAGAGGAACTTTCTCGAACAAGATTTCTTTGTTAACCATCAGGCGCTGGACGCCCATCTTCAATAACAAACAGCCATCTGGTAGAGACATATATAAGTGGAAACCTTCACCACAACCTGAAAATAAACTAGCTCGCAACATATTTCTTTTGATAGTCAGGAGAGGAGTAGTTAACTCATCCACAAAAGAAACAAACCGATTGTCATCAACAACATTGATACCTTGGCCATGTTTGGGCATTAGCGCAGTTATTACGTTAGGTGTCTCAGAAAGGTCAAACCCAATCTCCTTCGCCTCAATGAGATCCTATACCTTATTATTTAAAGCCCAACAGTTTTGCATCATGCCCCAGAGTTTCAGAGTGGTAGGCACATCGAGCATTCGGGTTGTAGCGGGGAGAGGCAGTATTAGGATTCTTTGGGGCCTCCTTCAGAGTTACTAAATTGGACTTCACCAGGTGTGGTAAAACCTGGGATAGGGTCATCTTGATTCGAGTAAACTATCTTCTAGGCGCATCTAAGTTACGCTGATTGTTTTTTGTTGGTTTGATACAGGATTAGAAATCATAACAGCCCATACCGTCGGACGATGCTCATTTTTGTTGTGATTTCTTTGTCTATAAGCAACATTGACCTCCTTCTTTCCTGTGAAAGGTTTCTTTGCAGTACTGGAGGATGCTTCTCTCTGTATTTTACCACTTTTAATGCCAGCCTCTACCCGTTCACCAGTCAGTATTAATTCAGTGAACCTAGGAGACGAGCTTCCAATCAGATGGTTAAAGAACAGACCAGATAACGTGCCCAAGAACATGTCCACCAGCTCTCTATCAGACAACGAAGGTTGGACTTTTACCGTAAGGTCTCTCCACTTTTGGGCATAATCTTTAAAACCCCCGCCTGAACTCATAGCCATACCTTGCAATTGCGTACGAGTTGGGGCGAGGTCACCATTATATTGGCACTGCTTGTTGAAAGCCGTAGCCAGATCTTCCCAGTTGTGAACGTTGGTTCTCTCCAGCTGATAGAACCATTCCAACTGAGTCCCTGCCAAACTTTCTTGGAAGAAATGGACCCACAGATTCCTGTCAGTGGTGTGGGGTTGAATCTTCCTGACATACGACCTTAAATGAAGCATAGGATAGGAGAGATCGTCGTACTTAGCAAATGTAGGGACCTTGAATTTCTGTGGGGTGAACACCCCTGAGATCAGTCCTAACTCCTCAAAATCCAGCCCGGGTATCCTCTGGATCTCGATAGCATTTAGTCGATCCTATATCTGTTTGTATTTATCATCAGCAGGAGGATATTTCTCCTTAGAATAGTCAGGTTCATCTTCTTCAGACCCTGGGTTGTTGTTTTCTTCCACTGGCTTCTCTTCTTGGTTGTCCCCTTCATTTGACGGGGTTGCGAAATCTATAGCTTGCTTAACCGGTCCTCTGATCCTTCTTCCCAAATTCAAAACACCAGCTGGTTACTTTGCCTTCTTGGTCTTCTCTTTGACGATCAGATATTTCAGGTCTTGTTGCCCCTGGGCCAGAGCCGGGAACATTTGTTGAAACTGAGCATTATGAGCTTGGAGGTCTTTCACTGTTTGTTCGAGAGCCATTTCTTTTGCTGAAATAAACAGCAAAAAGGATAAGAAACCTGTCTTGCAATACCTGTTTATGCAATGAAATGTATGATATGCTTATGCAATGTTTTCAAGGACTTTTAAGATCTTAAAGTTGCTTAGTCAAAGAGAAGAACAAACATTAATTGCATTCATAAGTTTAAATGATTACAATGATGCCTCTTGGGCTTACAATGGAAGAAACAAAGATAAATAAAACTCCTAAATCAAACAAGACTCAAGCTTCCCACGAGTGCATCCTCTTTGGTGCAATATAAGCATTCAAACTTTGTTCTTCATGAAGTTGTCTTGTAAGCTCCAAAACCTTTTTCTCACTTGCATAGAATTGGGCTTCAAATGTATCTCGTTCCTCTTTAAGTTGAACCCAAGACCTTTGCAATTCCTAGAGAGTTGTTGGCATGTCAGGATGGAGAATGGTATGAGGTACATATGTATCTGCAATGGGTTCCATGATGATGGGTAGAATGGCGGGGTAAGGCGTCATGATATTTTGAGAGCGAGCTCGCACCCACTTAAGATAAGGCTCCAAAGGGATGGAGTTCTTACGCCCCAGTGTCTTGCTATCCACTCTGTTTACCATGCCCCAGGCTCGGATGAACCTCTGACGGTACCCTTGAACATCATCCTCGTAGTTGAACATGATGCCTTGAACCAATACTCCATGAGGACCATCCCTCATAGCATACCCAAAACATCGCAATGCCAAACAAGGGTTATAAGTGATTCCTCCCCTAATGCCTAGGAATGGGACATTAGGGAATTCCCTACAGTGATCAATGATGGTAACATCTTCTACAGATCGAGGACACCAGTGAATATCTGAATGTGTGAGAGGCATCAGCCTGCTAGACCATCTTAATCCTTGTTCGTTCTTCACAACAGATCGGGGTAGGTGCGAAATAAAAAACCTAGCCAATAGAGGAGTGCAACACATAAGGGTCCCTCTTCTCTTTACAGTGTGAGTGTGAAAATAGTGTAGAATGTCTCTAAGTAAAGTAGGCACCGGGTTACGAGACATGAAAACTTTGACTGCATTCACGTCTATAAGTTGGTCCGGATTAGGGAACAATACCATCCCATAAATGAGAAGGTCCAATAAATCTTAAAAGGCTTGTAAGTCCAAAGTATCCCAAAAATTGTGAGCTTTTTCAAGCAAGAACTTGGCTAGAAAACCTTTGACACCGCTTCTTGTTTCCCAGTTGGTTACAATGCCTGGCCGTTGTAAATACAGGGCTTGAGAAATTTCTTCAGGCTTTGGGTCTCTTTCCATACTGTTGAAGGGTAATTAATTGAGAATAGGGACACCAAATAACTGAGAAAACTCTTCCATGGTAGGTACCAATTGGTAGTCGGGAAATGTAAAGCAGTGATGTAAAGGGTCAAAGAATTGAAAGAGAACTTTCACCATATCTTCATCAGGGCTTGAGGTGACCAAACTGAGGAGCCGACAATGTCTTTTAGTGAATGGGGAATTCTCAGGAACCCTTGATGCTAACTCTTTGAGTTGAGGAGGTATCCTTACAAGGCTGACTTGGATAGTATTTCTACGAATGGGAGTCATGTCCTACAAAACAGACACAAAAATAAGTCCAAAAAGTCCTTGAAATGGTTAGTGTGATATGCCATGTTATGTTGTTATGATGTTATGTACAAACAGATATATACAATCACACAAACATATCCTTAGGTTTAGGCTTGCACGGATTCCATAGGTAAGTACCCTCTTGAAGTATAGTTAGTTTAAACTGTCCTATCAATAGTAATCGGGTTCTAGGGAATCTCAATATCACTGATCTTTCTTCATCGAGCATTGTTTCAGTGCAAGCCTCTTTATTAGCGACAAAAATATCCCGGAAGTCAGATCTCAATGAGTGTAGTATCGAGTATCAACCAACTTCAGAATGCAACAAAGCCGGCTATCTCATTACTTCCTAATGGACAAGTTGGTTCAATTAAAGTCTCTAAGGTAAGTTGATGCTTCATGACACCACACAGCAGCCCCGTATTCTCCTTGACTACTCAAGGGCTACCGGTACCAATAAATGTGCTACATCAACATAGTTATCGTTTCAACCGTGTCGGTATACCCCACATAGTCCCCACGATCTATTACTACTTACCTAAAAGGTGTCCCAAATCTGGGTGTAGGATATTTACAAGTAAACCCAAGCAAAACCCTTTAAGATATAGCAAACATAGAATACAAGGAAAGCAATTTAAAATGATGAACTAAACTCTAAGATAACCCCACTTTTTACTTATCCCCAGCAGAGTCGCCAGTTCTGTAATATGGTGGCAGAACCAACTATTATACTGGTTTTGCGTTTGTGTTCGCAAATGTTGCGGTAAGCAAGAGTCGCCACCGACTTTTCTTTTATCCAACAAAGGGAATGGTGAAAAGAACAAAAAAAGACCTTTTCGAGAATTTTCTGAGTAAGGGGGGTAGATTATGGAAAGGGAAGGTGTCGATGCATAAGGCCATGTGTCGACTCATACCCTGTTTTGTCCCTAGAATGAGTCGACCCATGTGGGTATGTGTCGACTCATGCTGTAGTTTTTTTTCCTTAAACATTTGTTTTGAATTTGAACCTCTTTGAAGAAGTTGTGGTAGCCTCCCTCTGTATTAGAAGTTGTAATGTATGAGCTTGTGTCTTCCAAATGATGCATTTCCTGAACTTGAGGATAAAAGAGAAGTTGTAGGGAACTGGATTCTCTTCAAAATGAGCTTTGGTTGGGGATAATGGATGAAGTACGTGAATGTTATGCCTGGTCAAAGTTCAGTTGACTTTTGCTATAGAAACCCTAATTTAGCAATTTTTGACTTTTGATGAATTAAGAGAATTTCTTGAGGAATCATGATCAACCTTTGATCAAATGATGGATATCACTTCAAGATGTTGATGTTGACCAAAAATCTTGAAGTTTGACTGTATATGGGCCACAATTGACTTTTGACCTAGTACAATTGATTTTCAAGCATTTGAGTAATTGACTGAGCAAACTTGTAGTGTAAGACATGAAATTTGTCATGGAAAAACTTGAAGGCATATTAGGACCATGGAAAAAATTTGAGACCTTTGGAGCTCACACATCTTGATAAAAAGTGAAACCCTAGTTAGAGGTTCATTGCTTAAGAGGAGAATTTGTCTGATTAATTCTTGGTCAAACTTGAGCAATTGGAAATATTTAATAGCATGCCTTGAGTGAAAATGGGAGGGAAAATTTTGGGGTACAACACCATCTAATATCAATTCACTAAGGAGTATGTTTCGACCAGAGTGAAGTTGATTACCTAGAGTTAAAAATCTCTTAGCTACTTGCAAAGATTTGCTACAGAAAATGCATTGAGATAGCCATAAAGCTAGGAAGGCTATGTTTCTACATCTGATACGTCATCTCCTTCAGTATGATAATAGTCAATGTATTTGGTGAAACCAACGTGTTCTACTTTGAAATCAATGATGTTTTCATCTTGCTCAGAAGGATCGAAAATTTCCCCAGTAGGTCGAAGTCCAGTAATTACAGCAACATTGAATAAGGTGGGGGTAACCATTCCACAGGGAAGGTGAAAGGTATTATAAGTACCATCCCAAAAGTACAAATATGCCATCATCATGTGTTATCAATAGCTTGGCCCAACTTTTGACAGTTTGATTAAGTCAAAAATACCCATGTCTTTCAAGACTTGGGATTTTTCTATTCGACTTTGGCTAACTAATCAAGATATTGCCTGCTATCTTTCATTGGGCACGATCTAAAAGGTCTAAAAGAATCAGTCATATAGTTCAAATGGAAAGGTTTTTTTTGCATTTGTAGATTCTAAAAGGGATCCTTCTTGAGCAATTTCTACAGTTGATTCCTTAGGGTTTTTATCAACATTTTAATCTACATTTTTGGGGGAACTAGCCTTTCTAGCTATGGGTTTGGTGACGCGATAAGTTGGGAAAATCCTTAGTTTTCTCTAAATCACCAGCATTAACTAAAGGACCCATATTGATAATGAGTAGATGCTGATACAAACTTTTAATTTCCATACAAAATAGGTTTTGGTACGTGAGCAACATGAATAGTAGCAGCATCTTTGGTGTTCTTCACGTCCTTAGTAGATTTGTTGCTTTTCTTGGAAGGCGCCATTGGTGAATAGGTTTAAAGATGCACAATGTTTTGAAGGAAGGAGATTGAAGAAAATCGCAAGCTTCTGAAAGTTTGAGAGCAGAAAAATGTTTTTGAAGAAGAAGAAGAGTATTTATAATAAAAGTGTCAAACTGTTCATTTTCATTTTTGTCAATTAAAAAGATAGTGGGACACATGTTGATTTATGATAAGATTGACAATCTCTGAAAACTTCTCAGCAGCCGAGTTGATCTCAAGAATCCTCGAGGTTTTTCCCCAGTGAAAAAGATTCCTCTCAACAGACCGACAACATGGTTTATTTCCCCAACAAGCTATAGATTCCCCATATTGAGTTTGCCTCTCTGACTACTACAAATCAAAGGACCACAACTCCTCTTCCCCAGTAGACTACTCTAAAATTCCTAGAAAGTTAATGTGAAGCCTGGACCCGACCAGATATAAGTTTAACTTCGACTCTCCAGTAGAGCAACGGACAACCAAAACTCCTGAACTCTTTTCCCCAAGTAGAATAAACACTCTCCACAGGGTTTTCAATATTCCCCAGCGGAATTCTCCTTAAACAACAAAATAGGAATCCCCGGTGGAAACATTCTAAGTAAAGTTCGAAGACACACGGCAGTCTGGGATTTAATAATTCCCCAACATTTGTCAAGGATTTATATTCCCAGACAAATAATACATTCATTAACATTTCACATTTCATACATCCTGTTTGCATACATAACAGGTGCATACGACACAATCTCGTTTATTTTGAGAACATCATTGCACCATATGTTTCATGCACCATGACATTGCATACAACTAACATTTTACCTTTGTAGGAAAAGGTCAATCAACAGATGGTTACCATCAATCATTTTCAAGTTCTATATTAATACATGTAACAAGTCAGGGCATTTATCTATATGACCAATTGAAGTAACCCTACGACCCAAGTTCCTTCCCATAAGCCCTACTATCCAGGCTTTCATTTCGAAGTAACCCTACTACCCAGGTTCCTTCTCATAGCCCTACTATCCAGACTTTCATTTCGAAGTAACCCTACTACCCAGGTTCCTTCTCATAGCCCTACTATCCAAGCTTTCATCTCGAAGTAACCCTACTATCCAAGTTCCTTCCCATAAGCCCTACTATCCAAGATTTCATTTTGAAGTACCCTACTACCCAGGTTTCTTCCCATAAGCCCTACTATCCAGGATTTCATTTCGAAGTAACCCTACTACCCAGGTTCCTTCTCATAGCCCTACTATTCAGGCTTTCATTTCGAAGTAACCTTACTATCCAGGTTCCTTCCCATAAGCCCTACTATCCAGACTTTGATTTCGAAGTAACCCTACTACCCAAGTTCCTTCTCATAGCCCTACTATCCAGGCTTTCATTTCGAAGTAACCCTACTACCCAGGTTCCTTCTCATAGCCCTACTATCCAGGCTTTCATCTCAAAGTAACCCTACTATCCAGGTTCCTTCCCATAAGCCCTACTATCCAGGCTTTCATTTCGAAGTAACCCTACTACCCAGGTTCTTTCCCATAAGCCCTACTATCCAGGCTTTCATTTCGAAGTAACTCTACTACCCAGGTTCCTTCTCATAGCCCTACTATCCAGGCTTCCATTTCGAAGTAACCCTACTATCCAGGTTCCTTCCCATAAGCCCTACTATTCAGGCTTTCATTTCGAAGTAACCCTACTACCCAGTTTCCTTCCCATAGCCCTACTATCTAGGTTTTCATTTCGAAGTAACCCTACTACCCAGGTTCCTTCTCATAGCCCTATTATCCTGGCTTTCATTTCGAAGTAACCCTACTATCCAGGTTTCTTCTCATAGCCCTACTATCCAGGATTTCATCTCGAAGTAACCCTACTATCCGGGTTCCTTCTCCCTTATCTCTAGACAACGGTTTACAACACTGTAAGGCCCAGACTCGACCAGATACAGTCGATTTCACATTTCCCCAGTAAGTCGATGTACATCTCGGACCCTGACCAGGTATACATTCTACTTTCACCTCCTCAATCAAGAGTTAATTCCTCAGCAGAGTGATGGACAACCGAAGCTCCCAGACTCTACTTCCAAGGACATAAATCAACATTCCCCGACGAAGTCCCCCTCAACAGCAGGTATAGGAATTCTCGCCAAGGAATCTCTTAAGCAACCGATCTTTTATGTATGGCATCTTTAAGCCCATCTCCGAATATTCCCCGTCGCCTTCCAAATGGCCTCTGTAAGCCCATTCCCAATATCACCAATCAATATTACTTCATACGAGTGCAAATTTCTGGGCACTTTAGTGTTCAATCATCTTCCACCTTCAGATCACGAAAGGCAGACCAGCCAATCTACATCCTCAGGCTTAAGAAGATTGAACAGGGGCAGTTGTTGTACCCCAAAATTTGCCCTCTCATTTCTCAAAGGATCATCCTGGACCCTCAGGTTTACTTCTATCAAGTTTCAAGTCTTAAATTACCACTTTTCAAGAAAATCATTCACAAGGGCAAAATGGTCAAAAGTACACTGAAAAGTCAAACTTTGACTTTTAGATCAAATCAAGTTTCAACAATTATATTTCATCAAGACATGAAATTGGCTCATCAAAAATTAGAACTCAGAAATTACATTGAAAAAAATCAAATTTCTAAATATTTAGAAAATTTTCTAAGTGTCAAGAGAATATGATACATCAGAACTTCTGAGCCAGCCTCCATGCAAATGCAGTCAGAAGTTGCAAACATGGTTCAGAACATAGTTTTTCAATCAGAACATGACTCTTCAGTATATGCTTCGATCAGAGCATCACCCTTCGAGTTTCACTCTGGTCTTCTTCAATCAGAATATCACAAAGCCCCAAAACCTTGTTTGAGCAGCCTGCTGCACTGCTATAGCACAGTCCTGCAACCAGCTGCCACAACACTCCATATTACTGTTGATCAAATCCACGCCTGCATTTTTCTCAAACCCTATATTTTCACCAAATTAGCATAGAGACTGTGATTAAAAAGCAATGGAAAAGTATACCAAAAAGGTTTGAATCCCATTTGTTTTTCCACCGAAAACCACGGCAAACCCATCTATAAATAATTTGCTCCATCACACGTTCAAGGTTTTTTTTGGAGAGAGAGATTTGTCAAAAGAGAGAAAATAAAACTGTGAAACCTTCGTATAAATCCAATATTCCTAAACAGAAAATAAAACCTTTGTTCTTCCCTTCGAATCAAAGAACTTAGCATTTTCTCTTCCATTGCTCTTGCTGACTCCAGAACATCTGAAGGCAGCTGTTCAAGTTCCAAGCACACGCTCCAGGTTCAAGGTAAGTCTTTCTGACTTTGCATATTTCATTCAGGACATCATTAAATATGTAAATATCATAGTATTGATGTTGTCCATATCATTGCATAAGTAGAAAAACTGTGGATCAGAATTTCTTGATTAAGGCTAGGCTCATAATCAGGATTAGAACTTCTATATATTGTTGTGTTTTTATCCTTCTTATTTGTTATTGTTAAGAACTGAATAAATTGCTGATGTGCTGATTAATATGAGGAAAGAGCTGAAATGTAGCATAGAACTTATGATTTTCACTCACGGTTTTAGCACAACACAGAACTTCTGAGTTCTCTTCACTGTTTTAACGCACATAACTTCTATGATTTTCTCACTGTTTAAGCACACTGAACTTCTGATACTCACTCATTCTCTTAGCACATACTGAACTTCTGAGTTCTCTACACTATTTTAATACACATAACTTCTAAGACTTTCTCACTGTTCTAACACTCAGAAATTCAGCACATAGCAACCCAAAACTTGTGTTTTCCCTCTAACGTTTCTTGCAGGACCTCTGAGTGTATCAATCCGGATCTTCTGACGCTTCCTTCTGAACCACAGTGCGCCCAGCATTAGAACTTCTGAACCCCTTTGTTTTGCTTTCAGCAACATGCTAATTCTATCTCTCATTATTTCCCTCTTTTATCATTTTCAATATTAGTACCTCTTTTTATTATATAAAAAAGACATAAAAATATTTTCTTTTTATTTATTCATTAAGACAAAAAACCATTTTTCAAAACAAATCCTTTTTCTTTCTTGCATGGTACATTTCAATATGGTTGTAATAGTTAAATAGGATTCAAATTCTTATAACCCCCCATGTGTAAATGTGTACCCCCATCCCTAAACATTGTCATAGCGTAGGACTTTATATTTCCGCAATTTATCGCTTTTCAAATATAATGCTAGTAATTAGGGCGTGTATGGTAAGACATAAAATCAACAAATAGATAACCTTAATCAATACTAAATGCATGCAATCAAACACACTTTGCACACACGCGCCTTTAGGGTAATCTCACTTGTCGCCTATCAAAAATTAGTCATGTCCCTCGAACATGGGCGTTTTAGCAAAAGACCCTCGATAAAAGATTGTAGTCCCTCAATGACCCTCGATGTTGCCTTCGGTAAACGATCTAGTCCATAAAATGACATTGTTAAAACATTCCATGGGTTACCTTCTATGACTATATAAACGTCCCGCACCCGTCCCTTCACATCCAACGATGGGGCTTCTTACCAAAATCAATGGTAAGATAGCAATATCTAAAGGAGGAAGAAAAGAACACTTAAGACCTTTTGAGTAGGTAGATTCGCTCCTAGTTGCTCGCTTTCTCACAACAAAACATTTTTACACCAACACTCTCATTTGAAATATTTTCAAAAGACAACACTTTGTATGCGTTCTTATAGAAACGAGATCCTTTACAAATAAAACCGTTTTCAAAATCACTTTCAAAAAACACAAACACCTATTTGAACTATTTTTCGAAACAAACACTTTGTACGCGTTCTTATAGAAACGAGAACCATTACAAAGACATTTTCAAAATACTTTTAAAACCCACACCACAAGCACATTCAAATAAAAGCAAGTCATCTAGAAAGTAACTAAGAGCCCATGGAAAACCATGGATGAAAAGGGTGCTAATACCTTCCCTTTTCATAATCTACCCCCCGAACTCAAGAAAACATCTCTAAAGGTCTTTCCGGTTCTTTTCAGCCTTTCCTTATTGGATAAAAGAAAAGTAGGTGGCGACTCTTGCTAAACCGCAACAATTGCGATCAAACGCAAAACAACCAAGTCAGTTCTCCCACCGTATCATAATTGCTATGGTCGAATTAGTATAAATTAGGACCTTTATGTTAGGTTTTAGTGTGTTCACTTTTGTACAAATAACTCAAGTAAACTCGAAGTACCAATTGTTAGAGAAAAGAGTTACTTAGAATGTACGTATGAAACACCAGTTTCTAATTCAAAGTCATTTATCTTTAGAATAAAGTCTTTTATGTTTCATTTTAGTTTAAGTTGAAATACATTTACATTCTAGTTTTTACTTTAAAACCCTTTTTATCTTTATCTCCAAGTTTTATTTTATCTTTACTTTTTTTGTAATTATCCTTTCGACAAAGAGTAAATATCCAGATACATTAGAACATCAAAACTTAAACACATGTCCTAGGATCAATCTAGTCGATCTTGTGAGTAACAAAAATTATATTCATTTTGGAAGACTAGCAGTTGTTACCAAATTTTAGGGTAAATAGTATCTTAATGAATTAATTGCTGGTATTAAATGGATCTCCACATATATCTTGTCTTTATGGTGTTCATAAGTATCTTATTCTATTTTTAATTTTTTTCTATGTATCATTTTTAACATTTTTTTCAACAATTCAAATATCTACATCCCATTTGCATCTCTAAGAATGTCAGCGAACTCTTTGGGTTTCTTGATCCGCATAAGACACTAATTTAAATCAAACTGGACGAAGTTATTCAATCATACATACAAAATAAGTTGAATGGAGAGTCAAAAAATGTTACTAAATACCATTCTTAAATCAGTGAGTACATGTTTCCTTTAAGGTTTTTATAGTTTTTTAAGGTTATTTTCTAATATTTGAATTTTAGTGATTCTTGCACTTTTGTTTTGAAACTACAACAATCACTGGCAACTATATGTTATTTGTCACCAAAATAATGATATCTTTTGGTTTTGTTCATTAAACACAATGTTAAACGACGATAACTTATCTAGAGGGGGGGGGGGGTGAATAGATCCCTAAAGTAAAAATACCTTTTAAAAATTCTGTTTTGAAAACAAACAAAAAACTATGGCAAGCGGAAGTTTTAGCCTAGATCAAACAAGTCGTATAAACTGAACTGATTATTGAAAACTCGGATATGCATAATATACCAAATGGAATAAAATATAATGATAAAGACTTCAATAATTTCTCAATCAATCATTTTATTATTATCACAACGTTAACCTATTTCCAATAGAATTATTGATAAAAACAAAAACTACCAAATTATCAAACACTTGTTGTGCAATCGATTTTTCAGATTTTCTTTTGGGATTTGTTGATATGAAATAACACTTACAATCTAATTATTGTAATTTAATCAACAAAGCAATTTCAATTCTAACAATCAAAGGATTTGTCTATACGTATCGATTACGCAATCAATGAATTTAACAATTTTCTAAAGAAAGTAAATGAGAGATAGAGAGTGAGAGAGACAGAGAGAAGACACAAAGATTTGTTTAGGCAGTTCACCAATCATCGTCGCTATGGCTACATCTGCCCCCAATCCCAAATGGAATTGAGATATCAATCTTACTTTGCAAAAAGTTGATTACAATAGAAATGTAGAAATGCAATCCTACAAACCCAATGTTTGATGTTGATTCTAACCCTTTCTCTTCCCTTTATCTTGAGGTCGACCAAGTATCTCATTAACACCAATTGATTCACTGTATCACACTACTCCTTTGCTAGAACCCTCATTCTTTAAATCTTTCACTCAATTAAATCCAATTGCATATTAATGTGTCCTAATATTTCCAAATGATTCACCGTCTCACGTTACTCCTTCGATAAAACTCACTGTTCTTTGAAGCTTTCACTCGATCTAATCCAATATTTGCCAAATCTTATGCAAACCCCTAAATAAACACTATGCTCTAGGAGGAAAAAACCCTAAGTTTTTTCTGGATGAAACCCCCAAATATTCTCAACCTGTTGTACCCCAAAATTTTCCCTCCCATATTTCTCAATAAATTTCAAGTAAGGTCTTCAAATTGCCCAAGGAAGTCCAAGAGTTGACCAGACAAACTCTTTCCTAAAGGTAGTCTACCTCAAATTAGGATTTCATTTTGCATCAAGATGTTTGAGTCTAAGGGGTCCCAAATGCTCACTATTGTCCTAATTTGTTCTCAAGATCATCCATGTCAAGTTTCAAGCCTTTTAGAGGAAGTTTGCTCAGTCAATTGCTCAGAGGCCTGAAAGTCGATTGTGCTAGGGCAAAAGTCAATTGTGGCCCACGTACAGTCAAACTTCAAGAATTTTGGTCAACATCCTCATTTTGAAGTATTATTCATCATTTGATCAAGGGTTGATCATGATTCCTCAAGGATTGCTCACAATTCATCAAAACCCAAAAGTTGCTAAATTAGGGTTATGTAGGAAAAGTCAACTCAACTTTGACCAACCATAACTTTCTCATACTTTATCATAAATGACCCATCAAAAGCTCATTTTGAAGAGGATGTAATTCCCTACAATTCATCTTCATCTCCCAAGTTCAAAATATGCACTCACATGAAGATATAAATTTGGACATTATAGGTCATTTTGAAAAGTCAACAAAAACACCTTTTGGATCAAAGCTTATTACATGAACATGGTAGATCCAATTGAGATGAAACCAAATAGGTTTCTTAGGGTACATCCTAAGCTTTCTAAAAAGTCCAAGAACACCCTCACAAGGTTAAAATTGAGAGAGATATGCATTGTCAAAGTTGGACAATTTTTGAAAAAATGCATGAAGCGAATATTGACAAACTTGGATTTTTTTTCAAATGGGCCTATCTTTTCAAGTTTGAAACTCATTACTAACATGGTCCACGACCTCTAAACCCACACATACATTTTTCTACTATTTATGCTATTTATTTTGATATTTTATTCATTAAAATTCAGAATTAAATAAATAAATAATAGAAATAATGTAAATTTTGATGTGAATCCATTTTGGGAAAGTTTTATGCTGGTTTATGTCAATTAATTTCGTGCAATAACCTTTTAAATATGTCCAAGTTCATCCACATGTGAAAATGGCATAAAATCATCAAATATGGTATTTTTTTTCAAATCTTGATCATGGTCTTATAACACAACATTATGAGGGAGATTCTTTCCATTCTTTCTTGTCTTCTCATTCTCCTATATGAAAATAGAGCCATACAAGCTTGAAAGGGACGAAATTCCTCTCTAAAAAGCTCTCAAAAAGCTCTTCAAAAAGCTCTCCAGAAATCAAAGAATTGGTGCAAGTCATATCTCGAGGTTCCGGTCTCTCTCAATTGACATCAAGCCTCAAACCATCCTCTTGAAGTCCTCAGGAGTCTTACAAGGCCCAAGAGCAATCCATCACACACATAGCACGCCCCTATTTGACAACACCGGTTTGGTAAAATTTTAAACTTCGAATCTCTAATTTTAATCACATTTTATGGTATGCTAACGTTTGTTTGAGTTTATATAGAACAATTATGGATGGTTGAATCATAGGTTCCATGCAAGAATAAAAAAAAACACCATAGTTAGAGCATGAAGCTTTCGAAGATTCGGGCCTAGGGGTTTCTGATGATTGCACCGCATGTTTACTTTTGCTACTAGGCCCATCTTTATTTTCTTGTTTTATTCATTTCATTTATTTCTTTTAATTCCTTTATTTTTATTTTTATCAATAAACAAATATAAAATCACATAAAAATAGATTTAGGATTTTTTCTTAATTAAATTTTAATTTTGGTAAATTAATTAACTAAACACTTTAACTTTTTTTAAAAATTAAAATTAATAGAACTTAGGTTTAATTTCATTTTAATTCATTTTCCTTTTCGTAACAAAAATATTAAAAAAACATAGAATTAATTTCTTTTATTTAAATTTCATGTTTCTTTAATAATTATCTTTTTTAAATATAGATCTAGATTAATTATTTTTTAACTTAAACCATTTTTATAAATTAAAACAAAAAAAAAACAAAAATATTTTTTTATATCTTAGGATTTTTAGACGTCTTTTCAAATTTGCGCGTTATTATTCTTCCGTACTTCATTTTATTATTGTAACTGTATATTGGGATGTAATAGATGATTAGTAGGACATTTACCGCTTTTATTTATTTTTTTCCCCGGTTTTGGATATGTACATAATCCCCCTCCCCGAAGCCTTGTAATAGCTAGGTTTTATATTTCTGCACTTTTAAATTACTGCAATTATTAACCGCTAGATGTATGACTAATAGGATTGTATGGCAAGAATAATCAAACATTAGCAAACTTAACACAAGACTAAAATAACCTAAAATTAAATCACTCGCACATGTGCACTCCTAGGGTACACGCCCACTTCGGTTGCCTTCGGTAAACGATCATTAAGTATAGGGTATTTTAGTGGTCGCTCTCTTGTCTAAACAAAGATCAAAGTCCCGTTCGGAAAAGTTGCCTCGGAATGGTTGCCTCGGATATTGTTGCCTCGAATATTGATCTTAAGACATTATGGTTATTACTAAGACGTCCTAACATTGCTTTAGTGATCGTACGTCCCTTTCGAATTGACCCTTAAAACTCCAACGACGGTGTTATCTACTCACTAATGGTGGGATAGCATTGTCTAAAGGAAACAAGAACAGAAACATTCTCTTTTTCGAGTAGGTAGATTAGTTATTAAGTACTTGCTCAAAACAAACTTTTTTTCACACTTACACTCTTTTCAAACAAAGTTTTTCAAAACAACTTCGTAACACTCTTGAAGACAGAAGCAAGAGTTAAATCGAAGTAAAACAAAAACTTTTTCAAATCAAACACACACAAGCAATTTTGAAAATGATGAGCAAGTACCTAAGAGCCCGTAGAAAACTACGGATATAAAGGGTGCTAATACCTTCCCTTTCTATAATCTACCCCCCGTACTCAAAATCTCGAAAAAGGGAATTTTTTTGTGCTTTTTTCCTTTCCAGTTGGATAAAATAAAAGTCGGTGGAGACTCTTGCTTACCGCGACATTTTGGGAACATAAACGCAAAATGCAAACCAGCATTTTCAAAACAATCCGGTTCTGGCCACCGTATCATAGAACTGGCGACTCTGCTGGGGAGAAATAACTGGGGTATACCTTAGGATCTAGTTAATCATAAATTGCTTATCTTGTTTGTTTTGGTTGCTTTACTTTTAAGGGTTTTGTTTGGGAGTTACTATAGATCCTAACCTGGATCTGGGGACACCTTTTAGGTAAGTAGCAATAAATTGTGAGGGAATTGTACGGCGTAGACCGATACGGTTGAAGTAGTAGCTACATTGATGTGGCACATTGGTTGGTACTGGCATCCCTTGTGGAGAAACGAGGAGAATACGGGGCCTCTACGTGTGTCGTTAAGCATCAACTGACCTTAGAACCCTTAATTGACCAACTTGGCCATTAGAAAGTAGTGAGATAGCCGACCTTGGTGTAAAGCTGAGAACTGGTTGATACTCGATGCTACACTCATTGAGACCATACTCTCGAGATAGTTCCGGCCACAAGAAAAGATTGCGTGAGCTGAAACCATGACCGATGGAGGATGGTCTGTGATATTGAGAACCTCTAGAACCCGGTTACTTTTCTAGGACAGGTTTAACCAACTAAACTTCAAGAGGGTACTACCTTAAAACCCATGCAAGCCTAAACCTAAGGCTGTTTGTGTGACTTGTGTGCTTTCAACTTGAACTACTTGCACATTTTTATCATCTGACAACATGAGTTCCTTGCAAGTTTTGTTTACAGTCCTTATCCAATAACTTGGATTTCCTGTCGAGTTTACTTTCTTACATCACCTCACACTTTTGCTTAAACGCATAGCATACACATCATAACATCATACCATAACATTTCCTTAATCATTTCAAGGATCTCAAGGGCCTGTGGTGCAGGTTATGATGAACCAAACGTCTAGCAAGGGGCAAGGGGATTTATTTTCCTCTAGCCAATGTTGTCTAGAGATCAAAACACGATAACTTGAGTCAGTGGCTATGAACCAGTCGATATGGTGAGCTTGACTCTTGAAGAAGGACTCTCAATGACACGAAGTTTCTTCAATCAAGCTGCAATCAAATTCTAACAGTTTCTTCTTTACCCCGCGAGATCCTTGAAAACATTGCATACATATCATTGCATAAGCAGGTTTCAAAGAAGGTCTCTCATGTTCTCGCTGTTTATTTCAGCAATGGCTCTCCAACAAGACAACAGAGATATCCAAGCTCAAGATGCCCAGTTCAAGGAATTTCTCCTGAATCTATCCAAGGGGAAAGAAGACCTGAAAACACTCTTCGCCGGGAATCTGACCAAGGAACGTCCTGACAACAACAAGGATGAACAATTGGAACAACTGCAAGCTGAGGTAGAAGCAATGAGAATCCAGATGCTGGGGCAAATGGCTCTTATCCAAAACATAGCTCGAGGACAAGAAAGGCTAAGAGCCTTCCTCAACAAGCTTCACCAAGATGGATGCAGATCCATGAAACAAACAGTTAAAATTGTGGATCAAGGCATTAATCAGCCCCCAGTGAGAGAAGAGGTTGGGAACAGACCTTTCCAGATTACTACTACATCACAAGCCCAACCACAACCTCTCCAACGACAACGGGGAAATCGGCATAAGAAGAATACATCTGAAAGACGCTTCACCGAAATCAACATGCCATTGGCTCAAGCATTGCAACGCATGTTGAAGGCCAAGTTGGTTATGTTAAGGGACCCTCCTCAGAATCCCAACATAGCCTCCCAAAGGTACAATCCAAATGCAAGATGTGCGTACCACTCCAACAGTCCTGGACATGACACCAATAGTTGTTAGGCGTTGAGAAATAAAATTCAAGACCTGATTGATGAAGGAGCGCTAGAATTTGCACAAGACGGTCAGGCTGAGTTCTTCTGCCATCCCTACAAGTCATACCATATGAAGTGACAAGTTCTCACAAGAAGGCTTTTTGTTTATTAGAATTTTCAATGTGTAATTTTCTTTTGATTTGTTTGAACATTTATTCATATCAAACCTCGTTATTTCATCAATGCATTGCACATGATTGTCTTGAATCAATTCATTCGTATTGACTATTTCAAAAATGCGTTCTTATTTCCTTTTGTGATATTCAACTCTCGAACAAAAGCTCTGAGCCTTTAGAGGGAGGATGACGAAAATGATATCAAAATCTCTACAGGTTGCTTTTAAACAGACCCCGCTGACGATGTACAAGCGTTGTTTTAAATCCTAAACAATGGAGTTATAAGGAAGATAATCCCTTGTCAACCCCTTCGAGCCAAAGAAGTATGAGTTTTTCTTTTCACACAAATTAAAACCCTTAATCATAACCTGGGGCAGGGTAGTTTTCTCAGTTAATTCAAAGGCGCATTCAGTCACAATATGCCTCTTCGTACACAATGAATGGCATCAAAGACGTCCTTCCGAAACAAAAGATGGTGATGGTTCCCTATAATCATCAAGACAGGCAGTCATTATCTCTCAAAATAAAAGCCCATTAAGTCAAAACCTATGAAGGAGACTTAAGAAAAAAACTGGGGCATCCCGCTGACTGTAATCACAAAAAGAAATAGTTCAGGAAAAAGACAGGGATAATAAAATCAAAAAGAAAGAGGTCCTACAAACCCTCAACAAAAAATAAATGACTGCCTATTCAAAATAAACTGTCAGTATCTGAACCATCACTGGAATATCAGAGCAAAGACTCAAATGGGATCTAAATGCACAATTAGCTGATTTTAGGATCGAAGAACATCACGAAGAACGGGTGGGTACAAATAAAATTTGAGCCTTTATCATTTGTTTCTTAAACCATGAACTAGGCTACGTTATAACCCTTAAAAGTCCTAGCTGAAGCATGGGTTAGTTCGAAAACATACTGTTACAAAAGGTATCCTGACTCCTGAAGGTCCGTTACAAATCCTGAGTTGATATCACATCTTTCTAAAATTCTATTTTTTCTATAAAAAAACTGCATTTTCAAAACTTCAAGACATACATAAGCTTTGCATTCTTAAAATAACATTGTTTGCATATGAATATTTGTTCAACAGTAGAGAAATTCGCATGACGAATATCTAGTGGACAAAAACCTTCTCAATAAAAAGGATCACCTCAAGTGGAAAAACACTTCCAACCAAGGGGCACGACATGATCATTGGCCATCATCTAGGGCAGTCAAGTCAAGATTTAAGGAATCTCTCAAAGATGCCAAATAGCCAGAGGCAGATCTCCATCTGAATCACTTGGAAGCATTGGGCATGAATTCTAGCAACGAATCATGTACGATCAAACAAACATCTTCTGGTAGTGTGGCAACACAACACTACCGACAGTGACAACTCCCTACACCCTGAGAGCGTGGACATAGTCAGAAAATACTGTGCATGAACAAAGACCCGCTAGGTTGACTGGCCTAGGCAAAAATAAGGGCATCCCGATGAACCAAAAGGGTTCGGGTAAAAATTAGGGATAAAAACAAAAAAGATATGTACACCCAGCAAGCTGAAAACCTGAAAAGGCGGGTTGGGCAAAAAAGGGTATCCCGGTGGACTGAAAATATGAAAAGACGGTCTAGGAAAAAGTTAGGGATTAAAGCATACTGTAGGTGTTTAGGTATTGGCTTGCATTTTTGGTAAATTCCAAGTGTATGTGTGAATGTCATGACTGATGTCATAACATTCTAGTTCAGGTTGTACTAACTCAATAGGTACATGTGCAGAAAAATATTGTAATTCAAATACTGATGTTTAGAAGTGTGTATCTGAGCATGTTTGCAAAATGATCACATTTTTCTAATCAGTAGACAGGTTTTCTCAGATGTCATAACAGATGTTATGACATCCTGTTCTGAACTAACAGGATTGCAGGATTGGATAAGTCTGAGTTTTTTCAGGAAATAACTCAGTCCCCTCTAAACAGAATCCTTCATTTTCTGAGGAGTAACCTAGCTCAATCCTAACCTGATCAACAAAGTACTGAGACCTGGTCTTTAGGTCAAACGGAATCAACCCTAGTTTTTTGGAAACCCTAACTGAAGTTGCAGCTGCTATATATTCAACAGAGCTGCGGTTTTTGAAGAGATCCCTGCTGATTGAGTAGAAGATCAATTTTGTAATCTGTATAGATTTGTTAATTGTACTCCAAGCAATTATCATTGTGATAAGTGCCTTGGAATAGGTTTCAATTGTAAGGGTTGTGTAGCACTCAAAGCTTTGAAGCAAGAGTGTTTGAATGTTACTTGACTAAAGCTGTGAACCAGAGTCAAGTCAGTTGTGTACATCACTCAAAGCTGTGAAGCACGAGTGATTGTGTTACTTGATTAAAAAGCTGTGAAGCTTAATCAAGTGTGTGTTTTGAAGAGTATCTTCATCAATTCTCAAGTCAAATTGATTTATGTATCACTGCTGTGATTGAGGAGGAGTGAGTAGGAACTCAGGTTTAAGTTTTACTTAGATTAGAATTGCATTGGGTAGGTCTTAAGTGAAGGAGATAAACTGGTTGGTTTATTCCTGAATTAACATCTCTTATAGTGGATTCTCTCCCTGGCTTGGTAGCCCCCAGAGTAGGTGTTGTTGCACACTGAACTGGGTAAACAATTGACTGTGTTATTTACTGCTTTTGTATTTACTGTCATATAGTAAGTCAGATACGGTGTCATAACATTGGACGTGACATTGAGTATCTGTAGCCAGAATTTCAATTGGCATCAGAGCAGGCACCCTGCCTGTATTACTGGGTGAGATCTAGGGATATCACTTTCTGGCACTTTGGACAAAGAAGGAGTTTTTGGAAATAGACCACCCATTCTGGATGGAACTAATTATGACTACTGGAAACCTCGTATGATTGCCTTCCTAAAATCTCTGGACAAAAAGGCTTGGAGAGCTGCTGACAAAGGATGGATTCATCCCACCATAACTGAGGAAGATGGGACAATCAGTCTGAAGCCTGAGGAAGATTGGAGTAAAGAAGAAGATGAGCTAGCCCTGGGAAATTCCAAAGCTCTAAATGCCTTGTTCAATGGAATTGATAGAAATATTTTCAGATTAGTTCATCAATATGAACTGGCCAAGGAAGTTTGGGACACTCTCAAAACTACTCATGAGGGAACTTCCAAAGTAAAAATGTCAAGGTTTCAGATGTTGACCACTAAGTTTGAGAATCTAAAAATGATGGAAGATGAAACCATTCATGAGTTTCACATGAACATCTTGGAGATTGCCAACACCTCAGGAGCACTGGGAGAAAAAATGTCAGAAGAAAAACTGGTGAGGAAGATTCTCAGATCCTTGCCTAAAAGATTTGCAATGAAGGTGACTGCCATAGAGGAAGCCCATGACATTAGCAAGTTGAAAGTGGATGAACTTATTGGGTCTCTTCAGACTTTTGAGATGGGAATCACTAATGATGATGTCAAAAAGAACAAGAGCATAGCACTTATGTCCAACACTGATGTTGAAGAAAACATTTCAGAAGCTATAGCCATGCTAGGAAGACAGTTCAACAAACTCATCAAAAGAATAGATCCAAAGTCAAGGTCTAATGTTCATAACATTTCCTCTGACATTGACAGTTCCAGCAGAAGACCAAGGTCAGATGAGAAGGGAGTTCAAGGCAGAGGAATTCAATGCCATGGTTGTGAAGGATATGGGCATATTCGAGCTGAATGTCCTACCTTTCTTAAGAAACAAAAAGGAATGACAGTTACTTGGTCTGACTGTGATTCAGAAAGTAATTCTAAAGAAGAGACTGCCAAACGAGTTACTGCTTTAACTGGTGTTTGTACCTCTGAAAGTGACATCAGTGATGAAGAGGTGACTTTTGAAGAACTGGCTGAAACGTACAAGGAATTGTGTATCGGAAGTACTGAAGTCTGTGTGCAGAATGAGAAACAATCAAAACTCATCATAAAGATGGAGGCTGAAAAACGGGCAAACCTTGAAACTATAAGTCTTCTAGAAGGAGAAGTTCAATTGCTGAACTCACAACTGAATCAAATGACCAAATCTGTCAAGATGTTGACAAATGGAACTGACAAATTGGAAGAGATCCTACAGATTGGACAAAATGTGGGAAATAAATCTGGTCTAGGATTTATGAAAGCAACGAAATCTGGTTCTGGTAGGCAAATGTCAAAACAGATGTCTCAACACAACTCTCGACATCAGGAACAGAAACATATGAGGAAAAGGTACCAAAGATGGAAATGTCATCATTGTGGTAGATATGGCCACATAAAGCGTTTCTGCTTCAGATTACATGGATACCCTAATCAGAATTCAGGTGTCAAACCTAAGTCTAAAAAGGTACCACATGCTCCTCAATGGAAGAAAAAGGCTACTGCACTGATAGCTCACACTTCCCTGAGGGTCTCTGCAAAGGAAGACTGGTACTTTGACAGTGGATGTTCCAGACATATGATTGGAACCAAGAACCTCCTCAATAATGTTAAGCCTCACACCACCAGTTTTGTGACCTTTGGAGATGGGGCTAAAGGTGAAATCAAAGGAGTTGGTGATTTGAACTGCCCTGGAGTTCCAAGTCTAAATGAAGTACTGCTGGTGAAAGGACTGACCGCTAATCTCATTAGTATCAGTCAACTGTGTGATCTAGGATTCAAGGTCAATTTCTCAAAATCTGAATGCCTTGTAATCAATGACAAACAAGAGATAGTAATGAAAGGAGTCAGATCCAAAGACAACTGTTACTTATGGGAGGCTGAGAACACTAATTTCTCATCTGTGTGTTGCATTGCAAAAGAAGAAAAAGAGGTGAAACTGTGGCACCAAAAACTTGGCCATCTTCACCTAAGGGGTATGAAGAGGATTATCTCCTTGGAGGCAGTCAGAGGGATTCCAAAACTGCTAATTGATGAAGAAAGAGTTTGTGGTGAATGTCAGGTGGGTAAGCAGACGAGGATGTCACATCCAAAGTCAAGACATCTGACCACCACTAAGGTTCTAGAACTCCTCCATATGGATCTGATGGGACCAATGCAAGTAGAGAGCCTTGGTGGTAAAAGATATGCCTATGTGGTTGTGGATGATTTTTCCAGATTCACCTGGATTAATTTCATTAGAGAAAAATTAGATGCATTTGAAGTCTTTAGAGAACTGTGCAAAAGAATTCAAAGAGAGAAGGAAGGATGTATTGTCAGAATCAGAAGTGATCATGGCAAGGAATTTGAAAACAGCAAGTTTGATGACTTATGTGCTTCAGAAGGAATCAGTCATGAGTTTTCTTCTCCCATAACATCTCAGCAAAATGGAGTTGTGGAAAGAAAAAACAGGACCATACAAGAATCTGCCAGAGCAATGTTACATGCCAAAAGACTTCCTATGTATTTTTGGGCTGAAGCTATGAATACAGCTTGCTATGTTCATAACAGGGTCACCTTGAGAAAGGGAACCTCATCCACCATATATGAACTCTGGAAAGGAAGAAAACCAACTGTGAAGTACTTCCATGTGTTTGGCAGCAAATGCTATATCCTGTCTGATCGTGAACAGAGAAGAAAACTGGACTCCAAAAGTGATGAAGGCATATTTCTAGGATACTCCTCAAACAGCAGAGCTTATAGAGTATTCAACTCCAGAACCAAAACCATGATGGAATCAATAAATGTCATAATTGATGACTATCATGAAGAAACAGATGTTCCTTGTACTGTTGAGACATTCTTTGAGACTTCAACCCAACAGGATGATCTACCCAACTCCACCACAACAGAATCAGAATCAAAGGAAGCTAGCAAGACTCCTTCCATCAGAATTCAGAAGGATCATCCAAAAGAGCTCATCATAGGAGATCCTAATAGTGGAGTCATCACAAGATCTAGAGAAATCATCTCAAATTCTTGTTTTGTGTCCAAAATAGAACCAAGAAATGTCAAGGAAGCCTTAACTGATGAATATTGGATTGGTGCAATGCAAGATGAACTGAACCAATTCAAGCAACATGAAGTTTGGGAACTGGTTCCTAGACCTGAAGGAACTAACATCATTGGGACAAAATGGATATTCAAGAACAAGTCAGATGCTGAAGGAGCTGTCACCAGAAATAAGGCGAGACTTGTTGCTCAAGGATACACTCAGGTTGAAGGGGTTGACTTTGATGAAACCTTTGCACCTGTAGCCAGGTTGGAATCAATCAGACTCTTGTTGTCAATTGCTTGTCTTCTGAAGTTCAAGTTATTTCAGATGGATGTGAAAAGTGCCTTTCTAAATGGGTACTTAAATGAGGAAGCTTATGTGGAACAACCTAAAGGTTTTGTGGATCCAACCCATCCTGATCATGTCTACAAATTGAGAAAAGCTCTATATGGGCTGAAACAAGCTCCTAGAGCATGGTATGACAGGTTAACAAAGTTTCTCTCAGACAAAGGCTACAGAAAAGGAGGCTTGGACAAAACTCTATTTGTCAAAACTGAAGGAGGGAAGTTGATGGTTGCCCAAATATATGTTGATGACATAGTGTTTGGCGGAATGTCAGAACATATGGTTAAACACTTTGCTGACCAGATGCAGGCTGAATTTGAAATGAGTCTCATGGGAGAACTAACTTATTTTCTTGGACTACAAGTCTCACAGATGGAGGACTCAATCTTCTTATCTCAAAGCAAGTATGCTAAGAATATTGTAAAGAAGTTTGGTATGGAGAATGCAAGTCACAAAAGGACTCCTGCTCCTACTCATCTAAAACTCTCCAAAGATTCAAGTGGGGTTAAGGTGGATCAAAGTCTGTACAGAAGCATGATAGGAAGCTTGTTGTACTTAACTGCCAGCAGACCTGATATTGCCTTTGCAGTTGGAGTTTGTGCTAGATACCAAGCTGATCCCAAAGTCAGTCATATCAATCAAGTGAAGAGAATTTTGAAGTATGTAAGTGGTACTTACAACTATGGATTGTTGTATACTCATGGCTGTGAACCGACTCTGACTGGTTACTGTGATGCTGATTGGGCTGGTAGTGCTGATGATAGAAAAAGCACCTCTGGAGGATGTTTCTTTTTGGGAAGTAATCTGGTTTCCTGGTTCAGCAAGAAACAGAATTGTGTGTCTCTTTCCACCGCTGAAGCTGAATATATTGCAGCTGGTAGTAGCTGCTCTCAAATGTTATGGATGAAACAGATGCTCACTGAGTATAATGTCACACAAGATGTTATGACATTGTACTGTGACAATCTGAGTACAATCAACATATCCAAGAATCCCATTCAGCATAGCAGGACCAAACATATTGACATACGACATCACTTTATTAGAGACCTTGTAGAAGAGAAGACCATCAAATTGGAACATGTTGCCACTGAGCTACAGCTGGCTGACATTTTTACCAAGGCTTTGGATGCAAACCAATTTGAAAACTTAAGGGGTAAGCTGGGTATTTGCCAACATGAGGAATTGTAGCAATTAATTTTGCTTAAAACAGAGACCAAAGGACTTATGCCTGTTCTGATTGGTTTAAAATTGTATTTTCTCATTTCCTACAACTCTTTTAAGAAGTTGAATAGGCACTCCCTTGCTTTGTTCCTCTCTCGTCTTCTCATCAATCAGGAATTTCTTCTCATTTGCTGTTGGTCCTTCAAAACTGACAAAATGTCTCAAACGCCATCATCATCCAATACGACCATCTCAACCTCTTCCTCTGATCAAGATTCTGGGACAATCTCTTCCTGTCTGGACTCTGATGTTCTGGAGATCTGTTCTCATAGAACTAACCCCACCAAGGCCAAAGAGTTGAGAACAAGACATACAGGTAATCCATCTCATCCTTCCTCTTCAGTTCCCCCTGAAATTGCAAATAGGGAAGGGACAGCCTATGTTAATCAAGCAATAGCAAAAATTGTTTCCTGAATTCTGAACGAGAACCACTCAGTTCCTGGCATTTCTGTTCCTCTGAACCAAGAAAACTCAAATGCTGAAACAAATCCAAATGTCTCTAAGAATGTTGAGACATCAAACAAAGAGAAAAATGCTGACATTGCTCACAAGAAAAGAAAGAAGCCTGAATTCTCTGAGTCTGATGACAGTGCTTGAAGTTTGATGCTTGGTGGTGTTGCTGAAGTGTGTTCTGCTGTTGTCAGATGCTGATCTCATTATTTTTGCTTTGGATCACTGTATAACTTTATGAACATGTATCTTTGGCCCATTTGTGGCTAAAGTGGGGGAGAATATTTTTGCACTGCTTAATTATTACTTGACACTATATTTTTCTGCTGTCACTTCTTTCTGCTGCTATCTATCTATCTCTGATTGTTTAGGGACTTTAGCCAAAAATCTGCCAAAGGGGGAGTTTGTAGGTGTTTAGGTATTGGCTTGCATTTTTGGTAAATTCCAAGTGTATGTGTGAATGTCATGACTGATGTCATAACATTCTAGTTCAGGTTGTACTAACTCAATAGGTACATGTGCAGAAAAATATTGTAATTCAAATACTGATGTTTAGAAGTGTGTATCTGAGCATGTTTGCAAAATGATCACATTTTGCTAATCAGTAGACAGGTTTTCTCAGATGTCATAACAGATGTTATGACATCCTGTTCTGAACTAACAGGATTGCAGGATTGGATAAGTCTGAGTTTTTTCAGGAAATAACTCAGTCCCCTCTAAACAGAATCCTGCATTTTCTGAGGAGTAACCTAGCTCAATCCTAACCTGATCAACAAAGTACTGAGACCTGGTCTTTAGGTCAAACGGAATCAACCCTAGTTTTTTGGAAACCCTAACTGAAGTTGCAGCTGCTATATATTCAACAGAGCTGCGGTTTTTGAAGAGATCCCTGCTGATTGAGTAGAAGATCAATTTTGTAATCTGTATAGATTTGTTAATTGTACTCCAAGCAATTATCATTGTGATAAGTGCCTTGGAATAGGTTTCAATTGTAAGGGTTGTGTAGAACTCAAAGCTTTGAAGCAAGAGTGTTTGAATGTTACTTGACTAAAGCTGTGAAGCAGAGTCAAGTCAGTTGTGTACATCACTCAAAGCTGTGAAGCACGAGTGATTGTGTTACTTGATTAAAAATCTGTGAAGCTTAATCAAGTGTGTGTTTTGAAGAGTGTCTTCATCAATTCTCAAGTCAAATTGATTTATGTATCACTGCTGTGATTGAGGGGGAGTGAGTAGGAACTCAGGTTTAAGTTGTACTTAGATTAGAATTGCATTGGGTAGGTCTTAAGTGAAGGAGATAAACTGGTTGGTTTATTCCTGAATTAACATCTCTTATAGTGGATTCTCTCCCTGGCTTGGTAGCCCCCAGAGTAGATGTTGTTGCACACTGAACTGGGTAAACAATTGACTGTGTTATTTACTACTTTTGTATTTACTGTCATATAGTAAGTCAGATACGGTGTCATAACATTGGACGTGACATTGAGTATCTGTAGCCAGAATTTCACATACGACTATGTCCGGTCATCTCGTCACTTGCCTATCAGTAGAAGACTTATCATTTTGATCGGCAGTTACCAAGCACCTCATAAGTTGGGATAACACTCAAGCCACAAGGCCTCCGCAGGCACTTTCTCCAGCAGGTACAAGGGCAGAAAAGTCTTGATACGGAGTCATTATCGTATCCTCAGCATGCGTCCTAGTAACATCTACACTCCCCACATAGTAGAGGCAACCAAAGTTTTGATCTCTGCCTCCCCAAACAGGAGTTACTTTCCCCAGCCAAGCTCTTTCGGAGAGTCGACGTCTATATTCCCCAGCTGAATTTTGTAATCGCAAGTGGTTCATAAAGTTTTCTCCCGAACAGAGTTTATTTCTCTGAATACAGAAGCTCAATCCCCGATAAAGTTTATCCCTTCAGCTATGGAAGCTTCTCTCTCTAACGGAATAATTCCCCCGCAGAGTTGTTCTCAAGCAGAGTCTCTCCTTGGCGGAATATCGGTAAACAAGGGGAAAATCCCCAGCATAGTCATCTCTGGTTCACCATCTCCAGCGGAGGTAGAAGAACCACTTTTTCTATGACAGTCAGGAACTCAATTTCCATTACTCTCCAACAACAGTCACGGATTTATTTTCCCAAACTTGGACGTGCCACAATAGCATTTCATGTTCATATATCATGACGTGCGCATACATATTGCATACGGCATAATCTCATTTATTTTGAGAACATCATCATACAATGCGTGTCATGCATCATATACGATTAATCATGTACCTTTTCAGGAGATATGGTTATCATCAACAACTTCCAGCAAGTTTAATACTAGCTCCGGAAACTAAACAGAGTAATTATCTGCACGATCAAATGCAGTTTTACACGGGTTCATCACGAAGCAGTCTTACAAGGGTTTCTCCTAAATGCAGCTTTACACGGTTCGTCACGAAGGAATCTTACACGGGTTTCTCCTAAATGCAGCTTCACACGGGTTTATCCTAAAAAATCTTACACGGGTCTTTTCTCATACATTTCCAAATAAATTTTTACACGAACTTATCACAAAGTAACCTTACCCAGGTTCCTTCTGAATTTTTACACAAACTTATCTCAAAGTAACCTTACCCCGGTTCATTTTGAAGTTTTACACGAACTTATCACAAAGTAACCTTACCCAGGTTCCTCTTGAAGTTTTACATAGACTTAGCCCAAAATAACCTTACGCAGGTTCCAGCCGAAGTTTTACACGGACTCATCCCGAAGTAACCCTACCCAGGTTCCTCCTAAAGCCCTACACAGACTCCTCACAAAGCAACCTTACCTAGGTTCCTTCTCAGTTCAGATGCAGTTTTACCCAAACTCCTCACAAAGTAACCTTACCCAGGTTCCTTCTCGGTTCAGATGCAGTTTTACCCAAACTCCTCACAAAGCAACCTTACCCAGGTTCCTTCTCGGTTCAAATGCAGTTTTATCCAAACTCCTCACGAAGCAACATTACCCAGGTTCCTTCCCATAAGCCCTACTATCCAGGTTCCTTCTCATAAACTTACCATCTAGGTTTCTTTTCTCTTATCTCCATACAGCAGTCCATAACACTGTAAGACCTAGACCTGATCAAACACGATCGGTTTCACCTTTCCCCAGTAGGTCGCAATGCAGCCTATACACGACCAGATAGCAGTTCATTTTCACCTCCCCGACTAAGAGATGATTCCCGAGTAGAATAACAGACGATTGAAGCTCCTAAAATTATATTTCTTTCAAGACAGAGACCGACATTCCCCAACGAAATCCTCCTCAACAATAGGTATACGGGCTCTCGCAAAGGAATCTCTTATGCGATCAACACTTCTTCTGATGGCATCTTTAAGCCCATTTTCCGTCATTAACTTGCAAATGGAATCTATAAGCCCATTCCCGAAATCACAAGGCCAGTACCACTTCATGCGAGTGCAAATTTCTGGGCACTCTAGTGTTCAATCATCTTCCACCTTCGGATCACGAAAAGCAAGCAAGCCAATATACATCCTCAAGTGTAAGAAGATTGAACAGGGGCAGCTGTTGTACCCCAAAATTTCCCCTCCCATATTTCTCAATACATTTCAAGTAAGGTCTTCAAATTTCCCAAAGAAGTCCAAGAGTTGACCAGACAAACTTCTCCTAAAGGCAGTCTACCTCAAATTAGGGTTTCATTTTGCATCAAGATGTTTGAGTCCAAAGGGTCCCAAATGCTCACTATTGTCCTAATATGTTCTCAAGATCATCCATGTCAAGTTTCAAGCCTTGCAGAGGAAGTTTGCTCAGTCAATTGCTCAAAGGCCTGAAAGTCGACTGTGCTAGGGCAAAAGTCAATTGTGGCCCACATACAGTCAAACTTCAATATTTTTGGTCAACATCCTTATTTTGAAGTATTATTCATCATTTGATCAAGGGTTGATCATGATTCCTCAAGGATTTCTCACAATTCATCAAAACCCAAAAGTTGCTAAATTAGGGTTTTACAGGAAAAGCCAACTCAATTTTGACCAAGCATAACTTTCTCATACTTTATCAGAAATGACCCATCCAGAGCTCATTTTGAAAAGGATGCAATTCCCTACAATTCATATTCAGCTCCCAAGTTCAAAATATGCACTCACATGAAGATATAAATTTGGACATTATAGATCATTTTGAAAAGTCAACAAAAACACCTTTTGGGTCAAAGCTTATTACATGAACATGGAAGATCCAATTGATATGAAACCAAATTGGTTGCTTAGGGGATATCCTAAAATTTCTAAAAATTCAGAGAACACCCTCATAAGGTTAAAATTGAGAGAGATATGCATTGTCAAAGTTGGACAATTTTTGAAAAAATGCATGAAGCAAATATTGACCAAACTTGGATTTTTTCCAAATGGGCCTATCTTTTCAAGTTTGAAACTCATTCCTAACATGGTCCACGACCTCTAAACCCACCCATACATTTTTCTACTATTTATGCTATATATTTTGATATTTTATTCATTAAAATTCAGAATTAAATAAATAAATATAAGAAATAATATAAATTTTGATGTGAATCCATTTTGGGCAAGTTTTATGCTGGTTTATGTCAATTAATTTCGTGCAATAACCTTTCAAATATGTCCTGGTTCATCCTCATGTGAAAATGGCATAAAATCATCAAATATGGTATTTTTTTTTCAAATCTTGATCATGGTCTTAAAACACAACATTATGAGGGAGATTCTTTCCATGCTTTCTTGTCTCCTTATTCTCCTATATAAATATAGAGCCATACAAGCTTGAAAGGGACGAAATTCCTCTCTAAAAAGCTCTCAAAAAGCTCTTCAAGAAGCTCTCTAATAGCTCTCCAGAAATCAAAGAATTGGTGCAAGTCATATCTCGAGGTTCCGATCTCTCTCAATTGACATCAAGCCTCAAACCATCCTCTTGAAGTCCCCAGGAGTCTTACAAGGCCCAAGAGCAATCCATCACACGCCTAGCACACCCCCATTTGACAACACCGGTTTGGTAAAATTTTAAACTTCGAATCTCTAATTTTAATCACATTTTATGGTATGCTAACGTTTGTTTGAGTTTATATAGAAAAATTATGTATGGTTTAATCATAGGTTCCACGCAAGAATAAAAAAAAACACCATAGTTAGAGCATGAAGCTTTCGAAGATTCGGACCTAGGGATTTCTGATGATTGCACCCCCTGTTTACTTTTGCTACTAGGCCCATCTTTATTTTCTTGTTTTATTCATTTCATTTATTTATTTTAATCCCTTTTTTTTATTTTTATCAATAAACAAATATAAAATCACATAAAAATAGATTTAGGATTTTTTTCTTCATTAAATTTTAATTTTTGTAAATTAATTAACTAAACACTTTAACTTTTTTTTTAAATTAAAATTAATAGAACTTAGGTTTAATTTCATTTTAATTCATTTTCCTTTTCGTAACAAAAATACCAAAAAAACATAGAATTAATTTCTTTTATTTAAATTTCATCTTTCTTTAATAATTATCTTTTTTAAATATAGATCTAGATCAATTATTTTTTAACTTACACCATTTTTATAAATTAAAACAAAAAAACAACAAAAAATTTTTATATCTTAGGATTATTAGACGTCTTTTCAAATTTGCGCGTTATTATTCTTTCGCACTTCATTTTATTATTGTAACTGTATATTGGGATGTAATAGATGATTAGTAGGACCTTTACCGCTTTTATTTATTGTTTCCCCCAGTTTTGGATATGTACATAATACCCCTCCCCGAAGCCTTGTAATAGCTAGGTTTTATATTTCTGCACTTTTAAATTACTGCAATTATTAACTGCTAGATGTATGACTAATAGGATTGTATGGCAAGAATAATCAAACATTAGCAAACTTAACACAAAACTAAAATAACCTGAAATTGAATCACTCGCACATGCGCACTCCTAGGTACACGCCCACTTCGGTTGCCTTCGATAAACGATCATTAAGTATAAGGTATTTTAGTGATCGCTCTCTTGTCTAAACAAAGATCAAAGTCCCGTTCGGAAAAGTTGTCTCGGAATGGTTGCCTCAGATATTGTTGCCTCGAATATTGATCTTAAGACATTAGGGTTATTACTAAGACGTCCTAACATTGCTTTAGTGATTGTACGTCCCTTTCGAATTGACCCTTAAAACTCCAACGACGGTGCTACCTACTCACTAATGGTGGGATAGCACTGTCTAAAGGAAACAAGAACAGAAACATTCTCTTTTTCGAGTAGGTAGATTAGTTCTTAAGTACTTGCTCAAAACAAACTTTTTTTCACACTTACACTCTTTTCAAACAAAGTTTTTCAAAACAACTTCGTAACACTCTTGAAGACAGAAGCAAGAGTTAAATCGAAGTAAAACAAAAACTTTTTCAAATCAAACACACACAAGCAATTTTGAAAATGATAAGCAAGTACCTAAGAGCCCGTAGAAAACTACAGATAAAAAGGGTACTAATACCTTCCCTTTCTATAATCGTACTCAAAATCTCGAAAAAGGGAATTTTTCTATGCTTTTTTCCTTTCCAGTTGGATAAAATAAAAGTCGGTGGCGACTCTTACTTACGACGACATTTTGCAAACACAAACACAAAATGCAAACCAGCATTTTCAAAATAGTCCGGTTCTGGCCACCGTATCACACAACCCAATACACCAGTTACACCAACCTAAATTAGACGTTATCAACACAAGTCTAGATGGCACCAAAACAAAAAATGATTATGTGTAGTTTGTTTGTGTGTATGCATATATGAGAGGTTAAATATGATGAGCAATCTTTGTATGTGTTTATAGTTTCATCAAATTTAAAAGGAAAAATACCCTTTTTGGTCCCGTATGTTAACATCAAGGTTCATTTTGGTCCCTTAACTTAAAAAAGGTTCATATTGATCCCTTAACTCTTTAAAATGCTTCATTTGGGTTCTTTTTTTCTAATTAGCGATGAATTTAGCGACCACTTTCTGATTTTTTTCGTTGCTAATTAGACAAAAAGGACTAAAATGAATCATTTTGAAGAGTTAAGGGACCAATATGAACATTTTTTAAGTTAAGGGACTAAAATGAACCTTGACGTTAACTAACGGTACTAAAAAGATTATTTTTTCCAATTAAAAATGATGTATGTATGAAGTATTTATATGTGTGCAAGTTGGAGGCAAAATGGGAACTTAGAAGTTTGAAAAAGATTGCAAAATATCAAAAACAAATATTTGAAGCATGTGTTGACACACGCTGACACATGTGTTGACACATATGAGTCATGTGTTTACTCTTTCTAATACATGTGTTGACACATGTATGTAATGTGTAAACTCATAATGATACATGTGTTGACACGTGTATGTCATGTGTCAACTCATACTGAAACATAACCTGCAGGCTTTAAAATTAATCAGCATGTGTAGACACATGAAGCCTTTTTAGGTTGACACATAGAAACATAAGCTACAGGATTTAATATTGATCCACATGTGTCAATAAATGAATTGGATGTATCGACACATAGAACTATTTTCGTGTAGTAACCGATTTTTAATGCATGATACCTTTTCCAAATATGTTCTAAATGCATTCTAAGATCCCTAATACAAAGGTGCACATAATGACTCAGAGATAACGTACAATATACATAAATGTTAAATTATACTAAATCCATCCTAGTTTTGACATCATGAAAAACATCTAACGGGAAAGTGCACTCACATACTACCCCTTTTTGATGATGGCAAAACTTGTGATGATGCATTATGTGTCTTCATGAAGACTCCCCCTGAATATTTGCATCTCAAATTCATCTTTGCAAATTATTCTCCCCCTTTGTTAACATCAAAAAGAGACAAAAAAAGCCATGACAAGTATCATTTATCACACAAATACTAATATATCACACATAAGCGTTCTTGCAAAGAAAGAACGTGCACTCACAAATACCCATATACATAGAGTGACATAATGCTTAAACATAAATAAAAGGAAATACAAATACCACAATGAAAAATACAAAGGCATTAAATATGATGAACTCAATGCAAGATAAAACTCTTGAGTTAATTTAAAAAGTCACGATTACGCAACATTTCATAATGGTGCTCCCGATGCTGCACACACATATGCTTAGCTTGGTGAAAAGTACATCATCACTAAAACCAAAAACAAAGATGCTCTCATAACATGTTACATAACTTGATAAAGAATTGCATTTTCATGATAACATTCTCAAATTAATTCAAGAGAGAATTGATAGATAACAAGTTTACATACTATCTAAAGATATTTCAAATGCTAAAATTTTGTGCCATGAAATACAAATGATGATGAAATATAAAAGATTAAAACATGAAGTCACTATAAACATTTGGATTGAAAACACTCATTGGTTTATAAAAAAAAATTGGGAAGTGTACATTCATGGGATTGCATTACACAACAAATATATCACATAAACACAAAATCAAATTTCAAGTGATATAGATAAACAATGCAGAAAATAAAATCTTACTAGCAAGGAGATACGTGAAATGACATTACCTTACTGGATGAAAGGAGGAGGATGCACTTACATAACAAGGAACTTTCAATCAAAAGTTGAAATAGTTGTAAAGAATGCCTTAAAACTTTTAGACTTCAACATTTCTAACCCATTTTCTTTGCTAAAGTTCCCATTTGCAGGAATTTGATTATCAAGAGACTTTGTATCAACCGTTTATGATAGAGAATTGTTTGTCACATAAATAAGCCTTCTTAGAGTAGTCTTAGAGAGTTTGGTCACTTATGGTGATGTCTCTAAGAATATTATCGATTTGATATCATTCTCATATTTAGGATCATATTACTCCTCCTCATGTTTTACCACTTTAGGCTGATTAGTTCCTTCTTTGGTGTCTTTGAGTATGTCTTCTTAAGATATACCTACACCATGAAAAGAAATACCTTTCCCAACTTATCTAGGATAAGACTCATTACAAATGACAAGCACAGACTCTACAATAATAAGTAATAATAGAGATAGTAATAAAAGAAGGATTTACCTACAATACCTTTACCAAGTATGACACCCTTGTTTTTATCTTCATAGGTCACAAACACCTTTTTCATTTCCACAAAGTCAATGGATAAGGGAAGTGTTACCCATCGCATTCCTTGAACATCCACTATCAAGAACACATATTTTTTCCATGGAGCCAAGACATTTATTCTACAAAATTAATTAAGAGTGCTAGGTGCCCAATTTTCATTAGGTCCTTAAGAGTAAGTGACATCATGGTTGTATTTGGAAAACCATTGAAAAATATTTTTAGGAACCAAAACACTCCTAAATTTTCATTTTTCAAATAGTATGACCTTTCTTACAACAATAGAGACAAGTCAAATTATGAAGAAATTTACTTTTTCTGTTTGAAATCATTTTAACAAAGCTATACTTTTTATATGGTTTATTCAAAGACTTTTTAAACTTTGAGGGAACAATAGAAAATGTAACATTTGGTTGTAATCCATTTTCTAAATTGGCTTTACGAGTATTAGACTCTTTTTGCCAAGTGTGACAAGTTTCAATACCGAACCATGAAGGTTCTTCATCCTTTTTCTTAACTTTTGGACTATCTACCATAGCTTGATTTAGAGCTTCCATTTTATTTTTAGTTTCTAAAACTTTAGCTTCTGATTGTGAAAAAATCCTTTTGTGTGAACCTAAATTTTTAAAAGCATTTATTGCTTCTCTATGTAGATTTCAAAAGCTAATTGTAACTTGAAATAAGACAATTTATCAACATGTTCATATTTAGAATGACTTGCGTTCTTTTTCTTCTTTGGGCATTGATGGGTCGAGAGACAAACATTTGCCTCAACTTCACTTTCAACCGAGCTTTCACGAGTTGAGGAATCACTATCACTTTCTGAAGTAATATAAGCTCTTATAGACTTTCTAGATTTCTTGTGTTGACCCTTTTCCTTGTCTTTGTCAAGCAATGGACAATCTGGCTTATAATGACTTGTTTTTTCCATAATTGTAACATGAACCTATTAATTTTCCTTTCTTGTTATCATCTTTCTTTGAGGAGTTTGATTGTCTTCTAAATTTGATGAGCTTTTTGTTGGAGTATTTTACAATATTTCTTTTGATGTATCTAAAGTACCTTTTCACAAAAAGCCTCATTTCTCCATCACCTGAATTCTAGTCGTCACTTGTTTCACTATCACTTTTCTCATTTGTTGAGGACCTCGAGCTAGAAGCCTTTAGAGAAATAGATTTATTTTTTTACCTCTTTATCCTTGTCTTTATCCTTGTCTTTATACTTGTCTTTATCCTTCTTTACCTTCTTCTCATGTTTTTATAAGCAAGTGAATTCTTGCTCATGTTCTTCAAGCTTACCAAACAATATGGTGATGTCTTGTGTTGTAAGATCATTAGCTTCCTTAATCGTGGTGACCTTTGGTTGCCAATTCCTAGTAAGACGCCTCAAAAATTTATTAATATCAATTTCATTGGAACAGTTTTCCCAAGTGCATTCAAATGATTAATGAGATGAGAGAATCTCTTTTGCATTTCAATAATTGTTTCACCATGCTTCATGCGAAATAGTTCGAACTCTTGATTTAATGTATTAATTCTAGCTCGTTTGACTTCATTAGTTCCCTCATGGGAAACTTTCAATGTGTTCCACATAGCTTTAGCGGTTTCACAATGGGAACACGATAAAATTCACCAATACCAAGAACAGATATGATAATATTTTATGATTTCCAATTATAATCCCACTTTTCTTATCATCATTATTCCATTGTGCTTCTGGTTTAGATGTGACAACACCATTAGCATTGGTCACAGTAATTTGAGTTGGATCATTTATAATGGCGTCCCCCACACCCTTATCATATGAATTAATATGAATACGCATATAAGTTTTCTAATAACCATAGTTTTCACCGGTGAATACAAATTTTTTAAGCACGGAATGAGTCGGAGCTCATGATACTACTTGTTAGACGATATCAACTTATCTAGAGGACTGAATATATCCCCAAAGTAAAAACACCTTTTAAAAATTCTGTTTTGAAAACAAATGAAAAACTATGGCAAGTGGAAGTTTTAGCCTAAATCAAACAAGTTGTCTAAATCGAACCGATTATTGGAAACTAGGATATGCATAATATACCAAATTGAATATAATATAATGATAAAGACTTAATAAAATAATTTCTTAATCAATCGTTTTATTATGATCATAACATTAACCCATTTCTAATAAAATTATTGATAAAAACAAAAACTAGGAAATTACCGAACACTTGGTGTGCAATCGATTTTTGAGATTTTCCTTTGGGCTTTATTGATATGAAATACCACTTACAATCTAATTAATTATAATGTAATCAGTTAAGAAATTTCAATTCTAACAATCAAAGAATTTTCTATAGGTATCGATTACGCAATCAATGAGTTTAACAATTGGCTATAAAAAGTAAATGAGAGAGAGAGAGAGAGCAAAAGAGAGAGAGAGGGAGAGAGAGAAGACACAAGTATTTTTTAGGCATTTCAATAATCTTCCTCGCTATGGCTACGTCTGCCTGCAATTCGAAATGGAATTGAGATATCAATCTTACTTTGCAAAAATTTGATTACAAGAGAAATATAGCAATGCAACCGTACAAACCCATTGTTTGATATTGATTCTAACTCTTTCTCTTACCTTGATCTTGAGCTCAACCAAGTATCTTGTTAACATCAATTGATTCATCGTCTCACGCCACTCCTTTGCAATAAACTCCGTTCTTCAAAGCTTTCACTCGATCGAATCCAATTCCATATTACCGTGTCCCAAGATTTCTAAATGATTCACCATCTCACGCAACTCCTTTGACAAAACCCACCATTATTTGAAACTTTCACTCGATTGAATCCAATATTTGCAAAATCTTGTGAAAACCCATAAATCAACACTATAACCTTAGAGGACAAACCCTGATGTTTTTTTGCATGAAACCCCCAAAGATTCCCAACCCAATATGTAACACCCCATTTCTACCCAATGATTTATATAAAATCAGAGTTACAAAATTTCCAACAACCAAATGGAATGCTACACTTTCAACTTGGAAACAATGATATTCAATCACCTATAATTCATATACATAACACATAAAATTTGGATGAACCGATAACAACCTGTTTAATCTTTAAAAATAAAACAACTTTTATATTTTAGCAGCGGAATCACCATTTTCAACTCAAATGATATAACGTCTTTGTCCAACTGAAACCAACTTCAAATCAACAAGTACTTAACGAAAACAACTTAAAATTCAGCAACAGAAGTAAAATCAACAATAAAGCAACAAACGTTCATCCCCCCGAGTGTTACGTATCAGAGCGACGACACCAACTCGAACCATTGAAGGTAAACAACCTTCACTCTGGATTACCTGCACGTTACCAACATGTGGTAACATTCAAACAGAAGGGGTGAGATATCGGACATCATAATAGGATGCATGATAAATAATATATTAGAATCAGGTCATACAAAATCACCACTTCACAACTCTTTAACAACATTTAACATAATTAATTCATCCACACAACAACTCAGGATGCAACATGAAATGCAACTTGTTTTTATGCACATGCATGTGGTACCAACAGAGCAAATCTCCTAACTTAATAATCTTCTAATTAATAGAGGCATCAACAAGGCATAAGTATTCAACTTAATTTGCCAATTCAGGCCAACTTACCGAGCATCAACTCCAACTTGATATGCTACGTATATGACAACAATATGAATGTAGTAACAACAACAACAACAATAATTCAACAAAACTCAACATAATTCAACATTGGCCATAGGCCTACAACTTAATATCTTCCAATAATTAGATACATCTCAACAAAATTCATCATCACCTGCCAAATCTCAAATTATAACAAAGTATACAATACACCGTATTAACCAAAATATACTACGACACCCTGCATAATTATTAGGGTAATTCGGCTATTTACTGCTAGTCACTTATTAATAATATTATCTCTCCTACTACTAACTTATTTTGACTAGAATTCATTAATCATATAAGGATAGAATACCTTAAGAATTCTAATTATTATACTGAGAATGTTAAACTTAATTAAATAACTAAATAGCTTGCACGTGAGCGTTAAGGGATGTGAAAAGAGTATGTGCCCTTCAACGTGCACAGGAATAAAAGTAGGGACATTAAAAATGATGTGTACCCATCAACGCAGTGTCCATGCCGCTCGGTACCTTCCCTTTATGCCTCTGTACCGGCCGACACCCCATAATTCTCATTACATCGTGCAGCCTTGTGCCACTCGACACGACTACCTATTCCCTCAGTGCACCTTGCAGCCTTGTGCCGCTCGAAACCTAGAACACGTGCTCCTCGGCACATCTTGCAGCCTTATTATGCTCGGCGCAATTACATGTGCTCCTCGGCACGACGCGTCTTCATATTTTTGTACAGAATTCATCCCGTCTGTGGTGAACGTTAACCCAACCTTACAGTATTCTATTCGACCATTACTTTTCTGACCAACCGCACAGAATAACATAGCAACGAGCAACTATATCTCCTATTAATAGATTCATCAATTGTACAGTACAACCATGCATAAAATTCCTAGACGACCACAATGTGAAAACGGGCAAGTTTCAAGAACAGGCCCAGAAAACCAACGCACAACAATTATACCCACGACCAAACCCTTACATAATATTTATCATAAACCCCATTATAAGGTCAGAACACCACCCTTACCTTGGATTGAAGGTCGCTCGTCAGCTCTCTAATCGGAACCTCACTTTGCCTCTTCTCCTTATTCCTCTTCTCTGCAACTTCTCATGGCCAATTTTTCCAACAACTCATCAATTAACCTTATTCTTAATTTAAATAAAACCTCACAATATTATTATTCTTAGTGGGCTTAACAAAACACCCCCTATATTTATACTTCCAACCATTAAAATATGCCCAACATAATTATTCTAGTATTCTACTAATTATAATATTATTACTACTATTAATCAACCAACTAATTAACTAGTAATAATCTAGCAACTTATACCAATAATTCACAACATCTCACAACTTCAACGAATAATTCGAACATAATTAATTAAATTAACGAGCGTTACAACTCTCTCCCACTTAGAATATTTTCGTCCTAAAAAATTTACCTTGTTCAAACGACTCGGGATAGGATTCTTGCATCTTGCTTTCCAACTCCCACATCATGCTTTCTCTGGTAGCTCCTAACCAGACTACTTTCACCAAAGCAATATCCTTGCCTCTTAGAGTCTTCATTTCACAATCTGTGATTCGTACAGGCATCGTATCTATAGTAAGATTATCCCGTACTTACACATCATCCATATAAATCACATGATATAAATCTGAAATATACTTCTGGAGTTTTGACACATGAAACACATCATGCAAATTCGAAATATTAGGCGGTAAAGCCACTCTATAAGAAACATTCCTAACTCTGTTTTAAATCTGATACGGACCAATAAAACGAGGAGTGAGCTTCTTAGACTTCAATGCACGCCTAACACCAGTCACAGGTGTAACTCTCAGAAACACATGGTCACCCGCTTGAAATTCTAAATCTTTCCTTCGCTTGTCATGATAACTCTTCTATCTACTTTAGAAAGTCTTCGTCTTTTGTCGAATCAACTTCACCTTCTCAGTAGTCTCTCGAACAATTTTAGGTCCAAGTACTACACTTTCTCCAGATTCATGCCAACATAAAGGAGTTCTACATCTCCGACCATAAAACGCTTCAAAAGGTGCCATTCCAATACTAGAATGGTAACTGTTATTATAAGTGAACTCTATTAACGGAAGATAAGTGTCCCACGAACCTCCCTGTTCAAGAACACATGCTCTCAATAAATATTCTGATGACTTAATAGTCCTTTCAATTTGACCATCTGTCTGAGGATGATACACCGAACTCAACCTCAACTTAGAACCCAACGCCTCTTGCAAACTCTTCCAAAAATCTGAAGTAAACCTTGGGTCTCTATCCGACACAATACACAAAGGAATACCATGCAGTTTTACAATTAAACTAGTGTAAATCTCCACCAACTTTGACACTGGAAAACTGATGTTAATATGAATAAAATGAATTGACTTTGTAAGCCTATCAACAATCACCCAAATTGAATCATGTCCTATTGGAGTATTAGGTAACCCAGTCACAAAGTCCATCAAAATACTATCCCATTTGCATTCTGGAACTTCTAACGGTTGCATCAACCCTGTAGGCTTCTGATGTTCAATTTCGACTTATGACAAGTTAAACATGCATACACAAAATGAGCCATATCACTCTTCATTCCAGGCCACTAAAACAAATTCTTCAAATCTTGATAAATTTTTGTAGCTCCCGGATGAATGCTTAACTTGCTTCTATGACTTTCCTCGAGAATCACTTTCTTCATCTCCCCATCATCAGTAATGCAAATTTGATTACAGAATATCAACACACCTTATGCATCTAACTTGAAATCATTATTCTTAGACTGATCGATTCCAACCATCGAATCTACCAGTTTCACATCTAACTTCTGAGCTTCTTTGATAATGTCTAGAAATTCATTGTAAATTTTCAACAATCCCAACATAACACTCTGCGGTGTCACTTTGCAAACTAAGCTCATATCTCTGAACTGTTCAATTAATTCCAACTCTTTAACCATCATTGTCGACATATGTAATGTATTTCGACTTAACGCATCAGCCACCATATTCGCTTTTCCTGGATGATAATTCAAACTGAAATCGTAATCCCTTAATAACTCCAACCATCTTCGTTGTCTCATGTTCAATTATTTCTAATCAAATAGATATTTTAAACTCTTAAGGTTGCTAAATACTTCAAATATAAAACCATGAAGATAATGCCTCCTATTGTACCCCCAAAATTTTCCCTCTCATTTCACTCAAGACATGCCTCTAGAGGTCCTCAATTGCTCAAGGATGACTAAGGATTGACCAGACAAATCCTCCTCCTAAGGCAACAAGCTTCAAACTAGGGTTTCACTCCTCATCAAGATGGTTGAAGTCCAAAGGTCCAAAATTATTTCCATGGTCCCAATATGTTCTCAAGATAATCCATGTCAAGTTTCATGCCTTGCACAAGAAGTTTGCTCAGTCAATTGCCCAAATGCCTGAAAATCGTCTATACTAGGTCAAAAGTCAATAGTGGACCACATACAGTCAAACTTCAAGATTTTTGGTCAACATAAAAATTTTGAAGAGATATCCATCATTTGATCAAGGGTTGATCATGATTCCTCAAGGAATGACCCCAAATTCATCAAAACCCAAAAGTTGCTAAATTGGGGTTTCATAGGAAAAGTCAACCAAACTTTGACTAGGCATAACTTCTTCATACTTTATCAGAAATTTTCCATCCAAGGCTCATTTTGAAGAGGATGCAATTCCCTACAATTAATATTTATCCCATAAGTTCAAAATATGCACTCATCAAAACATATGAATTTCTACATTATAGGTCCTTTTGAAAAGTCAACAAAAACACTTTTTGGGTCAAAGCTTCTTACATGAACATGGAAGACCCAATTGATATGAAACAAAAAGGGTTGTTTAGGGGACATCCTAAGATTTCTAAAAAGTCCAAGAACACCCTCTTAGGGTTAAAATTGAGGGAGATATGTATTGTCAAAGTTGACCAATGTTTGGAAATGTGCATGAAGTCAACATTGATCAAAATGACTTTTTTCCAAATGGGCCCATGTTTTATTGTTTGAAACTTGTTCCTAAGATGGCCCACGACCCCTGAGCTTATCCACCTATTATTTTTATTATTTATTTTGATTTTTTTATCCATTTAAATCAAAATAAATCAATTTAAATAGTAGAACAATCAAATAAAATCAAAGATTTAATTTTATGAGCATATCATGAGTCCATGAACATCTAGCAAATCAAAAAATTCGTGCAAGAGCTAATTGATTGGAAAAGATCTTAATTTGGTCTATTTTGGAAACAAATCATATAAGGCAAAGAATGAAATCAAATCTCCATAATTTGCAAAGATATGATCAGTTTTTGTTGACCTAAATCATTCTATGATATATACACAACATTTCCAAAGCATAAGGAAGGTTTTGGTTGTGAAAACAAGAAAACAAAACTCAATTTTTTTGTTAAAAAAGTGCAGGTCGGTTTTGATTCTATAGGCCGTTTCAAGTAATTCTAAAGCCAACAATTTGTTCTTGGACGTGTTCTAAAGCTATTCCAATCATCCTCAAGGCCGAAAACATCAAGAATCATGCCCTTACAGTACCACGGTTTGCATATTTTTCTCAAACTTGAATTTATTGATTTACCCATTATAAACTTGTTTTGATCACATATCCACGCTTGTTATCATATTTACATTGTTTTTGGATGGTTTAATATGAATTCAAATGCAGGAATGGCACGACGCCATTGTTAGGGTTTTAAGGTCCCAAATTGGGGACTCTCCATAGAGGCAAAATTAGACCAAATTATGGATACCAATGAACCCAGGGCGTGATTTGCAACTGATATAGGCCTTCGGTTTTGATTTATCTTGCTTGTATTATTTTTTTGAATCTTGCAGGGATGTAGCTACGGATAAAAACTGTCACTATAGCCTTTAGTGACGGTTTTGTCCATAGGTAAAAGCTAATATCAAAAACAACAGTTATGGGGAAGAAGACAAGAGGTGGCAGCACACCATTGGCCCATTTGAAATTGGTGCGTGTTTCTGGGAAAGGCACTTTATTTCCTTTATAATTTATCTATGTTATTATATGTACAACTAACCATCCCAGCACAAATGGAAAAGATGCAAGCGGTGAAGCAAAGGGTTCTGGGTTCGATCCCAGAATTTCACGTTTTCATATTTTCCAATTTCTTTGTTCCAGATCCAGCGAGCCTCACCTTCAAAAAAGCCATCATGCATCCTCAAATCCACGCCATCAGATCATGTCCTGTTCAGATCTAACGCCTCAAGCATGCAAGCGCGTGGTGGACCTCCTGAAGGCCAGCTGCACTGAATCCCCACGTAGGTAAATGGGCCTATAATTCTGGGCTTAACAATTCTATTTCACACCCCCAAGTTGCTAACAACAATACAGGCCCAATTTCTTTTCTTTTTTTATTTTATTTCCATTATTTTAATTGTTTGATTAATTATTTCCTTTTACAAAAATAACACAAAAATCAGTTTTTTTATTAAATAAAAAATCATAAAAACATCAAAAATTATTTTTTTCATAAAATATTTTATTTCTTTAATTAATTAGTTTAATCAAAATTAGGGCAATTTAATTCTTTTTTATAATTAAAATCACTTAAAATTAGGATTCAATTTGTACATAATCTAATTTTTCTCAAAAAATAACCTAAATTTTTTTCAACTAAATTTTTAGGTTTGCTAATTATTCTCGCATTTAATTCACCGCGCACACTTTTTAATTTCCTTTTTATTATTATTGTAACTGCTCCGAGTTTGTAATAGTAATTAGGGTTTTAAATTCCGCATCTTTATTTTCAGTCCAAGATAATTATGTATCTGCAAAAGCCTTGTATTAGCTAGGACTTTTACTTTCTCGCATTTTATTTCCGCAAACTATAAACTGCTTAGATGTATGTTAATAGGATTGAATGAAAAGACAAACGGAAAATTAAAACAGTAGAAAACCCTAAATGTGCAAAGATAAATTAACTGAAAACATACACTCCCACATGCTCACTCCTAGGGTTTACTCCACTCTGGCTGCCTTCGGTAAACGGTCATGAAGTATAGGGTTTGTTAGTGGTTGTCCTCTAGCCCCGAAAGATCTAAAATGACCCATTCGGATGTTGCCTCGGAAAAAGATATTTAAGGCTTTAGGATGATTACTAACATTCCCTGACATTGCTTTTGTGATTGTATTTGTCCCTTCGAATGTCCCTAAAAAAACTCCAACGACGATGCTGCCTATTTCTCAATAATGGGATAGCATTGTCTAAAAGGAAAACGAACAGACCTTTTTCGAGTAGGTAGATTAGTTCCTAGGTACTTTCTCAAACAAACAAAAACTTTTTTCACACCAACACTTTCCAAACAAAGTTTTCAAAAACAACTTCGTAAGACTCTTGAGGACAGAAACAAGGGTTAAAACAAAGTAAAACAAAACTTTTCAAAACAAGCACACGCAAGCAATTTCAAAATGAGCAAGCACATAAGAGCCCGTGAAAAACCACTGATAGAAAGGTTGCTAACACCTTCCCTTTCTATAATCTACCCCCCGTACTCAAACATCTCGAAAAAGATTTTTTCTGTTCTTTTTCCTTTTCCTGATTGGATAAAATAAAAGTTGATGGCGACTCTTGCTTACCGCGACATTTGCGAACAAAAAACACAAACCAGTATTAACAGTCGGTTTTGCCACCGTATCACAGAACTGGCGACTCTGCTGGGGAATAAAATATAAAGTGGGGTAAACCTTAGGATCTAGGTCATATTTAATTTCTTTCTCTTAATTGTCTTGGTTGCTTTATATTTATGGGAATTGTTTGGGTTATTTGATCCTACACCCGGATCGGGAAACACCTTTTAGGTAAGTAGAAATAAACAGTGACGAAGTTGTGCTGGGGTATACCGACACGGTTGAAACAGTAGCTACGTTGATGTGGAACTTTGGTTGGTACCCGTAACCCTTGAGTCAATTAGGGAGATGTACGGGGCCGCTGCGTGGTGTCATAAAGCATCAACTGACCTTAGAACCTTTAATTGCACAACTTGGCCAGTAGGACGTAGCGAGATAGCCAACTTTGGTGTATGCCCAAGGTCGACAGATACTCGATGCTACACTCATTGAGGTTTGACTTCTGAGTTTTGTTTAATTACGAGTCAATTGTCGATTAAACAAGGCTTGGGGGAAAGATCAGTGATATTGAGATCCCTTAGAACCTGATTACTATTTATAGGACAGGTTGAACTAATCCAACTTCAAGAGGGTATCACCTTAAATCCCATGCAAGCCTAAACCTAAGGTTGTTTGCGTGACTTGTGTGCTTTCAACTTGAACTACTTGCAGAGTCTTATTACCTGACAACATGAGTTCCTTGCAGGTTTTGTTTACAGTTATTATCCAATAACTTGGATTTCTTGCAGGGTTTACTTGCTTACATCACCTCGACTTTTGCTTAAAAGCATAGCATACACATCATAACATCATTCCTTAACATTTCCTTAACCATTTCAAGGATCTCGAGGGCCTGTGATGCAGGTTATGATAAATCAGTCGTTTAGCAAGGGGCAAGGGGATTTATTTTCCTCTAGCCAATATCGTCAGAAGATCAAAACTCAACAACTTGAGTCAGGGGCTATGACCCAGTTGATATGGTGAGCTTGACTCTCGTAGAAGGACTCTCAACGATACAAAGTTCTTCAATCAAAGCTGCAAAATTCAACTTCTGACATTTTCTTGTTTACCCCGCGAGATCCTTGAAAACATTGCATACATATATAATACATATCATTGTATAAGCAGGTTTCAAAGCAGGTCTCTCATGTTCTAGCTGTTTATTTCAGCAATGGCTCTCCAACAAGACAACAGAGATCTCCGAGCTCAAGATGCCCATTTCAAGGAATTTCTCTTGAATCTATCCAAGGGGCAAGAAGACCTGAAAACACTCTTCGCCGGGAATCTGACCAAGGAACGTCCTGACAACAACAAGGATGAACAATTGGAACAACTGCAAGCTGAGGTAGAAGCAATGAGAATCCAGATGCTGGGGAAGATGGCTCTTATCCAAAACTTAGCTCGAGGACAAGAAGGGCTAAGAGCCTTCCTCAACAAGCTTCACCAAGATGGATGCAGATCCATGAAACAAACAGTTAAAATTGTTGATCAAGGCATTAATCAGCCCCCAGTTAGAGAAGAGGTTGGTTTGGTCAGGAACAGACCCTTCCAGATTGCTACTACATCACAAGCCCAACCACAACCTCGCCAACTACAACGGGGAAATCGGCATAAGAAGAATACATCCGAAAGACGCTTCACCGAAATCAACATGCCATTGGCTCAAGCATTACAACGCATGTTGAAGGCCAAGTTGGTTGTGTTAAGGGACCCTCCTCAAAATCCCAACATAGCCTCCCCAAGGTACAATCCAAATGCAAGAGGCACGTACCACTCCAACAGTCATGGACTTGACACCAACAGTTGTTGGGCGTTGAGAAATAAAATTTAAGACCTGATTGATGAAGGAGCGCTAGAATTTGCACAAGATGGTAAGGTTGAGTTCTTCTGCCATCCCTCCAAGGCATACCATCTGAAGTTACAAGCTCTCACAAGAAGACTTTTTGTTCATTAGAATTTTCAATGTGTAATTTTCTTTTAATTTGTTTGAACATTTATTCGTATCAAACCTCGTTATTTCATCAATGCATTGCACATGTTTGTCTTGAATAAATTCATTTGTATTCACTATTTCAAAAATGCGTTCTTATTTCCTTTTGTGATATTCAACTCTCTATTAAAAACTCTAAGCCTTAGAGGGAGGATGACGAAAATAATACCACAATCTCTACAATATGATTTTGAACAGACCCCACTGACGATGTACAGACGTTGTTTCAAATCCTAAACAGTGGAGTTATAAGGAAGATAATCCCTAGTCAACCCCTTCGAGCCAAAGAAGTAGGAGTTTTTCTTTTCGCACAAATTAAAACCCTTAATCATAACCTGGGGCAGGGTAGTTTTTTCAGTTAATTCAGAGGCGCATTCAGTCACAATCTGCCGCTTCGTACACAATGAATGGCATCAAAGACATCCTTCCAAAACAAAAGACGGTGATGGTTCCGTATAATCGTCAAGACAGACAATCATTACCTCTCGAAATAAAAGCCCATTAAGTCAAAACCTATGAAGGAGACTTAAGAGAAAAATTGGGATATCCCGCTGACTGTAATCACAAAAGAAACAATTCAGGCAAAAGAAGGGATAACGAAAACCAAAAAAAGAGGTTACTATAAATCCTCGACAAAAAGAAGATTACAAAAATGATTGCCTTTTCAAAACAAATGTTCAATTTCTGAATTATCACCAAGTATCAGAGTAAAGATTCCAGACTCAATCTGGATCTAAACGCGCAACTAACTGAGCATAGGACTGAAGAACATCACGAAGAGCGGGTTGGGTACAAATAAAATTTTAGCCTTTATCCTTTGTTTCTTGAACCGTGAACTAGGCCACGTTATAACCCTTAAAAGTCCTAGCTGAAGCATGGGTTAGTTCGAGAGAATACTATTACAAAGGTATCCTGACTCCTGTAGGCTTTGTTATGAATCCTGAGTTGATATCACATTCTTGCAAATTTCGTTTTAATACACAAAACACATTTTCAAAAAAATTTTCAAGACTGACATGAGTTTTGCATTCTTTAAATGACATTGTTTGCATATGACTAATTGTTTGACAGCAGAGAAATCCGCACAATGGATATTCAATGAACAGACATCCTCTCAATGGACAAAATCACCTCAGCGAGAAAGATACTTCCAATAACAGGTCTCCCATAAGCAAGGGGCATGACATGATGTCTAAACATACCTCGGTCAGTCTCTCCAAAATGTCCAAATAACCAGGGGCAGATCTCCATCTGAATCGCTTGGGGCATTACACACGAATTCCAGCAACGAATCATGTGCCATCAAGAAAACATTTTTGACAGTACTACAACACAACACTATGGACAATGACAACTCTCTACATCCTGAAAGCGTGGACATAGTCAGAAAATACTACGCATGAAAAAAGACCCGCTAGGTTGACACACCTAGGAAAAATAAGGGAATCCCGGCGAACCAAAAGGGTTCGGGCAAAAGTTAGGGATATACATAAAAAAATCTGTACACCCGACAAGTCGAAAACCTGAAAAGGAGGCTTGGGCAAAAAGGTATCCCGGTGGACTGAAAACCCGAAAGGGCGGTTCAGGAAAAAGTTAGGGATTTAAAACGTACGACTGTGTCCCGTCACCTATCTATCAGTGGAAGACTTATACCTTGATCAACATTCATTAAGAGCACCAGAATCGAGAAACGGTTCAGATACGATCCAGATACGGGTGTCATTCTGCTAGTTATTCAAGATTTTCATACATCGAGAAACGGTTCAGATACGATCTAGAGACGGATGTCATTCTGTTACTTATTCAAGATTTTCATACATTGAGAAACAGTTCAGGTATGATCCAGAGACGAATGTTATCCTGGTACTTATTCCTGATTTCTCTTCTAGAAACAGTTCAGGTACGATCCAGAGACGGATGTCATCCAGATACTTACTCTAGATTCTCCTCCAAATACATGTCAGATACAATCCAGGAATGAATGTCATTCTCATTTGACACATGTTTCAAGTACAGTTCAGATACGATCCAGGAACGGATGTCATTCTAACACTCATTTGACACATGTTTCAAGTACAATTCAGGTATGATCCAGAGACGGATGTCATCCTGATACTTACTCCAGATTCTCCTCTAAATATAGTTCATATGAGATCCAAAGACGGATGTCATTCTGACACTCATTCAACACATGTTTCAAGTATAGTTCAGATACGATCCAGGAACGGATGTCATCTGACACTCATTTGACACATGTTTCAAGTGCAGTTCAGATACGATCCAGGAATGGATGTCATTCTGACACTCATTTGACACATGTTTCAAGTAAAATTCAGATACGATCCAGAGACGGATGTCATTCTGACACTCATTTAACACATATTTCAAGTACAGTTCAGATACGATCGAAAGATGGATGTCATCCTGACACTCATTAAATACATGTTCAAGTACAATCAGAACATAGATCCATCCATAAAATCTCCGCAGTTACCCCGTCCATCATGGTACAAGGGGAAGAGACAGTTGAAAGCAAAGTCATTATCACATACAAGCCAGTGATACCTATATTCCCCATAGATCCGAGACAACCAAGGTCCGACCTCCGTATCCCCAAGCAGGAGTTCCTTCCCCAGCAGGTTCCTTTAGAAAGCTGATATTTGTATTCCCCAACCGAGTTTTATAACCATGAGCGGCTTATAAATCCATCTCCCGAGCAGATTTTATTTCTCTGACAGCGGAAGCTCAATCTCCAACAGAGCTCTTCTCTCCAGCAATGGAATTTCATCCCCAGCTGAGTTTATTTCTCTAAATCAGCAGATCTTCCAATAGAGTATCTCTCTTCCCCACAGAGTCATTCCCCCGCAGGATTATTCTCAAACAGAGTCTCTCCCGGCATAATATTCTCAAGAAGAATGGATGTAAATCTCCAGCTAATCATCTTCGGTCACTATCCCCAGCGGAAACGAAGAACTCAACTCCTTATACTCTCCAGCAGCAGTCCAGGATTTATTTTCCCCAATTAGAGAATATCACAATAGCATTGCATATCTATACATCATGGAATATGCATACATATTATACAACACAATCTCATTTATTTTGAGAACATCATTACTCAATACATTTCATACATCATGACATTACATACGACTAACTCTTTACCTTTCAGGGAAAGATGCAATCAAGTTCTCACAAGTTCTCTCTGGTTCAGTCAAGCTGACACCAAGGTTTCTATTCCAGTTGAAGATATTCCAACACTTTTCAAGATTTTCTCTGGTTCAGTCAAACCGACACTAAGGTTTCTATTCTAGTTGAAGATGTTCTAAGACTTTCGTTTGGGTCAGCCAAATCGCCGCTAAGATTCCCCTAATTTCTATGCTAGTCAAAGTTATTCCGAGACCTCTCCCGGGTTCAGTCAAATCGATACTAAGATTTCTCTCCCAGTTGAATACAACTCGAGACCTTTCCCTGGTTCAGTCAAATCGATACTAAGATTTCTATTTCAGTTCAAAATCTATGAAGCCCGGAAATCGACTGGATAATATCTTAATTTCTACAAAATACTACGAAGCCTAGAATTGACCAGATAGTGGTATATCTCAAATTCAAGCTATGAAGCCAGGAAATCGACCGAATAATATCTTAATTTCTACAAAATACTACGAAGCCTAGAATCGACCAGATAGTGGTATATCTCAAATTCAAGCTATTAAGCCCAGAAATCGACCGAATAATATCTTAATTTCTACAAAATACTACGAAGCCTGGAATCGGCCAGATAGTGGTATATCTCAAATTCAAGCTATGAAGCCCGGAAATCGACCGGATAATATCTTAATTTCTCCAAAATACTATGAAGCCTAGAATCGACCAGATAGTGGTATATCTCAGATTCAAGCTATGAAGCTCAGAAATCGACCGAATAATATCTTAATTTCTCCAAATTACTGAAGCCTGGGACACGACCAGATAAAGGTATGAGACACTGTGAAGTCTGGAGCACGACCAGATAATGGAAAGAGACACTGTGAAACCTGGAGCTTGACCAGATAACAGTATAAGGTACTGTGAAGCTTAGAATCCGACCAGATAGCAGTTTACTCGGCCAATTACTATTGAAGTCTGGAAACAACCGGATGTTCGTATGCCATAAATTCAAGTTGAAACTCGGATGCAACCGGATAACCACTTAATTCCTTCTGAAGCCTGGAGCACGACCAGATAACAGTTTCTGAGATTGCAAAGCCTGGAGCACGACCAGATAGCAAGTTTATCTCATCTCCCCAGTAAGTCATTGTAAAACCTGGAGCACGACCAGATAGCAGTCAGTCTTATTATCCTCAGCAAATCACTGTAAGGCATGGAGTACGACCAGATAGCAGTTCATTTTCATCTCCTAGACTAAGAGATGATTCCCCAGTAGAGTAACGGACAACTGAAGTTCCTAAAATTCCATTTCTCCCAAGACAGAGACCAACATTCCTCAGCAGATTCCTCCTCAACGACAGGAACGGGAATTCTCATCAAAGGAATATCTCGGGAAATCAACATTCTCTAGATGGCATCTTTAAGCCCATCTCCAACGATTATCCGTCATATCTTCCGGATGGCATCTTTAAGCCCATCTCCGGTGACCTTCTGTCATCTCCTCCAAATGGCATCTGTAAGCCTATTCTCGATACTACCTACACATTCCAACACCATCTTAGACGAGTGCAAATTTCTGGGCACTCTAGTGTTCAATCATCTTTCACCTTCAGATTATGAAAGGCAGACATCCAATCTACATCCTCAGGTTTAAGAAGATTAAACAGGGTTAGTTGTTGTACCCCAAAATTTCCCTCTCATTTCACTCAAGACATGCCTCTAGAGGTCCTCAATTGCTCAAGGATGACTAAGGATTGACAAGACAAATCCTCCTCCTAAGGCAACAAGCTTCAAACTAGTTGTTGTACCCCAAAATTTCCCCTCTCATTTTATCAAGATTCTCCTCACAAGACTTCTTGGACTCAAGACCAGATTAGGGTTTGCTCAGCTCAAGACCTCTCCTTGCACTGATGACCTGAAATTAGGGTTTGAGTTTGCACGGAGATTTTTGGACTTTCAATGCTTAATGTGACTTTCATACTTCATGTTGGACTCCTAATATTTCTCATACCAAGTTTCAAGCCTTGAATCACATTTTTGCCAAGTCAATTGGACAGTTGACCTAAAAATCAGCTGTATTGGGGAAAAAGTTAACCATGGCCAATTTACAACCAAAACTCATTATTTTTTATCCATATCAACATTATAGACTCATATGAATCATTTGATCAAGTTTGGACCACAACTCCTCAAGAAATTTGATCAGATCATCAAAAGGGCAAAATGGTCAAAATTAGGGTTTTGACTGTAGAAGGGAAATTTCTAATTTTTCACCTAGACAATGGCCAATTGGGTTCAAGCATTGTTTCAAGGACGCAATGGAACCATCTTAACCTAATCACAAGGTTCAAAAGATCTCAAATGCATTGGATTGACAGATGAATTTTCCAGTCAACTGATCAAAAATCAACTGTACACTGAAAAGTCAAACTTTGGCTTTTTGGTCAAAATCAAGTGCCAAGGGTCATATTTCATCAAGATGTGTCAAAACATGAAACTTTTTCACCAAGAAACCTAATTTTGAAAATTAGGGTTTAAGTTTGAAATTTTTCATAACTTAGAAATTTTCTAAGTTATGAAAATTTCTTATTTTTTCCCAACTTTTCCCAACTTTTTCACCATGATGCAATTGGATTCAAACAAAACTTACAACATGAAAGTTTTAGTCCTCCACGAAATCTACAACTTTTATTCACAAATTTTTCCTAAAAGATTCTTGTATCTCAAGTTATGATTTTATGAATAGGGGTCCAAAAACTTTTTAACTTGGTGATTTTTTGCCCTAGTTTAGGCAGATTTTTGACCTAACTTCATGGCAACTTTTCACCTAGTTCCAAGTGGAATCTCAAAATTAATTTCAAATATGGATTGTAGAGCATGTTACAAGATTTCCAAAATTTCCAAGAACTCTCCAAGATCATTTATGGTTAGGGGGAATCGAAGAAAAGAAAATGGCCATTTCTCACTTTTGTCCATGGCATTTTTCACATTGATACAAGTTGCAAATCTGTCCTAAGCATGCTTGTACTTGTTTTACAGGTTCTAATCCTTTATACACTCCAAAATTGAATTCAAATACAACGGTTAATGGCATTGTTTTTATCTTTGAAGCTTTGTACAAAGGTTTAATCCAAAAATGGCATAAAGGTTACAATGCTACTTTGATAAAGCATACTTTTAGCAATTTTGTTTATCTTGAGCATTGAACCTGATCTTTGGTTGTAAACAAGATCTATGAACATCAGGAAAAGTGTACCAACCCTCTACATCCCACGAGCTAGCAAGTACAGCCTTTGCCTTTGTCACTTCAACTTTTGCTTCAAAAGCAAGTAAGCTTGCAAAAAGTCCATAGCTCAACTATCTGATAAAACCAAGTCTTGGCATCATTTGAAACAAGTTCAGCATATTGTAACAAGTCAATACACGATCTCATAGCATTGCAAACACCCTCTAACACAGAAAACCCCATTTCTGCCCAAAACAGGGCAATCTCTGCAAATCACAAGCCAAAACATATTTCACTCGTGTGTTTTGCTTTGAACCACTTCAAATACATTCCATACATCACACCTAAGCTGTCCAGGCCCTTATCTTGTAACTGTAACCTCTGTTTCAAGGATCACCATTTTCATTTTGAAGCTTTGCAGGTTGACTTCTACAAGGAGATTCAAGCCACTTCAAAGCAAGCTGAGCATTGGGAAAGGTTGAGGGAACTTCAAGCAAGCTTACACAACCTTCAGGCCTCACTCAAAGTTGCTAAATTGCCATAACCAAACTCAACTAGAACAAGGTAATTTTCAAAGTTCTATCTCCTTATTTAGGCATCATTAGGCTTAGGTTTGTGAAGCAAAAATGTAGTCCTTAAGTTCCTTGAGCTATACATATGCGTAGATTTCATTTATATTAACTGAGCTAGGAGTATTTGATAGTTGAAGTTACTGAAAAAACTAGGTTAGAATTTAGGGCCATTGAAATTCTCCCTGGTTTCTTAGAGTTAGATCAAGTTTTTTATATCATTGAAATCGTGTGATCATGAGCTACATTTTTCATGTTATAAGTTTTTGATTTTATGCAAAGAATAGCAAGAACAAGATTCAAGCACAGAACGCGCATTTTTGGACGAAGGCAGAGGTCAGGGATGAAGTGTGTATGGGCCTGGCACGCTTGAGCCTGTTTCTTTTGGCACCCCCTTTTACTTTTTGCACCCCTTTGGCCCATTTGCTATATTTTATGTATTTTTTCATTTCTTTTATATTTTCTGACTTTATTCATTTTTTCTAAATATTTAAAAATCCCAAAAAATATTTTCTTAATTTTTTCATTTTATTTTATATTTTTTATTATTTTTTTTGACATAAAAATAGTTTATTAGGTTAATATAATTTATTTTCTTAAATAAACTTGCAAATAATATAAAAATACCATACTTTTTTTTTAATTATTTATACACTTAAAATAATATTTTCATACATATTTCAATTTTTTAAAATTTTGTATATATTATTATTATTTTTCCTTATACATAAATGAAATAAATAAACAATATAGCATATATTTTCTATTAAACAAAAATTAGGGTTTTCACCCTTTCAAAAAATAATCATTTTATTTTTTCTTATTTTTTAAAGACTTAAATAAACTTATTTTCTCATGCATAAAACAAAAACAAAATCATTTTTTGCATATTTACATTTTGTTGCATATTTAAATATTTGCTTATTTATTTATTTGTATAAATTCAATTGGGTTGTAATAGTAAATTAGGGTTTTATTTTTGTGTAATATCCCCCTATTCAAAACTTGTACCCCCCTCCCCATAATGTTGTTGTAATAGTCTAGATTTATTTTACGCATTTTATTGCTTTCATATACCATGATAGTAAACTAGGGTTTTGTATGCAAAGACCAAAAATCAAAACAAATAGCATGACTTAATACAAGACAAGAAATGCATGAAAAATGACAACACATTGCACACAAGCACCCCTAGGGTTTCATCCACTTTGTTGCCTTAAAATGGCCATGGTATGCATGCTAGGTATCTTGTCAAAACAATATAAAGAAAAAGATCATAGTCCCTCGATGACGCCAGACAAGTTGCCTAAAACAAATGATCTTAGTCCCTAAAACTTGCTAAGATACTTGGTACCATTGCTATCATGGTCATACGATGACCCACGCCCGTCCCATTTAACATCCAAAGATAAGGTTGTTTACCAATTGCAATGGTAAAACAACAATGTCAAAGGAATAAAAATATGTAGGAAAGACTTTTGAGTAGGGTAGACAACTCCTAGTTACTTGATCTCTTGCAAACCATCCTTGCTATTTTCAAAAACACACACACAATTTCAAAACATTTTCCAAACAACTTTCAAACATTGAAACATTTTTCAAAAGATAAACACCTTTGTATACATTCAAACAAGAATCATTACAAAGGTTGCCTAAACGATGGCCTCTTTTCAAAATACTTTCAAAACCACACACAAAAGCACCATTTCAAACAGTTGAAAAAGCAAAGCAAGTGATCTAAAACAAGTAACTAAGAGCCCATGGAAAACCATGGATGAAAACGGTGCTAGCACCTTCCCTTTTCATAATCTACCCCCCGAACCTAAAAACAATCTCAAAGGTCTTTTATGTGCTTTTTTACCTTTCCTTTTGGATAAAATAAAAGTCGATGGCGACTCTTGCTAAACCGAAACATTTGCGAACACAAACGCAAAACCTCAAGTCAGTTCTCCCACCACATCACAGAACTGGCGACTCTGCTGGGGAGTATTCTAAAAGTGGGGTTACCTTAGGGTTTTAGATCACCTTTACATGCTTATCTTGCTTGACTTGTTTGCTTTACACTTTGGTTTTATTGTTTGGGTTTGAATCCTCTACCCGGATTTGGGAAACATTCATAGGTAAATAGCAATACATTGTGGAAACTGTGCGGGGTATACCGACATGGTTGAAGCAATAGCTATATTAGTGCGACATATTTGTGGGTACCGGTAGCCTTTGAGTCAATCAAAGAGAATATGGGGTCGCTGAGTGATGTCATAAAGCACTAATGGACTTTTAGAACCTTTACTTGACCAACTTGGCCTTTTAGGATGTGGTGAGATGACCGGCTTTGGTGCAGTCCGAAGTTGGTAGATACTTGATACTACACTCATTGAGGGTTGTTTTCTTGGAATATTTTGGTCACCAGTAAAGTGGCTAAACTGAAACAATGAACACAGAAAATAATCTAATGATATTGAGCTCCTTAGAACCCGTTTACTATTTCTAGGACAGGTTGAGCCAACTAAACTTCAAGAGGGTACTTACCTATGAAACCCCATGCAAGCCTGAAACTAAGAACTTGTGTGATTTGTTTATACACATATACTTGTGCATAACATCATGGACATCATAAAGCATCATATGCATCCACTAACCATTTCAAGGATTTTGGATCTTCATCTTTGTTCCTATTTTGTAGGTAATGGATTCACTTCGCAGGAAAACTATCCAAGTCAACCTTGTAAGAATTCCTCCTCAACTCAAGGAGCTATCTTTAAGGATTCCTGAGAATTCTCCATTCACCGAGAGGCATGGTCGTCTTCTCAACTTAGTCAACACCAACACTGAGGAAGATATGGTGAAAGTTCTCTTCCAGTTCTTTGACCCCCTACACCATTGTTTTACATTTCTTGACTACCAGCTTGTGCCTACTTTGGAGGAATTTTATCAACTCTTGAGGATTCCTATTCTCCATCAACTACCTTTCAACGGTACAGAAAGAGATCCAAATCCTGAAGATGTTGCTCAAGCCCTACACTTGTAACCATCTGATATCATAGGCCATTGGGAAACTAGAAGTGGTGTCAAAGGCTTCTTGTCAAAGTTCTTGTTTGAGAAGGCCCAAAGCTGCTGGAATTCATTAGAATTACAAGCTTTTGAGGAGATTGTAGCTCTTCTCATCTATGGGATGGTCTTGTTCCCAAACCCTGACCAGCTTATAGATGTGAATGCTGTCAAAATCTTCATGGCTCGCAACCCGATGCCTACATTACTTGGGGATATCCTCCACTCTTTTCACACTCGTACAATGAGGAAAAGAGGTGTTCTCATGTGCTGCACTCCTCTACTGGCAAGATGGTTTATTTCTCATCTTCCCCAATCAGTTTTGAAGAATGAGCAAGGTTTGAGGTGGTCACAATGATTGATGACTCTTACACATTCAGATATTCATTGGTGTTCTCGATCAAAAGAGAATGTCATCATCATTGACCGTTGTGGAGAATTTCCTAATGTCCCTCTACTTGGCATTAGGGGAGGCATTACCTACAACCCTTGTTTGGCTTTGAGACAGTTTGGGTATGCCCGAAGGGATGGCCCACATGACATGCTGATTCCAGATTTGGTTTTTGACTTCGACAACGACGATCAAGGACTTCGACAAAGGTTCATCCGAGCTTAGAGGATGCCCAACAAGGTGGACAGTAAGACCTTAGGACACAAGAATTCATTCCCTCTTGAGCCTTACCTCAAGTGGGTACGAACCCACGCCCAAAGTCTTATGATGCCTTACCCCTACATTCTCCCTGTGATTATAGAGCCTGTTTTGGAAGGAGAGGTTCCATACACCCTCCTACATCCTGACATGCCAACATCACTCGAAGACTTACAAAGGAGTTGCATATAGCTCAAGGGAGAGCGTGATACTTTCGAAGCCCAATTCTACGCAAGCGAGAAGAAGGTTTTGGAACTCACTCGTCAACTTCATGAAGAGCAGACTCTCAACACCTACATTGCGCCAAAGAGGATGCGCAACGTCTTTTTATCTTAGAAATTTGTATTATCTTACCCCAGGGGCATTGATGTAAACAAATTCTATTTTTATAACGTTTTTTCTTTTTTGTTTGACACAAATTTGAATTTTCAAATCCTTGAAAACATCGCATGAATACATATCATTCATTATAAGCATAAACATGCCTTTGCTACAAGTCTCCTTATCTCCCTACTATTTATTTCAGTAGAGATGGCCCTAGAACAGACTATCAAGGACATCCAGTTTCAAAACGCTCAACTTCGATATATGTTCTTGAACTTATCCAAGGGACAAGAAGAGGTCAAGGCGCTCCTCACCAGAGGCATGATCATGGGAAATCCTGGGGACGACAGAGATGACAAGTTGGAAAGGCTATGAATTGAAATGGCAACAATGAAAGTCCAGATGATGGGACAACTGGTGGGCCAGATGGCTTTTATTCAAAACCTGTCTCAAGGACAAGAAGAGCTAAGGGTCCTCATCAACAGGCTTCATCGGGATGGATGTAACCAAATGGGGAAAACAATTAGGGTTGAGGATCTAGTCATCATCCAGCCTCCCTTGAGACAAGAAGCCGAGAGAAGACCTCCCCAGTTGGCTTCAAGATCACGAGCCCAACAACAACCTCTCCAATGTCAAGAGGGTAATCGGCGTAGGCGAAATACATCTGAAAAGCGCTTCAATGAGATTAACATGTCATTATCTCAAGTGCTGCAACGCTTGTTGGAAGTTAAGCTGATTGTATTAAGGGGCCCCCCTCGGAATCCCAACACAGCCTCTCCAAGGTACAATCCGGATGCAAGATGTATGTATCACTCCAACAGTCTTGGACATGACACTGATAGTTGTTGGGAATTGAGAAACAAAATTCAAGATCTGATTAAAGAAACAAGACTGGAGTTTACACAAGATGGCCAGATGAAAATATTCCGCTGAGGGCTCTCCACCTAAAATGACAAGTTCGAACAAAGAGGCTTCTGTTAATTTTGAAATTCCAGTTGTAATTTCTTTTGTTTTTCAAACAATTATCTATTAATGTCAAACTCTATTTCATTAATACATTGCATATGTTTGTCTTGAATTCATCTTTTCGTTTTCATTATATTTAAACTTTGCTTTTTATTCTTCTTATGACATTTAACTCTTGCTAAAAGTTACAAACCTTTATAGGGAGGATGATGAAAACAATGCCATAATCTCATACAGTATGCTTTTGAGCGGACCTTGCTGACGATATACAGGCGTTCCTTCAAATCCTAAACACTGGAGTTATAAGGAAGATAATCCCTAGTCAACCCCTTCGAGCCAAAGAAGTAGGAATTTTCTTTTTCACACAAAATGAAACCTTCAATCAAAACTCGTGGCAGGGTAGTCTCTTAGTTAATTCAAATGCATGTTTAGCCGTAAACTCTCATCTCGTAAATACAACGAATGACATCAAAACATTCCTCTGGAATCAAAAGACGGTGATGGTTCCCTATCACATAGGCAGACATAGTCTCTCAAAAAAAGAAAGAAAAAGAAAATCCCACTAAGTCAAAACCTATAAAGGAGACTTAAGAAAAAAACTGGGGCATCCCGTTGACCGTAATCTCAAAACAAGAACAGTCAGGCAAAAATTAGGGACAACAAATCAAAAGAAAGAGGTTACTATGAATCCTCAACAACATGAAAATAATGTTGCAAAAAATGACTGCCTTCCGACAAACTTAACTTGTCTGAACCATCACCAAAACGTCATTCCAGACTCAATTGGAGTTCAAACGCACAATTAACTGAGTTTAGGACCGAAGAATATCACGAAGAGCGGGTGGGTACAAATATACTTTGAGCCTTTATCCTTTGTTTCTTAAACCGTGAACCAAGCCACGTTACAACCCTTCAAAAGTCCTAATTGAAGCATGGGTTAGTTCGAAAGCATACTGTTACAAAAGGTATCCTGACTCCTGTGAGGCTTTGCTCTAAATCCTGAGTTGAATTTTTCTTACAAAAGTTTTCTGCTAAAAAGAGCATTTCAAGACAAGCATAAACTTTGTATTATTTGAATATCATTGTTTGCATATGGCTATTTGTTTGGCAGCGGAGAAATTCACACAACGAATATCCAATGAATGAAGAGCTCTCTCAGTGAACAAAGTCACTTCAAGCGGGATGACATTTCCATTGCAAAAATCTCCTACCAATAAGGGGACATGACATGTCATTGTCCAACACACCTGGGGCAGTCCAGTCAAGATTTCAAGAAATCTCTCAAAGTGCAGAGTAACCAGGGGAAAGTCTCCATCCCCGTCACTTGGGGCATTGAACGTCAATCCCAACAAAGGGTTGCATACAGTCAAACATTTCCTGGCAAAGCCATAAACACTCGCTATTAGGGGCAGTGACGAATCTCCCCAAAATCCTTCTCATAAAATGACTCTCAGCCAGAGTTTCAATCTTTGATAACCTCTTGCCAACTAAGTCGACCTCAAGAATCCCCGAGGATTTTTCCCCATTGAAGTCGTCAGAATTTTCACTATCAGAAACAAAGAATTCAACTCTTTTCTCCAGCACGAATTCGGGATTTATTTTCCCCAGCGAGAGATCATCTTGAAAACATTACATATCCGTACATCAGGACATCATACAACGCAATCTCATTTATTTTGAGAACATCATTGTTTGATATATGTCATGCAACTAACCTTTACCTTTCAGGAAAGATGCAATCAAATTCTCACAAAATTCAAGCTATGAAGCCTGGACCACGACCAGATAGTAGTTCATCCAACTTTCCTCTTCAACAAAGAGGATTTCTCAGTAGAATAACGGACGATCAAAGTTCCCAAAATTCAACAAAGAGGATTCCTCAGAAGAATAACAGACTATCAAAGTTCCCAAAATTCAACAGCAATGATTCCTCAGTAGAATAACGGACGACCAAAGTTCCCAAAATTCAACAGAAATGTTTCCTCAGAAGAATAACGGACGACCAAATTTGCCTAAATTCAACAGAAATGTTTCCCCAGAAGAATAACGGACGATCAAAGTTCCCAAAATTCAACAAAGATGTTTCTTCAGAAGAATAACGGACGACCAAAGTTCCCAAAATTCAACAAAGATATTTCCTCAGTAGAATAACGGACGATCAAAGTTCCCAAAATTCAACAGAGATGTTTCCTAAGAAGAATAACGGACGACCAAAGTTCCCAAAGTTCAACAGAAATGTTTCCTCAGAAGAATAACGGACGACCAAAGTTCCCAAAATTCAACAGAAATGTTTCCTCAGAAGAATAACGGACGACCAAAGTTCCCAAAATTCAACAGAAATGTTTCCCCAGAAGAATAATGGACGACCAAAGTTCCCAAAATTCAACAGAGATGTTTCCTCAGAAGAATAACGGACGACCAAAGCTCCTAAAATTCGATAGAGATGGTACCCCGGTAGAATAACGGACGACTGAAGCTCCTAAAATTCTATTTCTCTCAAGACAAAGATTAACATTTCCCAGCGGAGTCCTCCTCAAACAACGAAACAGGAATCCCAGTTGGAAACATTCTAAGCAAAGTTTAAAGATACACATACTCTTCAACTGCAGTCTAGGATTTAACGGTCCCCCGACATCTGTTGAAGATTTTCCAAGACTTTCGCCTGGTTTAGTTAAATCGATTCTAAGAGTTTTCTGATTCTTATCCAGTCAAAGTTAATTCAAGACCTTCTCCGGTTCAGTCAGATCGACACTAAGATCTCCCTGATTCTTTTTCCAGTTGAAGATTTTCCAAGACTTTCGTCTGGTTCAGTTAAATCGATTCTAAGAGTTTTCTGATTCTTATCCAGTCAAAGTTAATTCAAGACCTTCTCTGGTCCAATCAGATCGACACTAAGATCTCCCTGATTCTTTTTCCAGTTGAAGATTTTCCAAGACTTTCGCCTGGTTCAGTTAAATCGATTCTAAGAGTTTTCTAATTCTTATCCAGTCAAAGTTAATTCAAGACCTTCTCTGGTTCAGTCAGATTGACACTAAGATCTCCCTGATTCTTATTCCAGTTGAAGTTTTTCCAAGACCTTCTCTGGTTAAATCAGATCGACACTAAGATCTCCCTGATTCTTATTCCAGTTGAAGCTTTTCTAAGACCTTCTCTGGTTCAGTCAGATCGACACTAAGATCTCCCTGATTCTTATTCCAGTTGAAGTTTTTCCAAGACTTTCGTCTGGTTTAGTTAAATCGATTCTAAGATTTTTCTGATTCTTATCTAGTCAAAGTTAATTCAAGACCTTCTCTGGTTCAGTCAGATTGACACTAAGATCTCCCTGATTCTTATTCCAGTTGAAGATATTCCAGATTTTCTGTTTCGGATAAATCTCTCAACGATTTATTCTGATTCATTTCCGAACTTTTGCTGTTTCAGATAAATCTCCCATTGGTTTATTTTAGTTCATTCTCTGTTCATATCTAGTTCAAACTTTCCGTCAACAATCACTTTTGAATGGCATCTTTAAGCCCACTTCCATGAGCAATCCCCTGCAGTACATCAGGTAGGTCCCGAGCGGAGCTAAAACCATTGAAATACATATACCCGGCGGAGTTATAATTTCAAACCCTTGATTCCCATCAGAGTTTAAACCTTGAACCCCCAATCCCCAACGGAGTAAAAAACTTTGAACTACAGACCCTCGGCGGAGATGAAACCTTCTTCCCCAGTCAAGTCAAGATTTCTAACTATCAATCCCCAGCAGGAGCCATTCAATTTTTCTCAAATTCCCCAGCAAGTTATCTTGAAGTCTGAGAATCAACCAGATAACAATTAACTTTTATCCCCAACCTAGGATAACTCCCTAGTAGAGTGGCATACGACCCAAACTCCTGAACTTTTTCCAAACAAGAATAAGCTTTTCCCCCAGAGTTCTGAACTTACTCTCCAGCAGTAAGCCTTCTTCCCCACAGAGTTCTTACTCCCCAACAGAATGAAGATTCTCATTCTTGATTCCCCAGTGAAGTTGTCAGAGTCTTCATTACTCCCTAGCATGAATTTGTCAGAATTTTGTTCCCCTGCAGATCGAAGATTCTCATTCTTGGTTCCCCGCAGAAATCATCAGAGTTTCCCCTATTCCCCAGCCGAGTAAGGATTCTCATTGTTTAATCCCCAGTAGAAGTCTTCAAAGTTCTCTGGATTTCCCAAGCAGGTTTCTCAAGCAGTTTGACATTACTCTCACAACAGATTTTGTCAATATTCCAACTTCAAGACATGAAGGATTCTCACATCCCCACAGAAGTTGTCAAGGATTTATTTTCCCCGGCAGTAGTCGAAGATTTTGTCATCCCCAACAGTCACCAAGGATTTCTCATCCTCAACAATCAAAGATTTTGAATCTCCAGCAGTGGTCAAGGATTTATTTTCCCCGGTAGCAGTCAAAGATTTCATTATCTCCAGCTATCAAGGATTTATTTTCCTCAGCAATACAGCGAATCAGCTTACATGCACATACATTACATTCATATATCATAAACATTGATAAAACACATTTTATTGCATCATACATTTCATGCAACATAACTTTGTGTTTCAGCTAACATTTTACCCTTTTCGGGATAAGATTAACAACTATCTTTAACAAATATTCAAAGATTTCAGATACAATACGGATACACTCCAGACACGAAAGTCATTCTGTTACTCATTCAGATCTCTTATTCAGATACAGTACGGATACACTCCAGACACGGAAGTCATTTTGTTACTCATTCAGATCTCTTATTCAGATACAGTACGAATACACTCCAGATACGGAAGTCATTCTGTTACTCATTCAGATCTCTTATTCAGATACAGTACGGATACACTCTAGACATGGAAGTCATTCTGTTACTCATTCAGATCTCTTATTCAGATACAGTACGGATACACTCCAGACACAAAAGTCATTCTGTTACTCATTCAGATCTCTTATTCAGATATAGTACGGATACACTCCAGACACGGAAGTCATTCTATTACTCATTCAGAATTCAAAGTCATGATACAGTACGGATACACTCCAGACACGAAAGTCATTCTGTTACTCATTCAGACCTCAACTTCAGATACAGTCCAGATACGCTCCAAACACGGTTGCCATTCTGTTACTCATTCTGATTTTCCCCAGTTCAGATACACTCCAAACATGGAAGTCATTCTGTCACCTATTCAAGATACAGTCCAGATATGCTCCAGACACGGTTTCCATTCTGTTACTCATTCTGATTTTCCCCATTTCAGATACACTCCAAACATGCAAGTCATTCTGTCACCTATTCAAGATACAGTCCAGATACACTCTAGACACGGTTGCCATTCTGTCACTCATTCTGATTTTCCTCAGTTCATATACACTCCAAACATGGAAGTCATTTTATCACCTATTCAAGATACAGTCCAGATACGCTCCAGACACGGATGCCATTCTGTCTCTTATTCAAATTTCAGATTCAGATACAATACGGATACACTCCAGACACGAAAGTCATTATGTTACTCATTCAGATCTCTTATTCAGATACAGTACGGATACACTCCAAACACAGAAGTTATTATGTTATTCATTCAAGAATCAAATACAGTTACAGCTCGGATACGCTCCATACACGGACGCCATTCCATTGTTCATACAGATTCAGTCTCCAGATACAGTTCAGATACGTTCCAGACACGGATACCATTCTGATACTTATTCTTTTGACTTATAACATACAGTTCAACAAACATTATTGGATGGCATCTACAAGCCCATCTCCGACAAGATTTTGTCATATCTCCAAATGGCATCTTTAATCCCATTTCCTCAAACTAAACTTTGACGAGTGCAAATTTACGGGCACTCTAGTGTCCAATCATCTTTTACCTTCGAGTCACGAACGACAAAATTCACCAATCTAACTCTTCAGGTTCAAGAAGATTGAACAGGGGCAACTGTTTTACCCTAAAATTTGCCCTCTCATTTTATCAAGATTCTCCTCACAAGACTTTTTGGACTCAAGACCAGATTAGGGTTTGCTCAGCTCAAGACCTCTCCTTGCACTGATGACCTGAAATTAGGGTTTGAGTTTGCACAGAGATTTTTGGACTTTCAATGCTCAATGTGACTTTCATACTTCATGTTGGACTCCTAAGATTGCTCATACCAAGTTTCAAGCCTTGAATCACATTTTTGCCCAATCAATTGGACAGTTGACCTAAAAATCAGTTGTATTGGGGGAAAAGTCAACCATGGCCAATTTACAGTCAAACCTCATAATTTTTTATCCACATCAACATTATAGACTCATATGAATCATTTGATCAATTTTGGACCACAACTCCTCAAGAAACTTGATCAGATCATCAAAAGGGCAAAATGGTCAAAATTAGGGTTTTGACTGTAGAAGGGCAATTTCTGATTTTTCACCTAGCCAATGGCCAATTGGGTTCAAGCATGGTTTCAAGGACTCAATGGCACCATCTTGACCTAATCACAAGGTTCAAAAGATCTCAAATGTATTAGATTGACAGATGAATTTTCCAGTCAACTGATCAAAAATCAATTGTACACTGAAAAGTCAAACTTTGGCTTTTTGGTCAAAATCAAGTGCCAAGGGTCATATTTCATCAAGATGTGTCAAAACATGAAACTTGTTCACCAAGAAACCTAATTTTGAAAATTAGGGTTTAAGTTTGAAATTTTTCATAACTTAGAAATTTTCTAAGTTATGAAATTTTCTTATTTTTTCCCAACTTTTCCCAACTTTTTCACCATGATGCAATTGGATTCAAACAAAACTTCCAACATGAAAGTTGTATTCATCCACAAAATATACAACTTTGATGCACAAAGTTTTCCCAAAATATGCTTAGATCTCAAGTTATGATTTTGTGAATAGGGGTCCAAAAACTTTTTTAACTTGGTGAAATTTTGCCCTAGTTTAGGCAGATTTTTGACCTAACTTCATGGTAACTTTTCACCTAGTTCCAAGTGGAATCTCAAAATTAATTTCAAATATGGATTGTAGAGCATGTTACAAGATTTCCAAAATTTCCAAGAACTCTCCAAGATCATTTATGGTTAGGGGGAATCGAAGAAAAGAAAATGGCCATTTCTCACTTTTGTCCATGGCATTTTTCACATTGATACAAGTTGCAAATCTGTCCTAAGCATGCTTGTACTTGTTTTACAGGTTCTAATCCTTTATACACTCCAAAATTGAATTCAAATACAACGGTTAATGGCATTGTTTTTATCTTTGAAGCTTTGTACAAAGGTTTAATCCAAAAATGGCATAAAGGTTACAATGCTACTTTGATAAAGCATACTTTTAGCAATTTTGTTTATCTTGAGCATTGAACCTGATCTTTGGTTGTAAACAAGATCTATGAACATCAGGAAAAGTGTACCAACCCTCTACATCCCACGAGCTAGCAAGTACAGCCTTTGCCTTTGTCACTTCAACTTTTGCTTCAAAAGCAAGTAAGCTTGCAAAAAGTCCATAGCTCAACTATCTGATAAAACCAAGTCTTGGCATCATTTGAAACAAGTTCAGCATATTGTAACAAGTCAATACACGATCTCATAGCATTGCAAACACCCTCTAACACAGAAAACCCCATTTCTGCCCAAAACAGGGCAATCTCTGCAAATCACAAGCCAAAACATATTTCACTCGTGCGTTTTGCTTTGAACCACTTCAAATACATTCCATACATCACACCTAAGCTGTCCAGACCCTTATCTTGTAACTGTAACCTCTGTTTCAAGGATCACCATTTTCATTTTGAAGCTTTGCAGGTTGACTTCTACAAGGAGATTCAAGCCACTTCAAAGCGAGCTGAGCATTGGGAAAGGTTGAGGGAACTTCAAGAAAGCTTACACAACCTTCAGGCCTCACTCAAAGTTGCTAAATTGCCATAACCAAACTCAACTAGAACAAGGTAATTTTCAAAGTTCTATCTCCTTATTTAGGCATCATTAGGCTTAGGTTTGTGAAGCAAAAATGTAGTCCTTAAGTTCCTTGAGCTATACATATGCGTAGATTTCATTTATATTAACTGAGCTAGGAGTATTTGATAGTTGAAGTTACTGAAAAAACTAGGTTAGAATTTAGGGCCATTGAAATTCTCCCTGGTTTCTTAGAGTTAGATCAAGTTTTTTATATCATTGAAATCGTGTGATCATGAGCTACATTTTTCATGTTATAAGTTTTTGATTTTATGCAAAGAATAGCAAGAACAAGATTCAAGCACAGAACGCGCATTTTTGGACGAAGGCAGAGGTCAGGGATGAAGTGTGTATGGGCCTGACACGCTTGAGCCTGTTTCTTTTGGCACCCCCTTTTACTTTTTGCACCCCCTTGGCCCATTTGCTATATTTTATGTATTTTTTCATTTCTTTTATATTTTCTGACTTTATTCATTTTTTCTAAATATTTAAAAATCCCAAAAAATATTTTCTTAATTTTTTCATTTTATTTTATTTTTTTTATTATTTTTTTTGACATAAAAATAGTTTATTAGGTTAATATAATTTATTTTCTTAAATAAACTTGCAAATAATATAAAAATACCATACATTTTTTATTTTTATTATTTATACACTTAAAATAATATTTTCATACATATTTCAATTCTTTAATATTTTGTATATATTATTATTATTTCTCCTTGTACATAAATGAAATAAATAAACAATATAGCATATATTTTCTATTAAACAAAAATTAGGGTTTTCACCCTTTCAAAAAATAAACTTATTTTCTCATGCATAAAACAAAAACAAAAACATTTTTTGCATATTTACATTTTGTTGCATATTTAAATATTTGCTTATTTATTTGTATAAATTCAATTGGGTTGTAATAGTAAATTAGGGTTTTATTTTTATGCAATATCCCCCTATTCAAAACTTGTATCCCCCTCCCCATAATGTTGTTGTAATAGTCTAGATTTATTTTATGCATTTTATTGCTTTCATATACTATGATAGTAAACTAGGGTTTTGTATGCAAAGACCAAAAATCAAAACAAATAGCATGACTTAATACAAGACAAGAAATGCATGAAAAATGACAACATATTGCACACAAGCACCCCTAGGGTTTCATCCACTTTGTTGCCTTAAAATGGCCATGGTATGCATGCTAGGTATCTTGGCAAAAAAATACAAACAAAAAGATCATAGTCCCTCGATGACGCTAGACAAGTTGCCTAAAACAAATGATCTTAGTCCCTAAAACTTGCTAAGATACTTGGTACCATTGCTATCATGGTCATACGATAGCCCACGCCCGTCCTGTTTAACATCCAAAGATAAGATTATTTACCAATTGCAATGGTAAAACAACAATGTCAAAGGAATAAAAATGTGTAGGAAAGACTTTTGAGTAGGGTAGACAACTCCTAGTTACTTGATCTCTTGAAAACCATCCTTGCTATTTTCAAAAACACACGGACAATTTCAAAACATTTTCCAAACAACTTTCAAACATTGAAACATTTTTCAAAAGACAAACACCTTTGTATACATTCAAACAAGAATCATTACAAAGGTTTCCTAAACGATGGCCTCTTTTCAAAATACTTTCAAAACCACACACAAAAGCACCATTTCAAACAATTGAAAAAGCAAAGCAAGTGATCTAAAACAAGTAACTAAGAGCCCATGGAAAACCATGGATGAAAAGGGTACTAGCACCTTTCCTTTTCATAATCTACCCCCTGAACCCAAAAACAATCTCAAAGGTCTTTCCTGTGCTTTTTTACCTTTCCTTTTGGATAAAATAAAAGTCGGTGGTGACTCTTGCTAAACCGAAACATTTGCGAACACAAACACAAAACCTCAAGTCAGTTTTCCCACCGCATCACACTAGGGTTTCACTCCTCATCAAGATGGTTGAAGTCCAATGGTCCCAAATGATTTCCATGGTCCTAATATGTTCTCAAGATCATCCATGTAAGGTTTCATGCCTTTCACAAGAAGTTTGCTCAATCAATTTCCCAAATGCCTGAAAATCGACTATACTAGGTCAAAAGTCAATTGTGGCCCACATAAAGTCAAACTTCAAGATTTTTGGTAAAAATCAACATTTTTAAGAGATATCCATCATTTTATCAAGGGTTGATCATGATTCCTCAAGTAATGACCCCAAATTCATCAAAACCCAAAAGTTGCTAAATTAAGGTTTCACAGGAAAAGTCAACCAAACTTTGACCATACATAACTTCTTCATAATTTATCAGAAATTTTCCATCCAAGGCTCATTTTGAAGAGGATGAAATTACCTACAATTCATCTTCATCCCATAAGTTCAAAATATGCACTCATCAAAAGATATGAATTTCCACATTATAGGTCCTTTTGAAAAGTCAACAAAAACACTTTTTGGGTCAAAGCTTCTTACATGAACATGGAAGACTCAATTGAGATGAAACCAAAAGGGTTGTTTAGGGGACATCCTAAGCTTTCTAAAAAGTCTGAGAACACCCTCTTAGGGTTAAAACTGAGGGAGATATGTATTGTAAAAGTTGACCAATTTTTGGAAATGTGCATGAAGTCATCGACCAGATAGTGGTATATCTCAAATTCAAGCTATGAAGCCCGGAAATCGACCGGATAATATCTTAATTTCTCCAAAATACTACGAATCCTGGAATCGACCAGATAGTGGTATATCTCAAATTTAAGCTATGAAGCCCGAAAATCAACCGGATAATATCTTAATTTCTCCAAATTACTGAAGCCTAGGACACGACCAGATAATGGTATGAGACGCTGTGAAGTCTGGAGCACGACCAGATAATAGAAAGAGACACTGTGAAACCTGGAGCACGACCAGATAACAGTATAAGGTACTGCGAAGCTTAGAATCTGACCAGATAGCAGTTTACTCGACCAATTACTATTGAAGCCTGGAAACGACCGGATGTTAGTATGCCTTAAATTCAAGTTGAAACCCGGATGCGACCGGATAACCACTTAATTCCTTCTGAAGCCTGGAGCACGACCAGATAACAGTTTCTGATATTGCAAAGCCTGGAGCACGACCAGATAGCAAGTTTATCTCATCTCCCCAGTAAGTCACTGTAAAACCTGGAGCACGACCAGATAGCAATCAGTCTTATTATCCTCGGCAAATCACTGTAAGGCCTGGAGCACGACCAGATAGCAGTTCATTTTCATCTCCTAGACTAAGATATGATTCCCCAGTAGAGTAACAGACAACTGAAGTTCCTAAAATTCCATTTCTCCCAAGACAGAGACCAACATTCCTCAGCAGATTCCTCCTCAACGACAGGAACAGGAATTCTCATAAAAGGAATATCTCGGGAAATCAACATCCTCTAGATGGCATCTTTAAGCCCATCTCCGACGATTATCCTTCATATCTTCCGGATGGCATCTTTAAGCACATCTCCAGTGACCTTCCTTCATCTCCTCCACATGGCATCTGTAAGCCCATTCCCGATACTACCTACACATTCCAGCACCATCTCAGACGAGTGCAAATTTCTGGGCACTCTAGTGTTCAATCATCTTCCACCTTCAGATTATGAAAGGCAGACAGCCAATCTACATCCTCAGGTTTAAGAAGATTGAACAGGGGCAGCTGTTGTACCCCAAAATTTTCCCTCTCATTTCACTCAAGACATTCCTCTAGAGGTCCTCAATTGCTCAAGGATGACTAAGGATTGACCAGACAAATCCTCCTCCTAAGGCAACAAGCTTCAAACTAGGGTTTCACTCCTCATCAAGATGGTTGAAGTCCAATGGTCCCAAATTCTTTCCATGGTCCCAATATGTTCTCAAGATCATCCATGTCAATTTCATGCCTTTCACAAGAAGTTTGCTCAGTCAATTGCCCAAATGCCTGAAAATCGACTCTACAAGGTCAAAAGTCAAATGTGGCCCACATATAGTCAAACTTCAAGATTTTTGGTAAACATCAACATTTTGAAGAGATATCCATCATTTGATCAATGGTTGACCATAATTTCTCAAGAAATGACCCCAAATTCATCAAAACCCAAAATTTGCTAAATTAGGGTTTCATAGGAAAAGTCAACCAAATTTTGACCAGGCATAACTTCTTTATAATTTATCAGAAATTTTCCATCTAAGTCTCATTTTGAAGAGGATGAAATTACCTACAATTCATATTCATCCCATAAGTTCAAAATATGCACTCATCAAAAGATATGAATTTCTAGATTATATGTCCTTTTGAAAAGTCAACAAAAACACTTTTTGGGTCAAAGCTTCTTACATGAACATGGAAGACCCAATTGAGATGAAACCAAAAGGGTTGTTTAAGGGACATCCTAAGCTTTCTAAAAAGTCCAAGAACACCCTCTTAGGGTTAAAATTGAGGGAGATATGTATTGTCAAAGTTGACCAATTCTTGGAAATGTGCATGAAGTCAACATTGATCAAAATGACTTGTTTTTTCCAAATGGGCCCATGTTTTATTGTTTAAAACTTGTTCCTAATATGACCCACGACCCCTGAGCTTATCCACCTATTATTTTATTATTTTTATTATTTATTTTGATTTTTTATCCATTTAAATCAAAATAAATCAATTTAAATAGTAGAATAATCAAATAAAATCAAAGATTTGATTTTATGAGCATATTATGAGTCCATGAACAGCTAGCAAATCAAAAAATTCGTGCAAGAGTTAATTGATTGGAAAAGATCTTAATTTGGTCTATTTTGGAAACAAATTATACAAGGTAAAGAATGAAATCAAATCTCCATAATTTGCAAAGATATGATCAGTTTTTGTTGACCTAAATCATTCTATGATATATACACATCATTTCCAAAGCATAAGGAAGGTTTTGGTCGTGAAAACATGAGAACAAAACTCAATTTTTTGTCAAAAAAGTGCAGGTCGGTTTTGATTCCATAGGCCGTTTCAAGTAATTCCAAAGCCAACAATTTGTTCTTGGACGTGTTCTGAAGCTATTCCAATCATCCTCAAGGCCAAAAACATCAAGAATCGTGCCCTTACAGTACCACGGTTTGCAAATTTTTCTCAAACTCGAATTTATTGATTTACCCATTATAAACTTGTTTTGATCACATATCCAAGCTTGTTATCATATTTGCATTGTTTCTGGATGGTTTAATCTGAGTTCAAATGCAGGAATGGCACGGCGCCATTGTTATGGTTTTAAGGTCCCAAATTGGGGACTCTCTGTAGAGGCGAAATTAGACCAAATTATGGATACCAATTAACTCAGGGTGTGATCTGCAACTGATCTATTCCTTTGGTTTTGATTTATCTTGCTTGTATTATTTTTTTGAATCTTGCAGGGATGTAGCTACGAATAAAAATTGTCACTATAGCCTTTAGTGACAGTTTTGTCCGTAGGTAAAAGCTGATATCAAAAACAACAATTATGGGGAAGAAGACAAGAGGTGGCAGCACACCATTGGCCCATTTGAAATTGGCGCGTGTTTCTGGGCAAGGCACTTTATTTCCTTTATATTTTATCTATGTTATTATATGTACAACTAACCATCCCAGCATAGATGGCAAAGACACAGGCGGTGAAGCAAAGGGTTCTGGGTTCGATCCCAGAATTTCACGTTTTCATATTTTCCAATTTCTTTGTCTCAGATTCAGCGAGCCTCACCTTCAAAAAAGCCATCATGCATCCTCAAATCCACGTCATCAGATCATGTTCTGGCCATATCTAATGCCTCAAGCATGCAAGAGCATGGTGGACCTCCTGAAGGCCAGCTGCACTGAATCCCCACGTGGGAAAATGGGCCTATAATTATGGGCTTAACAATTCCATTATACACCCCCAAGTTGCTAACAACAATACAGACCCAATTTCTTTTCTTTTTTATTTTATTTCCTTTATTTTAATTATTTTATTAATCATTTTCTTTTACAAAAATAACACAAAAATCAGTTTTTTTATTAAATCAAAAATCATAAAAACATCAAAAATTATTTTTTCATAAAATATTTTATTTCTTTAATTAATTAGTTTACTCAAAATTAGGGAAATTTAATTCTTTTTTATAATTAAAATCACTTAGAATTAGGATTCAATTTGTACATAATCTAATTTTTCTCAAAAAATAACCTAAATTTTTTTCAACTAAATTTTTAGTTTTGCTAATTATTCTCGCATTTAATTCGCCGCGCGCATTTTTTAATTTCCTTTTTATTATTATTATTGTAACTGCTCTGAGTTTGTAATAGTAATTAGGGTTTTAAATTCCGCATCTTTATTTTCAGTCCAAGATAATTATGTATCTGCAAAAGCCTTGTAATAGCTAGGACTTTTAACTTTCCCGCATTTTATTTCCGCAAACTATAAACTGCTTAGATGTATGTTAATAGGATTGTATGGAAAGGCAAACTGAAAATTAAAACAGTAGAAAACCCTAAATGTGCAAAGATAAATTAACTGAAAACATACACTCGCACATGCTCACTCCTAGGGTTTACTCCACTCCGGTTGCCTTCAGTAAACGGTCATGAAGTATAGGGTTTGTTAGTGGGTTTCCTCTAGCCCCGAAAGATCTAAAATTACCCATTCGAATGTTGCCTCAGAAAAAGATATTTAAGGCTTTAGGATGATTACTAACATTCCCTAACATTGCTTTTGTGATCGTATTTGTCCCTTCGAATATCCCTAAAAAAAACTCCAACGACGATGCTGCCTATTTCTCAATAATGGGATAGCATTGTCTAAAAGGAAAACGAACAGACCTTTTTCGAGTAGGTAGATTAGTTCCTAGGTACTTTCTCAAACAAACAAAAACTTTTTTCACACCAACACTTTCCAAACAATGTTTTCAAAAACAACTTCGTAACACTCTTGAGGATAGAAACAAGGGTTAAAACGAAGTAAAACAAAACTTTTCAAAACAAGCACACACAAGCAATTTCAAAATGAGCAAGTACCTAAGAGCCCTTGGGAAACCACTGATAGAAAGGGTGATAACACCTTCCCTTTCTATAATCTACCCCCATACTCAGAAACATCTCAAAAAAGGTTTTTTCTGTTCTTTTTCCTTTTCATGATTGGATAAAATAAAAGTCGGTTGCGACTCTTGCTTATCGTGACATTAGCGAACAAAAAACTCAAACCAGTATTAACAGTCGGTTCTTCCACCGTATCACACTTCCAAATCTTTAACACAAAAACAACTGCAGCAAGTTCTAAATCATGCGTAGGATAGTTCTTTTCATGAGTCCTCAACTGCCTTGACGCATAAGCAACTACCTTTTCATTCTGCATAAGCGCACCTCCTAAATCCATCTTGGAAGCATCACAATATACCACAAAAGGTTCTTCTGGATTAGGTAATGTCAAAGTCGGAGCCGACGTCAATCTTTTCTTCAATTATGTAAAACTTTCTTCACACTGAATATCCCACACAAAAGCTCTACCTTTACAAGTCAACTTAGTCAAGGGAAGTGCCAACTTAGAAAAACCTTCAATAAACCTTCTATAATAACCAGCTAATCCCAAAAAGCTTCTAATCTTGGTAGCCGATTTTGGAGTTTCCCATTGCAACGCAACATCTACTTTAGATAGATCTATAACAATGTCACTACTTGAGATAACATGACCAAGAAAACTAATCTCCTTTAACCAAAATTCACACTTAGACAGCTTTGCATACAACTTCTTCTCTTTTAAAACTTACAATACTATTTTTAAGTGTTCTACATGCTCTTCTTCTGATTTAGAATAAATCAAAATGTCATCAATGAACACCACTACAAATCGATCCAAATAAGTATGAAAGATACGGTTCATGTACTCCATGAATACTCCCGGGACATTAGTAACACCGAAAGGCATCACCGAATACTCATAATGTCCATAACGAGTTCTGAAAGCCATCTTCTGGATATCTTCATCCTTCACTTTAATCTGATGATAACCCGACCTCAAATCAATCTTACTAAACACTCGAGCACTCACCAATTGATCCATCAAGTCTTCTATTCTCGGAAGCAGACACTTGTTCTTAATCGTCGCTTTATTCAAGTGTCTATAATCAACACAAAGTCTCATACTTTCATCTTTCTTCTTTACTAGCAACACTGGAGCTCCCAATGGCAATACACTTGGTCTTACAAATTTATTTTCAAGTAACTCTTCCAATTTCTTCTTTAGTTCTGACAATTCAGATGCAGACATCCTGTATGATGCCATAGAAATAGGTCTTGTACCAGGTGCAAGATCAATAACAAATTTGACTTCTCTCTGGCAGTACATCAGGAATTTCATTAGGGAAAAATTCAGGAAATTCACGCACCACTTGCAATTCCTCAATTATAGCTTGATTCTCGACAGTTAGCAACGTCATCAACAAGAACATCTGAGCCTCTTCTTGCATCAACTGCCTCAACTGTCTAGAAGACAACATACCAACTTCCTCCTCTTCAGGAGTAGAAAACCTCACAGACTTGTTATAACAGTTAATATGAACATAGTTATGCTCTGACCAGTTCATACTTAAGATCACATCTAACCCACTTAAAGGAAAAAAAACTAAATCAACGACAAAGTCTCTATCGAAGATCGACAACGGGAATTTTAAACACACAAAAGAAGTAGTCACTGATCCCTTAGCTGAAGTATCTACGACCATCTCTCCTTTCATAGAAGACAACACAAGACCCAATCTTTCAACACAATCAGCAGCAATAAAGCAATGAGTAGAAATGTTATCAATAATAGTAATTAAAGGAGTACTATTAATGAAACATGTACCTCTGATGAGTCTATCCTCATTAGCCGTCTGATTCTCAGCCAAAGTGAACACTTTTCCACTGTTTGCGCCTTCTTTGGTTTCTGACACTGACTACCAATGTGTCCTTCTTCACCACAGTTGAAGCAAATCATCTCTTTATGCTTGCACTCAGATATAACATGTCTAGTCTTACCACAACGGAAACACCTCTTCACCTCAGCAGTACACACGTTTCTCTTATGACCAGGTTTTCCACATTTGAAACAAACCACACCAGCAGGAGCATCTCCCCCACTAGTTCTCTGACCCTGAGAAACTTTCTGTTTACCTTTACTAGCTGGGGCATCGTAAGACTTACCACGGTTTTGTTGGTGCTTACCCCTCTTCTCATTGACAATCTTATAGTGAGAATTATTATCCTCTTCATAAATCCTGCAACTATCAATAAAATCAGCAAAGACACGAATCTTCTGGTATCCAGCTGCCTTCTTGATCTCTGGGCGCAACCTGTCTCAAACTTAATGCACTTTGAAAACTCAACATTTGCCTCGCTATAATGCGGGTAAAACTTAGCCAACTCAACAAACTTTGCATCATATTCAGTAACCGATATACTCCCTTGCTTTAGCTCAAGAAACTCAACTTCCTTCTTACCACAAACATCTTCAGGGAAATACTTCCTCGGAAATTCCCTACGAAACACAACCCAAGTGATATTTTCACCCGCAACCTCCAATTTCTGACAAGTCTCTAGCCACCAGTCATCAGCCTCAACTGCTAGCATATGAGTATCATACCGAACCTTCTGCGCTAGAGTGCAGTCCATCACACAGAAGATTTTATCAATCTCTTTCAACCAATCCAACGCTCCATCAGGATCATACTTACCCTTGAAGGTAGGCGGATTCTCCCTCTGGAAGATCGCCAAGCTACGAGATCCAACATCCTCGTTAGTGTTTGGTTGATTCTCCATAGCATACGCCATAACTTCCAAAGTAGCAGCAAGTGCAACATCATTCCTTCCAGCCATCTTAACTTATCACTTCAACATAAACAACAATTAGAACTCAAGTTAACAGTACTCGATTATTAGACAAAACTATGACTCGACAACTTGGTCGGACGGGCCGACCTGCTATGATACCACTAATGTAACACCCAATTTCTATCCAATGATTTATATAAAATCAGAGTTACAAAATTTCCACAACCAAATGAAATGCTACACTTTCAACTTGAAAACAACGAAATTCAATCACCTATAGTTCAGATACATAACACATAAAATTCCGATGAACCGATAATAATCTGTTTAATCTTTAAAAATAAAACAAATTTTATATTTAATCAGCATAATCACCATTTTCAACTCAAATGACATAACGTCTTTGTCCAACTGAAACCAACTTCAAATCAACAAGTACTTAATGAAAACAACTCAAAATTCAGCAACGAAAGTAAAATCAGCAATAAAGCAACAGACGTTCATCCCCCTGAGTGTTACGTATCAGAGCGACAACACCGACTCGAACCACTAAAGGTAAATAATCTTCACTCTGGATTACCTGCACGTTACCAATACGGGGTAACATTCAAACAGAAGGGGTGAGATATCGAACAATATAATAGGATGCATGATAAATAATATATTAGAATCAGGTCATACAAAATCGCCACTTCGCAACTCTTTAACAATATTTAACATAATTAATTCATCCATACAACAACTCAGGATGTAACATGAAATGCAACTTATTTTTATGGACATGCATGTGGTATCAATGGAGAAAATCTCACAACTTAATAATCTGCCAATTAATAGAGGCATCAACAAGGCATAAGCCTTCAACTTAATTTGCCAATCTAGGCCAACTTACCGAGTATCAGCTCCAACTTGATATGATATGTATGCGACAACAATATGAATGATGTAACAACAACAACAATAATTCAACAACAACTCAATACAATTCAACATTGGCCATAAGCCTACAACTTAATATCTGCCAATAATTAGAGGAATCTCAACAAAATTCATCATCACCTTCCAAATCTTAAATTATAACAAAGTATATAATACACTATATTAACCAAAATATTCTACGACGCCCTGCATAATTATTTAGGTAATTCGACTATTTACTGCTAGTCACTTATTAATTATATTATCTCTCCTGCTACTTACTTATTTTGACTAGAATTCATTAATCATCTAAGGATAGAATACCTTAAGAATTCTAATTATACTGAGAATGTTAAACTTAATTAAATAACTAAATAGCTCGCACAAAAGCGTTAAGGGATGAGAAAAGAGTATGTGCCCTTTAACGGGCACGAGAATAATAGTAGGGACATTAATAACGACGTGTACCCCTTGATATAATGGTCGTGCCTCTCGATACCTTCCCTTTATGCCTTTGTATCGGCTGACACCCCATACTTCTCGGCACATCGTGCAGCCTTGTACCGCTCGACACGACTACCTATTCCCTCGATGCACCTTGCAGCCTTGTGTCGCTCGACACCTAGCACCTGTGTTCCTTGACACATCTTGCAGCCTTATGCCGCTCGACGCAATTACCTGTGCTCCTCGGCCCGACGCGTCTTCACATTTTTGTACAGAATTCATCCCGTCTGTGATGAACGTTAACCTAGCCTTACGGTATTCTCTTCGACCGTTACTTTTCCGACCAACCGCACAGAATAACATAGCAACGGGTAACTATATCTCCTATTAACAGATTCATCAATTGTACATCACAGTCATGCATAAAATTCCTAGACGACCACAACGTGAAAACGGGCAACTTTTAAGAACAAGCCCAGAAAATCAACGCACAACAATCATATCCACGACCAAACCCCTACACAATATTCATCATAAACCCCATTATAAAGTCAGAACCCCACTCTTATCTTTGATTGAAGATCGCTCGACAGCTCTCCGACCGGAACCTCGCTTTGCCTCTTCTCCTTATTCCTCTTATCTACAACTTCTCACGGCCAATTTTTCCAACAACTCCTCAATTAACCCTATACTTTATTTAAATAAAATCTCACAATATTATTATTCTTAGTGGGCTTAACAACACCCCCTATATTTCTACTTCCAACCATTAAAATAGGCCCAACATAATTATTCTAGTATTCTACTAATTCTAATATTATTACTACTATTAATCAACTAATTAATTAACTAGTAATAATCTAACAATTTATACCAACAATTCACAACATCTCACAACTTCTACGAATAATTCGAATATAATTAGTTAAATAATTAATTAAATTAACGGGCGTTACACAATACACCGGTTACACCAACCTAAATTGGACGTTATCAACACAAGTCTAGATGTCACCCAAACAAAATATGATTATGTGTAGTTTGTTTGTGTGTGTGCATAGATGAGAGGTTGAAGATGATGAGCAATCTTTTTATGTATTTATAGTTTCATCGAATTGAAAATAGTGCATGTATGGAGTATTTATATGTGTGCAAGTTGGAGGAAAAAGGGGAACTTAAAAGTTGGAAAAAGAATGTAAAATTTCAAATAAAAATTGAAGCATGTGTTGACACATGTGTTGACTTATACGAGTTATGTGTTGACTCATTCTGATACATGTGTTGACACATACGAGTTATGTGTTAACTCATTCTGATACATGTGTTGTCGCATGTATGTCATGTGTTGACTCACTCTGAAACAGAACCTGTACGCTTTGAAATAGATCATCATGTGTCAACACATAAAGCATTTTTAGGTCGACACATAGAAATAGAAGCTAGAGGCTTTAATATTGATCCACATGTGTCAGCACATAAAACTATTTCTGTGTAGTAACTGATTTTTAATGCAAAGGTGCACATAATGACTCAAAGATACCGTCTAATATACATAAATGTCAAATTATGCTAAAATTATTCTAGTTTTGGCATCATACAAAACATCTAATGAGCAAGTACACTCACACACCAAACGCAAAAAAAAATATTAAAGTTATACTTGAGGGGTAAGAAACCTAAATCAAGAAATATCATTTATACTTAATTTTTGTACCTTTAAACTTTATATTTATAACTTATTTATACTACAAATTCTTTTATCAAAGTTGTTGAAGGATATCATTTATTAAGAGGTATTAAGAATAAAATATCTAATTGAAAGATTGTCAAGATAAGTGATTTGTTTTATTATATTGCTAGTTTTTCAAATATTAGTTCTTCAATTTAAAATCAATGAATGATTACAATATTATATTAATAGTTACCAAACTCGCCCCTATTTATATGTTTAATTTGTGATGCTCATATTTTTTTTCTTTTCATTTGGTTTCTTCATGTGGATCAATTAATTAACTTCGTTGTGCTTGTTTTTGTAATTGAAACAGAGTCACTGTTGGGAATATATGTGTATCTAACCAAATGTGTCTATTTGTTTCAAGTTTGTGCTTTCAATTTTTAATGTTGTGAAATCGGAAAGTAAATTACATTGTTGCTATCTTGCAAAATAATCGAATCCTATTTAGTATATTAGAACATTTGTGAACTTTATCTCAACTAACTTTTAAGTTTAATAAAATATAGTATATTATATGCATTGTGAATATTGAAAATAAAAAAAGAAACTAATATATTGTAAGAAAATAACTTGAAGAAATGAATTAAAGATAAATCTTAAACTGAAGCCAGAGACTCATCTCATTCCATTACCACAATTCTTTGATCAGACACATAGCTCAAACAATTACATAGAACAACAATGACAATAAATGATATAAATTACAAACAACCACTTTGCATAGGCCCACTTACATGTGATATGAAAATAGTATAAATCAGAACTTTTATTCCAATTTTAATATTGAATGAATATTCTCAATACCATATATCTTAGTCATTATTATTATTATAGATAAAAATTTATTTTTAAATTTACTAAATATTTAATATATTTGATTTATATATAACTCAAATATATTAATTATTCATCGAATTTAAACAACAAATTTTTATTAATAATAATGACTAAAAATATATAATATATTAAAATTTAATTAAATATCTCTGTCTCTTATACACTCTGAAGGAATTTGAGGATAACGTTTACGGTCGGTACAATAATTATAAATAATATACTTTGAATGCACCCATTTTAACCTTTGCCATTGAGCAGCATCAAGATCATGAAATTCAGGTTGATCCCACCATCTTTTTCCTTGTGTGTCACAAAATTTTGCATTGACAGAAGCTTCACAACCATCAACATGAAAGCCTTTGTAAGAAGCTATAAATGGTGCTTTAGACCAATCTGTTTTCTCCAAACCACCCCTTGTGGCCCAATCATCAGCATTCCATAAACTATTGTATATTTTCATTGGTTGATTAAATGGATATTTTATTCCCAAGTCATTGCTGTTCTTGAATACCCTAACTGGGATATCATCCACAAAGAAACTGCATAATCCACATTTGAGTTTTTATAAGACAAAAATATATATAATATTACTCAATATTTATTTTTTTTAAATAAAATTATGTTTAATTGGATATTCTTAATCTCATTTCAATAACATTTTGTTTTTTAATTTTTTACTAAATTTTTTAAAATAAAAATATAAAAAGAAAATTTAATTAATCAAAATTAAACTAATAATAACTTTTCCATTATCATTAAAATAATATTATAATAGTGATTTAGATTTAAAATTTTGATGTGTGTCATTTTCTTAAGATTAATAAAAAATATTAATAAATACTTACACAATCTGAAACATGTTCCACAGCACAGAATATCTGTGATAAGCTTTTGTAGGATCAAACCAAAGATAGATTCTTTGTTCTCTATCACCTTTGCCTCCTGAGAACACATTTGTTTGCAAAATGTAAGGTTCACCTGTTCTATTCCCTAAGAACTCAAAATCTATCTCATCATGTTCTCCATTTTGAGAAGATAACTGCAAAATAAATTCAAAATAAATCAGGGGAAACAACAAAAATAAATAAAATCTTGATATAATTTTTTCAGTAGTAATATTAATTAAAGTCAAATATTTTTAATAATTATGTATAAATTAATTCTATTAAATAATTAAGAAAAAATGTTTATCTTACATAGAAAGCAGTGACTGTGCCAGCTGAATCACCAGCTACCATTTGTATGTACATACTAAAGTGACCAAATAAATAAGACCCTTTAGATTGGAAGCCAGTACCTGTTAAAAAAATATGCATCAATCTTTATATATATAATTCTATTTGCTTTAGAAAAAAACATCAATATTTACATTAAATTTCTAATTTACCTCATAATATAAATATTAATGATATAAAAATTTATATCACTTTTTACTTACACTTTATTTATTTAAAATTTGACTTTAACTCATTCATATAAAATTGACTTATTAAGTGAAAGATATTGGTTAATATAATTATTTTCCAATCATTATATATAAACTAATATAGAACTTGAGGTTTGTCTAATACGGAGAGAGTAGAAAATAAAATGTATTTAAATAAAAAATGAATTACATAATATTTTGAATAGGATTATTTCTAAAAGAGGAAACCTAGGAAAAACAAATCTTTGTCCAAGAAACAACTCTTGAATAAAAATTTAATAAGAAAATTACATACCTGTGTACTTATCAAGGGTAAGCTGAATTTGAGAGCCACCATTTAAATATTTGATATGATCATAAGCCCAAGTTGGAACATAATTACGACCAAACGGAACATCAATAGGAGTTCTTGGATTGGCAGCAAAGGAAACATATGAAAGTGATGATAACAAAATAAGACAAGTTAACAAATAGGAAAAAGAAGAAGAAGACATGTTTTTTTTTTGTGTGATGATTTTGTGAATAAAATAAAACAAAGTATATATAGACACTGATAGAATACAAGAGTGGAGAAGAAAGAGAGAGAAGAGTAACTGAATCTGTTATATATTTTCACAGTTACAGCAAATCCTTATATAGAAGGGCCTAGGGATAGAAAGGGAATTAGACACATGAGTCTAATTCCTACTAACTATTACAATAATACCCTCCTATCTCTAATACTCCCCCTTCAAACTTAGGGTGGTTGATCAAGTTTAAACTTGTCAACAACACGTAGTTTGCTCTTGAGAAACTGAAATCTGGCTGTGGAGAGAGGTTTGGTGAGCACATCTGCCCATTGGCTTGCTGCAGGAATGTGAGTCACAACAAGGGCTTTGCTCAGCACTTTCTCCCTGACAAAAAAGATGTCTAATTCCATGTGTTTGGTCCTAGAATGCAGCACAGGATTGTGAGCCAAGGAAACTGCACTAAGATTATCACATAGCACCTTTGGAGTTTGGTACTGCACCTGTAACTCTTGTAAGAGAGACTGCAGCCATAAAATTTCTGCTGTGGCAAGAGCTAAGCTTCTATATTCTGCTTCAGCACTAGATCTTGCCACCAATGTTTGCTTCTTTGCCCACCAGGTCACCAAGTTAGGACCTAAGAATATGCAAGCACCAGAGGTGGACCTCCTGTCATCAACATCAGAGGCCCAGTCAGCATCACAAAATCCTGTAATAGTGAGAGGTGCAGACTGATTGGCAGGGGAAAGAAATAAGCCATGAGAGGCAGTCCCTTGAAGATATCTCAAGATCCTTTTAACAGCTTTCCAGTGGTCTTCTAAGGGATTAGACAGAAATTGGCACACTTTATTGACAGCAAAAGATATTTCTGGCCGAGTCACTGTAGCATACTGTAACGCGCCTACCACAGATCTGAAGTATGTGGGATCAGTCACCTGTGCAGAGCCAACTTTGGATAACTTGGTGCTAGAAGCCATAGGGGATGCTATGCCTTTTGCAGCAGCCATATTGGTTCTGTGCAGAAGGTCTCTTATATATTTGCCTTGAGAAAGAAGTAAAGAGCCATTAGAAAGGTGAGTAACTTCTATACCCAGAAAATAGTCCAGCTGCCCAAGATCTTTGAGAGAGAAAGCCATATTCAGTTTGTTAACAAGCTGCTTAATGAAAGCTGAAGATACGCCAGTGATAATTATATCATCTACATAGACAAGCACCAAAGTGTAGCAGGATGGTGTGAGAAGCATGAACAAAGAAGGGTCACACCTGCTGGCAGTGAAGCCTAACTGAAGGAGAGCGCCTTTGAGCTTATCAAACCAAGCACGAGGTGCTTGTTTAAGGCCATACAAGGCTTTATGGAGCTTGCATACAAGTCCAGATTCACCTTTTTCAAAGCCTGGTGGCTGCACCATATAGACTTCCTCATTTAGCACCCCATTAAGAAAGGCATTATTAACATCAATCTGTTGAATGGTCCATTTTCTGGAGATGGCCAGAGTTAGAACAGTTCTAACCGTAACAGGTTTGACTACAGGTGAGAAAGTCTCAGTGTAGTCAAACCCTTCAACTTGATGAAAGCCTTTTGCCACCAATCTGGCCTTGTACTTGTTAATAGTCCCATCAGGATTCTCCTTAACCCTGAAAACCCACTTGCAGCCAATAGGTTTTCTGTTGGCAGGAGCAGGGACAAGAGACCAAGTGTGATTCTGAAGTAAGGCATTGTACTCAACTTGCATTGCTTCTTGCCATTCCGGAACAGTGAGAGCTTGCTTGTAGGAAGAGGGCTCAAAGTGAGTAAGAAGAAGTGTAGGATGCCGCTTTGGCTGCACTATGCCATGTTTGGACCTTGTGAGCATAGGGTGAATGTTAAGAGGATTTGCAGGAGGACCAGGAGCTACTGCAGTGGAGGAATCAGAAGCGGCAGGAGTAGAGAAACCGGAGGCAGGAACAGCAGGTGAAGAGAGAGCCTGTTCATGGCTAACAGCTGCAGTTGCAGGCAATTCTGTGACTGATGCAGTGGTGTCTGAGACTGGAGCAATGGTTGAGGCAGAGGCTAGAGAAGCTAACTCATGAGCTTCAGAAGAGGCAGTGTTGGAGTCTGAGACAGAACTATTATGAGATATGACAGGGGTAATGAGGCCAGCATGACTCTGAGATTGTGATGGAGGTACAGCAGTGAGAGGCACAGGTAAAGGAGTAAAATAACCTTGAGAGTTTGCAGAACAAGGTGTAGGACTAGTAGGGGAGGATGAAGAGGAAAACATGACTGAATAAGGGAACCTACACTCATTGAATTTAACATCCTTGGAGATGTAAATTCTGCCAGAAGCATCCAAACATTTGTAGCCTTTGTGACTAGGTGAATAGCCAAGAAAGAGACACTCTTTGGAGTGCATAGCAAGTTTATGTGAATTGTAAGGTCTGAGGTGAGGAAAACAGGAGCAGCCAAAGGTCTTTAAGAATTTGTAGTCAGGATATTTGAAGTATAGCAAGAAATAAGGAGATTTATTGTGCAAGTTGGGTGAGGGCAGCCTATTGACGAGATAAGTTGCAGTGAGGAAAGCATGATCCCAAAACTTTAAGGGAAGATTTGCTTGAGCTAAGAGAGTGAGACCAGTTTCAACAACATGACGATGTTTCCTCTCAACAGACCCATTTTGGTGATGGGTGTGAGGGCAGGTAACCCGGTGTATGATGCCATGCATATTCAAAAAATGTGTCAAGGGTTTAAACTCTCCTCCTCCATCAGTTTGCACAGATTTAATTTTCATATTCAGCTGTAGTTCGACAAGTGCTTTAAACTGCACAAAGGTGGCTAAGGTATCAGATTTTAGCTTAAGGGGGTAAATCCAGGTGTACCTGCTAAAAGCATCTACACAAGTAAGGAAGTATGTAAAGCCAGAAACAGATGTAAGTGGTGCAGGCCCCCACAGATCACAGAAAATAAGTTCAAGAGGCTTGCTATAGACAGTTTCAGATAATGAAGAAGGCAGTCTATGCACTTTGCCCAGACAACAAGCATTGCAAAAATTACTGAATTGTTTATGTGGTACAGGAATATTACAAAGTTGAAGAATCTGTTTCAAAACCTCATGATGAGGATGGCCAAGTTTATTATGCCACATTTGATACACATTAGAAATAGAGCCTAAGTCCCTATTATTACATGTAGAGCTGAATACAGATTTAGAAAATGAATTTGAGATCCTAGACTTAGACTGCAGATGACTGCTGACAGCACTAAGAACTTGAGGAGAAGTAGGCTGAGAGACTGAATCAAACTTGTAGAGACCATCACTTCCAAGTGAACCCTTTAAGAGCACTCTAGAAGTATCCTGACATTTCACAAAACAAGCATCAGCATGAAATTCAAAGAAGACAGCATTGTCTTTGGCAAACTGACTCACACTTAAGAGATTTTTAGTGATAGATGGCACAAGCAGCAGATTATTAAGTTTGAGAGAAGACTTAGGACACAAATTAGAAGGAAATTGCATAGAGCCAACAGAGGTGATAGACAGACCTTGGCCATTGCCTATGTGAACCTGGTCAGATCCAGATAGAGACACAGAATCAGCAAGATTTGTGGCATCTGGTGTCACATGGTGAGAGGCACCTGAGTCAGGGTACCAGGCCTGATTGTAGAAGGAGGAACAATCAGTTCCAGCAATCAATGCTTGAGGCCTAGGAGTAGGATATTGAGCAGGCATGGACGCAGCAGCAGGTCTAGCAGAGTTCATGGTGTGAGGTGCTGAGGCTCGAAAACCAGGCTGAGTCCACACATTGGGCTGAGCAAAGACATAATTGCCATAGTTGCCATAAGGAGGATATGAGCCATAAGCATCCTGAGAGTGACGAAAATAGCAGTAGCTAGCATCATGACCTACTTTAGAGCATATTTGGCACTGAACAGAGTTTCTAAAGCCACTGCGACCACCGCGACCTCTGAACCTTCCACCTCTATTGTTTCGGCCACGAAAATTGCTACCTCTTCCATAGCCAGAAGAAACACCACCATTGGAATCAGGAATCTCAGCAGATTGAGGACTGAAACTGGACTTCTCTTCATTCCCTTGCGTGAGATTCACTGAAACAGTTTCCACGACGTTCTTCTTGGCTCTATCAATTCGCGCTTCTTGATCAAGAAGAAGCGACTCAAGCTCATCAATCGAGATGAAATCAGACTTCGTATTGACAGCAGCGACAACTGGATCAAATTCCGACGGCAGTGCCTCAAGAATCAATTCGATTTGATCGCGGTGAAGAACCGGATCGCCGATGGACATCAACGTGTCAACAATAGTGCGAACACGTGCAAGAAATTCCGAAACGGTGCGAGTACCTTTTGAGAGAGAACGGAGCTCTGATCTGAGTTGACGCGACCTTGTTTTCATCTGCGTATTGCAGAACGCATGAATTTCGTCCCACACTTGCCACGAATGGCGCAGAAGAACAAAGCGAGAGAGAAGAGAATCAGAGATCGTGGACAAGAGCCACGTACAGAGAAGAGCGTCTTGCTCCTCCCACGCGACATAGTTCGGATTCTCAGTTCCGACGTCGCGATCAGCAACAGTGAGGTAGCGTTCCGGTACTTGAGGAGAAACGACGAAGCGAACCATTTTGGTGCCACGAAGAACGCCTTCGACCTGTTGCTTCCATTGACGATAGTTGGTGTCGTCGAGTTTGACAGAGATCTTCTGCTTGAAGGTAGTTGTTGCAGCGAAGGAGCTACCACCGGTAGCGTTTGAAGAGTCTGGTGAAGCCATAGCCATAGGAGCCACGGATCAGAGAGAAGCTCTGATACCATGATAGAATACAAGAGTGGAGAAGAAAGAGAGAGAAGAGTAACTGAATCTGTTATATATTTTCACAGTTACAGCAAACCCTTATATAGAAGGGCCTAGGGATAGAAAGGGAATTAGACACATGAGTCTAATTCCTACTAACTATTACAATAATACCCTCCTATCTCTAATAGACACAAGATCCTAGGTTGGACCACTTTCTCAAATTAATGTGAGGTTGTAACGCGTTTAAGATTTAATTTGCTAGCTGGTCTTTGGTCATCAATCACATTCATGCTATAGATTACATGTTTCTATGATTTCGCTTTGTAATTAGGATAGGTTATTATGCATCCTTACTAATACTATATCTTGACAGAGTATATTAAAACTCAGATTGATTATCGGTTCGTCGATTAAACTGTTGAAAATTTACAAAAGAAAATTTTATAAAAATTATCTATGCAAATAAATGGATAACAATCTTAGATAAAGTTTCAACTTTTAAACATAATCAATTTCAAATACTTTTGAAAACCAAAAAGTGATATTTATAATTAAATTCTATATTTAATTAACAAGAATACAAATTCAAATAAATTATAACAATATAATATAATAGATTTTCAAAAAAATTCTAAATGAGGAGAAGGAAAACATATTTTATTTTTTTCTTTTAATTTTTAGATTTTTTTTTTTTACTTTCTACTCAAAACGACGTCGTTTTGACGAGTTAAAAAAATAAATATAAAAAAATCAACATGTTGATATAAGAAATTCACTGGTTTATTGGTTTTATTGGCAAATCCTCCAATCACACCAGTTTTCACCAAGTCAATTACCACTATGATCCTATAATTTTAATGAACAACTTTACCCTCTGATTTCCAGTTTGATCGATCGGTCTAGATCTAGTTTTAAGACATTGATATCAGACATCATATAATGTATATTGAGATAGATAGTATATCTGACATCATTTAAAATATATTTTGAAACAATATATTTGACATCATTTAAAATATATTTGAATGTATATGTAAGATTTCGTTCAAGTGACCATCACTAATATTGTTAGGTTAGATATCATATGTTTTTTATTTTAATTTGAGATCTCTCAATTGTATGTGTGAATTTTCAATTGTGCATGGGTGAGAAAAAATTACAACAACAATAATCAAACATTATTCCACTAAGTGGAGTTGGTTACATGGATAAAATTTTGTCATATTGTTCTATATATGATCATGTTTCTATCTAAATTGTTAATCTCAGGATATTTCTTAATTATTTCTCTTAGTCTTTTTAAGTCTTCCTCTTCGACTAGTTGTTTGACTTTTCTCCATCTGATTTACTATCCTTATCGTAAAATCTAGAATTCTTCTCTCTACCTAAGTATATCTTCCACCAATATTTATATCACTAATCCTATTATGTCTAGTCTTACCACACATCCAATATAACATCTTTATCTCTGCTACACTTTATTCTCATGTTGATTCTTAATCGCCCAACATTTTATCTCGTACAACATCACATGTCTTACCAAACTTCCCCTTGATTTTGAGTGGTACGTTTGTGTCACATAAAACCCTTGAAGTCCTCTTTTATTTGAGTCACCCAGCTTGAATTTGATAAGTTACAGTTCCTTCTATTTCTCCATCATTTTGTTGTGAGAAATGATACCGGAATAACAAAGTATAAACGGTTTCTTTGACGGGAAAAAACTCACAAGCGTGGAAAAGAAGAAAACAATAAGATTGGTTATAAACTATTATTCTTTACTTTCTCTTTGAAACTGGATTACAAGTGTTACTGAATAACAAATAACCTCTCTCACTCTAATTAAGATTTGTAGTGTACAATAATGAGAGACTAGTATGCTATTTATAAGAAAACTAACATACTAAACTAATGGGCTTTTATACACAGACTCATTACAAGCTAACTTAGGGAACAAACTAACTTAAACAATTAGAAATAACAAACAGGCTGAATTCGACATGCTAACAATCCTAGCATTTCAACTACTTCATACTTGAACATACTTCGACTACAACGTTGCAGGTCTTCGACCCCAGCATGCGAACCAACTTCGACTTCATACTTAGATCTTGTCGAATTTTCGAACAAAGAAGATACCTTTCGACCATACTAGAGTTCGATCCAATATCTCACAAGTCTCTACCTTGGAACAAACTCTATAACATCGGGGAATAAACTAACTTTCTTCAAGCAGCTTTATCAACTACATACAGTAGAAAAACTTGCAACTTGGTAAAGTCTTGGTGATCATATCAACAACATTATGATCTATCAAAACCTTTAGCACTTGGACTTTTCCATGCTCGATTACCCCTCTGACAAAATGTAGCCTCACATCAATGTGCTTGGTTCGCTCATGATAGGCTGAATTCTTTGACATGTGTATTGCACTTTGACTATCACATTTAACAATGATAACACCTTCCCTTTCTATAATCTACCCCTCGTACTCAGAAACATCTCGAAAAAGGTTTTTTCTGTTCTTTTTTCCTTTTCCTGATTGGATAAAATAAAAGTCGGTGGCGACTTTTGCTTACCGCGACATTTGCGAATACAAAATACAAACCAGTATTAACAGTCAGTTCTGCCACCGTATCATAGTCAGTAATCTTAATTTAGTAGTACAACATAATTTTAACAGCCTGTAGTAATAAGATAGAGTTAGAAATAGGTTGTATAGTTGCAGTAATTGTTTTGGAGGATTAATTAAATAGCAGAAGGAAATATATTTCCATGTAGTGTATTTTAGAAGTTGATATTAGGACAATAATTAAATGATGAAGGACTATTACATAGAGATTTATGGGAGTGTTTTGGAAACGACTATCGTGTTTGTATTTTACTTTGTGATGTGCGATGATGCTATGATGTTGCGAGTATTTTGTGATGATGCGAAGTTGCAGGAATTGTTATGATAAAGATTTACCTCTATTAATTGGCAATATCAGTGATATAGGCGTGTGTCTTGCGAAGATATTTTGTTGTTGGTGATTATGATGTGTGATGTCATGTTCATTGAGTCACATTCATTTGCATACTTTGTGATGGCCTGGATTGGCAAAATAGCGATGAAGGCTTATGCGTTGTTTGGATGCCTCTAATAATTGGCAATTAGCGATGGGGGGGCTGAAGCCCTGTTGATACCACATGCATGTGCACAGTTGTGTCTCATTGGGTCTTGCATAATTTATAATGATGTGAATTGTGGTGATTTAAGTTGTGATTAAAACAAGTGAGGTTTGTGAAAAGATGTATTGTGAAGGGCGTGACATTGTTGATGTTGCAATGTGATGGTTTTATATTCCTGAATTCTAATATATGATTTATCATGAGCTCACTTATACGATTTAAGAATATCACCCTTACTATTTGAATGTTACCCTTATGTTGGTAACGTGTAGGTAATCCAAAGTGAAGGTGGTTTACCTTCAGTATGTCAAGTCGGTGTCATTGCTCTGATAGGTAACACTCGGGGGGATGAACGCTTGCTGTTTATTACTGTTATTATTTCAGTTGATTGAACGTTAAAATGTTGTTCTTTAAATGTTTGTTATTTTAAGTGGTTCATGTTGGACAAAGATGTTATTATGATTCCGCTGCGTAGTTGTTCAAGTTGTTAAATTAAGGTATTAATTTATTTTGCTGTTGGTTCATCCGAAGTTTTTAAAGTGTTATGTGTCCATGTTGAATGCAATGTGTTTTTAAGTTGAATTTGTGGCATCCTGATTCAGTTGTATGGATTTTATAACTCTGATTTACATTTATAATTGCCGGGTAGAATTGGGGTGTTACAAAGTTGGTATTAGAGCAAAGTCGGTCCATCCGACTAAGTTGTCGAGTCGTAGTTTTGTTTAATAAATCGAGTATTGTTAATTTGAGTTCTAACTGTTGTTTATGTTGTAGTGACAAGTTGAGATGGCTGGAAGGAATGATGTTGCACTTGCTGCTGCTTTAGAAGCAATGGCGCATGCTATGGAGAATCAGCCGAACACTGACGGGAATGCTGGATCTCGTAGTTTGGCGACTTTCTAGAGGGAGAGTCTGCCTATGTTCAAGGGAAAGTATGATCCTAACGGAGCGTTGGATTGGTTGAAAGAGATTGAGAGGATCTTCTGGGTGATGGACCGCACTCCAGCGTAGAAGGTTCGATATGTTACTCATATGCTAGCATTTGAGGTTGATGACTGGTGGTTAGAGACTTGTCAGAGATTGGAAGCTGCGAGTGAAAATGTCACTTGGGTTGTGTTCTGTAGGGAATTTATGAGGAAGTATTTTCCTGAAGATGTTCGTGGTAAGAAGGAAATCGAGTTCCTTGAACTGAAGCAAGGTAGTATGTCAGTTGTTGAATATGCTTTGAAGTTTACTGAGTTGGCTAAGTTTTATCCGCACTATGGTGAGGCTAATGTTGAATTTTCAAAGTGCATCAAGTTTGAAACCGGGTTGCGCCCAGAGATCAAGAAGTCAGTTGGATACCATAAAATTCGTGTCTTTGCTGATTTGATTGATAGTTGCAGGATTTATGAAGAGGATAATAATGCTCACTATAAGATTATCAGTGAGAAGAGGGGTAAGCACCAACATGATTATGGTAATCCTTATGATGCCCCAGCTGGTAAAGGTAAACAAAAAGTAGCTCAGGGTCAGAAGCCTAGTAGGGGAGATGCTCCTGCTGGTGTAACTTGTTTCAAATGTGGAAAACCTGGGCATAAGAGTAACATGTGTGCTGCTGAGGAGAAGATGTGTTTCCGTTGTGGTAAGACTGGACATGTTGTGTCTGAGTGAAAGCATGAGGAAGTGATTTGCTTCAACTGTGGCGAAGGAGGACATATTAGTAGTCAGTGCCAAAAACTGAAGAAGGCCCAAACCAGTGGTAAAGTGTTCGCCTTGATTGAGGATCAGAAAGCTACTGAGGACAGACTCATCAGAGGTACATGTTTCATTAATAGTACTCCTTTAATTACTATTATCAATATAGGTGCTACTCATTTCTTTATTATTGCTGATTATGTTGAAAGATTGGATCTTATGTTATCATTTATGAATGGAGAGATGGTCGTCGATACTCCAGCTAAGGGGTCAGTGACTACTTCTTTTGTGTGTTTAAAATATCCACTGTCGATCTTCGACAAAAACTTTGTGGTTGATTTGGTTTGTTTTCCTTTAAAAGGATTGGATGTGATTCTAGGTATGAACTGGTTAGAGTATAACTATGTTCATATTAACTGCTATAACAAAATGGTGAGGTTTTCTACTTCTAAAGAAGAGGATGATAGTTTGTTGTCTGCTAGAAAGTTGCGACAGTTGATGCAAGAAGAAGCACATATGTTCTCATTGATGGCGTCACTATCTGTCAAGAATCAAGCTATAATTGAGGAATTACAAGTGATGCATGAATTTCCCGAAGTTTTTCCTGATGAAATTCCTGATGTACCGCCAGAGAGAGAAGTTGAATTTTCTATTGATCTTGTACCTGGTACTAGACCTGTGTCTATGGCACCATATAGGATGTCTGCATCTGAATTGTCAGAATTAAAGAAGCAACTGGAAGAGTTGCTTGAAAAGAAGTTTATAAGACCAAGTGTATCACCGTGGGGAGCTCCAGTGTTATTAGTGACGAAGAAAGATTGAAGTATGAGGCTTTGTGTTGATTATAGGTAATTAAATAAAGTGACGATTAAGAACAAGTATTCGCTTCCAAGAATATATGACTTGATGGATCAATTGGTGGATGCTCGTGTTTTTGGTAAGATTTATTTGAGGTCGGGTTATCATCAGATTAAAGTGAAGGATAAAGATATCCAGAAAACGGCCTTCAGAATGCGTTATGGACACTATGAGTATTCAGTGATGCCTTTCGGTGTTACCAATGCGGCGGGAGTATTCATGGAATACATGAACCGTGTCTTTCATACTTATTTGGATCGATTTGTGGTGGTGTTCATTGATGACATTTTGATTTACTCTAAGTCAGAAGAAGAGCATGCAGAACATTTAAGAATTGTATTACAAGTTTTGAAAGAGAAGAAGTTGTATGCAAAGTTTTCTAAGTGTGAATTCTGATTGAAAAAGGTTAGTTTTCTTGGTCATGTTATCTCAGGTAGTGGAATTGTTGTAGACCCATCAAAAGTAGATGTTGTGTTACAATGGGAAACTCCAAGTCGGCTACCGAGATTAGAAGCTTTTTGGGATTAGCTGGTTATTATAGAAGTTTTATCCAAGGTTTTTCTAAGTTGGCACTTTCGTTGACTAAGTTGACTTGTAAAGGTAAAGCCTTTGTGTGGGATGTTCAGTGGAAGAGAGTTTTGCAGAGTTGAAGAGGAGATTGACGTTGGCTCCGATTTTGACGTTACCTAATCCAGGAGAACCTTTTTTTTGGTATATTGTGATGCTTCTAAGATGAGTTTAGGAGGTGTGCTTATGCAGAATGAGAAGGTAGTTGCTTATGCGTCAAGGCAGTTGAGGACTCATGAGAAAAACTATCATATGCATGATTTAGAGCTTGCTGCAGTTGTTTTTTTGTTGAAGATTTGGAGGCATTATCTTTATGGTTCTAGATTTGAAGTGTTTAGTGATCATAAGAGCTTAAAGTATTTATTCAATCAGAAGGAGTTGAATATTAGGCAACGGAGATGGTTGGAATTGTTAAAGGATTATGATTTCGGTTTGAATTATCATCCAGGGAAAGCGAATTTGGTAGTTGATACGTTAAGTCGAAAGACTTTGCATATGTCGGAAATGATGGTTAAAGAGTTGGAATTGATCGAATAGTTTAGAGATATGAGCTTAGTTTGCGAGGTGACACCGTGGAGTGTTATGTTAGGAATGTTGAAGATTAATAATGAATTTCTGGAGAGTATCAAAGAGGCTCAAAAGTTAGATGTGAAACTGGTAGATTCGATGGTTGGGATCAATCAGTCTGAGAATAGTGATTTCAAGTTAGATGTGCAAGGTGTGTTAAAATTTCGTAATCGGGTTTGTATTCCTGATGACGCGGAGATGAAGAAAGTGATTCTTGAAGAGAGTCATAGGAGTAAGTTAAGTATTCATCCAGGAGCTATAAAGATGTATCAGGATTTGAAGAATTTGTTTTGGTGGCCTGGGATGAAGAGTGATGTGGCTCGGTTTGTGTATGCATGTTTGACTTGTCAGAAGTCGAAAGTTGAATATCAGAAGCCTGGAGGGTTGATGCAACCGTTAGAAGTTCCGAAATGGAAATGGGATAGCATTTCCATGGACTTTGTGACGGGATTACCTAATAATTTAAGAGGACATTTTTCAATTTGGGTGATTGTTGATAGGCTTACAAAGTCGGCTCATTTTATTCCTATTAACATCAGCTTTCCAGTGTCAAAGTTGGCCTAGATTTACACTATTGTAATTGTGAAGCTGCATGGTGTTCCTTTGTGCATCGTTTCAGATAGAGATCTGAGGTTTACTTCTGATTTTTGGAAGAGTTTGCAAGAGGAATTGGGTTCTAAGTTAAGGTTGAGTTTGGCTTATCATCCTCAGACGGATGGTCAGACAGAAAGGACTATTCAATCGTTGAAAGATTTGTTGAGAGAATGTGTTCTTGAGAAGGGAGGTTCGTGAGACACTTATCTTCCGTTGATAGAGTTTACTTACAATAACAGTTACAATTCTAGTATTGGAATGGCACCTTTTGAAGCGTTGTATGGTCGGAGATGTAGAACTCCTATATGTTGGCATGAATCTGGAGAAAGTGTAGTACTTGGACCTGAACTTGTTCGCGAGACTACTGAGGAGGTGAAGTTGATTTGAGAAAAGATGAAAGCTTCCCAAAGTAGACAGAAGAGTTATCACGACAAGCGAAGGAAGGACTTAGAATTTCAAGCAGGTGATCATGTGTTTTTGAGAGTTACACCTATAACTGGTGTTGGGCGAGAATTGAATTCTAAGAAGCTCACTTCTCGTTTTATTAGTCCGTATCAGATTTCGGAAAGAGTTGGAAATGTTGCTTATAGAGTGGCCTTACCGCCTAATCTTTTGAATTTGCATGATGTGTTTCACGTGTCACAACTCCGGAAGTATATTTCAGATCCATCTCATGTGATTCATATGGATTATGTGCAAGTACGAGATAATCTTACTGTTGAGATGATGCCTATACGTATCGAGGATCGTGAAACGAAGACTCTGAGAGGCAAGGAGATTACTTTGGTGAAAGTAGTCTGGTTAGGAGCTGCTGGAGAAAGCATGGCTTGGGAGTTGGAAAGCAAGATGCGGGACTCCTATCCTGAATTGTTCGAATGAGGTAAATTTTCGAGGACGAAAATATTCTAAGTGGGGGAGAGTTCTAACGTCCGTTAATTTAATTAATTATTTATTTAAATTATATTTTTGGATCATTGGTGATGTTGCGTGATGTTAAGTATTATTGGTGAAAGTTGTTGAAATGATTAATTAATTAATTAGTTGATTAATAATAATTCTTATGTTGGGTTTAATGAAATATTATTTAAGTGATTGATTGATTAAGTGGTAGAAACATTATAGTATTAATTTTATTATAAATAAGAATAGATTAAGTAATGGGTTTATGTTATGGCGCCAAGAAGTAAAAAGTGGGGTGTAGCATTTAGGTCCAATTGGATTTATTTTGATTAGTAAATAATATTATATTATTATTAGAAAATAAGAGTGAAAGAGAAGTTGGTTATCAGTAAGAAGAGGAAGAGGAAGTTAGGGTTTTTGGAGAAGAAGAGAGTCATGTGAAGTTGAACTAAGAGTCCAAGAAAAGATTCGATCGGAGACCCATAGAGTTGCCTTCAAACCAAACCAAGTAAGGGTGGATTTTCTTATCCTATAATGGGGCTTATGGGGAATTGTATGTGGGGATTTAGGGTGTAAATTATTACTGTTTGTGTTTGTTTATGGCAATTTATGTTAGGAATTAATTAGTGATGAATATTGGTGAAGACCTTCGTATTCCTGTGTGTTGTTGATTGACTGTTCCGTTGAAAATATGTGGATCGAAGGAAACTGGAGAAGTAATAGGAAGTTTTAATATTATGAGAGGGGGGGGGGGGGACATGCCGATCGTCACCTTGTAATGGTGAGTGCTGCCGGTCGGAAGCCTTGATAGGGAGAGAAGAGTGTCGTTCGGAACTAGGCATTATTGTGGGAGAAGAGTGTCGTTCGGAACTGATTTTTAGGCGCAGAGGCACTTGTTTTTGTGGCAATATGTTATATAATTTTTATATGGTATCAGTATAGAATTCATTAATACAAAAGCAGTTAGTGAATAAATTAAACCATTCTTATCAGTAGTATGTTATAGCGGAAAGACATTAATAGAAGTAGCCTTTATGTTAGTAATCTTAATTTAGTAGAACAACATAATTTTAACAACCTGTAGTAATAAGACAAAGTTAGAAATAGTTGGTATAGTTGCAGTAATTGTTTTGGAGGATTAATTAAATAGAAGAAGGAAATATATTTCCATGTAGTGTATTTTAGAAGTGAATATTAGGAGAATAATTAAATAATGAAGGACTAATACATAGAGATTTATGGGAGTGTTTTGGAAACGACTATCATGTTTATATTTTACTTTGTGATGTGCGTTGATTCTATGATGTTGCGAGTATTTTGTGATGATGTAAAGTTACAGGATTTATTATGATGAATATTTACCTCTATTAATTGGTAATATCAGTGATATAGGCGTGTGCCTTGCGAAGATATTTTGTTGTTGGCGATTATGATGTGTGATGTCATGTTCATTGAGTCACATTCATTTGCATACTTTGTGATGGTCTGGATTGGCAAAATAACGATGAAGGCTTATGCCTTGTTTGGATGCCTCTAATAATTGGTAATTGGCGATGGGGGTTGAAGCCCTGTTGGTACCACATGCATGTGCACAGTTGTGTCTCATTGGGTCTTGCATAATTTATAATGATTTGAATTGTGGTGATTTAAGTTATGATTAAAACAAGTGATGTTTGTGAAAAGATGTATTGTGAAGGGCATGACAATGTTGATGTTGCAATGTGATGGTTTTATATTCCTGAATTCTAATATATGATTTATCATGCGCTCACTTATACGATTTGAGAATCTCACCCCTTACTGTTTGAATGTTACCCTTATGTTGGTAATGTGCAGGTAATCCAAAGTGAAGGCAGTTTACCGTCAGTATATCAAGTCGGTGTCATTGCTCTGATATGTAACACTCGGGGGACGAACGCTTGCTGTTTATTACTATTATTATTTCCGTTGATTTAACGTTAATATGTTGTTCTTTAAATGATTTTTATTTGAAGTGGTTCATGTTGGACAAAGATGTTATTATGATTCCGATGCGTAGTTGTTCAAGTTGTTGAATTAAGGGATTAATTTATTTTGTTGTTGGTTCATCCGATGTTTTTAAAGTGTTATGTATCCATGTTGAATGCAATGTGTTTTTAAGTTGAATTTGTGGCATCCTGATTCAGTTGTATGAATTTTATAACTCTGATTTACATTTATAATTTCCGGGTAGAATTAGGGTGTTACACAAGACCCCTTTCACTAACATGACTCAATATCATGTGCCAAATTTCTGTCTTGCACAAAGATTTTGTGGATGTAACATCTGCATAACCACTTTTAACTTCAGCCTCAAGGATATACAAGCCTTATTTCTTCACACCTCTCAAGACTTCCTTCAACCCCTTCATGTCTCTTAGGATACTTTTATCTCCTTAGAAAACATATCCTTTCTCGTGGAATTCACCAAGAGAAATCATATTTATCTTTAAATCAGGTACATACATGACTTCAGTCAACAACCTTATTAACTCATCATAGAGCTTGAATCTCACAGATCCAACACCTGCAATCTTGCAAGCTTTATTATTTCCTAGAAATACATACCCACCATCTAGATCACATAGTTCTTCAAACAAGTATCTGTTTAGAGTCGTGTTCCAAGTGCAACCTGAATCCATAATCTACTCTTTACTTGATTCGCCGCTTGAAACCACAAGAACATCAGATGAGTCGAAATCATCTTGAAAAATGGTTGTGTTTCCATTATCCTTACCTCCATGATCTTTCAGGAATTCGTGGAGGTCCTTTCTTGTATGACTCTCCTTCTTACAATGATAACATTGAATACTAGATACATCACCATTATATGACTTCCACTGACTTTCACCCTTCTTCTCGTTGAACTTGCCATTTCTCTTTGTGAATTTCTCCTTAATCGATTGGCCTTCACTAGTCGAAGATGTCTTATGCTCCTTTCGTTCATTCAAATCCTTATAATACAAGGATGATTGAACTTCTTCAAAGGTCTGCGACTCTCTTCCATACAAGAGATTTTTTTTTGAAGTAAGCATGTGTTCTGGGAAAAGCATACAATAGTAACAATGCTTAATCTTCATCCTCGATTTTGATATCAATATTTTCAAGATCATGGGTCAGCTTGTTGAACATATCCAACTGCTCCGACAAGACTTGGCATTCACTCATCTTGAATGAATGGAGAGCTTGCTTCAGGTAGAGGTGGTTAACCAATGATTTGGTCATGTATAAAATTTCGAGTTTCTCCCATAGACCCGACATTGTCGTCTTCTTCGAAACCTATCGAAGAACCTTATTACCAAGGCTCAATAAAAAGCGATGGTAGCTTTCTCTACCATAGCTGTTTTTTCTTTATCCTTTACCGCATCGTCCATGGTTGTGGCTCCCTTCAACGCTTCTAAACAACCCTGTTGAACCAATATGGCTTTCATCTTCAAGCTCCATAGACAAAAATCTTTCACTCCGGTGAAATTTTCAATCTCATACTTTGTTGACGGCAACTTCTCCATGCTCACTACACCAATTTGTTGTGAAAAACAATACCGAAATGACAAAGTATAAACAATTTCTTTGATGACAAGAAACCCACAAGGGTAGAAAATAAGAAAACCAAAGATTGATTATAAAATATTATTCTTTATTTTCTCTTTGAAGCAAGATTACAAGTGTTACAGAATAACAAATAACCTCTCTCACCCTAATTAGGATTTGTAGTGTACAATAATGAGAGACTAGTATATTATTTATAAGAAAACTAACATACTAAATAATGGGCTTTTACACACAGACCCATTACAAGCTAACTTAGGGAACAAGCTAACTTAAACAATTGGGCATAACAAACATGCCCAAATCGACATGCTAAAAATCCTAGCATTTTGACTACTACATATTTGAACATACTTCGACTACAACATTGTAGGTCTTTGACCCCAACATGCGAACCAGCTTCGACCTCATGCTTAGATCTTATCGAATTGTCGAACAAAGAAGTTACCCTTCTACCATACTAGAGTTCAATCTAATATATCATAATTTTCTATTATGGACCCAAGATATTTAAACTGTGTGACTTGGGGGATGATATGGTCTCTAACTTTTAACTCTAGATTAGAAACATTTCTTCTTTTGTTGAACTTACGTTCCATATACCCTGTCTTAATTCTACTTAGAAAAAAACATGATTTTCTAAAGCTCATTTCCAACTTCTCTTATTTAAATCCTCTTTAGACTCTCCAAGTAGCACAATATCATCTACAAAAAGTATGCATCTCAGTGTTAATTCTTGGATGTACTTTGTTCCGTTCAGAAATGATAAATGGATGCAGTTGGAGAACTGGTAATCTTGAACAATGGTGTTGATCTCCGTCACGTCGGAGTGGGATGGAGCTGCATGATTAACACTCCCAAGTCAGTTTAAGATTCAATATGAGTATTGTGAAAAGTGAAGATTAGACAATGTACATTGCTCTTATGTATGAACTGATTTTATACATTGGATCAAGTGGAGTGGATTTGAGATGAATTAGGTCTTAGCCTTTTGAACCTCTGGTCGGCCCAAAACATGCTCCATGAATACATTCAAAATTAAGGTAAGAAGGTAGAGGCTTATGGTTTAACCTTGATACAAACCTATTGTAGCGGGGAATCGTCTATCTCTCTATCTTGTATCTGCACACTAGTCGATACCCCTACATACATATTTTGGATAACACGAATATATGCAATCATAACCATTTTCTTCTCTAGGTATTTCCATAAAGTTTCTTTAGGCACTCTATCAAAATCTTTCTCCGAATCAATAAAAATTAGGGGTAAATCTTGTTGGTCCATTCGGTAATGATTCATCACATATCGTAGTATATAGATCGCTTCCATGATCGACCTTATAAACATGAAACCAAATTGATTTTCGCTTCCATGATCGACCTTATAAACATGAAACCAAATTGATTTTCAGTGATTTGAGTCTCTTTTCTTAGTCTTCGTTCAATCACTCTTTTGCATAACTTCATTATATTACTCATAAGCTTAATTCCCATATTATTTGCACAATTTGTATATCCTCATTGTTCTTATAGATTGGAGTTATAGTTCTTCTTCTCCATTCATCCAACATTGACTTTGACCTCATAATTTCATTAAAGAGTTTGGTGAGCCACTTAATAACTTTATCTCCAAGAATTTTCTAAACTTTAATAGGTATGTTGTTTGACCCAACCGCCTTACTATTACTCATCATTTTTAATGCTTATCTCACCTCTTGTTTTTTAATTCGACGATAGTAATTATAGGTTCAATCATCTTCTCTAATGTTTAGTCTATTATAGTTTGGTGAGATATCATATCCTTCATTAAATAAATTATAAAAATGCGTCTTCCACCTATCCTTTTTTTTCTTGAATCAAAATTGTCTTCTTCATCTTTAACACACTTCTCTTAATCCAAATCTCTTTTCTTTCTATCTCTTCCCTTAACAAATCTATATATAAATTTTTATCCCTCTTTAAAAAAAATTAATATAAAAAAATAGAGTTTGTTTTAGAATATGATAATTAATATAAAATTTTAGTGTTTGTAATATATGAGTTTAATAAAATACTAACAAATTAATCAAAGATTAAAGTGAAATATTATCTTGACACTAAATAAATGACACTACACCGTATTTTATTGTTCACTAATACGGAGAATAGATAAATATTATAATAAAATAATTAATTTTTAAAAAAAAATATAAAAATTATTTTTATTTTATTTTTTTATTCTTAGATTAAAGAATTCTATTATAAAATTGTATGATTAATCAGGTTTTTTAATTTCATTAACTAACATTTTATATTTTATTAACTAGTTTTTTTTTATTATTAAAAATTAATTTTAATATCTGAGAGTGTATTAATCAACTTTATAATTTCATTAATCAATATTTTACATTTCATTAATCAATTTTGTTTTGCTACTAAAAATAATTTTAATATTTGATCGTTTATTAATCAATTTTATATCTTCATTAATCAACCTTTTATCTTTCATTAACCAACTTTATTTTACTACTAAAAATTATTTTTAGTATCTATGTGTTTATAAATCAACTTCATCATTTCATTAATTAACATTTTCCTTTTTACTAACCAATTTTATTTTACTACTAAAATCTATTTTTAACATCTATGTGTTTATTAACGAATTTCATCACTTTATTAATCAACTTTTTACATTTCATTAATTAATTTTATTTTACTACTAAAAGACAATATTCATGCATTATTCACATACACTATTTACATACACTATTCATACAATGTTCATGCATTGTTTAAAATAAAATATTTTTATTTTAAAAAAAATACTATTCATATAAATATAGTAAATAATATATGTGATATAAATATTAATGTCAAAATAGGGTGTCAACATAGCGATACTCAGAGGTTAAATGCTCAGAGGTTAAAAGTGTGAATAGACAAAGATGATTGACATGAATTTACGTTTTAACTTATCTAAACAAAATCATTTTTTTTTCTGAATAGAGATGATTAAAATTTTTGAAAAGATTATGTAACTAAATAGTCGTCAACCAGCCATAAAAAACTTTTTGTATTATTATCAAATTTTGTATTTTAGACTAATTTATAAATTTGTTAATCTTTTTAATACTATATGTTTATTAATCTAGATAATTTTTTTTACTCAATTATGTTTATGATTACAAACTAGAATTGATATAATATAATTTAAGGTTAATACAAATTTACCCTCTGTTATATAGATAATTTTTGGTTTATCTTTTGTAAAAACTTTTTTAAAAAAACAACTTAGTTACTCGAAGATTTCGTCATTTTAAACTTTATAATTTTTTTTTGTAAAATCAGCTTTGCCACTTGAAGATTTTGTCATTTTAAACCATGTAAACATGAAGATTCTTTCGTTTTATACTTTGGAACCTGACTAAGCAAGGTTGGTTTTATAATAAAAAAATATTTACAGGGTTTAAAATGACAGAATCTTCACGTAGTAAGGTTGATTTTAAAAACAAATTTTTTAAAAGGTTTAAAACGATAGAATTTTCAAGTGGCAAGGTTGATTTTACAACAAACAAATTACAGGGGATAAACCAGAAATTGCCTATATGGCAGGGGTAAAATGGTATTAACCCTATGATATATGAATTAATTCTTTAAAATTTTATAGGCTTAAATAGTATGTTGATCTATGTAAATTAGTGTGTTTTTAGTTTTAATCTCTAATCTATTTTTTTAAATAGTCTCTGAATGTTAAAAAAAATTGGTTTTAGTCTTTGAAGTTAGAATCCGTAGGAAAATAAATCAATAGATTTTAAATTTGCAGAAAACCAACAGATTTTAAATCCGCAGGAAAATCCGCAAAATACCTGCAAATTTTATTGTGGGTTTTAAATTTAAGAACTAAAATCAAAAGATTTTAATATTCAAAGATTATTTTTAAAAAATATACAGATTAAGGACTAAAATTAATTTGTCGTTGTGTTTGGTATTGGCGGAATAAAGAATTGCATGTGGAGAATTATGTTAGACTGATAAATCCAATGAAGTCTATTACGAGCTTTAAAGATGACTATGATAAAGCGGTGATAGCAAATAAAAAGGTTATGGTGCATGATTGTGTGTTGAAAATGATTCGTTGGATCCCTCCTATTTTAAACAGGGTTAAGTTGAGCACAAATGGTGCTTGTAAAGAAAGAGATATGGTAAAACACGTGCATTTTAATCTTGCTTAGGGTTCACAAAAGTTATGCTTCAACTTCACGAGAGCATTCTCAACCACAAATTTCCTCTTCAACAACGACGCTCTTCTCCTTCACTTCTCCGATCAAACGCACTGTCTCCCTCCGTCGTAATCGTCTGATTCTAACTCCACTCGATTCTTTGATTTCGTGCCTCCATCAGCTTCAGTTCGTGTTTCAAATTTCTCGTTCGCGTTTCGTTCATATTTGACGTGACTTCGAGCTTCAGTTCACGGATTCTGCTTTGACGGTCATCTACCTCACGAATTCAAACAATTGTTGGTTTCGTAGCTTAGTCAATTTCTCAGAGGTTCAACAATACAATAAAAACAAACGTATAGATGAAAATAAGTGTACATTTGATACTTACGGATCAGAGACGTTCTGATGGCATTTTCGAAGCCGTCGAAAGAGAAATAGAAATCCAGAGATTCTTTCAGGTACGCCATTTCTTTATCTCTCTACTCTCTTCTTCGATTCACAATTCTTCTTCTTCATTTCTCTGATTTCGTTCATTTTTTGGTTATTGTGTTTTTTTTGTAGTGTTGTTGTTACAGTTGCATTGACGCGTGAAGAGGAGGCTGTTGTGGATTGTCGAAGTTTAGTGATGCAGAGTATATCGATGGAATAGGGTTGCTGAGGAAGCAGATCGAAGTTGTTGAAGAACCGTGAAGAAGTGTGATGATGAAGATTGAAGAGGCTGCGGATTCGCGTTGAATTTGCAGAAATTGATGCGTTGGTTCAGAGGTCGATTGAGGAGAGTGAAGCAGTTTGAAGAATATGCTGCAGTTCAGAGAGACCTCAAAGAATTTTTTTGTGAAACTTCTGTGGTTTTGTGATTCTTCTGCAGAATGAATGAAGAATGAGCAATGCAAGGTAAAATTCTGCTTTTATATTTTTTTTAGAGTTTGTTACAGAAGATTGAATCAGGGCCTTCAGATGAAACACATGGTTACAAAGATCAATGGTGAGGATTCGATATGAGTATGAGCTGTCGAATTAGTTTTCATAACTTTTCTCTGCCTTTTTCTGTTTTCACTGTTTCCATCTTATTTCATATATTTCCTTGATTTTTTCTGATATTTCTCTTTGCTGAACTGGATTTTTTGTAGCAGGGACTGGTTTTCTTTTTCTGCTGGGAATAAAGGCCTGATTTATGTTAGAAGTTTGGTTATTTGGTTTCAACACTTCCCCTCTGATTTTCTATTTTGAAACAAGTGCAGGGCTGTCCAGGTTTATTTGAATAGACTGGTTTCTTATTTTCAAATTTCTGAACTGGTTCGATTTTGTGGTGTTGTAGGGAGGTTTTAATTGGATAACTATTTTTGGTTAGAATGATTTGAAACTCCGCACAATTAAGACTATACTGCCTATATTTTATTGTATGGTTAGAAATCTAATTCGGCAGAATTGTACTTGAATTGGGCTCTTAAGTATAAATTTTTTTGAAAGGAAATGGATGGCATTTGTGTTGAATGTGAACATGGTTTGGAGCTGATTCAATTTTTGGGTATGAACTGACTAATGTGTTTACTTATTTTTGGTAGTTTTTGTTGGACTGTCTTAGTTAGCATGTTTGTTATCGTGAGCAGCAGGATTTGAATATAGGTTTTGACGGGCTTGCACTCATGAAGCAAGGACTTAGGCTAGGCTTGAAGGGTTGATGAAATTGAAGATTAAGACATGTTTAGAATTAGGAATTTTGAGTCATGAATCTCTCTTTGTCATGTAATCTTTTTAACACAATGTAACTGAACTTGTTTGGAACTTGAATGAGTGAAAAGGTTTAGATAATAACGTGTTTGAACATATCATGATGATGAATGGTAATGTTACACGATTTGTAATTCCTTGATAGTTTGTAAGTTATACATTTTTGTAATTACCTTGTAGCGTCTTTTAAACTAAGCCAACATTCAAAAATTGAAGTTTCCCTCTTAACTTTGTATTTCATTTGAATTCTCTAATATTTTCTCAATTTTGCCAAACTTTAATGAGCATTAATCAAGATAAGACGAAAACCATAATTTAACATAGACCTTGGTCAACATTTCACCAAATGCATTCCATCTTGAAGTGATTCATAAGTTTCACCATGTTTCCAACCTTTCTCTCAAATAAAACCCAGAGTCATTAATTTGTAATCCAAATAGTCAAATGACCCAATCTTCCAATGATGGTGAGAGCCAACTGATTCAAACTTCAATTGATGAAGATAACCCACATGAATAGGGAAACAAACCCTAACTCCAGTAGAAATTTTTAGCACAAGAAGATGATCCTCACTCGTGACCCATAAAAACCTCCATGTTTAAGCCTTTGAATAAAGTCAAATAGAACACCTTGTATTATTATAAGCAACCATGAATACATGCCTTATATGATGTTCAAGCACTAGAATGCCTCGAGAGGAGGTCTATGAGGAATGTATAACCAAAGCCTTAAGGTATGTCTACCGACCATGAGCACATAGAAGCAAACCCCAATTGAAATGGAAACCCTAGGTTCCTTGACCACTGGTCTCTTGAACCTCAGGTACCTTTATTCGTTGAATGAATTCTATGAAAAATGTCCTAATGAAAAGATGCAAATGAATATGAAGCCTAATGTAACGCCTGTAACTTAATTAATTATTTAATTAAATTATTTTTGGAATATTTATGAAGATGTGTTATAATTAAATTGAATTTAATTACTTTATTAAGTGGAGAAATAATATTAGAGATATAATATTATGTGGTGAAATAAAATTAGAAGTGTAATATTATTTAATATGGGCTTATTTTGGGAGAATAGAAGTAATAAGGGGGTGTGTTGGTTTTAAGCCCAATAAGGAGATAATAGAATAATAGGGTTATTTTATTATTTGTTGTTAGAATAGAAAGAAAGAAGCAGTAGAAAGAAATAAGGATTTGGAAGAGAACGTGCAAACTGCTAGAGAAAGTGGAAAACGGCAAGCACGATAATCCAACCGGAAATTGTAGAGCGACCTTCAATCCAAGGTAAGGGTGGGGTTCTAACTCTATAATTGGTTTTATGATGATTGGTATGTGGGATTAGTGATGATTGTTGTCTTGTTCTTGAATTGGATGTATATGATGATGTATGATGAAGATTTGATGAATTTTAGATGGATATTGATGTCATGATGTTGTTTAATTGATGTAGAATTATAAGATGATTATAGGTGATGAATTATCATGAATATATTAAGTTTTAGGGCTTTAAGCGTGAATCTCATAATGAGATGCAGGGAAGAAAATGTAGAATATTGCAGTAATGGAAAACATTGAATATAGCAGTAATGAAAATGGAGAATTATGCTAGAATGATACCAGGCGCTACTGTATTAGAACTAATGAATTAATTTGGAGAATAGAATTTGTTAATATTGTTCTTAGTTAGATTGATACCAGGCGAAGGATTAGAACAATAGGATGAATAGAAAATAACAGTTCTGATGCTAGACGTAGATGTTAGAAGTTGTGTTGAATTATTAGAAAATAGAAGTTCTGACGTTAGGAGTTGTATGGGTTAGAAGCTATGCTGTCAGAGGACTGTGTCATCAGAAGTTTCAGTAGTCAGAATTTGTACTAGTCAGAAGATGTGGTTAGTCAGAGGATGGTGATGATCAGAAGTTGTATATGGTCAGAGGTTGGGTGGTCAGAAGCTGTGATGATCAGAAGTTGTATCTGGTCAGAGGTTGGTTGGTTAAAAGCCGTGATGATCAGAAGTTGCATCTGATCAGAGGTTTCACTAGTCAAAATTTATAGTAGTCAGAAGTTATAGTAGTCAGAAGATTGTGTCGCCCAGAGGTTGCATCATTAGAAACTGTGTATTTAGAAATAGCGTTGGTTAGAGGTTGCATGGTCAGAAGTTGGATTGCCTTTGCGTTGTTTTGTGTAGAACAATGAATGTTAGATGCTTAGAGGCTGCTGTTTGAACTAACAGTAGGAGAGTGTCGGTCTTGACGTTAGAGTTACAGAATGACAGTGTTGATTTACTGTGGAAATTAAATACTGCTGAGTTGTTACTGAGAAGTTATTAATAATATTGTGTTGATGGTTTATAACAAATAAATGATGTTTTATGAATTATTTTGATTATTTGAGATGTTTTTGAGATGATTATTTGAGATGTTTTTAAGATGATTATTTGATATGTTTTTGAGATGATTAATTTGAGATGTTTTGAGATGATTAATTTGAGATGTTTTTGAGATGTTAATTGAGATGTTTTGAGATGTTAATTTGAGATGATTTGAGATGTTGTTAACTTGGGTGTTATTATTACATTCATGGTTGTGTCACATACATTGCATTTTTGAGATGGAGCTTATGCTCGTTGAGATGGCCTGGATTGGAAAATTTTGAGATGAAGGCTATGCCTTGTTGATGCCTCTATTAATTGGCAAATTTTTGAGATGGGAGTTCTGCTCCAATGGTACCACATGCATTTGCATAGTATTGAGTCGCATTATATGATTTCATAAAGAAGTGTATTTTGATGTTGATGAATGAATATATATATGTTGTAATATTGTTGATTATGGGATGAGAAGTGGTGATGTTATTGAGCTAATTAATATATTAATTATCATGCACTTTATTATATTGTTAGATATCTCACCCCTTCTGTTTGAATGTTGCCCTTATGTTGGTAAAATGCAGGTAATCGAGAGTGAAGGTTGTATACCTTCAGTAGTTCGAGTCGGTGTCATTGCTCTGATATGTAACACTCGGGGGGATGAACGTTTGCCGATTTTTGATTCGATTTTAAGTTGTTGAATTTTAAATTGATTATTATTAAATATGAGATGTTTCGAAGTTGCTGCTTTGTGAGAGATGTTATTAAGAATTCCGTTGCGTAGATGTTGATTTATTTGATTAAAGATGCTATGTTGATGGTTCATCCGATGTTTGAAAAAGTGTTATATATCCACGATGAATGCAATGAATTTTGTTAGAAGAATTTGTGACGTCCCGATTCATTTGTATGATTGAAATTTTATAACTCTGATTTATTTTGCCTAATTACTTGGGGGTAGAATTGGGGTGTTACAAAGTTGGTATCAGAGCAAAAGGTTGGTCTGACCTTGTCGTCGAGTCATAGTTGTCTAACAATTGAGTATTGTTAATTTGAGTTCTAATCGTTATTTATGTTGTAGTGAGAAGTTGAGATGGCTGGAAGGAATGATGCTGCACTTGCTACTGCTTTAGAAGCAATGGATCATGCGATGGAAAATCATCCGAATGCTGACGGGAATGCTGGATCTCGTAGCTTGGCGACTTTCCAGAGAGATAATCCACCTATGTTCAAGGGAAAGTATGATCCTGACGGAGCATTGGAATGGTTGAAAGAGATTGAGAGAATCTTTCGCGTGATGGACTGCACTCCAGTGCAGAAGGTTCGTTATGGGACTCATATGCTAGCAGTTGAGGTTGATGACTGGTGGCTAGAGACTTGTCAGAAGTTAGAAGCTGCAGGTGAGAATGTCACTTGGGCTGTGTTCCGTAGGGAGTTTTTGAGAAAGTATTTTCCTGAAGATGTCTGTGGTAAGAAGGAAATTGAGTTCCTTGAGCTGAAGCAAGGAAGTATGTTTGTTGTTGAGTATGCTGCCAAGTTTGCTGAGTTGGCCAAGTTTTATCCGCATTACGCTGAGGAAAATGCTGAGTTTTCAAAGTGTATTAAGTTTGAGAGCGGGTTGCACCCGGAGATTAAGAAAGCAGTTGGATATCAAAAATCCGTGTCTTTGCTGATTTGGTTGATAGCTGCAGGATTTATGAGGAAGATAATAATGCTCATTACAAGATTATCAGTGAGAATAGGGGTAAGCACCCACAGAATCGTGGTAAGCCTTATGATGGCCCAGCTGGTAAAGGTAAACAGAGAGTTGCTCATGGTCAGAGGACTAGTGGGGGAGATGCTCCTGCTGGTGTGATTTGCTTTAAGTGTGGGAAACCTGGACACAAGAGTAATGTGTGCACTACTGAAGTGAAGAGGTGTTTCTGTTGTGGAAAGAACGGGCATGTTGTATCTGAGTGTGAGCACAAGAGTGTGGTTTGTTTCAACTGTAAATAAGAAGGGCACATTGGCAGCCAATGTCCAAAACCAAAGAGGGCTCAGTCAAGTGGTAAAGTGTTTTCTTTGGTGGAGGATCAGACAACTGCTGAGGACAGACTTATTAGAGGTACATGTTTCATTAATAGTACTCCTTTAATCACTATTATTGATACTGGTGCTACGCATTGTTTTATTGCTGCTGATTATGTTGAAAGATTGGGTCTTGTGTTGTCTTCTTTGGTTGGAGAAATGGTCGTCGATACTCCAGCCAAGGGGTCGGTGACTACTTCTTTTGTGTGTGCTAAGTGTCCTTGTCGATCTTCGACAGAGACTTTGTTGTTGATTTGGTTTGTTTACCGTTAAGAGGTTTGGATGTAATTCTGAGTATGAACTGGTTAGAGCATAACTGTGTTCATATTAACTGTTATGACAAGTCTGTGAAGTTTTCTACTCCTGAAGAAGAGGAAGATGGTCTGTTGTCTGCTAGGCAGTTGAGGAAGTTGATGCAAGAAGAAGTATAGATGTTTTCGTTAAGGGCGTCGCTATCTGTAGAGGCTCAAGCTATAATTAAGGAATTGCAGGTGGTGTGTGAATTTCCTGAAGTTTTCCCTGATGAGATTCCTGATGTACCGCCAGAGAGGGAAGTTGAATTTGCAATTGATCTTGTACCTGGTACCAGACCTGTGTCTATGGCACCATACAGGATGTCTGCGTCTGAGTTGTCATAGTTGAAGAAGCAATTGGGAGAGTTACTTGAGAAGAGGTTTGTAAGACCAAGTGTATCGCTGTGGGGAGCTCCAATGTTGTTAGTGAAGAAGAAAGATGGAAGTATGAGGCTTTGTGTTGATTATAGACAGTTGAATAAGGTGACGATTAAGAACAAGTATCCGCTTCCACGAATATATGACTTGATGGACCAATTGGTGGATGCCCGTGTGTTTAGTAAGATTGATTTGAGGTCGGGTTACCATCATATTAAAGTGAAGGATGAAGATATTCAGAAGATGGCTTTCAGAACACGTTATGGACATTACGAGTATTCAGTGATGCCTTTTGGTGTTACTAATGCACCAGGAGTATTCATGGAATATATGAATCGTATCTTTCATACTTATCTGGATCGGTTTGTAGTGGTGTTCATTGATGATATTTTGATTTACTCTAAGTCAGAAGAAGAGCATGCTGAACATTTAAGAGTAGTATTGCATATTTTGAAAGAGAATAAGTTATATGCAAAGTTGTCCAAGTGCGAGTTTTAGTTGAAAGAGGTTAGTTTTCTTGGTCATGTGATTTCAGGTAGTGGCATTATTGTAGATCCATCGAAGGTTAATGCTGTGTTGCAATGGGAAACTCCAAAGTCAGCTACTGAGATTAGAAGCTTCTTGGGATTAGCTGGTTATTATAGAAGGTTTATCGAAGGGTTTTCTAAGTTGTCACTTCCATTGACTAAGTTGACTTGTAAAGGTATAACGTTTGTATGGGATGTTCAGTGCGAAGAAAGTTTTACGGAATTGAAGAAGAGGTTGACGTCGGCTCCGATTTTGACGTTGCCTAATCTAGGAGAGCCTTTTGTGGTTTATTGTGATGCTTCTAAGATGAGTTTAGGAGGTGTGCTTATGCAGAATGGTAAGGTAGTTTCTTATGCATCAAGGCAGTTAAGGACTCATGAGAAGAACTATCCTACACATGATTTAGAGCTTGCTGCTGTTGTCTTTGTGCTGAAGATTTTAAGGCATTATCTTTATGGTTCTAGATTTGAAGTGTTTAGTGACCATAAGAGTTTGAAGTATTTATTTGATCAGAAAGAGTTGAATATGAGGCAGCGAAGATGGTTAGAATTTCTAAAGGATTATGATTTCGGTTTGAATTACCATCCAGGAAAAGCAAATGTGGTAGCTGATGCATTGAGTCGAAAGACTTTACATATGTCAGCAATGATGATTAAAGAGTTGGAATTGATTGAGCAGTTCAGAGACATGAGCTTAGTTTGCGAGGTTACTCTGCAGAGTGTTATGTTGGGTATGTTGAAGATTAATAATGAATTTTTAGACAGTATCAGAGGAGCTCAGAAGTTGGATGTGAAACTGGTAGATTTGATGGTTGGGATTGATCAATCTGAGAATGGTGATTTTAAGCTAGATGAGCAAGGTGTGTTGAGATTTCGTAATCGGATTCGTATTCCTGATGATGCTGAGATGAAGAAAGTGATACTTGAAGAGAGTCATAGAAGTAAGTTGAGTATTCATCCAGGAGCTACGAAGATGTATCAAGATTTAAAAGGTTTGTTTTGGTGGCATGGGATGAAGAGTGATGTGGCACGTTTTGTGTATGCATGTTTGACTTGTCAGAAGTCGAAAGTTGAACGTCAGAAGCCTGCAGGATTGATGCAAACGTTGGAAGTTCCATAGTGGAAATGGGATAGCATTTCAATGGACTTTGTGACGGGGTTGCCTAATACTTTAAGAGGACATGATTCAATTTGGGTGATTGTTGACAGGCTTATGAAGTCAGCTCATTTTATTCCTATTAACCTCAGTTTTCCAATGTCGAAGTTGGCTGAGATTTATATTAGTGTGATCGTGAAGCCGCATGGTGTTCCTTTGTGAATTGTGTCAGATAGAGATCCAAGATTTACTTCTTATTTTTGGAAGAATTTGCAAGAAGCGTTGGGTTCTAAGTTGAGGTTGAGTTCAGTGTATCATCCTCAGACAGATGGTCAGACTGAACGGACGATTCAATCATTGGAAGACTTGTTAAGGGCATGTGTTCTTAAGCAGGGAGGTTCTTGGGATAATTATCTTCCATTGATAGAGTTCACGTATAATAACAGTTACCATTCTAGTATTGGGATGGCACCTTTTGAAGCATTGTATGGTCAAAGATGTAGAACTCCATTATGTTGGCATGAATCTGGTGAAAGTGTAGTACTTGGACCTGAACTTGTTCGTGAGACTACTGAGAAGGTGAAGTTAATTCGAGAAAAGATGAAAGCTTCACAAAGTAGACAGAAGAGTTATCATGACAAGCGAAGGAAAGATTTAGAATTTCAAGCTGGTGATCATGTGTTTTTGAGAGTTACACCTGTGACTGGTGTTGGGCGAGCATTGAAGTCTAAGAAGCTCACTTCTCGTTTTATTGGACCGTATCAGATTTCAGAGAGAGTGGGGAATGTTGCTTATAGAATTGCTTTACCTCCTAATCTTTCGAATTTGCATGATGTGTTTTACGTGTCGCAACTTCGGAAGTATATTTCAGATCCATCCCATGTGATTCATATGGACGATGTGCAAGTACGGGATAATCTTACGGTGGAGACGATGCTTGTACGAATTGTGAATCATCAAATGAAGACTCTGATGGGCAAAGAGATTTCCTTGGTTAAAGTGGTTTGTCAAGGAGTTGCTGGTGAAAGCATGACTTGGAAGTTGGAGAGCAAGATGCGAGACTCCTATCCTGAATTGTTTGATTGAGGTAAATTTCCGAGGACGAATATATTCTAAGTGGGGGAGAGTTGTAACGCCCGTAATTTAATTAATTATTTAATTAAATTATTTTTGGAATATTTATGAAGATGTGTTATAATTAAATTGGATTTAATTACTTTATTAAGTGGAGAAATAATATTAGAGATATAATATTATGTGGTGAAATAATATTAGAAGTGTAATATTATTTAATGTGGGCTTATTTTGGGAGAATATAAGTAATAAGGGTGTGTGTTGGTTTTAAGCCCAATAAGGAGATAATAGAATAATAGGGTTATTTTATTATTTGTTGTTAGAATAGAAAGAAATAAGCAGTAGAAAGAAATAAGGTTTTGGAAGAGAACGTGCAAGCTGCTAGAGAAAGTGGAAAACGACAACCACGAGAATCCAACCGGAAATTGTAGAGCGACCGTCAATCCAAGGTAAGGGTGGGGTTCTAACTCTATAATTGGGTTTATGATGATTGGTATGTGGGATTAGTGATGATTGTTGTCTTGTTCTTGAATTGGATGTATATGATGATGTATGATGAAGATTTGATGAATTTTAGATGGATATTGATGTCACGATGTTGTTTAATTGATGTAGAATTATAAGATGATTATATGTGATGAATTGTCATGAATATATTAAGTTTTAGGGCTTTAAGCGTGAATCCCATAGTGAGATGCAGGGAAGAAAATGTAGAATATTGCAGTAATGGAAAACGTTGAATATAGCAGTAATGAAAACGCAGAATTATGCTAGAATGATACCAGGCGCTACTGTATTGGAACTAATGAATTAATTTAGAGGATAGAATTTGTTAATATTGTTCTTAGTTATATTGATATCAGGCGAAGGATTAGAACAATAGGATGAATAGAAAATAACAGTTCTGATGCTAGACGTAGATGTTAGAAGTTGCATTGAATTATTAGAAAATAGAAGTTCTGACGTTAGGAGTTGTATGGGTTAGAAGCTATGTTGTCAGAGGACTGTGTCATCAGAAGTTGTAGTAGTCAGAATTTGTACTAGTCAGAAGATGTGGTTAGTCAGAGGACGGTGATGATCAGAAGTTGTATCTGGTCAGAGGTTGGGTGGTTAGAAGCTGTGATGATCAGAAGTTGTGTCTGGTCAGAGGTTGGGTGGTCAGAAGCTGTGATGATCAGAAGTTGCATCTGATCAGAGGTTGCACTAGTCAGAAGTTATAGTAGTCAGAAGATTGTGTCACCGAGAGGTTGCATCATTAGAAACTGTGTATTTAGAAATAGCGTTGGTTAGAGGTTGCATGGTCAGAAGTTGGATGGCCTTTGCGTTGTTTTGTGCAGAACAACGAACGTTAGATGCTTAGAGGCTGCTGTTTGAACTAACAGTAGGAGAGTGTCGGTCTTGACGTTAGAGTTACAGAATGACAGTGTTGATTTACTGTGGAAATTAAATACTGCTGAGTTGTTACTGAGAAGTTATTAATAATATTGTGTTGATGGTTTATAACAAATAAATGATGTTTGATGAATTATTTTGATTATTTGAGATGATTATTTGAGATGTTTTTAAGATGATTATTTGAGATGTTTTTTAGATGATTAATTTGAGATGTTTTGAGATGATTAATTTGAGATGTTTTTGAGATGTTAATTGAGATGTTTTGAGATGTTAATTTGAGATGATTTGAGATGTTGTTAACTTGGGTGTTATTATTACATTCATGGTTGTGTCGCATACATTGCATTTTTGAGTGGAGCTTATGCTCGTTGAGATGGCCTGGATTGACAAATTTTGAGATGAAGGCTATGCCTTGTTGATGCCTCTATTAATTGGCAAATTTTTGAGATGGGAGTTCTACTCCAATGGTACCACATGTATTTGCATAGTATTGAGTCGCATTATATGATTTCATAAAGAAGTGTATTTTGATGTTGATGAATGAATATATATATATATATATATATATATATATATATATATATATATATATATATATATATATATATATATATATATATATATATATATATATATATATATATATATATATATATATATATATATATATATATATATATATATGTTGTAATATTGTTGATTATGGGATGAGAAGTGGTGATGTTATTGAGCTAATTAATATATTAATTATCATTCACTTTATTATATTGTTAGATATCCGACCCCTTCTGTTTGAATGTTGCCCTTATGTTGGTAACATGCAGGTAATCGAGAGTGAAGGTTGTATACCTTCAGTAGTTCGAGTCGGTGTCATTGCTCTGATATGTAACACTCGGGGGGATGAATGTTTGCTGATTTTTGATTATCGATTTTCTGTTGTTGAATTTTAAATTGATTATTATTAAATATGAGATGTTTCGAAGTTGCTGCTTTGTGAGAGACGTTATTAAGAATTCCGCTGCGTAGATGTTGATTTATTTGATTAAAGATGCTATGTTGATGGTTCATCCGATGTTTGAAAAAGTGTTATATATCCACGATGAATGCAATGAATTTTGTTAGAAGAATTTGTGACGTCCCGATTCATTTGTATGATTGAAATTTTATAACTCTGATTTATTTTGCCTAATTTCTTGGGGTAGAATTGGGGTCTTACACCTAAGCCAGATAAAAGTAAAAATTAGGAGGACAAATTTTGGGGTGCAACATATATATGTATGTCTGGATTTTTCATGTTTTCAGGGTGCTTGGTGATCTCTTATAAGTCCTATACACGGACTTGATAAAACTTATGATAGGACAAGCGATATTGTCATGTTAACTTTGAGGGAATAATTCCAAAAAAGGAGACATGAGATCCCCCACACAGTGGATGCCCCTTTAATTGTAGTATTTCTTTACCGAGCAATCGGAAATACATTGCTGCTTTTGACTTGGGAGCCCGAGAAGATGAGAATATGTAGAACCCTTAACCCATCTTGGCCTTTTAGGTGTAGTGCAGAGGCTATAACGGAGCAATCCAGAAGTAGTTGTCACGCGATGCTGCACTCAGATGAGTTTTTCTCGAGAATATTTCTAATTACCGAGTTAATCAGGACATTGGTAATATTCGAAGGAGGAATGTGGACTCTGGGATTTACTTAGAACCTTATTCGGAAGGTGATAAACCATTAGTCCTTACCTTGTGGGTAGTACCTTTAACTTCATGCTCGTGATGTCGAACCTATGAACCCCCCATGTTTGTGATCTTGTGTGTGATTTTTGCATCATCATGCATTCTGTAGCGACTGGTTTTTTAATCAAGAGTCGCCATTATTAGTTTTTATCCTAGGAATGAGAATCTAACAAAAAACCCTAATTCACAGACATAGATTCTAGGTTTCGGACTTCTTTTAGACGAAAGGAAGGTGTTAGGCACCTTTCATCTACCTTGTTCACAAGGATACTAGATTTTAGGTTTGAGTTTGGGGAAAATAGGGTTTAAATTTTATTAGGGGAAAGGGTTTAAATTTTTTATAGAGGAAAGGGTTTTAATTTTTAATAGGGGAACTCGCTATGATTTTTGATCGTATGTGTTGTACCCCAAAATTTGCCCTCCCATATTCTTCAAATAGTTCAAGATTGCTCAAGGATTGCACAGTCCAAATACCTCCTAAGACAGTCAAAATTAGGGTTTTGGTTCTTTTAAGGAATTTGGGGTTCTCAATGGCTCAGTCAAGTCTCATATGCCCATATACATCCTCAAGCACCTACATGCCAAGTTGCAAGACTCACAATGCCAAATTGCACAGTCAAAAGCTCCATTTGTCCTATAGTCAACTGCAAGGGCAAAATGGTCATTTTACAGTCAAAAGTCAGAATTTTTGGTCAACATCTTATTTTGAGTCCACAATCATCATTTGATCAAGTCTTGATCATGATTCCACAAGAATGGCTCAAAAATCATCAAGATGCAAAAAGTTATTATTTTTGGACAGTAGAAAAGTCAACTGTATCTTGACCAAGGCATAACTTTTTCATGGTTCATCAGAAAAATTCCATCCAATTCTCATTTTGAAGGGGATGACATTTCCTACAACTCATCTTCACATTCCAAGTCCAAGAAATTCTCTCATAAAAAGTTATCAATTTCTACATTATAGGTTAATTTCAAAAGTCAACAAAAATGCACTTTAAGTCAAAGACCATAACTTGAGATTGGTAAATCCAAATGACATGGGACCAAAGGCATTGGTTATAGGACTTCAAGACCTTTCCAAAATGTCCAAGAACATGTTCATATGATCAAAATTGAGCAAGATATGCATTGGAGAAGTTGGGAAATTTTTGTGAATTTGCAAAAGTCAACTTTGCTCAAAACACCTTATTTTTGCTAATGGGCCTCAAATTTCTTCTTAAAACTTTATTCATGGCCTATGAACGACCCATCAAGCTTATTTGAATTTATTTTCTTATTTTTATTAATTAATTGGATTTTTAATTGATTTTAATTCGTTTAATTAATTTAAATTGTAGGAAATACAAAGATTTGATTTTTCAATCTTTTTATGAAGAAAATGTGGTCAAGATATGCTGGAAAATTCGTGCACAAATCAAATATGCCAAAATCTCCAAATTTAGCAAGTTTTTCCAATCATGAAGATTCAAAAATATTTGATTTTCAATCAAATATTCCATCATCATTCCATGGATTTTTTGTGCAAGATTTAACCTAGTTTCATTCTCCTATAAGTACACAAGCCAACCCTATTCATGCACACGTGAATTTGCTGCAGAAAAGCCATAACCACATTCAAAAAAATTCAAGAAAACTCAAAACTGTTTTCTGCATTCTAGGGCGAATTAAGGACCTTTGTTGATTTCAATACACTGCAGGAGGTCCCCAGGACGATTTGCAATTAATTTCCAGCTTCATAGCTCCAAGAATCACTAGTTTCAGAACCACGGTTTGCTTCTTATGTTCAAAATCGTATTGGCTATTCCATGCATAATTAACATGTGTTATTGATTGTTTTGTATTATTAGAACTCATATGAAGCTAATGGCATAAGCTAATTGTATTATAATGCACATAATCGAAAGTTGCCATGGAAGAATTCTAGGGTTCTTAAGCTTCCAAATTGGGGCTTTACAGTACAGGCAAAATTAGAACCTTTAAGGCATATGAATGAACTCAGGAGACTCAGACGAACCTAACGGGACCATCGCGAAATATTTATGTTCATCACATCCCTATTTGCTATTTTTGGTCATCATGTTTTGTGGGGGTTAAAAACCCCCGCTATCCATTTGTTTTTTACAGGTACACAGGAGGAAGATGAGGACGTGTTAGCACATGATTAGCCAATTCAAAACGCGCGCGTGTTTTCTTGCTTTACATCATATTTACTAATTTTCATTTATTATATTTGCTTCTTATTATATTATCAAAAGCAAGCAAATGGTGGAGTGGTTAGGTGCGCTGGCTGGTGATCATTGGGACCTGGGTTCGATTCCCAGGTCCCCCAAATATTTGTTTCTATTTTTCTATACAGGATTACATGCAGGCTTCAGGAAGTGTTCCACCATATACCTCCAGTGATCAGCGCGCCAAGTGGCCTTAAGCATTAATCCAATGGTCATGATTGGAAAACCATGGTGCTCCTGGTCAACCCACGCGTAGACAAATCAAGAAAGTCAGAAGGGCTTGAGTGTTATTGGGCTTGAAGATTGCTAGCATACCTCCAAATCTGGCCCATCACCCCCCTGGTTTATTATTACTTTTTATTTCATTTTCCTTTAAATTATTTTATTTTAATAACTATTATTATTATTATTTAATTAACTCACAAATTATTATTTTCATAATAAAATCAGAAATATAATAATAATAATAATTATTATTATTATTATTAATTTCACCTTAATTTAATTATTTTTGTAAATAAATTCTAATGTAATTAATTTAGTTAATTAGGTTAACTTTAATTTTTTTTGCAATAAATAAAATCCATGTAGAATTAGGTTAATTAATATATTTAACTATTTTATTTTATTTTCATTAAAAACATAAAAAAACTTAAAAAAATATTTCTTTTATTTAATTAATTAGAATTAGGTTTAATTAAATGCAAAAAGGACCAAAATTCCATTCTTTTCTCAAAAAGGGTCAAAACCCTAAGGACTTTTCCAATTCAATTTCTTTTCGCGCATATTAATTTTTGACCATTATTATGTAATTGCTCCGAGTATGTAATAGCGTAATTAGGACCTTTTATCGCTTTCTTTTACTTTCTCGCATTTACTTTTCAAGGGTTGCTTTTGGCGATGTAAATACCCGACGCCTTGTAATAGCGTAGATTTACTTTCCGCAATTTATTTTCCGCACAATTATTAACTGCTATGCATGACAAGACTTGTTCTCAAAATGAAATAAAAAACGTAGCTCACCTTAAACTGTGCAAAGATAATTAAATTGAAACCTGACACACTCGCACATGCCACTCCTAGGGTACGTCTCACTTGGTTGCCTCGACGTGGTCATTGAGTATAGGAAGTTTTAGAGGTCGCCCTCTTGTCTAAAAGATCCAGTTGCCTCGAAACGGTTGCCTCGGATAAAAAAGGATCTAGGACATTAGGGTTACCGCTAAGGCGTCTGTTGTACCCCAAAATTTTCCCTCCCATTTCCTCAACATTTTCTCACCACAAGACCCTTGGAGTTCAAGATCCAACTAGGGTTTCCTCTGCTCAAGACTTCTCCTTGCACTGTTGACCCAAATTAGCGTTTGCGTTTGCACAAAGATGTTTTGACCTAAATGCCTAAGATGACTTTCATGCTTCATATTGGACTCCCAAGTTTATCCATACCAAGTTTCAAGCCTTGATTCCAATCTTTGCCCAGTCAATTGGACAGTTGACCTATAAATCAGCTGTATTGGGGAAAAAGTCAACTGTGGCCAATTGACAGTCAAACCTCATGATTTTTGACCCACATCAACATTATTAACTCATATGAACCATTTGGTTAAGTTTGGATCACAATTCCACAAGAAATTTGATCAGATCACCAAAAGGGTAAAATGGTCATTTTTAGGGTTTTGACTGCACAAAGGCAATTTTTGACTGATTGACTTAGCCAATGGCAAACCAAGCTCAAATATGGACTCAAGGACCCAATAGCATTGTCTTGACATATTCAACAAGTTCAAAAGATCCCAAATGCACAAGATTGACATATGAATTTTCCAGTCAATTGATCATTTTTTGACTGTATACTGAAAAGTCAAACTTTGACTTTTTGGTCAAAATCAAGTGTCAAGATTCATTTTTCATCAAAACATGTCAAAACATGAAACTTGTTCATCAAGAAATCAAAAATCACAAATTAGGGTTTGAAATGAAGAATTTTCATAACTTAGAATTTTTCTAAGTTATGAAAATCCCTAATTTTTTCCTAACTTGGTCCCACTTTTTCACCAAGATGCATTTGGATTCAAACAAAAGTCAAAACATGAAAGTTGTAGTCCATTTCAAAATCTACAACTTTGATTCACAAAGTTTCCTCAAAATAAGCTTGTAGCTCAAGTTATAATTTTTGGAACAAGGGTGCAAAACATTCTTAACTTAGAAAATTTTTGACCTATTCTAGGCAGGATTTTTGCCTAACTTCATGGCAACTTTTCACATGATTCCACTTAGAATTTCAACTTGCATTACAAAGATGGATTGTAGTACACATTCCAAGCTTTCCAAAATGTCCAAGAACTCATCAAACAACCTTGTGGTTAGGGAGAATCGAATTTGGCAATATAAGCAAAACTCACTTTGCTCATGGCCAATTTTAATGTTCATACACTTAGGCATTTTTGAACTCAGCTTGCACTCCTAGATTACAGGCCTCAAATCTTATTTACACTCATAAATTCAATGCTAATCCATTATGCCAAGACATTATTTTGCTCATTTGGTCATTACATGGAAGTTTAAGCCATAAATGGAAAAAGCATTTTATCTATTCTTGAAAAGATTAACTTTATGTCAAATTTGCAATCCAAGTAGTACAAGGCAAATCTATTTGGCACAAGTTATTGAGCTAATCCCACTGATCAAGGGCAAGTTTAGCAGCACATTATAGGGGCCTAGAGGAGCCTGTACCAGCACTTGGCATTTTGACTTACATTACAAGAAACTTGGCATTTTGTAACGCCAACATACATTGCTGCAACCACAAGCTTAGACAAACTTCTTAAGCATCTTCCAAACATCAAACCTGACCTGAAACACGAGCCTATCACCTTCAATATCTCCCCATTCACAGAAACACCATAAAACTGCAAAAACAGGGCATAAGCTGCAGTTTGAATCCCATAGCTCAATCCACTCGTGCATTTTCATCCAAACCAGTTCAAACACATTCCCTACCATCCATACAAACTGTCCCAAGCATTGGAAGCAGACTGTAACACCTCTAACCAGTTTTGCCATTTTCACTTTTCTCTCTTGCAGGTTGACTTCTACAGCTTGATATAGCAAGATTCAAAGCACACCAAGCATTGGAATAGCATCCCTGGACATCAAGCAAGCTATACAAATCCTTACCTTGCCTTGAAAGTACCTCCATTGCCAAACACGATCCAAGCTGAACAGGTAAGTTCATGGATCTCTATCTCTCAATCTAGGAAGAGTTAGGCTTAGATTTATGAATGAAAAATGTCATGCTCATGGCCCTGAAACTATACATATCTTCACTTTCCATTTATATTGCATATGCTGAGAGTATTTTGAATCTGAACATTGATAAAAACTTAGGTCAAGAATTAGGGATGGAGAAATTCTCTCTCATTTCTGAGAGTTAGGTTAAGTTTTTTATATGTCTGGATTCGTGGTTCAATGCTTGACATTTCTCATGTTATGAGTTTGTGCTGAAAATCAAAGAATCAAGAGATAGCAAGCAGGGAAGAAAAGGCGCGTTTTTTCAAATGTTGTTGTCTGAAGGTTGAAGACAACCTTTCATGGGCTGGGCCTGTGATTTTTCTTCTTTTTACACCACATTCTCACATATGCACCCCTTGGCCCATTGCATTTTATTTTTATTATTTTTGACTTTTGATTTTTGTTTTTGATTCATTTATTTTATTTAAGCATGAAAAAATATTAAAATTATTTTTCTCACATTTTTACATTTTTATTTGATATTTATTTGATTTTATTTAGTTTTGTACATAAAATAAACATAATACTTTTATTTAAGATAACTAAAAATAATGCAAATATTTTTACTTTCTGATTTTATTTTATTTTACCCTTTTGAAAACATTTTATAAAAAAATATACTCTTTTTTTTGTAAATATTAAATACTTAATTTTTGTATATATTTAATATATTTGATAAATAATGTAAATACTTATATATTTATTAGTATATTTAGGTTAAAAACATAGAAAATAATACATTTTTATTTTTATTAATATTTAACTTGAAAATCATTTTTTGACAATATACTTGCTTTTTTTATTTTTTATTTATTTTTTACACATAATTAATAAATATTGTATATAATACTTAATAAATAATTAATGCCTTTTATTTAGCAAAATTAGGTTTTTTTCCCTAAACATGAAAATATTCAAAAAAAATTAACTTTCTTTTAATTATTTTTATTTTATTTGTGAATAAAATATACACTTACACAAAAAATACCTTCACATATATATTGCTTTTACATTTACATTTGCGCAATTCAATTTGGTTGTAAATATTGGACACTATCCTCCTATGAAATCTCATCCCCATTTGAACATTTGTACCCCCCATCCCATATATTGTGTTGTAATAACTTAGGACCTTTTATTTTTCGCATTTAAAAGCTTTCTAATTATGCCATGTTAGAATTAGGATTTTGTATGCAAATCAAAAACAACAAATAGTTTGACCTAAATTCAAGATAAACAAGCATGAAAATGGACAACACTAATCACACTTGCACCCCCTAGGGTATTCCACTTGTTGCCTTCAATAATGGGCCATATTGCATGTTAGGTATCTTTGGCAAAAACAAATCAAATCAAATGATCATAGTCCCTCGATGACGCTTTCAAAAGTTGCCTAAAAATGATCATGGTCCCTTAAAGAAAAATTGCCCAAAGATACTTGGCACCATTGCAATCATGGTCTAAACGATGACCCGCGCCTGTCCCGTTCACATCCTAACACAAGATTGTCCACCAAATACAATGGTGGACAAAATTGTTAAAAGGGTTAAAACATAGCAAAGATCTTTGAGAAATTTAGGGTAGACAAACTCTTAGTTACTTGATCAACTTGCAAAAACACTTGCCTACTTTCAAAACCACACTCCGCAACACTTTCAAAACAAAACTTTCAAAAACATTTGAAACATCTTTTCGAAAAGATACACACCCTTGTATATACTCAAACACGAGTCATTACAACGGTTGCCGAAACAAAGGCGTCTATTTCAAAATATTTTCAAAACACACACATACCACAATTTCAAGCAATCGAAAATCAAGGCAAGTGATCTAAAACCAAGTAACTAAGAGCCCATGGATAACCATGGATGAAAAGGGTGCTAATACCTTCCCTTTTCATAATCTACCCCCCGAACCCACGAAACATCTCAAAAGGTTTTTCCTGTGCTTTTTAACCTTTCCTTTAGGATAAAATAAAAAGTCGGTGGCGACTCTTGCTAAACCAAACAAGTGCAAATACAAACGCAAAAACTCAAGTCAGTTCTCCCACCGTATCACAGAACTTGCGACTCTGCTGGGGAATAAACTTAAAAGTGGAGTAACCTTAGGGCTTAGATCACCTTTGTTTTCAATTGTTTGCTTTGTTTGCTTTTATATTTGTGGGCTTTGCATCGGAGTTTCATAGATCCTAACCCGGATCTGGGGAATACCCTTTTAGGTAGCATAATATGTGAGGGACCTGTCCGGCGTAGACCGACATGGGTGAAGCAGTGGCTACGTTGGTGTGGCACCTTAGTCTGTACCGATATCCCTTGTGTTGCAACGAGGAGAATATGGGTCTTCTAAGGAGTCATTAAACACCAACCGACCTTAGAACCCTAAATTGACCAAACTTGGCCATAGAACAGTAGCAGTATGCTACACTCATTGAGGCTAAACTCTCGCGATGGTTCTGGCCGCAAGAAAAGATTGCGATGCTGGAGTTATGACCGATTGAGGGTAGTCAATGATTTGAGATCCTCTAGAACCCGGTTACTTTTGATAGGACAGGTTTTAACCAACGAAACTAAAAGAGGGTAATACCTAAACTTCATGCTGGCCTAAACCCTAAGGGTTGTCTTGTGTGACTTGTGCGCCTTACCATGCTTGCCTTTGTGAATGCTTGTGGTGTGCTTCATCATACCATCATACCATTGCATGCATCCTGTATAAGGGCAGACCCATTTCAAAGACAAAAGGGTTTCATCTTTGCTCTGTTTTGTAGGACATCATGATGCTTGTGCGTAGGAATACTATCCGGCTCAACTTTGTTCAACCACCTACTTTGCTCAAGGAATTGGTTGATAGGATCCCAAACACTACTTCCTTCATCAAGAGGCATGGTTCTCTCCTTGGTTTGATCACTTCAAAGTGGGACCAACAATTGATAAGTGTCCTGACCCAGTTTTATGATCCCCTGTATCATTGCTTCACCTTTCAAGACTTCCAGCTGGTCCCTACCCTGGAAGAATTCTCTGATTTACTTGGTATCCATGTTTTGGAGCAAACTCCATTCGCTGGTTGGGAGAAGACTCTTAGGCCTGAAGAGATTGTTGCAGTTCTTCCCTTAACCAAAGAAGAGATAATGGCTAACTGGGAAACTAGAAGTGGAGTTAAGGGCTTTTTGGTTAAGTTTCTGGTTGGCAAAGCTAATGGTTTCTGGAATGACTTAGACTTCAAAGCGTACGAAGACATTCTGGCTCTTTTAATCTATGGTCTGGTATTGTTTCCAAATCCTGACACCTTTATCAATATCTATGCCATAAGGATCTTCATGTCTCGGAACCCTGTACCCACTCTTTTGGGTGATATCCTGCAACAACTCTATGCTCGTACTGCCCGAAGACGGGGAACTCCATGGTGTTGTGCTCCTTTTCTAGTAAGGTGGTTTATTTCGCACCTTCCTAAGTTCGTGCTGAAGAATGAAGAAGGAAAGGGTTGGGCTCATAGGTTAATGTCTCTCACTGATAATGACATCACTTGGACTCTCAGAGGTTTGGATGAGGTAGCTGTTATTGATCGTTGCGGAGAATACCCTAATGTTCCATTGATTGGTACCCAGGGAGGAATCTCTTATAATCCGTGTTTAGCTCTCCTTCAGTTTGGAAGAGCCAGAAGAGCAGGGCCTTATGAGATGCTAGTTCCTCACTTCCATTTTGAATTTCAGGTAGGCAGTGACAAACTACGCCATGGATTCATTAAAGCTTGGGACATAATTCACAAAGCTGACCCACATGAGTTGGGACCAAAGACTTCTCTACCAATGGAACCCTATTACAGATGGGTCCGCCTCCGTGCTCAGAAGTTAGGCATGCCATACGAAGCTGCCAGGCCTATCATTCTTGAATCTCCTGATGAAGACGGGGTTCCTCCAACTATCCTCCCCCCTCAGTTACCTGCTGATGATGATACACTAAAGAGATCTTGGGCGCAGCTACGGGAAGAACGGGATTTTTATCGGGAAAAGTTCAACGAACAAGAACGGAAGATCCAGAAGCTGACTAAGCAATTGGAGGAAGAGCGGATCCTGAACAACTATATCAGTACTGAGAAGAGAAGGCCATGGGAGCACTGATGGGCTTTGAATGTTTCCTTTTACAGTTTTTTATTTCCTTTTCAGTATTTTTCATTCTTGTAATGCCTAAGGGCAAGTTGTTGAACAATTTAAAGTTTGAATCTAATGAAGTGTATTTCCTTTTTGTCTACAAAGTTGAATCTCGTTTGTCTTTGAAAGCATAAATCATATGCATCTCATTGCATCATATGCATAACAGGTACCCTTTTTCCACAGGTTGCTTAATCTTCTTCGCTGTTTATTTGAACAGTCACCATGAATCCTGAATCATCCAACGAACAAGCTATCAAGGCCCTCCAGGCCCAGAACGCCCAGTTTCAAGAGCTGGTCATGAGCTTAGCCCAAGGTCAACAAGAGCTGAAGACTCTGCTCTTGAAGAAGAAGAAGAAGAAGAGGACTGCGTTGTTCAACACTGGACGCAGGTTTGGGAATACACTCCATAATGAGGCTGATCAAGCTACTTCCTCTGCAGAGAAAGACAGTCCCCAGGGGGGAAGGGCTTCTAGTCCTGCGGTCTCCGACAACGAGACGAATTACAATGATGAACAATACCCTCCTGCTGCAGACAGATACAAGCAACTAGAGGACCGTTTAAGTGCCATGGAGATTCAAAAAGTGTCGGGGCTGGATTTTGGAGATCTAGGTTTATCTTCTGGGGTGGTGATCCCACACAAGTTCAAGGCACATGCCTTCGCAAAGTACGATGGGGCTTCCTGCCCTAAGCTGCATCTCAGATCATATGTAAGGAAGATCCAACCTTACACTGCAGACAAGAACCTATGGATCCATTTCTTTCAGGATAGCCTTTCGGGGTCTCAACTCGAATGGTTCTATCAGCTAGATGGAGCCAGTATTCGAAACTGGGAGGACTTGGCTACTGTGTTTTATAGACAGTATCAGTACAATTCTGACCTCGCTCCCACGCGTACCCAACTTCAGGGTATGTCACTGGGAACGGGCGAGGGGTTCAAGGAGTATGCGCAAAAGTGGAGAGACTTGGCTGACAGGGTGCAGCCTTCTTTGACTGACCATGAACTTGTTGACATGTTTCTAGGGACCCTGTCTGGTCCATTATCTGATTGGTAATTCTTCCGCTGGGTTTACAGATTTGATCTTGACTGGTGAAAGGATAGAAGCTGGTATCAAGTCAGGGAAGATACATAAAGTTTTCAACTTTTTGCACTCACACTCTTTTTTCGCACTCACACTCTTTTTTCTGACAAAAGTTTTCAAACAACACTTCATGACACTCTTGAGGACAGATACAAGAGTTAAAACGAAGTTTTCAAGCAAACTTTTTCAAAACCCACAAACACAAGAAAAGCAAAACATTTTTGAAAACATAGTGAGCAAGTACCTAAGAGCCCATGGATAACCACGGATAGAAAGGGTGCTAACACCTTCCCTTTCTATAATCTACCTCCCGAACCGAGAAACATCTCGAAAAGGAATTTTGATGTGCTTTTGTCCTTTCCTTGTTGGAGAACATAAAAGACGGTGGCGACTCTTGCTTACCGCGACATTTCACGAACCAGCATTTCAAAACAGTCAGTTCTATTTCCACCGATCACAGAACTGGCGACTCTGCTGGGGAGAGTGAGTGAGGTGTACCTTAGGATTAGATCATTCTATGTTTTCAATTGTATGCCTTGTTTTCTTTTATATTTGTGGGCTTGCATCGGAGTTTCATAGATCCTAACCCGGATCTGGGGATACCCTTTAGAAGTAGCAACAAACTGTGAGGGAACTGTGCGGGGTATACCGACATGGTTGAAGCAGTTGCTACGTTGATGTGGCACTTTGGTGAGTACCGGTAACCCTTGAGTCAAGTCAAGGAGAGTACGGGGCTGCCGCGTGGTGTCGCGAAGCATCAACTGACCTTAGAACCTTACTTGACCATCCTGGCCTCTTTAGGGGTAGTGAGATGACCGACTTTGGTGCAGTCCGAAGTTGGTAGATACTCGATACTACACTCATTGAGGGTTGTTTTCTTGGAATATTTTGGTCGCCAGTTAAGTGGCTAAATCAAAACAATGAACATAGAAAACAATCCAATGATATTGTGCTCCTTAGAACCCGGTTACTATTTATAGGACAGGTTTTGAGCCAACTAACTTCAAAAGGGTACTTACCTACGAACCCCATGCAAGCCTAAACCTAAGGACTTGTTTGCTTTGTGTGAATATGACTGTCTGTATATACACTTGCTTACTTTTGCATCCATGTACATAACATCATAACATCATAACATTGCATACATCCTGCATAAGGACTAACCCATTTCAAGGATCTCAAGGGTTTGTGATGCAGGTCATGATGAACCAACTGTCTAGCAAGGGGCAAAGGGGATTTATTTTCCTCTAGCCAAGGTTGTTCGGAGATCAAAACATGATGACTTGAGTCAGGGGCTATGACCCACTCGATATGGTGAGCCTAACTCTTGAAGAAGGACTCTCAACAACATGAAGTTCCTTCAATCAAGCTACCAGATTCAAATTCTAACAAGTTTTCTTTGTTTACCCCACGAGATCCTTGAAAACATTGCATACATATATCATACATATCATCGCATTACAGGTACCATTACAGGTCACTTATCTTCTTCGCTGTTTATTTCAGCAATCATCATGTCTACCGAACCTTCCACTGAACAAGCTATCAAGGCCCTCCAGGCCCAGAATGCCCAGTTCCAAGAGTTGGTTATGAGCCTAGCCCAGGGTCAACAGGATTTGAAGACTCTGATTCTGAAAGAGAGGAAGAAGAAGAAGAATAAGAGGACTGTTTTGTTCAACACTAGACGCAGATCTGGGAATGGATTACAGAATGAGGTTGAGCTGACTACCTCATCGGTGGGCAAAGACAGTCCACAAGAGATAAGGGTTCCTAGTCCCGTGGTCTCTGACAATGAGACAGATTATGATGAAGAACAGTACCCTCCTGCTGAGGATAGGTACAAATAGCTAGAGGACCGCTTAAGTGCTATGGAGATACAGAATGTGCCCGGATTGGACTTTGGAGACCTAGGCTTATCCTATGGGGTGGTGATTCCCCATAAGTTTAAGGCACCTGCCTTTGCCAAATATGACGGAGCTTCCTTCCCAAAGCTACACCTCCGATCATATGTAAGGAAGATCCAACCTTATACAACTGACAAGAATTTGTGGATCCATTTCTTCCAGGATAGTCTTTCAGGGACTCAACTTGAGTGGTTCTATCAGCTGGATGGAGCCAGTGTTCGTAACTGGGAGGATTTGGCCACGACATTCTATAAGCAATATCAATATAATTCCGACCTTGCTCCTACGCGTACCCAACTCCAGGGTATGTCGCTAGGGACGGGTGAAGGATTTAAAGAGTATTCTCAAAAGTGGAGAGACCTTGCCGGAAGGGTGCAGCCACCTTTAACCAATTGCGAACTCGTTGATATGTTCTTGGGGACCCTGTCTGGTCCGTTCTTCAACCATTTGATTGGAAATTCTTCTGCCGGGTTTACAAACCTTATCTTAACTGGTGAGAGGATAGAAGCTGGTATCAAGTCTGGGAAGATACAGAAGGGTGACTCCTCGAACACTGAGAAAAAACCATTCAAGAAAGAATCTAGTGTTGTCTATGGTTCAATAAGACAGAATAGGTCCGAACACCGCCAAGCTGTCAACGCGATAGTTATTTCAAAACCGGCCAGTGCTCCTCAACATCGCAACCAACAAAGGGAAGAGAGACCTAGAAGGCAATTCACTCCTCTCAGCATGACCTTGTCCCAGATATTGCCACAGTTGCTGAAGACCAATTTGGTAACTCTAAGGGACCCTCCTAAGAATCCGAACACTACACCTTCAAGGTATAACCCCAACGCCCGCTGCGCTTATCATTCTGACAGCCCGGGGCATGCTACAGATGATTGTTGGACTTTGAGGAACAAGGTTCAGGACCTAATCGATGCAAAGGAGGTCGAGTTCGAAGCGCCCGAGACTCCCAATGTGATCACTGCTCCCTTGCCAAAACATGGCTAGGATCGAGAGACTTTTGTTCATTTGAATTTTCAAGTTGTATTTCTCTTTGCTTATTCAAACAATTATCATGTCAAACTCCTTTATTTCATTAATGCATTACATATGTCTGTTTTGAATCAATCCATTCGTATTCACTATATTCAAATTGCTTTCATTTTTGTTGTGATGTTCAAACTCTCGATTAAAAAATTCTAAGCCTTTTGAGGGAGGATGACGAAAACGATACCACGATCTTTACAATATGCTTTTAAACAGACCCCGCTGATGAAGTACAGGAATTGCTTCAAATCCTAAACAGTGGAGTTATAAGGAAGATAATCCCTCGTCAACCCCTTCGAGCCAAAGAAGTTGGAGTTTTTCTTTTCACAAAAATTAAAACCCTTAACTATAACCTGGGGCAGGGTAGTTTTCTCAGTTGATCCACGTGCACAATGGATAACATCAGAGAAGTCCTTCCAAAACAAAAGACAGTGATGGTTCCGAATAATCATAAAGACAGGCAGTCATTACCTCTCAGGAACAAAAGCCCATTAAGTTAAAACCTATGAAGGAGACTTACAAAACTGGGGCATCCCGCTGACTGTAATCACAAAAGAAACAGTTCAGGAAAAAAACAGGGATAACAAAATCAAAAAGAAAGAGATCCTGTAAACTCTCAAAAAAAGAAATGACTGCCTATTCAAAATAAACTTTCAGTATCCGAACCATCACCGGAATATCAGAGCAAAGACTCAAACAGGATCTAATGCACGATTAGCTGAGTTTAGGTTTGAAGAACATCACGAAGAGTGGGTGGGTACAAATAAATTTTGAGCCTTTATCCTTTGTTTCTTAAACCGTGAACCAGGCCACGTTACAACCCTTAAAAGTCCTAGCTGAAGCATGGGTTAGTTCGAAAGCATACTGTTACAAAAGGTATCCTGACTCCTTAGGGCTTGCTGTAAAATCCTGAGTTGACATCATATTTTACAAAAAAAAAAAAATTTCACTTGTTTTATTGAAAAATTCATTTTCAAAAAACTTCAAGACAAACATAAGCTTTGCATTCTTGAAATAACATTGTTTGCATATGACTATTTGTTCAACAGCAGAGAAATTCGCACGACGAATATCTAGTGAACAAAAATCTTCTCAAGGGTCACATCAAATGGAAAAACACTTCCAATCAAGGGGCACAGCATGATCATGGTCTATCATCTGGGGCAGTCAAGTCAAGATTCCAGGAATCTCTCAAAATGCCAAATAGCCAGGGGCAAATCTCCGCCTGAGTCACTTGGGGCATTGGACATGAATTCCAACAACGAATCTTGCATGATCAGACATCTTCTGGTAGTATAGCGACACGACACTATTGACAGTGACAACTCCCTACATCCTGAGAGCATGGGCATAGTCGAAAAAATACTACGCATAATCAAAGACCCACTAGGTCGAATGGCCTAGGCAAAAACAAGGGCTTCCCGACGAACCAAAAGGGTTTGGGCAAAAATAAGGGATGAAAATGAAAAAAAAACTGTACACCCGGCAAGTCGAAAACCTGAAAAGGCGGCTTGGGCAAAAATGGGTATCCCGGTGGACTGAAAACCCGAAAGGGCGGTCCAGGCAAAAGTTAGGGATCACAGCGTACGACTATGTCCCGTCATCTCGCCACTTGCCTACCAGAAGAAGATTTGTCAATCGGCAGTCATCAAGCGCCTCCACAGGTACCTTCTCCCATAGAAGCTGGGGCAATAAGAGTTGTCCAAACTGTACAACTGCTTTCCTCCAGGTACAAGGTAGAGTCAGTTGAAGAGTATGACCAAGATACCTTCACTCCCCGCAGAGTAAGACAAGAATCAACCATACTCTCCCCAAGCAGAGTTGGTCTCCAATCAGTCCTAAAAAGGCACGGTATCCCTAGCAAGTCAGCGACACTCTCCCCAAGCAGATTCAGGCTACCGTCAGCCCTAAGGAAGTTGGGTATCCACAATAGATCTTAGTATTCTCTAGCAGAGTATACAGATATTCCTCAACAAGCATCCCCGACGGTCTTAATATTCCTCGACAGAAATAAAAGATTATTCCCCGGCGGAATACAAGATACCCCAGTGGAGCCATTTCCCCAAAAGTTTCCCCAGGAGAGTCGAATCATTTTCCCCAGTAAATTCTGGAAGCTTATCCCCTGCAGAGTATAAACGTATCTCCCAAGCCATATTCAGAAGGTTATCCCCACCAGAGTCTAACCGGGTTATCCTCAGCAAATTGCAACGGAAAGATCGTCTTCAGCGAAGTTCTTCCTATTCCCAGCGGAGTTCATCAAGATCCCCAACAGAGCTTATCAACGGAATCCCCAGCGGAGTTATCGTTAAATTCTCAGCGAAGCATCTCTTTTCCACAGAGTAATTCCCCGCAGAGTAATCTCTTTACCAGGTTTATTCCCCAACGGAGTCATCTTCTCCTACCGGTTTATTCTTGCAATCATCTTCGTTCAAAATCCCCAACAAAAACGAAGGACTCTACTCTTCAACATCAGCCCAGGATTCAACGAACTTCCCGACATTCGGTAAGGATTTATTTTCCCAGACGAAGATACATTCATAAACATCACATTGTCATACATCATGATACATGCATATACGCATCATATCATACAATCTCATTTATGTTGAGAACATCATTGCTTGATCCATATCATGCATTGCATATGACTGACCTTTATCTTTCAGGAAAGATGCAGTCAAAGTCTCAAATTCTGTCAAAGGAGACAAATTCAGTCAAAGGAGATAAGTCCAGTCAAAGGAGACAAGCCCAGTCAAAGAAGACAAATCCAGTTAAATCAATTCCTAAAGATTTTTCTGACGCTAATCCAGTCAAAGAAGACAAATCCAGTTAAATCGATTCCTAAAGATTTTTCTGATGCAAACCCGTCAATGAAGACAACCCGTCAATAAAGATAACCCGTCAATGAAGACAACCCATCAATAAAGACAATCTGTCAATGAAGACAACCGTCAATGAAGACAACCCGTCAATGAAGACAACTTGTCAATGAAGACAACCCGTCCATGAAGACAACCCGTCAAAAGAGACAACTCGTCAAAGAAGACAAAACCTCCCCTGGTTCAGTTAAATCGATTCCTAAAGATTTTTCTGAGATAACCTGTCAGTAGAGACAACCCATCAACCTTTTTGAGTGCCGGATTAACACCTGTATCTAGCCAGGGAATATCTGTGAGCGATTGATTGTAGATTCGATACCTGTATCTAGCCAGGAAAGTTATCTACATGAAGAGTTTGAAGGCCAGGAGTTATCTTTCATTCTCAGGTCAGAGGTCTACACCTGTGTCCATCCAGGAAAGTTATCTCGACCAACATTTTGAAGTTCCAGATTCGATACCTGTATCTAGCCAGGGCATATCTGTGAGCGATTGATTGTAGATCTATACCTGTAACTAGCCAGAAAAGTATCTGCATGAAGAGATTGAAGATCAACACCTGTAATAGGCCAGGAAATTATCTTTCATTCTCAGGTCAGAGGTCTACACCTGTATCCAGCCAGGAAAGCTATCTCGACCGACCTTTTGAAGTTCCAGATTCGATACCTGTATCTAGCCAGGGCATATTTTTGAGCGATTGATTGTAGATCTATACCTGTATCTAGCCAGGAAAGTATCTGCATGAAGAGATGGAAGATCAACACCTGTAACAGGCCAGGAAATTATCTTTCATTCTCAGATCAAAGGTTTACACCTGTATCCAGCCAAGAAAGCTATCTCGACCAACATTTTGAAGTTCCAGATTCGATACCTGTATCTAGCCAGGGCATATCTGTGAGCGATGGATTGTAGATCTATACCTGTATCTAGCCAGGAAAGTATTTGCATGAAGAAATTGAAGACCAATACCTAAAACCAGACAGGAAAACTATCTTTCCTTCTCAGGTATGCAAGTTCTCGCTAAGGAATCTCTTACGCGATCGACACCCCTGGATGGCATCTTTAAGCCCATCTCCACAACTATCCATTACATCTCCAGATGGCATCTATAAGCCCATCCCCGACAAGATTCTGTCACATATCCAGATGGCATCTATAAGCCCATCCTCCTATCCATCATATCTCCAAATGGCATATGTAAGCCCATTCCCGACATCACATTGTTGATACTACACTATGCGAGTGCAAATTTCTGGGCACTTTAGTGTTCAATCATCTTCCACCTTCGGATCACGAAAGGCACGCAAGCCAATCTACATCCTCAGGTCTAAGAAGATTGAACAGGGGCAACTGTTGTACCCCAAAATTTGCCCTCCCATATTCTTCAAATGGTTCAAGATTGCTCAAGGATTGCACAGTCCAAATACCTCCTAAGACAGTCAAAATTAGGGTTTTGGTTCTTTTAAGGAATTTGGGGTTCTCAATGGCTCAGTCAAGTCTCATATGCCCATATACATCCTCAAGCACCTACATGCCAAGTTGCAAGACTCACAATGCCAAATTGCACAGTCAAAAGCTCCATTTGTCCTACAGTCAACTGCAAGGGCAAAATGGTCATTTTACAGTCAAAAGTCGGAATTTTTGGTCAACATCTTATTTTGAGTCCACAATCATCATTTGATCAAGTCTTGATCATGATTCCACAAGAATGGCTCAAAAATCATCAAGATGCAAAAAGTTACTATTTTTGGACAGTAGAAAAGTCAAATGTATCTTGACCAAGGCATAACTTTTTCATGGTTCATCAGAGAAATTCCATCCAATGCTCATTTTGAAGGGGATGACATTTCCTATAACTCTACTTCACATTCCAAGTCCAAGAAATGCTCTCATAAAAAGTTATCAATTTCTACATTATAGGTCAATTTCAAAAGTCAACAAAAATGCACTTTAAGTCAAAGACCATAACTTGATATTGGTAAATCCAAATGACATGGGACCAAAGTCATTGGTTAGAGGACTTCAAGACCTTTCCAAAATGTCCAAGAACATGTTCATATGATCAAAATTGAGCAAGATATGCATTGGAGAAGTTGGGAAATGTTTGTGAATTTGCAAAAGTCAACTTTGCTCAAAACACCTTATTTTTGCTAATGGGCCTCAAATTTCTTCTTAAAACTTTATTCATGGCCTATGCACGACCCATCAAGCTTATTTGAATTTATTTTCTTATTTTTATTAATTAATTGGATTTTTAATTGATTTTAATTCGTTTAATTAATTTAAATTGTAGGAAATACAAAGATTTGATTTTTCAATCTTTTTATGAAGCAAATGTGGTCAAGATATGCTGGAAAATTCGTGCACAAATCAAATATGCCAAAATCTCCAAATTTAGCAAGTTTTTCCAATCATGAAGATTCAAAAATATTTGATTTTCAATCAAATATTCCATCATCATTCCATGGATTTTTTGTGCAAGATTTAACCTAGTTTCATTCTCCTATAAGTACACAAGCCAACCCTATTCATGCACACGTGAATTTGCTGCAGAAAAGCCATAACCACATTCAAAAAAATTCAAGAAAACTCAAAACTGTTTTCTGCATTCTAGGGCGAATTAAGGACCTTTGTTGATTTCAATACACTGCAGGAGGTCCCCAGGATGATTTGCAATCAATTTCCAGCTTCATAGCTCCAAGAATCACTAGTTTCAGAACCACGGTTTGCTTCTTATGTTCAAAATCGTATTGGTTATTCCATGCATAATTAACATGTTTTATTGATTGTTTTGTATTATTAGAACTCATATGAAGCTAATGGCATAAGCTAATTGGATTATAATGCACAAAATCGAAAGTTGCCATGGAAGAATTCTAGGGTTCTTAAGCTTCCAAATTGGGGCTTTACAGTACAGGCCAAATTAGAACCTTTAAGGCATATGATTGAACTCAGGAGACTCAGACGAACCTAACGGGACCATCGCGAAATATTTATATTCATCACAGCCCTATTCGCTATTTTTGGTCATCATGTTTTGTGGGGGTTAAAAACCCCCGCTATCCATTTGTTTTTTACAGGTACACAGGAGGAAGATGAGGACGTGTTAGCACATGATTAGCCAATTCAAAACGCGCGCGTGTTTTCTTGCTTTACAGCATATTTACTAATTTTCATTTATTATATCTGCTTCTTATTATATTATCAAAAGCAAGCAAATGGTGGAGTGGTTAGGTGCGCTGGCTGGTGATCATTGGGACCTGGGTTCGATTCCCAGGTCCCCCAAATATTTGTTTCTATTTTTCTATACAGGATTACATGCAGGCTTCAGGAAGTGTTCCACCATATACTTCCAGTGATCAGCGTGCCAAGTGGCCTTAAGCATTAATCCAATGGTCATGATTGGAAAACCATGGTGCTCCTGGTCAACCCACGCGTAGACAAATCAAGAAAGTCAGAAGGGCTTGAGTGTTATTGGGCTTGAAGATTGCTAGCATACCTCCAAAGCTGGCCCATCACCCCCTGGTTTATTATTACTTTTTATTTCCTTTTCCTTTAAATTATTTTATTTTAATAACTATTATTATTATTATTTAATTAACTCACAAATTATTATTTTCATAATAAAATCAGAAATATAATTATTATTATTATTATTAATTTCACCTTAATTTAATTATTTTTGTAAATAAATTCTAATGTAATTAATTTAGTTAATTAGGTTAACTTTAATTTTTTTTGCAATAAATAAAATCCATGTAGAATTAGGTTAATTAATATATTTAACTATTTTATTTTATTTTCATTAAAAACATAAAAAACTTAAAAAAATATTTCTTTTATTTAATTAATTAGAATTAGGTTTAATTAAATGCAAAAAGGACCAAAATTCCATTCTTTTCTCAAAAAGGGTCAAAATCCTAAGCACTTTTCCAATTCAATTTCTTTTCGCGCATATTAATTTTTGACCATTATTATGTAATTGCTCCGAGTATGTAATAGCGTAATTAGGACCTTTTATCGCTTTCTTTTATTTTCTCGCATTTACTTTTCAAGGGTTGCTTTTGGCGATGTAAATAGCGTAGATTTACTTTCTGCAATTTATTTTCCGCACAATTATTAACTGCTATGCATGATAAGACTTGTTCTCAAAATAAAATAAAAAACGTAGCTCACCTTAAAATGTGCAAAGGTAATTAAATTGAAACCTGACACACTCGCACATGCCACTCCTAGGGTACGTCTCACTTGGTTGCCTCGACGTGGTCATTGAGTATAGGAAGTTTTAGAGGTCGCCCTACTGTCTAAAAGATCCAGTTGCCTCGAAACGGTTGCCTCGGATAAAAAAGGATCTAGGACATTAGGGTTACCGCTAAGGCGTCCTACTATTGCTTTAGTGACCACATGTCCCTATAATCGAATTGACCCGAAAACTCCAACGATGGTGCTACCTACTTCTCAATAGTGGGATAGTACTGTCTAAAGGACATTTACACAGCTTAATTCCTTTGAGTAGGTAGAGGTTCTTAGATACTTGCTCTTTCAAAACCAAACAACTTTTCGCACTTACACTCTTTTTTCTGACAAAAGTTTTCAAACAACACTTCATGACACTCTTGAGGACAGATACAAGAGTTAAAACGAAGTTTTCAAGCAAACTTTTTCAAAACCCACAAACACAAGAAAAGCAAAACATTTTTGAAAACATAGTGAACAAGTACCTAAGAGCCCGTGGATAACCACGGATAGAAAGGGTGCTAACACCTTCCCTTTCTATAATCTACCTCCCGAACCGAGAAACATCTCGAAAAGGAATTTTGCTGTGCTTTTGTCCTTTCCTTGTTGGAGAACATAAAAGACGGTGGCGACTCTTACTTACCGCGACATTTCGCGAACCAGCATTTCAAAACAGTCAGTTCTATTTCCACCGATCACAGTATTCCTACGTATCCTCTTATGAGGAATCAGAGTCCCAATTCGTAGTTATTATGGGGTTAGTGTTTTTTAGGGGTTGCAAGTGTATTTTGAATAGCCTCACATTTGACTGAGAGTAGTGATTGTGGAGATTTTGGCTAAATGTGTAGTAAGTCAAAATCTGCTTGAAACCCTTTTGCAAAAATAGTTGTTTAGATTAGTTGATTGCGTAAAAGTTTGAGATTTATTGGGTGTTTTTTATAGATGTTATTTGCAAAAGATCTTATTAATGCATGATATAAAAAATATTTAATGCAAATAATATAAGAAAATAATATGCAATTTTTGATGTAAAAATAATTTAAGTGATATAATAAATAATATTCACAATAAAAATTAATAATAGTATAATAATTACAAAAAAATAGAAAAATAAAGGAAAAAGAACAACATAATTTATGAACAGGGGGTAGCATCTTCTGGTTGTTAAGCCCTAGCAAATTTTTTGGAAAATGGATGTTCTGAAAGGGACAGAATTTCTGTAGGGGATGTAGGGAAATTGACTGGGTTTTGGCCCCAGTCGCAGAACTTCTGAAAAGGTACGCTACAAGCTGGTTAGTAAAGTCCGAAAATAGGGGTGTTAACTTCTGGGCTAAGCCCACCACTCAGAATTTCGGGAAAAGGGCAGACATAAAGTATATAAGTCTAATGCTGATTCTGGACAAGGAAAAAATCTGAAACCTGGGTTAAGCCTAGTCAGAACTTCTAAAAGGGGAACTACATCTGAACGTAAGAAATTAGCGTGAACATATGCAATCAGATTATAAAACTATCTACAGATCTGTTTTCTATAGTTTCATCCCTGCCTATGTTTTTCTCACCCTATTCATCTTACACCCAACATGAAAACAGTAAAGAAACAAATTTAAATTTGTTACCCCTTTGGCGCTTTTACTTCTAATTCTGGTGCGTGTTTTGCTGTCCTTTCCTTCTTCTACAGATTCTGGTGACAGCAACGATGGAAGGTGGAGCGACGGTGATTGAAACTAGGGTTCCAGATATTGGAACCTCAGTTACTCTTCTGCATGTTCTTCTACTCTCCTCGCTCTTTCTTCAAGCGTTACCGTATTGCTTTTCTCTGCAAATTCGTCTTTCTCCTTGTATTATTTTCTCCTTTTTTCTCTCCCTGTTTTCTAATTTGCTCCTCTATTTATAATGTTCAATTTTTGGGCTTGGACTATGGCTAGAGCAAAGATTGAGGATAAAATTAAAATGATTCGATTGGAATTGATTCTCCGTGGAAGATTTGATTGAAATTGATATAGTGCACGTCCAACAAATTTGGGCTTGGGTTGCTTAGCCTCTGAAACTTTGAGCTTAGGCTGTGGAAGATTCTTCCTTGCTTACAATCTGATTCTGCCATTGCTTACAATTTGACCCTGCTAGAAGATATAATATTCCAGTTTTGTACCAGCACTAGCTTGTGCATGATTCTGGCTCTGATCTGCACAACTTTTTGCGTTTATTTCTGTAAAGAAGAACTTCTGGGATTTTTGTCTCAGAAGTTTTGATGGGTCAACGCTTGATCCATACAGCCTAGCATTTCTCCGTTTGCAGTCAGAACTTCTCCTTTAATTCAATTTGGCATAGCGTTAATTCTTCCCTATTCTTTTGCATACTCCCGGATTTTATTTTCACCCCTCCTTTTTTAATAACAACTAAATATTCTTGTTTTAAAATACACCCCCTTGAACTTGAATAAAGATAGTCCATCAGATATTGTTGTACCATCTTTAATTAAATAAATAAATAAAAAAAGGATCGCTGAGGTAGGACAAATTTGGGGTATGACAGATGCCCCTATTCAATTATCTTTCAATCGAATAGCACGAGAAAACACAGGTCTAGCATATTTTGATTGGGAGTTTATTGAATACTTGGAATATCCAAAAATTTGTCTGACCCACTCGTAAGGTTATGCTGATATAGCACACCCTCATGAGCCTTGAGAAAATAAGCGAAGCCGATGATATATCGCTCACCAGTGTTTGAAGTAATGGGTTGGATGAGGAAAGTACATTGAGGCTTAGAGGCAATGTACGGAGATTTGCGAATACGTTGAGGCTTAGAGGCAATGTAGTGAGCTGAGAGAGTGCATTGAGGCTTAGACGCAACGTACGGAGTTTGCGGATACCTTGAGGCTTAGAGGCAACATAGTTAGCGGTGAGAGTACATTGAGGCTTAGAGGAAGTGTACGGAGATTTGCGAATACGTTGAGTCTTAAAGGCAACGTAGTCAGCTGAGAGAGTACATTAAGGCTTAGAGGCAATGTATGGAGATTTGCGAATACGTTGAGGCTTAGAGGAAACATAGTGAGTTTGGAAAGTACATAGAGGCTTAGAGGCAATGTACAGAGTGTTGCAAATATGTTGAGGCTTAGAGGCAACATAGTGAGTTTTGGAAAGTACATTGAGGATTAGAGGCAATATGCAGAGATTTGCGAATACGTTGAGGTTTAGAGGCAACATAGTGAGCTGAGAGAATACATTGAGTCTTAGAGGCAATGTACAAAGATTTGTGAATACGTTGAGGCTTAGAGGAAACATAGTGAGTTTGGAAAGTACATTGAGGCTTAAAGGTAATGTACGGAGTGTTGCGAATATGTTGAGGCTTAGAGGCAACATAGTGAGTTTTGGAAAGTACATTGAGGCTTAGAGGCAATGTATGGAGTTTTGCGAATACGTTGAGGCTTAGAGGAAATGTAGTGAGTTGTGAGAGTACATTGAGGCTTAGAGGCAATGTATGGGGTGTTGCGAATACATTGAGTCTTAGAGGCAACGTAGTGAGTTGTGAGAGTACATTGAGGCTTATGGGCAATGTACGAGCTAGGAGAATACATTGAGGCTTAGAGGAAATGTATCGAGCTTCGTTCATTACTGCATGGAGACTTAGGTAATAGACTACTTTGATAGTAACTCATCACGGCATGGAGACTTAGGTGACGGGTTGAATCGTAGGAGGAGTGTTTGGTTGATTGACCCTTGGATGATTGAATCGAGGGTTAGATTGTTTGTTTGTTGCATGATACATGCGTATTTGAATGTTTAGATGCATGTATGCTTTAGATATGCAAAATGTATGTATGAAGACGTATACAAAATGCGTGTATGTTTTGTATGTGTGCCTTGAAATGTTATGCAGACTATTTCTGGCATTCTCTCCTTTAAACCATTGACTTAGAGTTGCCAATCCCCTGGCGTTATATGTTATGTCGTCGTAGCTTTGCTAAATTTGATTTGAATGCAGTGAAAAAGTATTAGCAAAATTTTGAACGTTGACTTTGTATTGTGAGCGCAGGTGCAGACGTGGACGTGTGTATGGAGTTTGTATTGTAGACGTAGGAGTAGACATGCGCGTGGACGTAGACATGTATTTTCTTTTGATAATTTTCTAACCAAAATGTTTTTTCGACGTTTTATCAAAAGCTTTTATTTGTTAATCCCCAAAATGATTTCAAGACAATATTCCCAAGTAATAATCGTAGTATTTTGTAAATAAGTTAGATAAAAAAACTTAATTTTGAAAGATGCAAAGAAAGAAAATATTTTATTGATATGCCTCTAAATAGGTGAGGATACAAGATGCAATTCCTAGAAAGAGGTAATTACATAAAGTTTTAAAACTGTAAATGGCAATGAAAAATGATAATCGCTATTGTTGTTTCCCAATATACTTTTAATAGCCCTTATCTCCTTTGCTTCTGAGTCGTATGGTTTAGATCTATCTCCCCCTCGTGGTTCGTAGCCGCAGTTCTTAGATCATAATTTTTTTTTGTTCTTTATTTCCTTTTGTATGATCCCTAATTTTTTCCTGGATTTACCTTTTAGATTTTCAATCCACCGGGATAGTTTTTTTTGTTATATATGCCCCTAATTTTTGCCTGGATCTCCCTTTAGGGTTTTCAATCCACCGGGACGCTCTTTTTTACGTAAGTCGCTTGTTTTAGGGTTCGAGCTTAGCGAGCCTTTTATACATAGTATTTAATGTTTGCATCTGAATTTTCCGGATGCGGTAGTTCTTCCCCATCCATTGTTGTGAGGATAAGACCACCTCTGGAGAATGTTGTTTTGACTATGTATGGACCTTCGTAGTTGGGTGTCCATTTACCACGTGAATTGAGGCGAGGTAGCCAGGAAAGTTCTTGAGCACTAGATCCCCTTCTTTGAATATTCGAGGGTGGACTTTCTTGTCGAAGGCTCTCTTCATCCGCTTTTGATGTAGCTGACTGTGGCACAGAGCTACCAATAGTTTTTCTTCAATAAGGTTGAGCTGATCGAGTCGTGTCTGCACCCATTCTGTTTTTTCCAGCTTTGTTTACATTAGAACCCGAAGTGATGGTATCTTGATTTCAACTGGAAGTACTGCCTCCATGCCATATACCAGTGAGAAAGGAGTCACACCTGTTGATGTGTGTACCGGAGTGCGATAGCCATGTAGAGTGAAAGGAAGCATTTCGTGCCAATCTTTGTATGTCTTCACCATCTTCTGTATGATTTTCTTGATATTTTTGTTGGCTTCTTCTACGGCCCCATTCATCTTTGGTCTGTATGGTGAGGAATTATGATGCTCAATTTTGAAGTCATCGCACAGTTCCTTCATCATTTTGTTGTTTAAATTGGACCCGTTATCAGTAATTATCCGGCTTGGGACACCGTATCTGCATATGATATTCTGCTTGATGAAGCGTGTAACCACTTGACTTGTCACGTTAGCGTAGGTCGCCTCTTCTACCCATTTGGTAAAGTAGTCGATGGCTACAAGCATAAAACAGTGTCCGTTGGATGCTTTCGTCTCGATCATGCCAATCATATCAATTCCCCACATTGAGAATGGCCAAGGGGAGCTCATGATGTTCAGAGGAGTTGGTGGCACGTTTATCTTATCGGCATAAATATGAAATTTATGACACGTCTTTGTGTAGTGATAACAGCCGGCTTCCATTGTTAACCAATAATACCCTGCTCGCAGAATCTTTCTAGCCATGGCATGCCCATTTGTATGAGTCCCGAAAGTACCCTCGTGGATTTCTCTCATAAGTGTATCTTCTTCTTGCTTCTCCACACACCTGAGTAGTACCATGTCATAGTTTCTTTTGTATAGCACCCCATTACTCAGAAAGTATTTTGAAGCTAACCTTCGCAAGGTTCGCTTGTCAATGATAGAGGCATTTTCTGGATATTTCTGTTTTTCCAGGTATTTCTTGATGTCGTAGAACCAAGGCTTGTTTTCCGGTCCTTCTTCAATAGCAAGACAATGTGCGGGCTCTTCGAAATGTCTGATTGTGATGCGTGGTTCGTGATTCGGTCAGGTTACCTTGAACATAGCTGATAAATTTTCCAGGGCATCTGCCATTTGATTTTCTTCTCGCGGGATGTGGCGGAAAGTGATCTCGGTGAACTCCTCGGCTAATTTCAAAACATGATCCCGATATGGAATCAGTTTTGGGTCTTTTGTATCTCATTCGCCATTAACCTGATATATGACTAAGGCATAGTCTCCAAATACTTCGAGGTACTTTATTCTTAGATCAATGGCAACTTCCAATCCTATTATGCAAGCTTCGTACTCAGCAATGTTGTTGGTGCAGTCGAAACACGATCTTGCTGTATATGGCTTGTGATAATTCTTTGGAGAAGTCAAAACTGCCCCTATGCCGTGCCCTAATGCATTTGAAGCCCCGTCGAACGTTAGTATCCAACGTGCCCTTGGCTCGGGTCCTTCGTCGGGTCCTGGTATTTCATAGTCAGCTATAATCATGACGTCTTCGTCTAAAAAGTTGAACTTCATAGGCTGGTATTCTGGCAGCGGTTGGTGAGCTAGATGATCAGCTAATATACTACCCTTGATGGCCTTCTGAGTGACATATTGGATGTGGTATTCTGATAGTAGCATTTGCCATTGTGCTATTCTCCTGGTAAGAGTTGGTTTTTCAAACACGTACTTTAGAGGATCCATTCTTGCTATTAACCACGTAGTGTGGGTTAACATATATTGCCTCAACCTCTTAGTAGCCCAAGCCAATGCACAACAAGTTTTCTCTAGGAGTGAGTACCTGGTTTCGCAGCTAGTGAACTTCTTGCTGAGGTAACAAATCGCATGCTTCTTTCTGCCTATTTCATCCTGTTGTCCCAAAACACAACCCATTGATCCTTCGAGCACTGTTAGGTACATGATGAGTGGTCTTCCGGGGACTGGCAACATTAAGATTGGTGGCTCTTGCAGATACTATTTTATCGTCTCGAAGGCTATTTGACAATCATCATTCCATACTACCGTCTGATCCTTTCGTAATAACTTGAACATCGATTCACATGTGGCTATTAGATGCGATATGAACCTTGAGATGTAATTTAATCTCCCTAAGAAACCACGCACTTCTTTTTCTGTCCTTGGTGCTGGAATCCCTTGTATAGCTTTTACCTTGTCAGGGTCCACTTCAATACCCCGCTGGCTTACAATGAAACCCAACAATTTTCCTGATCTGATGCAAAATGTACACTTGTTCGGATTTAACCTCATTATGAACTTGCATAGCCGTTCAAATAGCTTTTTTAAATGTATGATGTGTTCCTCCTCCGTATGGGATTTGGCGATCATATCATCTACGTACACTTCAACCTCTTTGTGGATCATATCATGGAATAATGTGACCATTTCCCTCTGATAGGTTGCCCCTACATTCTTGAGACCGAATGGCATTACTTTGTAGGAGAAAGTTCCCCAAGGTGTCATGAAGGTAGTCTTTTCCATGTCTTCGGGCGCCATTTTGATTTGATTATAGCCCGAGAATCCGTCCATGAATGAGAATACTGAGGCTTGAGCCGTGTTATCCACCAGAACATCCATGTGGGGTAACGGGAAATCGTCCTTGGGGCTTGCTTTGTTCAGATCTCGATAATCCACACAAATGCGTACCTTGCCGTCCTTCTTGGGTACTGGCACAATGTTAGCTATCTAGGGTGGATAATCTACCACTGCTAAGAACCTTGTGTCAAATTGTTTAAGAACCTCTTCTCTGATTTTTCTGGACATATCTGGACGAGTTCTCCTGAGTTTTTGCCTAACTAGAGAATACCCTTCTTTGAGAGGTAGTCTGTGCACCACGATGTTGATATCTAACCCTGGCATGTCTCTGTAGGACTAATCAAATATGTCGACGTACTCGTGAAGTAGTTTGACCAACCCTTCCTTGACGATCTGCTCTAACCTTTCTCCTAGCTTGATTTCTTTGAGATCTTCCTCTGTGCTCAGATTAATGGTCTCCACATCCTCTTAGTATGGTTGTATGCTGTCAGCCTTTCATTCTATTTCCCTCGTCATTTCCTCAGAGATTTCCAGATATTCATCATCTTCCTCTTTAACTTGGTTGATAGGAGCCTCAAAATTATATCGGGTCGCAACAGTAACATTATTGGTGGTTTTGGGCATGGATCTACGCATTTATCATGTTTTGGTGCAGATTTTAGTATATGAGTTTTTGAAAATGCATATGCAGAGAAAGTATTGCCATTTTTAATTTTTAAGGAATAAATGTAAGAGAAAGACAAGGATCTTGGTTTAAAACAAAATATAACTTTTATTGATTGTAAATATTGTCTGAAACAAAATGGGGAACCCTTACAAGCAACCACTATGCCTCGGGCTTGACATAGGTTCTTTCAAAAACAAGAAAAATTACTTAGGAAAGAAAAAGATCTCGGGAATCTCCATGGAAGTCCAGCTTTTGAGTTCTTCTCCTGGAGCGCACTCCCTGATAAAGTCTGTTTCCGTTATGGTGTGAACTTTGTTGGATATCATCGCCACGTGTCCGCCATGCTCTGTTCCCTTGTTGACAAAGGTCTATTGAATCGGAGGGAAGCGTGCTTTGCCTTTTGGAGTAGCTTTCGATGATTCATAGCCCAATCCAAAGATATTATTCTTCTCAAGGATTTATGGGAGCTTTCCCCATCCTTTTGAGGCATCACGTCCCATGGTTGCTTGTAGATCTCTCTGCGACGTTACCTTAGGCTTATTACCCTTCTCGACTAGTAGAGTCACCGTGGAAGAAATTTCCAAGGCTTGGAATGAGGTAACTACACAGTCTTCGTCGACACTGATATATCTATATGATTCAATATGACTTACGACGATATCTTCCTTGCCATCGATTATGATTAATTTCCCTTCCACTAGGAACTTCAATTTCTGATGCAGGGTCAAGGTGACCGCCTCTGCTGCATGGATCCAAGGTCTCCCCAGTAAGCAAGTGTGTGCTGGTTCTATATCCATGACCTAGAAAGTGACATTGAGTATATGCGGCCCGATTTTAATTAGAAGATCCACCTCTCCTAACACCGAGCTTCGAGAACCGTCAAATGCTTTCACTATTGTAGAACTTGGCCTCATCAAAACGTCATCTATTGTTAAATTTATTAGACTGGACTTTGGAAACACATTGAGGGTATAACTGGTGTCAGTGAGAACCCTGGATAAATGGGTAGTACCTATTTTCATAGTAAAGTGGAGTGCCCTGTTATGAGCTCGGCCGAGTGGCGGCAATTCATTGTTGCTGAAACCTAGGTATGATCTGAATGTTAGGTTTGCTATGACATTGTCTAATTGATTCACCGAAATTTCTTATGCAACTTGAGTTGAACTTAGTACCTTCATCAAGGAGTCTCGATGTGCTTCAGAGTTGATGAGTAGTGAGAGTATGGAGATTTTTGCTGGAGTTTGGTGAAGTTGATCCACCACTCTATAATCACTTCTTTTGATTATTTTCAGAAACACTTCTTCCTCTTAATCAGTAAAGTTTTTGCTTGGAGGTTTTGTCTCTTGACTTGTATCAACCACTTCTTTTCCCTTGCCCTTTGTTGGAGCCTCATCTTTCTTCTTTGATGGTTCAGCTCCAAAAATCCGACCGCTTCGGATCATACCCCATGTCCCTACTATGTTAGAAATTGCAGGTCCCTGACTTGGTGAGGGCTCACTTTCTTGTTTCACTCTATTAATGTATACGGCCGAGTCATAACTCCATGGAACTTCTTTGTTACTCTCATAAGGGATAGGTGAGGGTCCCTTAATCACCATTGTGGCCTTTGGAATAGTTGGTATTAGGAGAGTCTTCTTGGGTGCCATCCTTGTGGTCTCCGTTGATTCTTCCCACGGGATCATTATAGTTTTCTTGTTATGATCTGGGTCTTGGCAATGGATTACCAATGGCTTCTTTACTTCAATTGCGGCTACATATTTTGCTTTAGGGTATGGTCCAAATTTGACTATCCCCTGGTCCATTAGCTTTTGCAAAGTTCTTTCGAAGGCTTTATTATGTTCCAACAGGAACCCACATTCGAACATATATTCTTTTGACAAGTTGATTGGGGTTTCTGCTTGTCTGATTGCCCCAAAGTCAGTGACTACTTCAATTGCATTTATTGTCGACCCACCATGCGGAGGCATGGGATTTGTCTTGATGTTAGGTTTCTCAAAGGTGATATCTTGAGATTCTAACAAGTCCCGCACTTTGTGTTTGAATGCCTAGCATTGCTCTATGGTGTGCCCCGGGGAATTAGCATGGTATTCACATTTGGCATCGACATTATACCTTCATGGGAGTGGCCCGACTGGAGGAGCTAGAGGTTTGATTTCCACCAATGATGCCTTAACCAAGTGTTGTAATAACTGGCTGGATGGCATAGGGAGTGGATCAAAGTTTCTTTGCAGCCTTTTAAATCTATCTTGATGCTGCCCTTGCGGGATCATTAGTGGTTGTGATGCCCTTGGTTGTGAGGCTAGAACGTTAATTTCTCCCTCTTTTCTTTTTGGGTAGTTCGAAGCAGGTCTTTATGGATTATGGGGCGTGTTTGATAACCCCCCTGATATCTTCCCACTTTTTATTCCAGTCTCGATTCTTTCTCTGATAGTCACTAGATTTGAGAATCCCGAAGAGATACTCTCAACCATTTTCTCGTAATACAACCCTTGCAAAGTTTCCATGAACATGTCTACTAATTCCTTCTCTAATAGTGGTGGTTGCACACGAGATGCCATCTCCCTCCATCTTTGAGCATATTCCTTGAAGGACTCTTCTTTCTTCTAGGACAGATTCTAGAGTTGCATGCGGGTAGGCGCCATGTCCAGGTTATATTTGTAATGCTTTAAGAAAGCATTAGCAAGATCTTCCCAGGTTTGAATGTGTGTTTGCTCCAATTGCATATACCAGTCTAAAGATGCCCCACTCAGGCTATCCTAAAAATAGTGAATCATCAACTTCTGATTGTGGGAATAGGCATGCATCTTCCTACAATACATGGTAGATGATTTCTTGGACGGGTGATCCCCTTGTACTTTCCAAAGTAAGGTACTTTGAACTTTGGTGGAATTACCACATCAAGAACTAGGCCCATTTCGAGAGGGTCTACCTCGAAAGCGTCAAAACCTTCCACAACTTTTAATCTTTCCTCCAGAGCTTTGTACTAATTCATTACCAGTGGATTATCCACAACCTGAGTATCGGTCGTCTTTAAGGGTGCTTGGTTGGCATCCTCTGGGTCGTGGTCTCTGTATTGCAGGTCCAATTAGTTGTCTATGTTTTTGACTGGGATTTGTAGGGTCCCTACTTTTTATGGTGGTGGGACAAACCCTTCAGTCTCAGCTTCTTGTTGGGCCATGATGGACTTTTGGAGTCCTGCCTCTGGTTCTTTCTTTAGTTGGTGACTGCTTGGTGCACCAATGGTTTGGGCTACTTCTTTGAAAGCTATAGTGGGAATCTGGTCCTTCCTGTCAATGATGTTCTATAAAGCTAGAAGAACTTGGCTCAGATCTCCCTTCATTGAACTCACATCACCCTTCACTTGGTCGAGATCTTCTTTGAACGCATCCTGAGTCTCCTCAATTTGTTCCATTGCTTTTTACTGGTAGGCCCTTGTTTGATATGGAGGCCAAGGAGGTGGAGATCTTTTTCTACCAATGGTTTACTAGAGAGATTTTGCGAGAGATGAGTTTTTATATGATATGCAGGTGTTTTATGAATACATGCATGCAGATGAATGTGTATGAACATGAAATGTCTTATTCACTTGGGTACACAGTTATCTTTTGTTTATTATTATTTTAATTGGTGACTTTCTTTGAAATGGATACGCAAATGAGATACGGAAACAAAATGTCTTTATTGAAAGTAACATAATCCAGATATTGATAAATATTACAACTTTGAATCAAAACTTGCTTGCATAAACATAAATGAAGGGAAATAAATCCTCTAGGTGCGCATGCAGATGTGTGCTTTGAAACCATCAACCATTGCTCGACAAAGATGGAGAAAGTCTTTAACATCCTTTGGGAGAGGAACCATCACACTTTGTGTCTCTCAGACCTCCAAGGACATCCTCAATAAGATTGTTGGCTAAGAATATAATCTTTTCATGTCTTTCTTTGTAATACCGATACTCTTGTTAAAGATGTGGGATTATCTTATGGTTGTCTCTCCCTGCTTGGGAGATCTTGACATACTGCTCTTCCCAATACATATTTTCACCCCTCATTTTCGTATAAAGTCTCCGCTGAATAAGGAAGTATTTTTCGAGACCATGCAATTCTAGGCATACTTGCTCGTATTCTTTCGTCTTCTGAACCAAGAGTCCTTGTGCCTCCATCCTCTCAAGGCGTTCCTTATTCTCTGCTTCTTGGCTGTCTCACAATCCAGTGGTGAGGTGCTTTATTTGATCTTCTTGGTCTAAGGAAGCTTATATTAACCCTTGGATCTGTGCTCTTAGGTCCCCCTCTAGTACCTTCTTGTAATGTGTAGCCTTTTCATACCATCTGGTTAACTTTCCAATTTCAGCAGCAACATCTTCTAACCTTTGGTTGTGGGAATCCAGATTGAAGGTTGCACTTAACAGCCCTTCGGTTGTGCGCTTTCGCTTGAGACTCTGTTTTTACAATACCTTTTGATCTCTCTTAACTTGTAGGTCCTTGGACTTAAGTATGAGCTGCATCTTCTTCTTCTCTTTGGCCAGATTACGAAGGTTGAGCTCTAACTATTTCTTTTCCCTTTGAGCTTGCTTTAGGGCATTTTTCAAATTTCTAACTTCTTCCAAGGATATAGGCGTGTCCTCTGGGACCTCTGTCTTGTACCCTGGATCTATCTCAAAGGGCAGCTTGATAATTTGTACCCTATTTCTGACCCATCTGGTGTAAGGCTCTCTTGCTATGGCATTCTTTCTTTCAGCTCTCCTCTTATTGACCTTATTCCAAGCCCGGATAACCCTGTTGAGCAACTCTTTTGTCTTTTGTACCCATGCCGTGGATGATCAATGGTTTGAGTTGTTTGTCCGTAGGTCTATCTTCAAGGATACCCAAGCTGTCGTAGGGCCAGAGTAGGGTTGTAGTTAATACAGCCTCATGATCCAATCAACGGGACATTATGAAAGTCTCCACAGCTAATAGTGATATCACCAATATCTAGCTTCCTTGCATACATAGTACCGACTTTGTAGTGAGAGACTTTAATTCTTGGGGCCATTTGCATTTGGTCAACTTCAGAATCATATAGTCTTCTTTGTAAAGATGGGTCATGAACCAAGTATATAGGAGTGGAATGCAACAATTCAAATTGCCTTTTCACTTTTCATGCATCATATGCAAAGTGTAATAAATGTCAGCAAGTAGAGCAGGAGTTGGATCAATATTAAAGACTTTTGCGTTCCAAAATATGCTAATTGTGTAGGGTTAATATAGTTTATGATCCGAGGAAATAAAATTACACCAAATATCAGTAGCCCTAAACAATCAACACAAGACTCCCATTCTTTATAGTTAGCAAATTCAAGTGCCTTAGCTTCCAAGTATATCCTTTTGATTCCTTATATCGGACCTCCCCGTTGGTAATTTTGCACTAACTCAGGGTAAGGGATCCCTAAGCCTTTTGCCAAAACTTTGACTTCAACAGTTTGTCCGATACCCACATAGGTCTTCTCTTTGGAAAAGTTCAAAATTCTGTCAAATTCTTGCAGAGTCGGTGCTAGCTGAAAGTCTTGGAAAGTAAAACATCTCAGCGGAGGGTCGTAGAACTGAATGAGGGCAGATACATCATCTATTTGAACATCTACTCTGGTCAAGTCAAGGATATCCCCATAGCGGCGAGCGTACATCTTCAGAGCTCTCTCAGATAACTTCCTCTCTATAGTTTTGATTTCTGAAAGGTCGGGCTGGAAGGCATTGATGCGGATAAATTATTTACCATTGGTGTCCATTTTTTTGTTTAGACAGTCCCCAAAAAACTTGATTTTAATAACTTTTGTTTTGGTACCTTGTGAATAAGATAGATAACAGATGCAATTGATGAATATATGACAAATATGAATACATGAATGTATGGATGTATGGTTTAGTGGCGGGGTTTTAGTGATAGGTACCCTTAGAAGGTAGGTTCCTTAATTTTGACCTACAGTTAATCTACCCCCCCCCCCCAAAGGTGGTTTCCTTAAGGGTATCATGAATAACACCAGAGGGAAAAAGCATAAGGGCCTCCCTTAGGTGGAGCCTCTTTACAGACCGAGACTTTTGCCTCAAAGTCGTGAAAGGTCTCGTCATGAATTTTTTAGGTTAAGGCCGTTACAAAGAGTCATGGGTGATCTTCCAAAGTCCTACTCGTCAAGAAGATATCTCTATATAAGTATTCCTTTTTCGAAAGTTCACCGACTCTAGGCGAAGTCGTCACATAAACTCGCAGGGATGATGTACCCCCTAAGCTAATAGACGAACCTTCTTTCTAAGGGTTATTGAAAATATTTTTTTTTGAAATAAAAATTTCCGCCACGCAATAAATATATGATAAAAAGAATTGACAATAAATAAATAAATGCAATAAATAAATAATGTAATAAATAAATAAATATATAAAAAAAAACCCCAAAGTAAAAACACTAAAACCTAAAGTTGAATTCCCCAACAGAGTCGCCAGCTGTAGCAACTGGTTTTTTAATCAAGAGTCGCCACTATTAGTTTTTATCCTAGGGATGGGAATCTAACAGAAAACCCTAATTCACAGATAGAGATTCTAGGTTTCAGACTTCTTTTAGACGAAAGGAAGGTGTTAGGCACCTTTCATCTATTTTGTTCACAAGGATACTAGGTTTTAGGTTTGAGTTTGGGGAAAATAGGGTTTAAATTTTATTAGGGGAAAGGGTTTAAATTTTTTATAGGGGAAAGGGTTTTAATTTTTAATAGGGGAACTCACTACGATTTTTGATCGTATACCTATGTATCCTCTTATGAGGAATCAGAGTCCTAATTCGTAGTTCGTATGGGGTTAGTGTTTTTTAAGGGTTGCAAATGTATTTTGAATCACCTCGCATTTCACCGGGAGTAGTGATTACAAAGATTTTGGCTAAATGCGCAGTAAGTCAAAATCTGCTTGAAACCATTTTGCAAAAATAGTTTAGATTAGTTGATTGCGAAAAAGTTTGAGATTTGTTGGGTGTTTTTTATAGATATTAATTGCAAAAGATCTTATTAATGCATGATATAAAAAATATTTAATGCAAATAATATAAGAAAATAATATGCAATTTTTGATGTAAAAATAATTTAATTGATATAATAAATAATATTCACAATAAAAATTAATAATAGTATAATAATTACAAAAAATAGAAAAATAAAGGAAAAATAACAAAATAACTTATGAACAGGGGGGTTGCATCTTCTGGTTGTTAAGACCTAGCGAAAATTTTGGAAAAGGGATGTTCTGAAAGGGACAGAAGTTCTGCAGGGGATGTAGGGAAATTGACAGGGTTTTGGCCCCAGTCGCAGAACTTATGAAAAGTTACGCTGCAAGCTGGTTAGTAAAGTCATAAAATAGGGGTGTTAACTTCTGGGCTAAGCCCACTACTCAGAATTTCTGGAAAAGGGCGGACAAAAAGTATATAAGTCTAATGTTGATTCTAGACAAGGAAAAAATCTGAAACCTAGGTTAAGCCTAGTCAGAAGTTCTAAAAGGGGAACTAAATCTGAATGTAAGAAATTAGCGTGAACATATGCAATCAGATTATAAAAATATCTACAGATCTATTTTCTATAGTTTCAGCCCTGCCTATGTTCTTCTGACCCTATTCATCTTACACCCAGCATGAAAACAAAGAAATAGATTAAAATTTGTTACCCCTTTTGCGCTTTTACTTCTGATTCTGGTGCGTGTTTTGCTGTCCTTTCCTTCTTCTTCTACAGATTTGGGTGACAACAGCGACGGAAGGTGGGGCGACGGTGATTGAAACTAGGGTTCCAGATATTGGAACCTCAGTTACTCTTTTGCGTGTTCTTCTTTTGGGTTCTTCATAAACTCAACTCTCCTTGCTCTTTCTTCAAGCGTTACCGTATTGCTTTTCTCTGGAAATTCGTCTCTCTCCTCGTATTATTTTCTCCTTTTTTTCTCCCTGTTTGCTAATTTGCTCCTCTATTTATAATGTTCAATTTTTGGGCTTGGACTATGGTTAGAGAAAAGATTGAGGATAAAATTAGAAAGATTCGATTGGAATTGATTCTGTGGAAGATTTGATTGAAATTGATATAGTGCACGTCCAATAGATTTGGGCTTGGGTTGCTTAGCCTCTGAAACTCTGAGCTTGGCCATGGAAGATTCTTCCTTGCTTACAATCTGATTCTGCCCTTGCTTACAATTTGACCCTGCTAAAAGATCTGATATTCCAGTTCTGTACCAGCACTAGCTTGTGCGTGATTCTAGCTCTGATCTGCACAACTTTTTGCGTTTATTTCTGTAAACAAGAACTTCTGGGATTTCTGTCTCATAAGTTCTGATGGGTCAACGCTTGATCTATACAGCCTAGCATTTCTTCGTTTGCAGTCATAACTTCTCCTTTAATTTAATTGGGCCTAACATTAATTCTTCCCCTTTCTTTTGCATACTCCCGAATTTAATTTTCACCCCTCCTTTTTTAATAACAACTAAATCTTCTTGTTTTAAAATACACCCCCCTTGATCTTGAATAAAGATAGTCCATCAGATATTGCTGTACCATCTTTAATTAAATAAATAAATAAAAAAAGGATCGCTGAGGTAGGACAAATTTGGGGTATGACACATTCATGCACCCATGAGCATTCTTTAAACAATTTTTCAAGGAACTTAAGGTTGACTTTTTCAAATATCTCAGGTACTTTTTTACCATGGATTTTGGAAGGAGAAAGACTCAGAAGTATAGTTTCAAGGACCGTAAGATAGAGGAACTGATGAGTTCGATTCTTGAGATTGAAAGTCCTACAGATTTCTAGAAGAAGTTTGGAGCCAGTGTACCTCTTATGAAGCTCAAGACGAAGGCGGGTATTCTTTCTACATTGGTCCAATTCTATGATTTCTTATACCAGTGTTTTACTTTTCCTGATTATCAGTTGATGCCCACAATGAAGAGTATAATTGTTGTTGAGGTTATCTTTGCTTTGCTTGCTTATGGGTTGTTCTTGTTTCCTAACATCGACAAATTTATGGATGTTAATGCCATTGGGGTCTTTCTGATTGGGAATCCAGTCCCTACGCTACTAGGAGATACTTATTATTCCTTTTCCCAATGTGCCTCTTCTTGGTACAAGGAGAGGAATTAACTACAATCTTGTTCTTGCACGCCGCCAACTTGGATATCCAATGAGAGACAAGCCAAACAACATTCATCTAAGTGGTTTCTTTCTCAAAGAATGAGAAGACCATAAGGCATATAAGGAAGAGATTGAAAAGGCTTGGCGCCATATTCATAGGAAGGGTAGAAAAGATTTGGGACCAACAAGAGTTGTTTCCTTAGAGTCTCATCTCCGTTGGGTAGAAGCAAGGGAAATTCAGTTGAAGATGCCTTATTCTCGTGAGGAACCTTTAGCTGACATGTTTATGAGGACTACTCCTCTTCTCTTAGATGATGTGGAAGAACTTCAGCTTGATGTGGTTATGATGCAGCAAGAAAAGGAAGCATGGAAGAATAAGTACCAAACTTTGGAGGTGTCCTACTCAACATAATTGAAAGAGAAAGATAAATTGATTGAGATTCTTGAGAATCATGAGGTAGAGATGATGGAAAAGCAAGAGGATTTATTTTCCTCTAGAGCTCATCCAGGACCCGGTCACCCATTTTCTGATTCTGGTGGATGGAAAGAAGTCACTGCCAAGCATGCAGAAGAGAACAAGCAGTTGAAGGTTTAGATTGTAAGACTCCAGGGAAAGCGTCAGTGTGTGGAGAGATCTTCATCAGCTTTGGCTCCTTAGGATTTTTAATTTCTATCTTCATTCTCTTGTACTTAGGATTATTGAAACTTGTACTAAAAGTTATAATCCATTCTAAAGTTATTATTAAAATGAGATTTTTCAGTATTTTCAAATGTGTTAGTACTTCAATATTTGCAATGGTTTATGGTTCTTTGAGTTCCTTGAATAAATACAGTAAATCGTGTGCATTTCATATCATGCATCATTTTGAACATATTTTTGCATTCCTATCTTTCACAGGTGTCTTACTTGTTTCTCTACTTTGTTCAGTCGGCAAGATATCTCATCGCTACAATACTTAGGCTAATTCTAGAAATAAGATGGAAAAACTTGAACAAGAGAATCGCGAGCTACGCGAAGAAGTTACTACTTTGAGAGCTGGTATGGCTAATCTAATTGCTTTGGTAGAGTCGTTGGTGGCTGCTCAGAATCAGCCACCACCTCCTCCTCCTCCATCTCCTCATGCTACTCAACCACAATAGACGACCGTTATTTCATAGATTTTGTTAGTTCCCATCTATGTTACTCCAGTTACCGCTACTCAATATTTTATGCCTCGCGGTTACCCGTGGGGAATGCCTGAGAATTTCATGCCAAAAGGTTACACTTCTGCTGCTCAATTTACTCCATTTGTTCAAATTGTTGTTGTTTCTGCACCTCCTATGGTGCATGAAGTCCCTGTTATTAATAATGAGATTCATCATGTTGTACCTCTTGTGGTGCATGCAGTCCCTGTTATTGATAATGAGATTCATCATGCTGAACCTTCTGTGGTGAATGCAGTCCTTATTATTAATGGTCACGTTTATCATCCTGCTCCTCCACCAAGTGAAAGTTTTGGATTTTATGATCGAATGAATGAATTTTAGGATCAACTGAATAAAATGCAGAAAGAAGTAAAGGTTCTCCGAGGGAAAGAGTTATTTGGAAAAAATGTTAGTGACCTCTGTTTGGTTCCTAATGTGAAAGTACCAGCAAAGTTTAAGGTGCCAAAATTTAAGAAGTACAAGGGAAACTCTTGTCCCCATGACCACCTGGTGATGTATATCAGAAAGATGTCCACTCATACTGATGACCAACACTTTCTTATTCATTTCTTCCAGGATAGTTTAACTGGTGTTACCTTGAAATGGTATATGAGATTGGATAGTAGCAACATCCATACATTCAATGACTTGGGTGAAGCTTTCGTGAAATAATATAAGTATAACATGTTTATGGCACATGGCTGTGACTAATTGAGAGTGATGGCTCAAAAGTGTAAGGAGTCATTTAAAGAGTATGCATAATGTTGGTGTGAGGTTGCTGCCCAAGTGGTACCCCCAGTGGGAGAGCAAGAAATGAGTAAGGTCTTCCTAAAAACCCTTGGTTAATTTTACTATGAAATAATGGTGGCGAGTGCGCCAAGTTATTTCACTAAGATGGTAAATATGGGTGTCCGTCTAGAAGAAACTGTGGGGTTGCGCTACATTAAGGAGTGATCTCGAGATAATAAAATGACGGGGTTTGTTTAAAGAAGGAGCGATAACTGTTCTTGCAGATAGAAATAAGATTGCTAAAAAGTTGCGTGCTCCCTTGCAAACCTTGGAAGAGAATTTTGATACAGAGGATGAGATCATTGTTTATAAAGGAGTAGTTAACCCGCTCCTCAAGCATGTATGAAATTTGGGGAGCTTGATTGAAGGATGCCCTAAAGTTTAAAGATGATTAGCCTTCTAAGTTTATTAAAATTTTTACTGCTTTATCATTTGTAATTTTTCTTGTTTATCATCACATTGTTTGCATGTAAGAACTTGTTTGCATTTGAATGATTATCTTAATACAATGAATATGTTTGTCTTGAAGAAACCCATTCGTTTCACTCGTATTTTTTTCAATTTTAAATTGACTTTTTTCATAGTGATACCAACTTGTTACCCATTCTCTTGCCTAGGAAGAGATTGGAGGGAGGATGATGATATTTGAAAATGCAAAATTCTCGGTTTGTATGTTTTATGAGGAGAACCCTACTGACGATGTACATGCATTGTTTCAAATTCCAAAACACCGGAGATATAAGGGAGTGAAACCCTCATTAACCCCTTTGAGATTTGAAGTAGGAGTTTCTTTTTCTATTCAGAAAAAAACCCTTACTTTTAACCTAGGGAAGGGTAGTGTTGAGTTAATTTGATCGAGCATTCAAAACTCATCAGGAGTGTGCTTTTGAGGATCAACCATGTTGTACCCCAAAATTTTCCCTCCCATATTTCTCAAAACATTTCAAGAAAGATCCTCAAGTTGCTCAAGGAAGCTCAAGGGTTGACCAGACAAGCTCCCTCCTAAGGCAGTCTACCTCAAATTAGGGTTTCAGTTTGCATCAAGATATTTGAATCAAAAGGGTCTCAAATGCTCACGATTGTCCTAATATGTTCTCAAGATCATCCATGTCAAGTTTCAAGCCCTACAGAGAAAGTTTGCTCAGTCAATTGCTCAAAAGCCTGAAAATCGACTGTGCTAGGGCAAAAGTCAACTGTGGCCCACATACAGTCAAACTTCAAGATTTTTGGTAAACATCCTCATTTTGAAGTATATTTCATCATTTTATCAAGGTTTGATCATGATTCACCAAGGATTGCTCACAATTCATCAAGAGCCAAAAGTTGCTAAATTAGGGTTTTACAGGAAAAGTCAACTCAACTTTGACCAAGCATAACTTTCTCATACTTTATGAGAAATGACCCATAATTTTGAATAGGATGCAATTCCCTACAATCCATCTTCAGCTCCCAAGTTCAAAATATGCACTCACAAGAAGTTATGAATTTTGACATTATAGGTCATTTTGAAAAGTCAACAAAAACACCTTTTTTGTCAAAGCTTCATACATGAACATGGAATACCAAATTGAGATGATACCAAAGTATTTGCTTAGAGGACATCTCAAACTTTCTAAAAAGTCCAAGAACACCTTCAAAGAGTTAAAATTGAGGAAGATATGCATTGGTGAAGTTGACCCTTTTTGCAAAATTGTCAAAAGTCAACTATGCCTCAAATTGCAATTTTTGCTAAATGGCCTTAACTTTTTGCACTTGTATTGAGTTGGTAGCATGGTCCACGAGCCCTAGCTCTTGCCACTTGTCCATATCTTGTTTTTATTATTTAATGTGATTTTTATTTGAATTAAATCAATTTTAATCAAAACAAATCATGAAAAAATCTAAAACATTGAAACCTTAAGATATTGTGCATGTTTCAGGTCTTATATCCAGTTGGAAATAGATTGAATTCGTGCAAAGCCTTGGTGTGCACAAAAAGATTGAGTTTGGCCTATTTTTGGAAGTATCTTCAAGTGAATCAAATCCAAATCAAAATCTATAATGGAGGAAGATTGAGATCATGTTTTCAACCCTAATTCAATCATTGATATATATTGAACAATTGCAGACCTAAAGGACATGCTTTGGAGGCGTGAGAAGGCAGGAACAAACTTGAAAAAAACAAAGATAAGTGGTAATTCATTTTGCTATTTCCATACATTTTTAAGACCCTCTAGCCATATCATTCGCTTCCTGGGATCACAAGCAAGCCATGCCAATCAAGAACAAGCACTTTTAGGCGCTAAAACCCACTGTAAGGCAGCCACGACTTTGGTTTGTTCTTGAAATCGAATTGCGTGATTCTGACACTTATAGCATGAAATAATCATATATTCTTGCTATTTGAAGCATTTGCAAACTATCCATAACATTTAATTGCGTTTTCATGGACTGTATTAGAATTTGCCATTGTTAGGTTTTTTTGCTTCTGTTTGGGATTTCTTCATATAGGTAAAATTGGGCCATAAAAGGAGCACCATTGTGCTCAGCAGGTCCAGACGAACTGATTCATGGCCTTATATTTTATTTATCTTGCTTGTTCTTGATTTTGAGAAATTGCAGGGTTGTAGCGACGGACGTTGTCCGTAGGTAAAGGTCTTCAAACCTTTTAGCCTCGGAGAGAGGACAAGGATGATGGCGTGGCATCACCCTACTCGTCCATTTGAATTTCCGCGCGAATTTCTTTTTATTTCGCTTGTTTATAATATTATGATTATTGTTTGTTTTATATACAAGAAACAAAGCCAGCGCAGTTGGTAGTGGAGTAGTTGGAAAATGCTTTGGGGCCTGGGTTCGAATCCCAGGTCCCCTTATTCTTTCATGTTATTTTTCTTTCAATAATCAGGCAAGCATACAAGGCACGAACACCACCATACATCCTCATAATCCAACCAGCCAGGTGTCAGGAAGCCAGATCTGATGGCTATCAGGTGAGGATCCATCAAAGGCGTTGGTCAACACGTAGTACTGGATCCAGCAAGTCAACATGGACTACCTTCTTTTGGACCCAGATTGCTAGCAATGCACCCCCCAATTACTCATAACCAGACCCAAATCTCTTTTCTCTTTCTCTTTATATTTTCCATATTTTTTCATTTAAATTATTTTTTTACTAACAAATTAATTTTTTTTTCTTTTAATAAAAAAATCATAAAAATAATATTTTTCATCCAAGTAGGTTTAGGTTTATTTTTTATCAAAAAAATAATTAATTTAATTAGGATATTTAATTTTAGGTAACTTAAATTATTTTGTAAATAAATAAAAAAAATGATTAGAAAAATTAGGGTTTTTTATTTCTAACTTAATTATATTTTCATTTTCTTAAAATAACCAAAAACACAAAAATAGGTTAAATTTAATTTTTTTTCTTTAATTAATTTAATTAACTAATTAATTTTGTATTTAATTTAAAAAACCATATCCTTTTTCTTAAAATTAATTAAAAACAACAAAAACAATTTTTTTCTTCCAATTAGGATAGAAGGGGTCAAAACCCTAATTTCTTATCGTTCTTAATATCCGCGCACGCTTTATTTATTTATTTTTACCATATTAATGTAATTGCTCACAAGTTGTAATAGATTAATTAGGACCCTTTACTTTCATTTATCATTTTTTTTACGGGTTTATTTTTGGCTATGTAAATACCCGAAGCCTTTTAATAGCGTAGCTTATCTTCCGCATTTTAAATTCCACAAATATTAACTGTTAGATGTATGAATAATAGGGATGCATGACAAGAATGTATGATTAACTTTAAAACGGTTAGCTAACCCTAAATATGCAAAGATCATAAACTTGAAATTGAATCACTCGCACATGCGCACTCCTAGGGTATACTCCCACTTCGGTTGCCTTCGGTAAACGGTCATTGAGTATAGGATATTTTAGTGGTCTCTCTCTTGTCTAAACAAAGATCAAAGTTCCCGTTCGGAAAATTTGCCTCAGAGTGGTTGCCTCGGATATTGTTGCCTCGAATAATTGATCTAAGACATTAGGGTTACTACTAAGACGTCCTAACATTGCTTTAGTGACCGTACGTCCCTTTCGAATTGACCCTCAAAATTCCAACGATGGTGCTACCTACTCACTAATAGTAGGATAGCGTTGTCTAAAGGAAACAAACATAGAACAATTCTTTTTTTCGAGTAGGTAGATTAACTCTTAAGTACTTGCTCAAAACAAATAAACTTTTTCACACTTACACTCCTTTTCAAACAAAGTTTTCAAAAACACTTCGTAACACTCTTGAAGACAGAAGCAAGAGTTAAATCGAAGTCAAAACAAAAACTTTTCAAATCACACAAACACACAGAAGCAATATTGAAAATGATGAGCAAGTACCTAAGAGCCCGTAGAAAACTACGGATAGAAAGGGTGCCAATACCTTCCCTTTCTATAATCTACCCCCCGTACTCAGAAAATCTCGAAAAAGGAATTTTCCTGTGCTTTTTTCCTTTCCTTGTTGGATAAAATAAAAGTCGGTGGCGACTCTTGCTTACCGCGACATTTTGCAAACACAAACGCAAAACGCAAACCAGCATTTCAAAACAGTCCCAGCTCTGGACACCGTATCACAGGACTGGTGACTCTGCTGGGAATAACAAGTGGGGTATACCTTAAGAATAGTTCATCATATTGTTTCTATTGTTTGATTTGATTGCTTTATCTTTATGGGCTTTGTATTGGAGTTACTATAGATCCTAACCCGGATCTGGGGAACACCTATTAGGTAAGTAGCAATAAATTGTGAGGGAACTGTACGATGTAAACTGATACGGTTGAAGTAGTAGCTACGTTGATGTGGCACATTAGTTGGTACCGGTATCCCTTGTGGAGGAACAAGGAGAATACGGGGCTGCTATATGGGTCGTTAAGCATCAGCTGACCTTAGAACCTATAATTGACCAACTTGGCCATAGGAAGTAGTGAGATAGACGACCTCGGTATAGAGCTGTGATCTGGTTGATACTCGATATTACACTCATTGAGACCATACTCTCGAGATAGTTCTGGCCACAAGAAAAGATTGCGTGAGCTGAAACCATGACCGATGGAGGATGGTAAGTGATATTGAGAACCTCTAGAACCCGATTACTATTATTAAGACAGGTTGAACCAACTGAACTTCAAGAGGGTAGTACCTAGACTCCATGCAAGCCTGAAACTTAAGGGCTCTTGTGTGACTTGTTTGCCTTTACCATGTTTGATACCTGCTATACTTGTGGTGTGTTTTATCATAACATCATGCATCATGACATAGCATGCATACTTCATTGTACTAACCATTTCAAGGACCGAGGGGATTTATCTTTGTGCTGTTTTGCAGATTATGGCTTCAGTATGCAGAAACACCATTCGGGTTAACTTCGTGCAAATCCCTGCTCAGCTCAGAGAGTTAGTTTCAAAAGTTCCTGATACTTCTTCCTTTGTTAGAAGACATGGTCATCTCCTTAGCCTGGTCACTTCAAAGTTGGATGAGCAAATGATGAGCGTGCTGTTCCAGTTCTTTGATCCGTTGCATCACTGTTTCACCTTCTCGGATTATCAGCTAGTCCCTACTTTGGAGGAGTTTTCTGATTTATTAGGCGTATCTATCCTCGAGCAGACACCCTTCACAAGTTTGGAGGAGGTTCCTAGACCTGAGTACATTGCTTCGGCCTTACATCTAAAAAGGGCTGATGTAGTATCCAACTGGGAGACAAAGAGCGGGGTTAAAGGTTTCTTGGCTAAGTTTTTGATCGATCAAGCTCAACTGTTCTGGGATAACTTGGACTTTCAAGCATTTGAAGACATCTTGGCTCTTCTCATCTACAGCTTGGTTCTTTTCTCAAATCCAGATTCCTTCATAGATGTGAATGCGGTCAAGATCTTCATGTCTCGTAATCCAGTGCCTACTCTTTTGGGTGATATTTTACATGCTCTCTATACTCGTACAATGTGAAGAAGGGGGACCCTCATGTGTTGTACATCGCTGCTGGCGAGGTGGTTTATTTCGCACCTCCCCAAGTCTGTATTGAAGAATGAGGAAGGTGTAGGTTGGGCACAGAATCATGTCCCTTGCTCATACGGACATCCTTTGGAGTTCTAAGGATATGGAAAGAGTAGCTGTCATTGATCGATGCGGTGAATACCCTAATGTCCCATTGCTGGGAATCAGAGGGGGAATAAGCTACAATCCTTGTTTGGCCTTACGACAGTTTGGACGCACTCGGAGAGACAGTCCCCATGAGCTGCTTCTTACTGATATTGTCTTTGACTACAAGGGGGACGTGGATGAGCATTGCCGAAGGTTTATACGAGCCTGGGGCATGGTGAACATGTCTGACCCTCAAGAGCTAGGACTAAAGACTTCTCTCCCTATGCAACCTTATCTCCAGTGAGTTTGAGCCCGTGCTCAAAAGCTGGGGATGCCTTATGAAGCTGTTTTTCCAGTGATTATAGAGCATACTAATGAAGAAGGTGTTCCTCACATAATCCTTCATCCCTACATGCCTACTGATCTTGGGGAATTAAAGAGATCTTGGATCAAGCTGAAGGAAGAAAGGGATACCTACCGAGAGAAGTATCACGAGTAGGAAAGGAAGATTTTGAAGCTCACGAGGTAGCTTGAGAATGAAAGGACAATCAACAATTATGTCAGCACGAAGGGAAAACGACCATGGGATTTCTGATGTCTTTTATTGTTTCTAGTTAGATTTGCTTATTTAGTTTATTTCTTTTGTAACGCCTTAAAGGCATTGTTAAATATTTTACAAGTTTGAATCTAATAAAGTGTGTTTTATTTTGGTTTACAAATTTGAATCTCCCAAAGTCTTTGAAATCATTTCATACGCATTCCATTACCATGCACCTCATTACAGGTTTCTTATCTTCTTTGCTGTTTATTTCAGCACAATAATGTCTTCTGAAACACCTACCGATCAAGCCATCAAAGCCCTTCAAGCACATAATGCTCAATTCCAAGAGATGTTCTTGAACTTGGCCAAAGGAAAACAGGATTTGAAGACTCTCATCTTGAAGGACAAGAAGAAGAAGAAGAAGAAGGTGGTTCTGCTGAATATGGGTCACAGATTTGGGAATAGGTTGCGACATGAAGCTGATCTGTCTCATTCATCTGGAGGAGGAGAGAATCAAGAGGAAGGAAAGGGTCCTAGCCCTGTAGTCTCTGATAATGACACTGATTTTTATGAAGAACAATATCCTCCTGTTGAGGATAAGTATAAGCAACTCGAAGACCGTCTGAGTGCTATGGAGATTCAGAAGGTCCCGGGTTTGGATTTTGGAGGTTTGGGGTTAGCATCTGGTATGGTGATCCCTCACAAGTTTAAAGCTCCAATTTTTGCTAAGTACGATGGAGTATCCTTCCCAAAGCTCCGCCTTCGCTCATACGTTAGAAAAATCCAACCTTACAATGCTGATAGGAATCTGTGGGTACATTTCTTTCAAGATAGTCTTTCAGGGACTCAGCTTGAATGGTTTTATCAATTAGAAGGAGCTAATGTCCGAAACTGGGAGGACCTTGCTGCTGCTTTTTACAAGCAATACCAGTATAACGCCGACCTTGCTCCTACACGTACCCAGCTCCAGGGTATGTCTATGGGTACGGGCGAAGGTTTTAAGGACTCTGCTCAGAAGTGGAGAGATCTGGATGGAAGAGTCCAACCCCCTCTATCTGATAGGGAGTTGGTTGATATGTTTCTGGGGACCTTGTCTGGTCCATTTTTCAATCATTTGATCGGTAGTTCATCGTTTGGGTTCACTGAATTGATTATGACTGGGGAGAGGGTAGAAGCTGGTATCAAAAGTGGCAAGATACAAAAAGGTGCTTCATCAAGTACAAAAAAGAAGACTTTCAGAAAAGAAGCTAGTGTCGTTTATAGCTCGAGGAGCCAAAACCGATCTGAACGCCGCCAAGAAGTTAACGTGGTAGTAATATCAAGACCTACAGTTGCCCCACAATGCAACAATCAACAAAGAGTAGAGAGACCGCAAAGACAGTATACTCGGCTCAGTATGACCTTGCCTCAAATTTTACCGCAATTGTTGAAGACTAACCTGGTAACTCTGAGGGAAGCTCCGAAGAATCCCAGTACCACATCTCCGCTGTATAATCCGAACGCCCGCTTTGCCTATCACTCTGATAGCCCGGGTCATCATATGAACAACTGCTGGGCTTTGAGAAATAAGGTGCAAGATTTGATTGAAGCTAAAGAAATTGAGTTTGACGCACCGAAAAATCCTAATATCATAACTGGTCATATGCCCAAGCATGGTAATGGAGTAAATGCTATGGACGATGATTCATTTGTGACCTCTGTGGAAGACATTTCTACTCCGTTGATGACCGTAAAGAAGAATCTATTGTTGGCCGGTTTATTTCTGGGCTGTGGTGAAGGTTGCCACATATGTTCCATCCTACCTGCTGGTTGCCATTTATTGAAATCAGGTGTTCAATTCCTGATGGATAACAAAGAGATCTTGTTCGAGAAGACTTCGATTCCACTGATTCCTGTTGAAGATGTTTCCATAATAACCATGTTCACTAATCCTTCCAAGGCTTCCTCGAGAAAGCCTGTTAGGATTACACATTACAAGAGTTGCTCCATTGATCATTACTATTCCTGGTCCTATCCATTACACTTCGGATAAGGCTGTCCCGTGACACTATGGGGCCGATGTGTATTATCACGGGATCAAACAAGACTTGAAGGTTGAAGAGGTTGATACTGATGTCAGCAATATTGTCGGGTCTAGCAAGGTCACCCGAAGCGGAAGACTTTTCTCTCCTGAGATTTCCCCTCCAACTGTTCGAAAGCCTGTTGCTATTCCATCCGCCAGTACATCAACTACTGTCCCAGTTCATATTCTAATTATCACCCATGTCACTGAGCCATCTGACGCTCGGGGCAAAGAAGTCACAGGTGAGCCTGCCCGGACGGAGGCGCCTAAGAAGATTATTGTAGAAACCTCTAGGCAGGAGATAGATGAAATTCTGAAGATTATCAAAAAGAGCGACTACAACGTAGTCGAGCAGCTGGGGCAAACCCCATCGAAGATCTCCATGTTATCTTTATTGTTGTGCTCGGAAGCCCATGCAAAGGCTTTAATTGCTTTCCTTAAAATTGTGCATGTGCCGCAGGAAACATCTGCTGATCAATTCAAAGACTGTATGGCTAGTTTGACCGCTGACAACGGGTTGGGTTTCTCCGACGCAGATCTGACTGCCAAAGGAAGGAATCACAATGATGCTCTGCACATCTCGATCGAGTGCAGGGGCACTACTTTGGCCCATGCGCTGGTGGATACTGGGTCCTCATTGAATGTTTTACCCAAGAAAGCATTAGACCGTCTGGATTGTGAGGGTTTGGTTCTGAAGCCAAGTAATATTGTGGTTAGGGCCTTTGATGGGTCCAAAAGGATGGTACATGGGGAGGTGGACGTCCCTGTTAAGGTTGGTTCCCAAAATTTTGCATCTACGTTCTATGTGATGGACATTCGACCATCTTATTCTTATTTGTTGGGTCGCCCGTGGACTCATAAGGCTGGGGCAGTGACTTCCACGCTCCATCAGATGTTAAAATATCTAGTAAAGGGGAAGATTGTTATGGTACAAGGAGAAGAGGAGTACATGGTGAGTCATCTCAACTCCTTTCGGTATATGGAGATGCATGGAGAGTTCATCGAAACCCCGTGTCAAAACTTTGAAGAGGTCCCCCAGACTCTGGCGTCAACTGAAGTTGCTACTGACAAACCCTCGATGAAGATGGCTTCCCTCAAGGATGTCAGGGCTGTGATTGAAAAAGGTGGGTGTGCGAATTGGGGCCAACTCCCTGACTTTGCACACAAGACTGACAAGTTTGGTTTGGGTTTTACTGCAGAAGCTCAAAGAGCTGTTCGACTTGCGCGAATTGGAAGACCTCCTCCGTGCATCAATAATTCGGGAGTGAATGTAATTGAAGATGATAAAGAAGAGTCAGATATCGACAACTAGATTTACTCGACTACCAGCGGTGGATTGAACAATTGGACGGCGAAAGACTTCGTGCCCGTTTCTTTTATTACACAGTAATTGATTTTTGTTTTGAGATTTGTAACAGACAATTTGAAACTTTACGGCCCGGTGCCTCGCCCGAGGCTCCTTGGATTTGTTTGTGAGGGATTACTATTTGTCATTTTCATATATCATCAATAAAGCATTGGACGTTTTCTTGCATTACAAATTTTGCGCTCCTTGTTTTTCTTTTCTATCTTGCACTTTATCAAAACAGCTACTGTCTTACACACACTCACATATTATAATGATCCACATCCACTCTGGATCCCATTGATAACAACTCTGCTATTGCCAATTATGACTTTGAAAATCCGATCAAACCAAGCCGAGGACGAAGGTGAGGATGATTGTGAAGTGCCTGGGGAACTTGCTAGAATGTTACTACAGGAAGAGAGGGCCATACAGACTCCAAGAGCCACCAATTCTGATGCCTCCAGTTGAAGGAAGACCTTTGATCTTATACTTGATAGTGCTGGATAATTCAATGGGGTGCGTGCTGGGAAAACATGACGAGTTTGGCCGAAAAGAGCATGCTATTTACTACCTTAGCAAAAAGTTTACCAACTGCGAGACCCGATACTCGTTGCTCGAGAAAACTTGCTGCGCTTTGGCATGCGCTGCTCGCCGGCTGAGACAGTATATGCTGAATCACACTACCCTATTGATATCAAAAATGGATCCAATCAAGTATATCTTTGAAAAGCCTGCCTTATCCGGAAGAATAACAAGATGGCAGATGATTTTAACCGAATATGATATCCCATACACAACCCAAAAAGCAATCAAGGGGAGTGTGTTGGCGGATCATTTGGCACATCAGGCCGTAGATGATTACCAATCCATGAATTTTGAGTTCCTGGATAAGAACATCAAGAAAATTGTGCAAAAGATGACAGTGACATACAAAGACTGGCACGAGGTGTTACCATTCGCTCTTCATGGGTACCGAACCTCGGCGCGGACTTAAACAGGGGAAACACCCTACTCTTTGGTGTATGGCATGGAAGCAGTCTTACCCATTGAAGTCCAGACACCCTCTCTTCAGATTATGAAGGATGCAGGTTTGAGCGAGGACGATTGGATCCAGACCCGACTTGATCAGCTGAACTTAATCGACAAAAAGAGACTTACTGCTATTTGTCATGGTCAGACGTATCAAAAGAGAATGATCAAGGCATTTAACAAGAAAGTTAGACGACAAGAGTATCAAGTTAGGGATCTGGTGATTAAACGCATCATACTGCCACAAGGTGATCCGAGGTGAAAATGGACCCCCACATACGAAGGGACATTGGTGGTTAAGAACATTTTCTCGGGAGGAGCTATGATTCTAACCACCATGGATGGTGACGACCTTCCTCACCTCGTCAATGCAGACATAGTACCCGCTAGGTCGACTGGCCTATGCAAAAATAAGGACTTCCCGGCGAACCAAAAGTGTTCGGGCAAAAATGAGGGATGAAAATGAAAAAAATCTGTACACCCTGCAAGTCGAAAACCTGAAAAGGCAGCTTGGGCAAAAAAGGGTATCCCGGTGGACTGAAAACCCGAAAGGGCGGTCCAGGAAAAAATTAGGGATTGAAGCGTAACACTATGTCTCATTGGATCATCTTGCAACCAAACTTCGGTATTGACTATCAAGCCCGGACGACACTAATCAATCTGATTTACCTTCAACCAAGTAGCAAAGTGATGAGATGCTCGAAGATATAAAGGCAATAGCAGAGTTGGAACCCAGTGGGATTGTTCACATAGCTGTTTTTCTTTGTTTTTCACAAATTGTATAAATTCTGTTTGTTCGGCGGTGTTCTCTTACTAGGACGTCAACCTCTTGTACAAAAAACGCCTATTTACAAGCCAACTTCAAAATCAATACAATTCAGTTTCACAAAGGAATTTCAAATTGTTTTTCTTTTTCTGTTTTGTTTTGCAAGAACGTCCAATGGTTCATTTTTGATATATGCATTTGACAATAATTACTGCTCATAAATATTTACATGCGAAACAAAAGAAGATTACTCATAATTTCATAAACAGGGGCAAACAAGAAATGTCTGAGCCTTACATTTTTCCTATTCACCAAGTACAGGGATAGACCTAGCTGAAGAATATGACTAAAAATGCATACACTCCCCACAGAGTAGGAAATACCAGAATACAATATTATCAACTCTCCCCAGCTGAGGTTCGCAATCGCGAATGAGTCGGTAAGATTATCACCAAGCAGAGTTCATCTATCACCAACAATGGAAGACCATCCCCAGTGGAGTTTATTTCTTCCACAAACAGAAACTTTATACCCGACAGAGTTTATTATCGCCAGCAACGGTAACTCATCCCCAACTGAGGTTATTTCTCCAAGTCAGCAAATCTCCTGATAGAGCATCTCTTCCCCACAGAGTCATTCTCTCACCAGTTTATTCTCCAGCAGAGTTATTCTCCCGCCAAGTTATTCTCAGGTCGTCTTCGGTCGTTATCCCCAGCGAGTGAAACTCTTTATATTCTCCAGCAGCAGTCTGGGATTTATTTTCCCCAACTAGGGAACATCACAAAAATATCACATTTTCATACATCAAGACACATGCATATACGCATCATACAACACAGTCTCATTTATTTTTGAGAACATCATTGCTTGATAGATATCATGCATTACATACGATTAACCCTTTACGTTTCAGGAAAAGAATACAATCAATTTCTCACAAAGTTCATGCTATGAAGCCCAGGTACGACCGGATAGTATCTTGATTACTCCATCATATTGTGAAGCCAGGAGAACAACCGAATAACAGTATCAGAATATGACGAAGCCTGGATTACGGCCAAATAGCGGTATCTCTTAAAAGCAAGCTATGAAGCCCAAATTTGACTGGATAATAGTTTAATCCCCAACAAGCCGTGAAGCCCGGATTACGACCGGATAACAGCTCAACAAGTTATTGTGAAGCCTGGATTACGACCAGATAGCAATACAAGACCATGAAGCCTGGATTACGACCAGATAATTGTAGAAGACATTGTGAAGCCTGGATTACAACCAGATAACAACCAAGAATACTACGAAGCCTAGATTACGACCAGATAGTGGTATATCTTTAATACAAGTTATGAAGCCCGGATTCGACCAGATATTATCTTGATTTCTGAGAACACCATGAAGCCTGGATTTGACCAGATAATGGTATATTACATCGTGAAGCCTGGGTTACAACCAGATAGCGGTAAAAGACACTGAAGCCTGGATTACGACCAGATAACAGTGAGGGACACTATGAAGCTTGGATTACGACCAAATAGAAGTTTACCCGACCAACTACTATGAAGCCCGAATTCTACCGGATATTAGTAGGCCCAACAGTCAAAGGGAAGCCCGGATGCGACCGGATAACCACTTGATTTCTTCTGAAGCCTGGATTTCGACCAGATAAGAAGTGAGGTATTGTGAAGCCTGGATTACGACCAGATAGCATTACAGAACACCATGAAGCCTGGATTCGATCAGATAATGGTATATTACATCGTGAAGCCTGGGTTACGACCAGATAATGGTAAAAGACACTAAAGCCTGGATTACGACCAGATAACAGTACAAGACACTGTGAAGCTTGGATTTCAACCAAATAGCAGTTTATCTGGATAATCACTAATAAGCCCGGAGTCGACCGGATATTAGTGTGCCTTAAATTCAAGTTGAAGCCCAGAGGCGACCGGATAACAACTTAGTTCCTTCTGAAGCCTGGTTTACGACCAGATAAGAATTGAGAAATTGCGAAGCCTGGATTACGACCGGATAGCAAGTTTAATCTCATCTCCCCAGTAAGTCACTGTAAAGCCTAGATTGCGACCAAATAGCAGTCGGTCATATCACTATGAAGCCTAGATCTCAACCAAATAGTAGTTCTTTTTCACCTCTTCGACCAAGAGACAATTTCCCAGTAGAATAACAGACGACTGAAGCTCCTAAAATTCTATTTCTCTCAAGACAGAGATCAGCATTCCCCAGCTTAGTCTTCCTCAACAACAGGTATACAAGCTCTCGCTAAGGAATCTCTTATGCAAACGACACTCCTTCGGATGGCATCTTTAAGCCTATCTCCTATCATTAATTTCCAAATGGCATCTGTAAGCCCATTCCTGACATCACAAGACAAATACTACTTCATGTGAGTGCAAATTTCTGGGCACTTTAGTGTTCAATCATCTTCCACCTTCGGATCACGAAAGGCAGAAAAACCAATCTACATCCTCAGGTTTAAGCAGATTAAACAGGGGCAGCTGTTGTACCCCAAAATTTTCCCTCCTATATTTCTAAAAACATTTCAAGAAAGATCCTCAAGTTGCTCAAGGAAGCTCAAGGGTTGACCAGACAAGCTCCCTCCTAAGGCAGTCTACCTCAAATTAGGGTTTCAGTTTGCACCAAGATGTTTGAATCAAAAGGGTCTCTAATGATCACTATTGTCCTAATATGTTCTCAAGATAATCCATGTCAAGTTTCAAGTCTTACAGAGAAAGTTTGCTCAGTCAATTGCTCAAAAGCCTGAAAATCGACTATGCTAAGACAAAAGTCAACTGTGGCCCACATACAGTCAAACTTCAATATTTTTGGTCAACATCCTCATTTTGAAGTATATTTCATCATTTTATCAAGGGTTGATCATGATTCACCAAGGATTTCTCACAATTCATCAAGAACCAAAAGTTGCTAAATTAGGGTTTTGTAGGAAAAGTCAACTCAACTTTGACCAAGCATAACTTTCTCATACTTTATGAGAAATGGCCCATCCAAAGCTCATTTTGAAGATGATGAAATTCCCTACAATCCATCTCCAGCTCCCAATTTCAGAATATGAACTCACAAGAAGTTATGAATTTTGACATTATAGGTCATTTTGAAAAGTCAACAAAAACACCTTTTTTGTCAAAGCTTCATACATGAACATGGAATACCAAATTGAGATGAGACCAAAAGGGTTGCTTAGAGGACATATCAATCTTTCTAAAAAGTCCAAGAACATCTTCAAAGAGTCAAAATTGAAGAAGATATGCATTGGTGAAGTTGACCCTTTTTGCAAAATTGTCAAAAGTCAACTATGCCTCAAATTGCAATTTTTGCTAAATGGGCCTAACTTTTTGCACTTGTATTGAGTTGGTAGCATGGTCCATGATCCCCAGCTCTTGCCACTTGTCTTTATATTGTTTTTATTATTTAATTTAATTTTTATTTGAATTAAATCAATTTTAATCAAAACAAATCATGAAAAAATCTAAAACATTGAAACCTCAAGATATTGTGCATGTTTCAGGTCTTATATCCAGTTGGCAAAAGATTGAATTCGTGCAAAGCCTTGGTGTGCACAAAAAGATTGAGTTTGGCCTATTTTTGGAAGTATCTTCAAGTGAATCAAATACAAATCAAAAGCTATAATGGAGGAAGATTGAGATCACGTTTGCAACCCTAATTCAATCATTGATATATATTGAACAATTGCAGACCTAAAGGACAGGCCTTGGAGGCGTGAGAAGGCAGGAACAAACTTGAAAAAAACAAAGAAAAGTGGTAATTCGTTTTGCTATTTCCAGACATTTTCAAGACCCTCTAGCCATATCATTCGCTTCCTGGGATCACAAGCAAGCCATACCAATCAAGAACAAGCACTTTCAGGCGCTAAATCCCACTATAAGTCAGCCACGACTTTGGTTTGTTCTTGAAATCGAATTGCGTGATTCTGACACTTATAGCATGAAATAATTATATATTCTTGCTCCTTGAAGCATTTACAAACTATCCATAACATTTAATTGCATTTTCATGGACCGTATTAGAATTTTCCATTGTTAGGTTTTTTTGCTTCAGTTTGCGATTTCTTCATATAGGTAAAATTGGGTCATAAAAGGAGCACCATTCTGCTCAGCAGGTCCAGACGAACTGATTCATGGCCTTATATTTTATTTATCTTGCTTGTGCTTGATTTTGAGAAATTGCAAGGTTGTAGCGACGGACGTTGTACGTAGGTAAAGGTCTTCAAACCTTTTAGCCACTGAGAGAGGACAGGGATGATGGTGTGGCATCACCCTACCCGTCCATTTGAATTTCCGCGCGAATTTCTTTTTATTTCGCTTGTTTATAATATTATGATTATTGTTTATTTTATATACAAGAAACAAAGCCAGTGCAGTTGGTAGTGGAGTAGTTGGAAAATGCTTTGGGGCTTGGGTTCGAATCCCATGTCCCCTTATTCTTTCATGTTATTTTTCTTTCATTAATCAGGCAAGCATACAAGGCACGAAAACCACCATACATCCTCATAATCCAACCAGCCAGGTGTCAGGAAGCCAGATCTGATGGCTATCAGGTAAGGATCCATCAAAGGTGTTGGTCAACACGTAGTACTGGATCCAGCAAGTCAACATGGACTACCTTCTTTTGGGCCCAGATTGCTAGCAATGCACCCCCCAATTACTCATAACCAGGCCCAAATCTCTTTTCTCTTTCTCTTTATATTTTCCATTTTTTTTTTCATTTAAATTATTTTTTTACTAACAAATTAATTTTTTTTCTTTTAATCAAAAAATCATAAAAATAATATTTTTCATCCAAGTAGGTTTAGGTTTATTTTTTATCAAAAAAATAATTAATTTAATTAGGATATTTAATTTTAGGTAATTTAAATTATTTTGTAAATAAATAAAAAAACGACTAGAACAATTAGGGTTTTTTATTTCTAACTTAATTATATTTTCATTTTCTTAAAATAACCAAAAACACAAAAATAGGTTAAATTTAATTTTTTTTCTTTAATTAATTTAATTAACTAATTAATTTTGTATTTAATTTAAAAAACCATATCCTTTTTCTTAAAAATAATTAAAAACAACAAAAACAATGTTTTCTTCCAATTAGGATATAAGGGGTCAAAACCCTAATTTCTTATCGTTCTTAATATCCGCGCGCGCTTTATTTATTTATTTTTACCATATTAATATAATTGCTCACAAGTTGTAATAGATTAATTAGGACCCTTTACTTTCATTTATCGTTTTTTTTTACGGGTTTGTTTTTGGCTATGTAAATACCCGAAGCCTTGTAATAGCGTAGCTTATCTTCCGCATTTTAAATTCCGCAAATATTAACTGTTAGATGTATGAATAATAGGGATGCATGACAAGAATGTATGATTAACTTTAAAACGGTTAGCTAACCCTAAATATGCAAAGATCATAAACTTGAAATTGAATCACTCGCACATGCGCACTCCTAGGGTATACTCCCACTTCGGTTGCCTTCGGTAAACGGCCATTGAGTATAGGATATTTTAGTGGTCGCTCTCTTGTCTAAACAAAGATCAAAGTTTCCGTTCGGAAAAGTTGCCTCGGAATGGTTGCCTCGGATATTGTTGCTTCGAATAATTGATCTAAGACATTAGGGTTACTACTAAGACGTCCTAACATTGCTTTAGTGACCGTACGTCCCTTTCGAATTGATCCTCAAAACTCCAACGATGGTGCTACCTACTCACTAATAGTGGGATAGCGCTGTCTAAAGGAAACAAACATAGAACAATTCTTTTTTCGAGTAGGTAGATTAACTCTTAAGTACTTTCTCAAAACAAATAAACTTTTTCACACTTACACTCCTTTTCAAACAAAGTTTTCAAAAACACTTCGTAACACTCTGGAAGACAGAAGCAAGAGTTAAATCGAAGTCAAAACAAAAACTTTTCAAATCACACAAACACACAGAAGAAATATTGAAAATGATGAGCAAGTACCTAAGAGCCCGTAGAAAACTACGGATAGAAAGGGTGCCAATACCTTCCCTTTCTATAATCTACCCCCCGTACTAAGAAACTCTCGAAAAAGGAATTTTCCTGTGCTTTTTTCCTTTCCTTGTTGGATAAAATAAAAATCGGTGGCGACTCTTGCTTACCGCGACATTTTGCAAACACAAACGCAAAACGCAAACCAGCATTTCAAAACAGTCCCGGTTTTGGCCACCGTATCACAAACCACAATGGGTGTTATCCTTCAAAGGGTTGAGGATAGTCAAAACCGCAATGGTCATCTTCGCCAATCAATAGCGTGCATCAAAAGAAGATGATACCATAATGGTTATCTCTCGCACATCAGGAGGCCAACAGATGACGATAACATAATGGTTATCTCTCATCCACCAAGTACTCAGGCATTCACAATTACTTCCAATATATCAAGGACAACGCAAGATCACACGACTTATTAAAAAAAAGGGATGATGAAAGTAAAGCAAGAATGAAGTTGCGTGATAGTAAATCAGAGGAATAACAAAGTGAGTGACTAGCATGTCCAAAGAAAACCTCGGTTGGTTCCTCAACCGTCTCGAAATTTCTTTTGAGAGATAACTGTTCCTGTCAAGTTAACTGAATTTAGGACTGGAGAACATCATAAAGGGGGTGGGCACCAAATAACTTTGAGCCTTAAAATCATTTTTTTCTAAAATCATGAACCAGGCCACATTAAAACCTTCAAAAGTCCTAATTGAAGTAGGGTTTATTTCAAAAGCATACTTCAACGAGATAATGTTTCCTGACTACCACGAGTTTTACTAAATTACTGTGATTGATATCATATGCTTTTGTTATCTTTCATACAAAAAAAATCAATGTAACATCCTGGCTAGTGATTCATTCACAAGGTTTTGCGACATCTTTTCAATAAAATCTTCAAGACTTACATAATTGTCGCATTATAATTTTCGTTCTCAGAGTAAACATTTTCTGCTGGAAAAACAAATGTTTGATATCAAGGAAGCTTAAATTTGAGTATCAGGAAAGGGCATGTTGTCGAGAAGAATTTGTTGAGCAAAGAACATGCAACATTCAATAAATCTAGGGTAGTTACGTCGAGATTCTACAAATCTCTAGAAGTTCTTTGGTCAGGAAGATTATCTTAAATGAATGCAGGTTAGGACAATTTGTGAGTGTTATCTTGATCAACACTATAAACCTGGGATACCAAAGTTATTTCCAAGGGAATCTCCAGATTTTTTCAAGATAGTTACTTGTTTTACCCAAGCCAAGAATCTTCCTCAAGCAGGATTGTTTCTCGTGATCTGACTTATAGATGTGTGCATGGTTTCCCCTACAATTGTTGATTGATTAGTGGGTTGCCTCTAGGCTGTAGTGTAGTGTTAGGTTTGTGATCCTATTTCCCTAGTTAAGTCTTGGTTCAGATTTTATCCAAGTTATTATATGGTTTCGGGTTTGGGTGGTTTGATACCTCTATCCCATATACCTTAGCCAGGTCTTGATGCAGATTTCTCTAGCTGAGCGTGATTCTTGCCCCAACTGGGTTATGATCAAGCAGACATTGTAAGGTTATGGAGCCTTTTCTCATTGGATGGAGTTCTTTCTCCCTTTATGAATTGAAGTATGATAAATAATCTCTTACAGATCGTTGTTCTCTCCAATTATGACATTGTTGTTATTGTTGTATGCTCTACAAGTAGCCAGATAAGGGCAATATCTTTTCTAAGAAGTGTTGAGACAACCATCAACTTTTTGGGTTTTCTCTCTCACCAAGTGTTGAGTTTTATTTAAAATCCCCATAATTTTTACTTCTTGCTGTGATGTTAACTTCTTAACTTCTCTAGATGAGCCGGAGATGATGTTTCCCTCTAAATTTGTTGTCCCCGTGAAGTTTCATAAATTTTCCCCAGTGAAGTTTGTGTAATCACTACTCTTGATATTGAAGAATGTATTTGGGCTCCCCCTGAAGATGTGGCATTGTCTTCCCTAGTGAAGTCAGTATGGCATCCCCAGTTGAAGTCTAGACGATGTGGCATTGTCTTTCCTAGTGAAGTCTGTATGATAATCCTCGGTGAAGCCTGTAGGAGGGTGTTATATCCCGATAACTATATTGGTTTATTGCTATCAGATTTTGCTTTGATTATTTTTCAAATGATGTTTCTTAACAGTTATTGTACCCCAAAATTTTCCCTCTCATTTCTCAAGGATTCTCTCACAAGATCTTCAATGGTTCAAGTTTGCAACACTGATACATCAAATTAGGGTTTTAGTTTGCACAAGGACAATTGGACTTTTAATGCCTCAAATGACTTTCATGGATCATTATGGACCTTCAAGATTTCTCATGTCAAGTTTCAAGCTTTGGATCACAAAATTGTTCAGTCAATTGATCATATGACCTAAAAATAGCAGTACTGATGGAAAAGTCAACTATACCCTGGAAAGTCAAACTTTGACTTTTTGGTCAACATTACATTCCAAAGATCAAAATTCATCAAGACATTCAAAAATATCAAGCTTGATCATCAAGAAGTCAAGAAAGTCAAAAGTTAACTTGAAAAGTCAAGATTTCCAAGACTTAGAAATTTTCTAAGTGTTTTTTTACATGATAATTTCATCACTTCATGCCATTCTTTCACCAAGATGTAAGATGATTCAAAAGAAGCTTTTAACACGAAAGTTGTAGATCTCCATGATACCTACAACATTTCTTTACATAACTTCTCCTAAATATGCTTGGATATCAAGTGATAATTTCATGAAGTCATGACATTTTCATTTAACACTTAGAGAAATTTTCAACAGATTTTGTTCCGGATTTTATCCCAACTTCTTGGCCAATTTTCATCAAGTTCCAGTTTGATTTAACAAAAGTGGTTAACATGAAAGTTGTAGAGGGTGTTTCAAGCTTTCCAAAATATCCAAGAGCATGAATTTATCATTCTTGAGCTAGGAGATTCAAGGGCTTGAAGTTGGGCATTCATCCTTGAATTGCAAGTCATTCTATTGAAGAAAACATAACAAAACTCTCATGATTTGCTGCATAATCTTATGTTGCAGGCTTCCTTGCTTGCAAATCTCTACATAATTTAATGTTTACACAAGAGTTTGAGCTATTACCCAAGTGTTTGAGCCATTTTCCAAAAGATCTTTCCATTTATAGCATAAAGGCACCATTGCTACTCTTGAAAAGCAAGCCTTTTAGTACAAAGTTTATCTTAAGCCCATACCTTTCTTGTTGTTGATTATACTCCACCATAAATCATGGGAAGTAGCTCCTCAATACCAACAACTTTGGTACTTCATCTTGGGACTATGGAGTACTTGACTTAGTTTGACCCTTGCAATCCAACCAAACCATAAAATGTTGTTCTAAAAACCCAATCAATTCATATGCAAAAACTCCTTGCCTATAAATAGAAGAAGCATTTGCAAGAGTAGTAGGTTAGAAAAATAGAGAGAAAAGTAAGAAGTTATCTTGTGTAGAAGCCCTAAAAAAATCCCTGCACTGTCAAAAAAACAGAACTGTCCATAAAAACCCCATTATTGAGCTTTGAAGTCCAAATCCTTGAACCTCTCATTCCTTGTAAGTTTTGTCTAAACAAACCATCCAAACACTCCACATACATCATATAGAAGTTGTTCAAACACAAGAAAAACTTATGTAACATCACTATCATCACTTCCCAAGCTCAACAACAACCCATACAACAGCTCAAACTCAAAGCATAAATTTCAGTTTCAAGGTAAGTTTTCTTGACTTTGAACTCTTCATATAAGCATCATTAATGGTTCATTTGTGAAGATAAAATGTAGATATCATTGCCTTGAAACTAACCATATGCTTGCTTTTCATTTTCACTAACCATGTGTTGAGAATTGACTTTTACATGTAGCAAAACAGTGATAAAAACAAAAAAACAGCAATTATGCGTCGATACGAAATGCTATGAGTCGACACATACTATGTTCAAAACATGTTATGAGTCGACACAAAACACGTATGCATCGATACAAAATGGTTATGAGTCGACACGAAACCAGTATGCGTCGACTCATACTGATTTTTTTTGACTTCCAGGAGCAAGAAACACACATGAGCCGACACATGAGCCAATACAAAATCTGGATGAGCCAATACGAAATCTAGACGAGCCAATACATGAGCCAATACATAAGCTCATGTGTCAGTTCATAAAACTTTTTTTTAATCTCGTTTTTAATTTTAATTTTATTTTTTATTTATACTTTTATTATTATTATTTTAATATAAAAAAATTTAAAAATATATATATTTTATTTAAATATGTACGCATACACTTTTGTTTTATTCCTTTTTTCTAAACTAAAAAAGACAAAAAAAATATTTTCTTATTAAAATCAATTTCTTTTCTTAAAATTAATTTAATATTTAGACTTAGGTTTTATTTCAATTTGTTTATTTTGATTAAATTAATTTAGACATTTGGATTTTAATTAATTTCTTTTCAAATCAATTAGAACCTTTTTTTCATAAAAAAAACATAAAAACACTTTCTGTTCTTTTTATATTTCTTTGTACATTTTATTATTTCGCACTATAATTATGTAATTGTCAAAGCCTTGTAATAGTAAATTAGGTTTATTTTCTTTCATCTCCCCATTTGTAATTTGTACCCCCATCCCCAAATGATGTAATAGCGTAGGACTTTACATTTCCGCAATTTATCGCTTTCAAATATAAATGCTAGTAACTAGGGTTTGTATGGCAAGACACAAAATCAACAATTAGATAACCCTAATCAAAGATTAGATGCATACAAATCAAACACACTATTCACACATGCACCCTTAAGGTTAACTCCACTTGTTGCCTAAAAAGTGGTCATGTTATGCATGTGGGATGTCTTAGCAAAAACAATCGAAATACAAGATCACAGTCCCTCAATGACGCTATAAATGTTGCCTTTCAAAATGATCTTAGTCCCTCAAAAAGAAATGCTAAGATACCTCACAACATTTCTATCATGATTATACAATGACCCATGCTCGTTCTTTTACATCCAAAGATAGGGTTACTTACCAAATCAATGGTAAGATAACAATGTCAAAGGAAAGAGGAAATGAACATGAAAGACTTTTGAGTAGGTAGATTGTTTCTAGTTGCTTGCTCAATTTCAAAACCAAAACATCCTTGATATTTTTAAAACAAACACCAACACTTTCAAAAACATCTTTCAAACTTGAAATTTTTTTCAAAAGATCAACGCTTTGTATACATTCTTACGAACGAGAATCATTACAAAGTTTGCCTAAACGATGGCATCTTTACAAAATACTTTCAAAACCACACAAAGAATATTTTCAAACAAAAGCAAGTGATCTAGCAAGTAACTAAGAGCCCATGGAAAACCATGGATGAAAAGGGTGCTAATACCTTCCCTTTTCATAATCTACCCCCCGAACTCAAGAAAACATCTATAAAGGTCTTTCCTGTTCTTTTCAGCCTTTTCTTATTGGATAAAAGAAAAGTCGGTGGCGACTCTTGCTAACCGCAACATTTGCGATAAAACGCAAAACAACCAAGTCAGTTCTCTCACCGCATCACAAAACTGGCGACTCTGCTGGGGAAAATTCTAAAAGTGGGGTTACCTCAGGGCTAGATCACATTTACTTGCTTTCATTGTTTAACTTGTATGCTTTACATTTTGGTTCTTTGTTTGTGTTTGAATCCTCTACCCGGATTTGGGATACCTTATAGGTAAGTAGCAATACATTGTGGAAACTGTGCGGGGTATACCGACACGATCTAAGCAATAGCTACGTTAGTGCGACATATTTGTGGGTACCAATAGCCCTTGAGTAGTCAAGGAGAATACATGGCCGCTGAGTGATGTCATGAAGCACTAATGAACTTTTAGAATCTTTACTTGACCAACTTGGCCTTTAAGACGTAGTGAGATGACCGGCTTTGGTGTAGTCCGAAGTTGGTAGATACTCGATACTAAACTCATTGAGGTTTAGTTTTTTGGGATATTTCGGTCGCCATTTAAGAGGCTTGCGCTGAAACAATGCCCAAGGAAACAAACTAGTGATATTGAGCTCCTTAGAACCCGGTTACTATTACTAGAACAAGTTTGAGCCAACTAAACTTCAAGAGGGTACTTACCTATGAGACTCCATGCAAGCCTAAACCTAAGGACTTGTTTTCTTTGTTTGTATATATTTACTTGTACATAACATCATGAACATCATAACATCATACTCATACTCACTAACCATTTCAAGGATTTTTGGGATTTATCTTTGTCCTGTTTTGTAGGACATGGATTCTATTCACAGGAAAACCATTCAAGTCAATCTCGTAAGGATCCCTCCTCAACTCAAAGAGCTAATATCAAGGATTCCTGAAAATTCTCCATTTACTGAAAGACATGGTCGCTTACTAAACTTGGTCACCTCTAACACCGATGAAGACATGATGAAGGTGCTCTTTCAGTTCTTTGATCCTCTACACCATTGCTTCACATTTCCCGATTATCAACTTGTGCCAACTTTGGAAGAATTCTCCTGACTCTCGAGGATTCCCATTCTCAATAAACTACCTTTCAATAGTACAGAAAGAGATCCAAAACCAGAAGAGATTGCTCAAGCTCTACACTTGCAACCATCTGATATCACAACTAATTGGGAAACAAGGAGTGGTGTCAAAGGTTTCCTAGCAAAGTTCTTGTTTGAGAAAGCCCAAAATTGTTGGAACTCTTTATATTTGCAAGCCTTTGAGGAAATTATGGCTCTCCTCATCTATGGGATGGTTTTGTTTCCAAATCTTGACCAACTCATAGATGTGAACACCGTCAAAATCTTCATGTCTCGTAACCCAGTGCCTACTTTGCTAGGGGATATCCTACATTCTTTTCACACTTGCACCATGAGGAAAAGAGGTATCCTTATGTACTGTACTCCTCTTTTGGAAAGATGGTTTATTTCGCATCTTCCCCAATCTGTATTGAAGAATGAGCAAGGTTCAAGGCGGTCACATAGGTTGATGACGCTCAGGCATTCAGATATTCATTGGTTTTACCGCTCTTTGGAGAATGTTACTATCATCGACCGTTGTGGAGAATTACCTAATGTCCCTTTACTTGGCATTAGAGGAGGTATCACCTATAACCCTTGCTTAGCCTTAAGACAGTTTGGTTACGCCCTAAGGGATGGTCTGCACGAGATGCTTATTCAAGGTTTGGTATTTGACTACGAGAGCAACGATCAAGGTCACTGCCAGAGATTTATCCGAGCTTGGAGGATGTTGAACAAGGTGGATAGCAAGACACTGGGAGACAAGAATTACATTCCCCTCGAGCCTTACCTTAAATGGGTGCGAGCTTGTGCTCAGAAACTTGTGATTCCTTATCCCTCCATCTTGTCAGTCATCGTGGAGCCAGTGGTTGAAGGAGATATTCCCTACACTATCCTCCATCCCGACATGCCTACCTCTCTCGAAGACTTGCAAAAGGGTTGGATTCAGCTTAAGAAAGAACGGGATACTTTCGAAGCTCAATTCTATGCTAGTGAGAAGAGGGTCTTGGAGCTTACAAAGCAGCTACAAGAAGAGCAAAGTGTGAATACTTATCTCGCGCCAAAGAGGATGCGTTCAGTCTTTTTATCTTAGAAAGTTATTTTGTAAGCCCAAGAGGCAATATGTAATCTTGTTTTGTCTAATGAAAATTAACGCTTGTTCATTCTTTTGTCTATACAAATTTAAATTTCATTAATCCTTAAAATCATTTGCATGTTGTTGTACCCCAAAATTTGCCCTCCCATATTCATCAAGAATTGTCAAAGTCAAGGTCACAAAATTCCCCCAGGGTTGTGCAGCTCAACTGGCTCCTATACAGTCAAAACTAGGGTTTGAGTTCTGGTCAAGCAAATGAACTTTTCAAAGGCCCAATCAAGTCTCATATGCCTATAAAGATGGTCAAGCATCCTCATGTCAAGTTTCAAGGCATTCAGCTCAAAATTGCACAGTCAAAACCCTAGATTGCACTACAGTCAACTGTAGGGGCAAAATGGTCATTTGGCAGTCAAAAGTTCAAATTTTTGGTCAACATATCATTTTGAAGCCACAAACATCATTTGATCAATGCTTGATCATGATTCTCAAAGTTTGGCTCAGAAATCATCAAAGATGCAAAAGTTGCTATATTTGGACAGCTGAAAAAGTCAACTGAAATTGACCAGGGCATAACTTTCACATGGATTATCAGAAAAATTCCATCCAAAGCTCATTTTGAAGAGAAAGACATTTCCTACAATTCATCTTCATGTTCCAAGTCCAAGAAATGCTCTCACAAAAAGTTATCAATTTCAACATTATAGGTCATCTTCAAAAGTCAACAAAAAGGGACTTTAAGTCAAAGACCATAACTTGAGATTGGTAAATCAAAATGACATGGGACCAAAAGCATTGGTTAAAGGACTCAAAGACCTTTCCAAAATGTCCAAGAACATGTGAAAAGCTTAAAAATTGACCAAGTTATGCCTTGTGGAAGTTGGGAAATTTTTGGGAATTTTGAAAAGTCAACATTGATGCAAATGATCCAAAAATGCAAATGGGCCCATTTTTCTTCCAAGTTTCTTCATGCCAAGCCTATGCACGACCACTAGGCCCAAAGGGAAGTATTTTCATATTTTTTAATTATTTATTTGAATTTATATTAATTTATATTCATTTAAATCATTTTAATTCATGAAAAATATAAGCCTAACCTAAAAAAATCTTTTTATGCATGATTTGGCCTCTATAATTCGTGCACATCTCAAATAGGCAAGCTTTGGTGCTAATTGATCAGATTTGGTACAAGATACATGAGAAAAAGATTGGAAAAGATTCTTAACAAATCAAAGATTGAAATCATCATTGCCATGGATTTTGTGTAATATTCTTAACCTAAAAGCTTGGCTATATACTCAGGATCAAAACCCTAAAAGCACTAGACTGGAAGCTGCGCCCAAGAACCCTTTTGCACATTGAATTTTTTCATAAAAAACTGAAAACTGAAATCAAGGTTTCAGGTCGATTCAAGCTGCAATTTTTGTTCCATCAGCATCCTTAAGCATCCTTGGAGGTGTTCCAATCAATCTCAACCACAAAATCTCCAAGAATAGGCGCCTGTGACTCAGACTGTGTTGCAAAAAATCCATAATCGTATAGCATTTTTTAAGCACTTTTACAACATTCTATTCATTGCATCATGTTTATTTTGAGCTTCTGAAACTAACCCTTATGCTTGATTGAAGTTTTGCACGTTGTACACGATTTTGCCATACGAGAACATTAGGGTTGCAGGTTTTCTAATTTGGGGATTTTGCGTAGAGGCAAAATCAGAGCTCCAAACGACCATGGTTGGATTCAGTATCTCAAGACGAAAATATCTGGACCATCGCGCTTAATTTATATTTGGACTGGAGCTATTCGCTATTTTTCACTAGAGGCTCTAAAACCACGTTCTGAAAACCGTTGCCCAATGCTTTAATTTACAGGGACAATGAAGGAGATGGAATCGTGTCAATCAATCATTCGTTGTTTTAAAAATTGGCGCGCTGATTTCCATTAGCTTTGCTTTTCTCTTATATTGTTTAATTGATATTATATGTTAACAACGCGCTAAATGGCATAGTGGTCCAGGTGTAGGCTGGTGAAGTGCAAGACCTGGGTTCGATCCCCAGGTCTGTATAATGCTTCATATCATTTTTCAAACCAAATTCCCATGCAGGCATAATTCTGAGACGCACCCTGCACGCTCCAAGATCATCATACACGCGTCCATCAGTATCCATCCAAGGGCCATGATCAAAGGAGTACAATAAACTCCAGTCAACACGTCATACAGAATTCAAAAAGTCAACGAAGACTGAAGCTTATTGGGCCTGATCTTTGGACCTATACCTCCTGATTTGGGGCCACACCCCACCCTGGTTTGCATTTTTTATATTTTTCTTCTTACCCTTATTTTTGTTGTTTATTTATTTTATTGTCTCAAGTTAATTAATTTTATTTTCACAAAAACATAAAAACATTATAAAAAATCAGAAAAGACTAAAAAATAATAAGTATTAATATTATAATTATTTTTAAACAAATGCTTGTAAATCATTTAGTTTAATTAGGTTATAGTTTTAATCTTTTTTTTTTAATAAAAATCCAAAAAAATAGAATTTAGGTTTAAACAATTTTTTATTTTTCTTTTTTAATTCTCCCTTTTTTAGAATAACAATATTATTTATTTATTTATTTATTTATTTTCATAAATTTAAAAGTTGTACATAAATAACTTAAGGTTTAATGTAAATTATATTTTAATTCTTTTCATAATAAATAAAAAATATTAGAATTAGGGTTTGCCGTTTAATTTAATTTAATTAACTCCTTTTTCTCATTAAATCTAAAAACACAAAAATACCATTGTTCATTTAATTTTAATTTTAAATTCCTTGATTAATTTTAATTGTTTGTAAAAGGGTCCAACGCCCTAGTTTCGTTTCAATTCTCTTGCTTCGCGCATTTATCTTATGTCGTTCAATAATAATTTTGTAAATCTCCCAAAGCATTGTAATTTACTTTTCGCACTTTCATTTACTTCGCATTATTTATTTTTCCGCTAAATCGGGTCCGGTTTAATTTTGGCGATGTGGACCCGCGCCGTTTGTAATAGCCTTAGATTTATTTTTTTCGCAAACTTTATAACTGTTAAATATGCATGCAAGAATGAATGGACAAATTAAAATCAAGCGTAGAACACGACAAACATGACAAGACAAACAATTGAAATATGACGCACAATTCGCACACACCACCCCTAGGGTACGCCTCACTGTTGCCTTGCCTCGAAAGGTGATCGTCGAGTAGAGGGCGTCTTAGTAAGTCCTCATGATCCGGGAACCTGGCATGAGGGTAGCTTCTAAGGTGTCTTCCCATTGCTCTGGTGATCATCATGTCCCTAAAACTCGAATTGACCCGAACACCTCCAACGGTGGTGCTACCTACCTCTCAATGGTGGGATGGCACTACTTTAAAGGACATTTACACAGACGAATTCCTTAGGGTAGGTAGGTTCTCAAGGATACTTGCTCTAATTTCAAACAAATCAAAACATCTTTTCACACCAACACATTTTCAAAAGCTTTCAAAGCAAACTTTTCAAACACTCTGACGTACGAGTCGATCTGGAATTTTTCAAAAGAAACTTTTAAACCCACATTGAAAAGCAAAACAATTTTGAAAACACATTGAGCAAGTATCTAAGAGCCCATGGATAACCATGGATAGAAAGGGTGCTAACACCTTCCCTTTCTATAATCTACCTCCCGAACCGAGAGCAATCTCTATAAGGAATTTTTCTGTGCTTTTGTCCTTTCCATTTGGAGAAAATAAAAGACGGTGGCGACTCTTGCTTCCGCGACATTTCGCGAACCAGCGTTAAACAGTCAGTTCCAGATCCACCGATCACAGAACTGGCGACTCTGCTGGGGAGTAAACTATAAAGTGAGGTGTACCTTAGGGCTAGGTCATAACTGTGTTTTCACTTGTATTGTTTTGCTTGCTTTACTATTGTGGGTTGCATGGGAGTTACATAGATCCTAACCCGGATCTGGGGATACCCTGTTTAGGTAGCATAATCTGTGAGAGACCTGTCCGGCGTATACCGACATGGGTGAAGCAGTGGCTACGTTGGTGTGGCACCTTGGTCTGTACCGATATCCCTCGTGTTGAAACGGGGAGAATATGGGTCTTCCAAGGAGTCATTAAGCACCAACAGACCTTAGAACCTTAAATGACACAACTTGGCCTTTAGAATAGTAGCAGTATGCTACGCCCATTGAGGCTAAACTCTCGTGATGGTTCTGGCCGCAAGAAAAGATTGCGATGCTGGAGTTATGACCGATTGAGGGTAGCCAATGATATTGGGATCCTCTAAGAACCCGGTTACTTTTGATTAGGACAGGTATGAACCAACAAACTGAAAGAGGGTAGTACCCAGACCTCATGCTGGCCTAAACTTTAGGGGCTTTTCTTGTGTGACTTGCGTGCCTTCGTACTTGACTACTTGCATGCTTGTTATCTAACCACTTGCGGGTTCCGTTTATAGTCCTTAATTGGGACTCATGACAGGTTTTACTTAGGTTTCTTGCAGGTCTTGTTTATAGTCCTTAATTGGGACTCATAACAGGGTACTAAGTTTCTCGCAGGTCTTGTTTATAGTCCTTAACTAGGACTCATGACAGGGTTTACCAAATTACTTGCAGGTCTTGTTTATAGTCCTTAACTAGGACTCATGACAGGGTTTACCAAATTACTTGCAGGTCTTGTTTATAGTCCTTAACTAGGACTCATGACAGGGTTTACCAAATTTCTTGCAGGTCTTGTTTATAGTCCTTAACTAGGACTCATGACAGGGTTTACCTAATTTCTTGCAGGTGTTGTTTATAGTCCTTAATTGGGACTCATAACAGGATACTGAATTCCTTGCAGGGTCTGTTTATAGTCCTTAATTGGGACTCATAACAGGGTTACTCACATTACCCCATGCATAGCATAACATCATACCATTGCATACATCCTAACCCATTTCAAGGATCTCAAGGGCTTGTGATGCAGGTCATGATGAACAATTATCCCAGCAAGGGGCAAAGAGGATTTATTTTCCTCTAGCCAAGGTTGTCAGGGGCTATGACCCACTGGATATGGTGAGCCTTTGACCCTTGACGAAGGACTCTCAACAATATGAAGTTCCTTCAATCAGGCTACCAAACTCCAATGCTAACAAAGTTTCTCTGTTTACCCCGCGAGGTCCTTGAAATCATTGCATGCATATCATACATCTCATTGCATTGCAGGTGTCCCTTTGACAGGTTGCTTACCCTTCTCCGCTGTTTATTTCAGCCGATCGTCATGAATCCCGAATCATCAGCCGAGCAGACTATCAAGGATCTTCAGGCTCAGAACGCCCAGTTCCAAGGGCTGATAATGAATTTGACCCAGGGGCAACAAGACCTGAAGGCTCTGCTTCTGAAGAAGGACAAGAAGAAGAAGAGGACTGTCTTGTTCAGCCCTAGGCGCAGATCTGGGAATACACCGCAGATTGAAACCGAGAGGACAACTCCATCTGTGGGGAAGAGCAGTCATCCAGAGGAAAGGGTGCCCAGTCCAGTGGTCTCTGACAATGAAACAGATTTCGACGACGAACAGTACCCTCCGGCTGAGGACAAGTACAAACAGTTGGAGGATAGGATGAAGGCTATGGAGGTGCAACAGGCACCGGGGCTGGATCTTGGAGATTTGGGTCTGTCAACTGGTGTGGTTATTCCCCGCAAGTTCAAAGTACCACCCTTCTCTAAGTATGACGGGGCGTCTTGTCCCAAGCTGCATCTAAGGTCCTATGTCCGGAAGATTCAGCCCTATACGGTGGACAAGAATTTATGGATCCACTTCTTCCAGGAAAGTCTTTCAGGGACTCACCTCGAATGGTTCTATCAGCTGGATGGGACCAAAGTTCGTAACTGGGAGGAGTTGGCAACTGCTTTCTATAAGCAGTATCAGTATAATGCCGACCTTGCTCCTACGCGTACCCAACTCCAGGGTATGTCGTTAGGATCAAGTGAAGGTTTTAAAGAATATGCGCAGAAATGGAGGGATCTTGCTGGAAGGGTACAACCACCTCTGACTGATCGGGAACTTGTGGACATGTTCTTGGGGACCTTGTCTGGTCCATTTTATAACCACCTGATTGGGAATTCATCTGCTGGATTCACAGATCTTATCCTGACTGGAGAGCGAATAGAAGCTGGTATCCGGTCTGGGAAAATTCAAGAGGCTGCACCTGCTGATAAAAAGCCTCATCATGGAAAGAAAGAATCCAATGCCGTGCATGGTAAAAAGAGCCGTCATGAGGCAGGGGCAATCCAAATTTCCAATCCTGGACCTGCTCAACAAGGACAGGGGCAGCAACGCAAAGAGAAACGGCAGTACACCAAACTCAACATGTCGTTGGATCAAGCACTGCAACAACTGTTGAAGACAGGGCTGATCACCTTAAGGGCTCCTCTCCGGAATCCGAACACTTCTGCACCCAACTATCATCCCAACGATAGGTGCGCATATCATTCAGATAGCCCGGGGCATACTACAGACAACTGCTGGCCTCTCAAGAATAAGATTCAAGACATGATCGACGCCGGGGAGATTCAGTTTGAAGTGTCTGAGACTCCGAACATAATCACTGCTCCGTTGCCCAATCATTGAAGACCTTTTGTTTATTTGAATTTTTGAGTTGTATTTTTCTTTGCTTATACAAACAATTAATGTCATAGCAAACTCTTTTATTCTATCAATGCATCGCATATGTCTGTTTTGGGGAATTAATACAATTATTTTTGTTATATTCTTTTCATATTTTTTCTAATGTCAACTCTTGGATAATAATTCTGAGCCTCTTGAGGGAGGATGACGAAAACGATACCGCGATCATTACAGTATGCTTTTGAACAAACCCCGCTGATGAGGTACAGGCATTGTTTCAATTCCTAAACACTGGAGTTATAAGGATGATAATCCCTCGTCAACCCCTCTGAGCCAAAGAAGTAGGAGTTTTTATTTTCGAAAATTAAACCCTTAATCATAACCCAGGGCAGGGTAGGCTTCTTAGTTGATCCAAGTGCACAATGAATGGCACCAAATGAGTCTTTCCGAAAACAAAAGACAGTGATGGTTCAGAACAATCAAAAGGACAGGCAGTCATTATCAAAAAAATTCATAAATGAAAAGCCCAAAAAGTCAAAACCCATGAAGGAGACTTATAAAACTGGGGCATCCCGCTGACTGTAATTCCAAAAAAAAAGGAAACAGTTCAGGCAAAAAAAAAAAAGAAAGGGATAACAAAAGTCAGACAAGAAAGAGGTCCTACAAACCCTCAACAATAACAAAAATGACTGCCTATTCAGAATAAGTTATCAACATCCGAATCATCACCGGAAAATCAGAACAAAGACTCAAACAAGGTCTAACGTATGATCAACTGAGTTTAGGTTTGGAGAACATCACGAAGAGCGGGTGGGTACAAATAATTTGAGCCTTTATCCTTTGTTTCTTAAACCGTGAACCAAGCCACGTTATAACCCTCAAAAGTCCTAGCTGAAGCATGGGTTATTTCGAAAGCATACTGTTACGAAAGGTATCCTGACTCCTGAAGGCCTACGGTAAATACGGAGTTGACATCACGTTTTACAAACATTAATTTGTTTTATGAAAAAGAAGGCATTTTCAAAATCTTCGAGACAGACATAAGCTTTGCATTTTTAACATAACTTTGTTTGCATATGACTTTTTTGTTTGAACAGCAGGGAAATTCGCACGATGAATACCTAGTAAACAAAAGCACTTCCAATCAAGGGGCATGGCATGACTATTGTCCACCAGCCTGGGGCAAATCTCCACCTGAGTCACTTGGGGCATTTCAATAACGAATCTCGCCTGATCAAACATCTTCTAGTAACATGGCAACACAAGCAGCCAGGGGCACCCCCCTGCATTCTAAGGGCGTGGGCATAGTCTAAAAAATACTACGCACAATCAAAGACCCGCTAGGTTGACATACCTAGGCAAAAATAAGGGCTTCCCGGCGAACCAAAAGGGTTCGGGCAAAATGAAGGGATGAAATGAAAAATCTGTACACCCGGCAAGTCGAAAACCTGAAAAGGCGGCTTGGGCAAAAATGGGTATCCCGGTGGACTGAAAACCCGAAAGGGCGGTCCAGGCAAAAGTTAGGGATTAAAGCGTACGACTATGTCCCGCCTTCTTGTCATCTGTCTGCCAGAAGAAGGTTTGTCCATCAACAACTATCAGCACCCCACAAGAAACAGGGGCAATAAAGGTTGGTCTGAGCAGTCTGACTGTTCTATCCTCCAAGGCATCAGGGTAGGTTCCGTTGAAGAACATCCCAACATATCAAAGCTTCCCCAGGAGAGTTGGAATCCACATATCCCCCAAGCAATAAGATTACCCCCTCGCAGAACACGAACGCGTCGTCCCGGCTTGATTTAAAGAGTTATTTCCTTAAACAGGATATAACTGGGTTATCCTCAGCCAAAAGCCACGGAAAGAGCGTCGTCGACAGGATCTTCTTATCCCCAGCGAAGTCCATTCATACTCCCAATACAGCAAGGTATCCTCAGCGAGTCATCCTCAACAATTCAGCAAAAGCATCTCCCCACAGAGTATTTCTTCCCAGCATGGTCGCTAGAATATCTTTTTCTCCCCGCAGAATCCTCCATTCGCCAAGTTTATTCCCCAACGGAGTTATCTTCTCCTACCGGTATACTTGCAATTATCATCCCCAGCGGAAGCAAAAGCTATTCCTCCACAACAGCCCAGGATGCGACTTCCCGGCACCCGTCAAGGATTTATTTTCCTACGACGAAAACATACATTCATAAAACGTCACATACATCATTACAACATGCATATGCATCATATTACACGAATCTCATTGATCTTGAAAACATACAGTTCATGCATCATGATTTTGCATACAATTATGTTCTACCTTTTCAGGAAAAAGATCAATACAAAAATGACTACTATCAACTAATCGCAATTCATTCTAGATATAGTTTCAGATGTAAACCCAGCAATGGTGACGTTCTGATACTGCTTCCAGAATTCCTTCTCGATATAGTTTCAGATGTAAACCCAGCGATGGTGACGTTCTGATACTGCTTCCAGAATTCCTTCTCGATATAGTTTCAGATGTAAACCCAGCGATGGTGACGTTCTGATACTGCTTCCAGGCATCCTTCAGATATAGTTTCGGATATGACCCAGCGATGGTGACGTTCTGATGCTGCTTCCAGGCATCCTTCAGATATAGTTTCAGATATGTAAACCAGATATGGTGACGTTCTGATACTACTTCCAGAAGTCTTTTTTATGGTCCCCTCTCCAACGGCGTGTGAGGTGGTAATTCCTTCTTCAGATGTTTCCCTCTCCGGCATGAGCGTGAGGTGATATTCTCTTATGGTCCCCTCTCCAACGGCGTGTGAGGTGGTAATTCCTTCTTCAGATGTTTCCCTCTCCGGCATGAGCGTGAGGTGATATTCTCTTATGGTCCCCTCTCCAACGGCGTGTGAGGTGGTAATTCCTTTTTCAGATGTTCCCCTATCCGGCATGAGCGTGAGGTGATATTCTCTTATGGTCCCCTCTCCAACGGCGTGTGAGGTGGTAATTCCTTCTTCAGATGTTTCCCTCTCCGGCATGAGCGTGAGGTGATATTCTCTTATGGTCCCCTCTCCAACGGCGTGTGAGGTGGTAATTCCTTCTTCAGATGTTTCCCTCTCCGGCATGAGCGTGAGGTGATATTCTCTTATGGTCCCCTCTCCAACGGCGTGTGAGGTGGTAATTCCTTCTTCAGATGTTTCCCTCTCCGGCATGAGCGTGAGGTGATATTCTCTTATGGTCCCCTCTCCAACGGCGTGTGAGGTGGTAATTCCTTTTTCAGATGTTCCCCTCTCCGGCATGAGCGTGAGGTGATATTCTCTTATGGTCCCCTCTCCAACGGCGTGTGAGGTGGTAATTCCTTCTTCAGATGTTTCCCTCTCCGGCATGAGCGTGAGGTGATATTCTCTTATGGTCCCCTCTCCAACGGCGTGTGAGGTGGTAATTCCCTTTCAAGATGTTCCCCTCTCCAGCGGCGAGTGAGGTGATATTTCCTTTAAGATTATAATTTCCTATAGTTCCCTCTCCAACGGTGAGTGAGGTGACTCCCTTTGAGATTATAATGTCCTTTGGTTCTCTTCCTGACACTACGAAGATGGTAATTCTCACCAAGATTTTCTCAACGAGCGTTGTTGAGGTTGAAATCATTCAGGATTCTCTTATCATTCATGCTAAGGCAGTAACCATCCCTGGTTCATTCATCAGCGTTTGAAGCTCCAGACTCAGCTCCTGTAACCAATCAGGACATATCTATATCAAGCATCTAAAATCAGCTCCTGCGACGTGTCAGGTACTCATTTTTCTGTTTTGCAGGTATGCAGGTTCTTGCTAAGGAATCTCCCACGCAATCAACATCCAGATGGCATCTATAAACCCATCATCCTATCCAGCAATCTCCAAATGGCATCTATAAGCCCATTCCCATCACACTGCTAACATGTGAGCGCAAATTTCTGGGCACTTTAGTGTCCAATCATCTTCTACCCTCGGATTACGAAAGGCACGTCAGCCAATCTGCATCCTCAGGTCTAAGAAGATTGAACAGGGGCAACTGTTGTACCCCAAAATTTGCCCTCCCATATTCATCAAGAATTGTCAAAGTCAAGGTCACAAAATTCCCCCAGGGTTGTGCAGCTCAACTGGCTCCTATACAGTCAAAACTAGGGTTTGAGTTCTGGTCAAGCAAATGAACTTTTCAAAGGCCCAATCAAGTCTCATATGCCTATAAAGATGGTCAAGCATCCTCATGTCAAGTTTCAAGGCATTCAGCTCAAAATTGCACAGTCAAAACCCTAGATTGCACTACAGTCAACTGTAGGGGCAAAATGGTCATTTGGCAGTCAAAAGTTCAAATTTTTGGTCAACATATCATTTTGAAGCCACAAACATCATTTGATCAATGCTTGATCATGATTCTCAAAGTTTGGCTCAGAAATCATCAAAGATGCAAAAGTTGCTATATTTGGACAGCTGAAAAAGTCAACTGAAATTGACCAGGGCATAACTTTCACATGGATTATCAGAAAAATTCCATCCAAAGCTCATTTTGAAGAGAAAGACATTTCCTACAATTCATCTTCATGTTCCAAGTCCAAGAAATGCTCTCACAAAAAGTTATCAATTTCAACATTATAGGTCATCTTCAAAAGTCAACAAAAAGGGACTTTAAGTCAAAGACCATAACTTGAGATTGGTAAATCAAAATGACATGGGACCAAAAGCATTGGTTAAAGGACTCAAAGACCTTTCCAAAATGTCCAAGAACATGTGAAAAGCTTAAAAATTGACCAAGTTATGCCTTGTGGAAGTTGGGAAATTTTTGGGAATTTTGAAAAGTCAACATTGATGCAAATGATCCAAAAATGCAAATGGGCCCATTTTTCTTCCAAGTTTCTTCATGCCAAGCCTATGCACGACCACTAGGCCCAAAGGGAAGTATTTTCATATTTTTTAATTATTTATTTGAATTTATATTAATTTATATTCATTTAAATCATTTTAATTCATGAAAAATATAAGCCTAACCTAAAAAAATCTTTTTATGCATGATTTGGCCTCTATAATTCGTGCACATCTCAAATAGGCAAGCTTTGGTGCTAATTGATCAGATTTGGTACAAGATACATGAGAAAAAGATTGGAAAAGATTCTTAACAAATCAAAGATTGAAATCATCATTGCCATGGATTTTGTGTAATATTCTTAACCTAAAAGCTTGGCTATATACTCAGGATCAAAACCCTAAAAGCACTAGACTGGAAGCTGCGCCCAAGAACCCTTTTGCACATTGAATTTTTTCATAAAAAACTGAAAACTGAAATCAAGGTTTCAGGTCGATTCAAGCTGCAATTTTTGTTCCATCAGCATCCTTAAGCATCCTTGGAGGTGTTCCAATCAATCTCAACCACAAAATCTCCAAGAATAGGCGCCTGTGACTCAGACTGTGTTGCAAAAAATCCATAATCGTATAGCATTTTTTAAGCACTTTTACAACATTCTATTCATTGCATCATGTTTATTTTGAGCTTCTGAAACTAACCCTTATGCTTGATTGAAGTTTTGCACGTTGTACACGATTTTGCCATACGAGAACATTAGGGTTGCAGGTTTTCTAATTTGGGGATTTTGCGTAGAGGCAAAATCAGAGCTCCAAACGACCATGGTTGGATTCAGTATCTCAAGACGAAAATATCTGGACCATCGCGCTTAATTTATATTTGGACTGGAGCTATTCGCTATTTTTCACTAGAGGCTCTAAAACCACGTTCTGAAAACCGTTGCCCAATGCTTTAATTTACAGGGACAATGAAGGAGATGGAATCGTGTCAATCAATCATTCGTTGTTTTAAAAATTGGCGCGCTGATTTCCATTAGCTTTGCTTTTCTCTTATATTGTTTAATTGATATTATATGTTAACAACGCGCTAAATGGCATAGTGGTCCAGGTGTAGGCTGGTGAAGTGCAAGACCTGGGTTCGATCCCCAGGTCTGTATAATGCTTCATATCATTTTTCAAACCAAATTCCCATGCAGGCATAATTCTGAGACGCACCCTGCACGCTCCAAGATCATCATACACGCGTCCATCAGTATCCATCCAAGGGCCATGATCAAAGGAGTACAATAAACTCCAGTCAACACGTCATACAGAATTCAAAAAGTCAACGAAGACTGAAGCTTATTGGGCCTGATCTTTGGACCTATACCTCCTGATTTGGGGCCACACCCCACCCTGGTTTGCATTTTTTATATTTTTCTTCTTACCCTTATTTTTGTTGTTTATTTATTTTATTGTCTCAAGTTAATTAATTTTATTTTCACAAAAACATAAAAACATTATAAAAAATCAGAAAAGACTAAAAAATAATAAGTATTAATATTATAATTATTTTTAAACAAATGCTTGTAAATCATTTAGTTTAATTAGGTTATAGTTTTAATCTTTTTTTTTAATAAAAATCCAAAAAAATAGAATTTAGGTTTAAACAATTTTTTATTTTTCTTTTTTAATTCTCCCTTTTTTAGAATAACAATATTATTTATTTATTTATTTATTTATTTTCATAAATTTAAAAGTTGTACATAAATAACTTAAGGTTTAATGTAAATTATATTTTAATTCTTTTCATAATAAATAAAAAATATTAGAATTAGGGTTTGCCGTTTAATTTAATTTAATTAACTCCTTTTTCTCATTAAATCTAAAAACACAAAAATACCATTGTTCATTTAATTTTAATTTTAAATTCCTTGATTAATTTTAATTGTTTGTAAAAGGGTCCAACGCCCTAGTTTCGTTTCAATTCTCTTGCTTCGCGCATTTATCTTATGTCGTTCAATAATAATTTTGTAAATCTCCCAAAGCATTGTAATTTACTTTTCGCACTTTCATTTACTTCGCATTATTTATTTTTCCGCTAAATCGGGTCCGGTTTAATTTTGGCGATGTGGACCCGCGCCGTTTGTAATAGCCTTAGATTTATTTTTTTCGCAAACTTTATAACTGTTAAATATGCATGCAAGAATGAATGGACAAATTAAAATCAAGCGTAGAACACGACAAACATGACAAGACAAACAATTGAAATATGACGCACAATTCGCACACACCACCCCTAGGGTACGCCTCACTGTTGCCTTGCCTCGAAAGGTGATCGTCGAGTAGAGGGCGTCTTAGTAAGTCCTCATGATCCGGGAACCTGGCATGAGGGTAGCTTCTAAGGTGTCTTCCCATTGCTCTGGTGATCATCATGTCCCTAAAACTCGAATTGACCCGAACACCTCCAACGGTGGTGCTACCTACCTCTCAATGGTGGGATGGCACTACTTTAAAGGACATTTACACAGACGAATTCCTTAGGGTAGGTAGGTTCTCAAGGATACTTGCTCTAATTTCAAACAAATCAAAACATCTTTTCACACCAACACATTTTCAAAAGCTTTCAAAGCAAACTTTTCAAACACTCTGACGTACGAGTCGATCTGGAATTTTTCAAAAGAAACTTTTAAACCCACATTGAAAAGCAAAACAATTTTGAAAACACATTGAGCAAGTATCTAAGAGCCCATGGATAACCATGGATAGAAAGGGTGCTAACACCTTCCCTTTCTATAATCTACCTCCCGAACCGAGAGCAATCTCTATAAGGAATTTTTCTGTGCTTTTGTCCTTTCCATTTGGAGAAAATAAAAGACGGTGGCGACTCTTGCTTCCGCGACATTTCGCGAACCAGCGTTAAACAGTCAGTTCCAGATCCACCGATCACACATGTTGTGATACGGTGGCCAGAACCGGAACTGTTTTGAAATGTTGGTTTGCGTTTTGTGTTTGTTTTTGCAAAATGTCGCGGTAAGCAAGAGTCGCCACCGACTTTTATTTTATCCAACTGGAAAGGAAAAAAGCACAAAAAACTTCCTTTTTCGAGATATTCTGAGTACGGGGGTAGATTATAGAAAGAGAAGGTATTAGAACCCTTTCTATCTTTAGTTATCTACGGGCTCTTAGGTACTTGCTCATCATTTTCAACTTGACCTTACCCCGAAGGTGCACTTGTTCGGGTTTAACCTCAGTTTGTACGTTTTTAACCTGCCGAACAGCTTCTGAAGATGGTCAAGGTGTTCTTCTTTAGTCTGGGACCTTGCAATCATGTCATCAACGTATACCTAAATCTCATGGTGAATCATGTTGTGGAACAAAGCGACCATGGCGCGCTGATAAGTTGCCCCAACATTCTTCAACCCGAAAGGCATTACCTTGTAACAGAAAGTGCCCCATTGCGTAACGCAAGTTGTCTTCTCCATGTCCTCGGGAGCCATCTTAATCTGATTGTAACCAGAAAAACCATCCATAAAGGAGAAGACCTTATGTTGCATGGTGTTGTCGACCAAAACATCAATATGAGGCAGTGGGAAATAATCTTTGGGACTCGCCCTGCTCAGATCTCTATAGTCCACACACATCCGGACCTTACCATCTTTCTTCGGTACTAGAACTACGTTGGCAACCCACTGCGGGTAAGAAGTAACAGCTAGAAAACCGGCATCAAATTGTTTCATGACCTCAGCTTTGATTTTCTTAGACATCTTAGGGCGCATGCGGTAAACTTTCTGCTTTACCGGAGGACAATCCTCTTTAGTTGGCAAGCGGTGTACCACAATATCAGTATCCAACCCAGGCATATCTTCATAAGACCAAGCGAAGATCTCAACATAGTCGCGTAACATCTGTCTTGTCTTCCTCTGTAACCTATCTTGACCTCTTTCTTGTCTTCCTCTGTACCCAAATTTACTAATTCAACCGGCTCTTCATGGGGCTGTATGGCCCTCTCTTCCTGTAGTAATAGTCTAGCAAGTTCCCTAGGAACTTCACTATCATCCTCACCTTCGTCCTCGGCTTGGTTGATCGGATTTTCGAAGTCATAATTGGCAGTAGCAGAGTCGTTATCAATGGGATCCAGAGTGGATGTGGACCTGTATTATGATATGTGAGTGTGTGTGAGACAAATAGGTGTTTTCATAAAGTGCAAGATAGAAAAGAAAAACAGGGAGCATAAAATTTGTAATGCAAGAAAACGTCTAATGCTTTATTGATGATATATGAAAATGACAAATGATAAGCCCTCACAAACAAACCAAGGTGCCTCGGGCAAGGCACCAGGCCGTAAAGCTTCAAATTGTCTGTTACAAGTCTCAAAACAAAAGTCTATTATTGTGTAATAAAATAAACGGGCACGAAGTCTTTCGCCGTCCAGTTGTTCAATCCACCATTGGTAGTAGGGTAAATCCAGATGTCGATATCTGACCCTTCATTATCATCTTCAATTGCATTCACTCCCTGATCATGTTTGGGCATAGGAGCAGTTATGACGTTGGGTTTCTCTGGAGCGTCAAACTCGATCTCTTTAGCTTCAATCAGATCTTGCACCTTATTCTTCAAAGCCCAACATTTGTTCGTATCATGACCCGGGCTATCAGAGTGATAGGCACAACGGGCGTTTGGGTTATACAACGGAGATGTGGTGCTGGGATTCTTTGGGGCTTCCCTCAGAGTTTCCAGGTTGGTCTTCAATAACTGCGGTAAAATTTGAGACAGGGTCATACTGAGCCGAGTATATTGTCTTTGCGGCCTCTCCATTCTTTGCTGATTGTTTCATTGTGGGGAAACTGTAGGTCTTGATATTACTAAAACATTAACTTCTTGGCGGTATTCAGGTCAGTTTTGGCTCCTCGAGCTGTAAACTGTATTGGCTTCTTTCTTGAAAGGCTTCTTATTTGTACTTGATGAAGCACCTTTCTGTATCTTGCCACTTCGGATGCCAGCTTCTACTCTTTCCCCAGTCATTATCAATTCAGTAAACCCAAATGATGAACTACCGATCAGATTATTTAAAAACGGACCAGACAAGGTCCCTAGAATCATATCACCCAACTCCCTATCAGACAGGGGGGGTTGGACTCTTCCAGCCAGATCTCTCCACTTCTGAGCGTAGTCCTTAAAACCTTCGCTTGCACCCATGGACATACTCTGAAGCTGAGTACGAGTGGGAGCAAGGTCGACATTATACTGGTACTGCTTGTAGAAAGCAGCAACAAGGTCCTCCCAGTTGCAGACGTTAGCTCCTTCCAATTGATAAAACCATTCAAGCTGAGTCCCTGACATACTATCTTGAAAGAAATGGACCTACAGATTCCTATCAGCAGTGTAGGGTTGAATTTTTCTGACATACGAGCGGAGATGGAGTTTTGGACAGGATACTCCATCGTACTTAGCAAAAACTGGAGCTTTAAACTTGTGAGGTATCACCACTCCCGATGCCAGTCCCAAATCTCCGAAGTCCAAACTGAGAACCTTCTGAATCTCCATAGCACTTAGACGGTCTTCAAGTTGTTTGTACCTATCCTCAGCAGAAGGGTACTGTTCATCATCAAAATCAGTGTCATTATAAGAGACCATAGGACTAGGACCCTTTCCTTCTTCTTGATTCTCTCCTCCTCCAGATGAATGAGACAGATCAGCTTCCTGTCGCAACCTATTCCCAAATCCGTGACCCATGTTCAGCAGAACCACCTTATTCTTCTTCTTCTTCTTCTTCTTCTTCTCCTTTAAGATGAGAGTCTTCAAGTCCTGTTGTCCTTTGGCCAAGTTCAAGAACATCTCCTGGAATTGAGCATTCTATGCTTGAAGAGCTTTGGTGGCTTGATCGGTAGGTATTTAAGAAGATATTTCACGCTGAAATAAACAACGAAGAAGATGAGAAACCTGTAATGGTACCTGTAATGAGGTGCATGATAATGGAATGCGTATGAAATGATTTCAAAGACATTGGGAGATTCAAATTTGTAAAACAAAATAAAACACACTTTACTAGATTAAACTTGTAACAATGTTCAACAATGCCTTCAAGGCGTTACAAAAGAAATAAACTGAAAAGCAAATCTAAACTAGAAACAATAAAAGACATCAGAAATCCCATGGTCGTTTCCCCTTCGTGCTGACATAATCATTGATTGTCCTTTCATTCTCAAGCTGCCTCGTGAGCTTCAAGATCTTCCTTTCCCGCTCATGATACTTCTCTCGGTAGGTATCCTTTTCTTCCTTCAACTGGATCCAAGATCTCTTCAATTCCCCAAGATCAGTAGGCATATAGGGATAGAGGACTGTATAAGGAACACCTTCTTCATTAGTATGCTCCACAACCACTGGCAAAACAGCTTCATAGGGCATCCCCATCTTTTGAGCACGGGCTCGAACCCACTAGAGATAAAGTTGCATAGGGAGAGAAGTATTTGGTCCTAGCTCGTGAGGGTCAGACCTGTTCACCATGCCCCAGGCCCGTATAAACCTTCAGCGATGCTCGTCCACATCCCCCTTGTAGTCAAAGACAATATCTGTAAGAAGTAGCTCATGAGGACCGTCCCTCCGAGCGCGACCAAACTGTCATAGAGCCAAGCAAGGACTGAAGGTTATTCCCCCTCTAATTCCAAGCAATGGGACATTAGGGTATTCCCCATATTGATCAATGACAGCTACTCTTTCCATATCCTTAGAACTCCAAAGAATGTCCGTATGGGCAAGGGACATGATTCTGTAAGCCCAACCTAACCCTTCTTCATTCTTCAATACAGACTTGGGGAGGTGCAAAATAAACCATCTCACAAGCAGTGGCGTGCAACACATGAGAGTCCCCCTTCTTCGCATAGTACGAGTATAGAGAGCATGCAGAATGTCACCTAGAAGGGTAGGCACTGGATTACGAGACAAGAAGATCTTGACCGTATTCACATCTATGAAGGAATTTGGATTCAGGAAAAGAACCGAGCCATAGATGAGGAGAGCCAAGATGTCTTCAAATGCTTGAAAATCCAAGTTATCCCAGAACTGTTGAGCTTGATCCATCCGAAACTTGGCCAAGAAACCTTTAACCCCGCTCTGTGTCTCCTAGTTGGATACTACATCAGCCCTTTTTAGATGTAAGGATGAAGCAATGTACTCAGGCCTAGGAGTCTCTTCTAAACCTATTAAGGGTGTTTGCTTGAGGATGGATATACCCAGTAAGTTAGAGAACTCCTCCAAAGTAGGAACTAGCTGATAATTCGGGAAGGTGAAACAATGATACACCGGATCAAAGAACTGGAAAAGCACACTCATCATCTGCTCATCCAACTTTGAAGTGACCAGGCTAAGAAGATGACCATGTCTTCTAACGAATGAAGAAGTATCAAGAACTTTTGAGACTAACTCTCTGAGTTGAGCAGGTATCTGCACGAAGTTAACCCGAATGGTGTTTCTACGTACGAAACCCATTATCTGCAAAACAGAACAAAGATAAATACCCTCGGTCTTCGAAATGGTTAGTCTAATGAAGTATGCATGCTATGTCATGATAAAACACACAACAGGTATAGCAAGTAACAAACATGGCAAAGGTAAACAAGTCACACAAGAACCCTTAAGTTTCAGGCTTGCATGGGGTCTAGGTACTACCCTCTTGAAGTTCAGTTGGTTTTAACTTGTCCTAATAATAGTAACCGGGTTCTAGAGGTTCTCAATATCACTGACCATCCTCCATCGGTCATGGTTTCAACTCACGCAATCTTTTCTTGCGGCCGGAACTATCTCAAGAGTATGGTCTCAATGAGTGTAGTATCGAGTATCAACCAGTTCTCAGCTCTATACCGAGGCCGGCTATCTCACTACTTCCTATGGCCAAGTTGGTCAATTATAGGTTCTAAGGTTAGTTGATGCTTAACGACCCATATAGCAGCCCCGTATTCTCCTTGTTCCTCCATGAGGGATACCGGTACCAACCAATGTGTCACATCAACGTAGCTACTGCTTCAACTGTATCGGTCTACACCGTACAGTTCCCTCACAGTTTATTGTTACTTACCTAAAAGGTGTTCCCCAGATCCGGGTTAGGATCTATAGTAACTCCGATACAAAGCCCACAAAGATAAAGCAATCAAATCAAACAATAGAAGCCATATGATGAACTAATCCTAAGGTATACCCCACTTATGAGTCCCCAGCAGAGTCGCCAGTTCTGTGATACGGTGGCCAGAACCGAAACTGTTTTGAAATGTTGGTTTGCGTTTTGCGTTTGTTTTTGCAAAATGTCGCAGTAAGCAAGAGTCGCCACCGACTTTTATTTTATCCAACTGGAAAGGAAAAAAGCACAGAAAATTCCTTTTTCGAGATATTTTGAGTACAGGGGGTAGATTATAGAAAGGGAAGGTATTAGCACCCTTTCTATCCGTAGTTATCTACGGGCTCTTAGATACTTGCTCATCATTTTTAAAATTGCTTCTGTGTTTGATTTGAAAAAGTTTTTGACTTCGATTTAACCCTTGCTTCTGTCTTTAAGAGTGTTAAGAAGTTTTTTTGAAAACTTTGTTTGAAAATAGTGTAAGTGTGGAAAAGTTTGTTTGCTTTGAGCAAGTACCTAATACCATCTACCTACTCGAAAAAAGAATTGTTCTATGTTCGTTTCCTTTAGACCGCGCTATCCTACTATTAGTGAGTAGGAAGCACCGTCATTGGAGTTTTAAAGGGTCAATTCAAAAGGGACGTACGATCACTAAAGCAATGTTAGGACGTCTTAGTAATAACCCTAATGTCTTAAGATCAATATTCGAGGCAACAATTCCGAGGCAACCTTTCCGAGGCAACTTTGATCTTTGAGACAAAAGAGCGACCACTAAAATACCCTATACTTAATGGTCGTTTACCGAAGGCAACCGAAGTGGGAGTATACCCTAGGAGTACGCATGTGCGAGTGGTTCAATTTCAAGTTATTATCTTTGCACATTTAGGGTTTGCTAACTATTTTAAAGTTAACCATACATTCTTGTCATGCATCCCTATTATTCATACATCTAACAGTTAATATTTGCGGAAAATTAAAATGCGGAAAATAAGGCTAAGCTATTACAAGGCTTCGAGTATTAATTACATAGCCAAAAACAACTCGTAAAAAAATGATAAACGAAAGTAAAAGTCCTAATTAATCTATTACATCCTGTGAGCAATTACATCAATATGGTAAAAATAAATAAATAAAGCACGCGCGAATATAGAACGAAGGGAAATTAGGGTTTTGACCCCGTCTAACCTAATAAAAAGAAGAAAAAAATTATTTTTGTTGTTTTTGATTATTTTTAAGAAAAAGAATAAGGTTTTTAATATAAATCTAATTAGTAATTAAATTAAATTAAGAAAAAAAAATTATTTGACCTATCTTTATGTTTTTTGGTTATTAAGAAAAAGAAAATAGAATTAAATTATTAAAACCCTAATTTTATAAATTGTTTTAATTTATTTACAAAAGAATTAAAGTTACCTAAAATTAAATAACCTAATTCAATTAATTTTTGTATATAAAAAAAATCCTAAATCTAAGTGGATGAAAAGTTATTTTTTGTGATTTTATTAAAAAAAAGAGATGATTTTTATGTTAGTAAAATAAATAAATAAATTAAATCAAGAAATAAAAAGAATAAAGGAAAAGATATATGGGCCTGAGAAATCAGCAATTTGGGGGGTGTGAGTATCAACTTCTGGGCCCAAAATAATTAACCCACGTTTGACTTCCAAGATCCCAGGCTGCGCGTTGACTAGGGTGTTGGTGGTCCTTCACATGATAGCCATCAGATCTGGCTTCCTGGACATCTGACTGGTTGGATGATGATGGTCCATGGTGGACTTCAAATCTGTACGCGCGCCTGATCATCTGAAAGAAAATAATATGAAATAATGGGGGGACCTGGGATTCGAACCCAGGTCCTGAAGCCTATTCCACTACCTATTCACCAACTGAGTTGCACGTTCTATTTGTACATAGAAAAATAATAAATGATAATATATAATAATGCAAGTTAGTGGGAAAAAGCGCCAAAATTCAAATGGACAAGTAATATGGTGCCACGCGGGTCGTCCCTGTCCTCTCTCCGTTGGTAAAATTTAAAACTTTTACCTACGGACACCATCCGTCGCTACATCCATGGCTTGTTCCAAAATCTTCCATGGGCATGATAAATGGAGTCTAAGGCCATGGATTGATTCGTCTTAGCCTGCTGAGCACGACGGTGCCCTTCTTGAGGGCCAATTTTACCTGTACCAAAAGATCCTTAAACGAGCCATCAAAACCTAGCAATGGTGAATTCTAATATAGTCCACAAAAATGCAATTAAATGATATAGATAGCTTGCAAATGTGTTAAGGAACAAGAATATACTATTAAAACATGATGAATGTGCAAGAATAACAAGATTCAGTTTTGGAAATATGGGCAAACCGTGGGAGTCGTGGGGATGAATTATGGGCACTAGTGCGCTTGCTTTCGATTGGTACAACTATCTTGTAATCCCAAGAAGTGAATGAGATGGCCAGGGAGCCTTGTAATCGCCTGGAAGTGTGAAATCAAGTCAACACTTTTTTATGATTTTTCCAAGTTTGTTATGCCTTTTCACGCCTCTAAAGCCTTGTGTTTTAGGTCTGCAAATGTTCACTATATACCAAGGATTGAATTAGGGTTGAAATTATACTCTCAATCTTTATCCATTATGGCTTTTGATCTTGATTTGATTCACTTGAAAATCCTTCCAAAAATAGGCCAAAACCAATCTTTTCATGCACACAAAGGCCTTTCACGAATTGGTTCACTTGCCAGTTGGATATAGGACCTGAAATATGCACAAGATCTTGAGGTTTCAATGATTTGGATTTTTCATGATTTGTTTTGATTTAAATTGATTTAATTGTAATAAAAAATCAAAATAAATAATAAAAATAAGATGAAGACAAGTGGATAGAGCTAGGGCTCGTGGACCATTCTACCAACTCAAGACAAGTGCAAAAAGTTAGGCCCGTTTAGCAAAAATTGCAATTTGAGGCACTTTTGACTTTTGGCAATTTTGCAAAAAAGGTCAACTTCACCAATGCATAACTTCCTCAATTTTGACTCTTTGAAGGTGTTCTTGGACTTTTTAGGAAGTTTGAGATGTCCTCTAAACAACTCTTTTTGTCTCATCTCAATTGATTCTTCCATGTTCATATATGAAGCTTTGTAAAAAAATGGAGTTTTTGTTGACTTTTCAAAATGATCTACAATGTCCAAATTCATAACTTCTTGTGAATTCATATTTTTAACTTTGGAGATGAAGATGAATTGTAGGGAATTTCATCCTCTTCAAAATTATCTTTGGATGGGTCATTTCTCATAAAGTATGAGAAAGTTATGCTTGGTCAAAGTTGAGTTGACTTTTCCTACAAAACCCTAATTTAACAACTTTTGGGTTTTGATGAATTGTGAGCAATCCGTGATGAATCATGATCAACCCTTGATCAAATGATGAATGATACTTCAAAATTAGGATGTTTACCAAAGATCTTGAAGTTTGACTGTATGTAGGCCACAGTTGACTTTTTCCCTAGCACAGTCGATTTTCAGGCCTTTGAGCAATTGACTGAGCAAACTTCCTCTGCAAGGCTTGAAACTTGACATGGATGATATTGAGAATATATTAGGACAATGGTGAGCATTTGGGATCCCTTGGACTCAATTATCTTGATGCAACATGAAACCCTAATTTGAGGTAGACTACCTTAGGAGAGAGTTTGTCCAGTCAACCCTTAGACTTCCTTGAGCAACTTGAGGACCTCACTTGAAATGTATTGAGAAATATGGGAGGGAAAATTTTGGGGTACAACAGCTTCCACTGTTCAATTTTCTTAAACCTGAAGATTTAAATTGGCTTGTCTGCCTTTCGTGATCTGAAGATGGAAGATTAATGGACACTAGAGTGCCCAGAAATTTGCACTCGCATGGAGTGGTACCTGTCTTGTGATGTCGGGAATGGGCTTACAGATTCCATTTGGAAATTGATGACGGAAGGTGGGCTTAAAGATGCCACCTAAAGGAGTGTCGATCGCCTAAGAGATTCCTTAGCGAGAGCTTGTATACCTGTTATTGAGGAGGATTACACTGGGGAATGTTGGTCTCTGTCTTGAGAAAAGTTGAATCTTATGAGCTTCGGTCGTCCGTTATTCTACCGGGGAATCATCTCTTGGTCGAAGAGGTGAAAATGAACTACCATCTTGTCATGATCCAGGCTTCATAGTGATAAGATCGACTGCTATCTGGTCGTAATCCAGGCTTTACAGTGACTTATCGGGGAGATGAGATTAAACTTTGTTATCCGGGCGTAATCCAGGCTTTGCAATTTCTCAATTCTTATCTGGTCGTACTCCAGGCTTCAGAAGGAATTAAGTTGTTAACCGGTCGGATCCGGGCTTCAACTTGAACTTAGGGCACACTAATATCCGGTCGACTCCGGGCTTCTTAGTATTTGTCCAGGTAAAATTGCTATTTGGTTGAAATCCAAGCTTCAGAATGTCTTGTACCGCTATCTAGTCGTAATCCAGGCTTCACGATATTTCATACCATTATCTGGTCGAATCCAGGCTTCATGGTGTCTTGCACTGTTATCTGGTCGAATCCAGTCTTCACAATACCTCACTTCTTATCTAGTCGAAATCCAGGCTTCAGAAGGAATCAAGTGGTTATCCAGTCGCATCCGGGCTTCCATTTGATTTTAAGGCCTACTAATATCCGGTCGACTCCGGGCTTCATAGTAATTGGCGGGGTGAACTGCTATTTGGTCGAAATCCAAGCTTCACAATGTCCCTTACTGTTATTTGGTCGTAATCCAGGCTTCAGTGTCTTTTACTGCTATCTTGTCGTAATCCAGGCTTCACGATGTAATATACCATTATCTGGTCGAATCCAGGCTTCATGGTGTTCAGAGAAATCAAGATACTATCCGGTCGAACCCGGGCTTCATCACTTGCATTAAAGATATACCATTATCTGGTCGAATCCAAGCTTCGTAGTATTCTTGGCTGCTATCTGGTCGTAATCCAGGCTTCACAGACACTTGTATTGCTATCTGGTCGTAATCCAGGCTTCACAATAACTTGCTGAGCTGTTATCCGGTCGTAATCCGGGCTTCACGGCTTGTTGGGGATTAAACTATTATTCGGTCGAATCTGAGCTTCATAGCTTGCTTTTAAGAGATACCAATATCTGGTCGTAATCCAGGCTTCGCGATATTCTGATATTGTTATCGGGTCGTTCTCCGGGCTTCACAATATGATGGAGTAATCAAGATATTATTCGGTCGGATTCGGGCTTCATAGCTTGAACTTTGTGAGAATTTGATTGTATTTTTCCTGAAAGGTAAAGGGTTAGTCGTATGTTATGCATGATATGTATCAAGCAATGATGTTCTCAAAATAAATGAGATTGTACTGTATGATGCGTATATGCATGTCATGATGTATGGATGTGCAATGTTTTTATTATGTTCTCTAGTTGGGGAAAATAAATCCCGGACTGTTGTTGGAGAAAAAGAGTTTCGCTTGTTAGGGATAATGACCGAAGATAATTGGGAGAATAATTCTGCTGGAGAATACATTGGTGAGAGAATGACTCTGTGGGGAAGAGATACTCTGTTAGAAGATCTGCTGACTTGGAGAAATAATATTGGCTGGGGATAAAGTTACCACTGCTGGCAATGATAAACTCTGTCGGGGATAAGCTTTCTGTTTGTGGCAGAAATAAACTCCACTGGGGATGGTCTTCCATTGTTGGTGATAGATGAACTCTGCTTGGGGAGAATCTTACCGACTCATTCGCGATTGCGAACCTCAGCTGGGGAGAGTTGTGTCTTGTTCAGGAAAGCTTAACATCACTGTCTATTTCTTACTCTGCGGGGAGTGTATATACTTTTAGTCATTTTCTCCGGCTGGGTCTATCCCTGTACCTGGTGAATAGAGCAACTGTAAAGGTCTGGACATTTCTTGTTTGCCCCTGTTTCTGGAATTACGAGTAATCGTCTTTTGTTTCGCATGTAAATATTTATGAGCAGCAATTATTGTCAAATGCATATATCAAAAATGAATCATTGGACGTCCTTGCAAAACAAAACAGAAAAAGAAAAACACAAGTTTGAAATTTCTTTGTGAAAATGAATTGTATTGATTTTGAAGCTAGCCTGTAATAGGCGTTTTGTACAAGAGGCTGACGTCCTAGTAAGAGAACGCCGCTGAATGATAGAATTTATACAATTTGTGAAAAACAAAGAAAAACAGCTATGTGAACAATCCCACTGGGTTCCAACTCTGCTATTGCCTTTATATCTTCGAGCGTCTCATCACTTTTCTACTTGGTTGAAAGTAGATCAGATTGATTAGTGTCGTCCGAACTTGATAGTCGATACTGAAGTCTGGTTGCAAGATGATCAAATGAGACATAGTGTTACGCTTCAATCCCTAATTTTTTCCTGGACCGCCCTTTCGGGTTTTCAGTCCACCGGGATACCCTTTTTTGCCCAAGCCGCCTTTTCAGGTTTTCGACTTGCCGGGTGTACAATTATTTTCATTTTCATCCCTTATTTTTTCCCGAACCCTTTTGGTTCGCTAGGAAACCCTTATTTTTGCCTAGGCCAGTCAACCTAGCGGGTATTTGATTAGGCGTAGTATTTATTCACTATGTCTGCATTGACGGGGTGAGGAAGGTCGTCACCATCCATGGTGGTTAAAATCATAGCTCCTCCCGAGAAGATGTTCTTAACCACAAATGGCCCTTTATACGTAGGGGTCCATTTCCCCCTGAGATCACCTTGTGGCAGTATGATACACTTGATCACCAGATCCCCAACTTGATACTCTTGTCATTTGACTTTCTTGTTAAATGCCTTGATCATCCGCTTTTGATACGTCTGACCATGACAAATAGCAGTAAGTATCTTCTTGTCAATTAGATTCAGCTGATCAAGCTGGGTCTGATCCAATCGTCTTCGCTCAAACTTGCATCCTTTATAATCCGAAGAGAGGGTATCTGGACTTCAATGGGTAAGACTGCCTCCATTCCATACACCAAAGAATAGGGTGTTTCCCCTGTCGAAGTCCGCGCTGAGGTACGGTACCCATGAAGAGCGAATGGTAACATCTCATGCCAGTCTTTGTATGTCACTGTCATCTTCTGCATAATCTTCTTGGTGTTCTTATTAGCCGCTTCAACAACCCCATTCATCTTCGGCCGGTAGGGAGAAGAGTTATGATGCTGTATTTTAAACTACTTGCAGAGCTCGGTGATTATTGTATTGTTTAGATTTGTACCATTGTCCGTAATGATCCTCTTTGGTACACCGTATCGATAGATCAAGTTGTGTCAAATAAACCGCGCCACGACGTTCTTGGTTATTGTAGCAAAGGAAGCTGTTTCAACCCACTTCGTGAAGTAATCAATTGCTACCAGGATGAAACAATGCCCGTTAGACGCAGTAGGTCTGATCTCACCTATCATATCAATTCCCCACATTGCAAAAGGCCAAGGAGCTGTCAAGACGTTCAGAGGAACCGGAGGTACATGCACCTTATCAGCATAGACTTGGCACTTATGACAGGTCCGAGAATGCTGATAACAGTCGGCTTCCATAGTAGACCAAAATTATCCTTCCCGTAGGATTTTCTTCGCCATGGTATGTCCACTGGAATGAGTTCCGAAAGGACCTTCATGTAACTCCGCCATAATCCTTTATGCCTCGTTCTTATCCACACATCGCAGTAAGGTCGAGTCATGGTTATGTTTATAAAGAATCCAATTACTGATGAAGAACTTCACTGCAAACCTCCTCAGGAACTTCTTATCATTAACAGATGCACCCTCGGGGTACTCTTGAGCCTCAAGATACCTCTTTACCTCATGAAACCAGGGTTTATCTGCTACCTCTTCAGTCTCAATATCACAGCAATGTGCGGGTTCGTCCAACCTCTCGATAGTAATATGGGGAGCTTCATTGTCCCACCTGACTTTGAACATAGAAGACATGGTAGCTAGTGCGTCCGCTAACTGGTTCTCTTCTCTTGGGAAATGTTCAAAGGTTATCTCCTCGAAGTGCGGGAGCAATGTCAATACATACTCCTTATAAGGAATAAGATTTGGGTGTTTCGTATCCCACTCGCCTTTGATCTGATTGATCACCAAAGAAGAATCTCCGAATACATTCAAGAACTTAATCCTCAGGTCAATAGCTGCTCGAAGGCCCAGGATGCACGCTTCATACTCCGCCATATTGTTGGTGCAGTTAAAACATAATCGGGCGGTGAATGGAGTATGACAGCCTTCAGGAGATATGATCACGGCATCAATGCCATTACCCAAAGCGTTTGAGGCTCCATCAAAGTACATAGACCATCGGGATCCTTCCTCGGGTCCTTCATCCGGTCCAGGTTCTTCACAGTCGGTCACCAACATGATGTTCTCATCCGGGAACTCGAAATTCATGGATTGGTAATCATCCACGGCCTGATGTTCCAAATGATCTGTCAACACACTCCCTTTGATTTCTTTTTGGGTCGTGTATTGAATGTCATACAAAGTTAAGATCATCTGCCATCTTGCTATTCTTCCGGATAAGGCAGGCTTTTCGAAGATATACTTGATTAGGTCCATCTTTGATATCAATAGGGTAGTGTGAGTCAGCATATACTGTCTCAGCCGGCGAGCAGCCCATGCCAAAGCGCAGCAAGTTTTCTCGAGCAACGAGTATCGGGTCTCGCAGTCGGTAAACTTTTTGCTAAGGTAGAAAATAGCAGGCTCTTTTCGGCCAGACTCGTCATGCTGCCCCAACACGCACCCCATTGAATTGTCCAATACTGTCAAGTATAAGATCAAAGGTCTTCCTTCAACTGGAGGCATCAAAATAGGTGGCTCTTGGAGGTACTCCTTGATCCTTTTGAAAGCGTCCTAACATTCATCATTCCATTTTACCACTTGATCTTTCTTCAGCAGCTTGAAGATTGGCTCACAAGTAGCAGTTAGATGTGAAATGAATCGGGCAATGTAGTTCAGACGTCCCAAAAAGCCTCTAACTTCCTTTTCTGTTCGGGGAGATGGCATCTCCTGTATAGCCTTCACCTTTGCAGGATCCACTTGAATACCTTTATCACTAACGACAAAACCCAACAGCTTACCAGATCTTACCCTGAAGGTGCACTTGTTCGGGTTTAACCTCAATTTGTACGTTTTCAACCTATCGAACAGCTTCTGAAGATGGTCAAGGTGTTCTTCTTCAGTCTGGGACCTTGAAACCATGTCATCAACGTATACCTCAATCTCATGGTGAATCATGTCGTGGAACAAAGCGACCATGACGCGCTGATAAGTTGCCCCAGCATTCTTTAACCCGAAAGGAATTACCTTGTAACAGAAAGTGCTCCACTGCGTAACAAAAGTTGTCTTCTCCATGTCCTCGGGAGCCATCTTAATCTGATTGTAACCAGAAAAACCATCCATAAAGGATAAGACCTTATGTTGCATGGTGTTGCCGACCAAAACATCGATATGAGGCAGTGGAAAATCTTCTTTGGGACTCGCCCTGTTCAGATCTCTATAGTCCACACACATCCGGACCTTACCATCTTTCTTCGGTACCGGAACTATGTTGGCAACCCACTGCGGGTAAGAAGTAACAACTAGAAAACTGGCATCAAATTGTTTCATGACCTCAGCTTTGATTTTCTCAGACATCTCAGGGTGCATGCGGCAAACTTTCTGCTTTACCGGAGGACAGTCCTCTTTAGTTGGCAAGCGATGTACCACAATATCAGTATCCAACCTAGGCATATCTTCATAAGACCAAGCGAAGATCTCAACATAGTCGCGTAACATCTGTATCAACTGTTGCTTGACGCTAGGCTCCCGATTTGCCCCTATCTTAACCTCTTTCTTGTCTTCCTCTGTACCCAAATTTACTGATTCAACCGGATCTTCATGGGGCTGTATGGCCCTCTCTTCCTGTAGTAACAGTCTAGCAAGTTCCCCAGGCACTTCACAATCATCCTCACCTTCGTCCTCGGCTTGGTTGATCGGATTTTTGAAGTCATAACTGGCAGTAGCAGAGTCGTTATCAATGTGATCCAGAGTGGATGTGGACATGTATTATGATATGTGAGTGTGTGTGAGACAAATAGCTGTTTTGATAAAGTGCAAGATAGAAAAGAAAAATAGGGAGCGTAAAATTTGTAATGCAAGAAAACATCCAATGCTTTATTGATGATATATGAAAATGACAAACGATAAGCCCTCACAAACAAAGCCAAGGTTCCTCGGGCAAGGCACCAGGCCGTAAAGCTTCAAATTGTCTATTACAAGTCTCAAAACAAAAGTCTATTACTGTGTAATAAAAGAAACGGGCACGAAGTCTTTCGCTGTCCAGTTGTTCAATCCACCATTGGTAGTCGGGTAAATCCAGCTGTCGATATCTGACCCTTCATTATCATCTTCAATTGCATTCACTCCCTGATCATGTTTGGGAATAGGAGCAGTTATGACGTTGGGTTTCTCCGGAGCGTCAAACTCGATCTCTTTAGCTTCAATCAGATCTTGCACCTTATTCTTCAAAGCCCAGCAGTTGTTCGTATCATGACTCGGGCTATCAGAGTGATAGGCACATCGGGCGTTTGGATTATATAGCAGAGATGTGGTGTTGGGATTCTTCGGGGCATCCCTCAGAGTCACCAGGTTGGTCTTCAATAACTGCGGTAAAATTTGAGATAGGGTCATACTGAGCCGAGTATACTGTCTTTGCGGCCTCTCCATTCTTTGCTGATTGTTGCGTTGTGGGGCAACTGTAGGTCTTGATATTACTACCGCATTAACTGCTTGGCGGCGTTCATGTCGGTTTTGGCTCCTCGAGCTGTAAACTGCACTGGCTTCTTTCTTGAAAGGCTTCTTTTCCGTACTTGATGAAGCACCTTTCTGTATCTTTCCACTTCTGATGCCAACTTCTACTCTTTCCCCAGTCATTATCAATTCAGTAAACCCAGATGATGAACTACCGGTCAGATGATTGAAAAACGGACCAGACAAGGTCCCCAGAAACATATCAACCAGCTCCCTATCAGACAGGGGGGGTTGGATTCTTCCAGCCAGATCTCTCCACTTCTGAGCGTAGTCCTTAAAACCTTGGCTTGCACCCATGGACATACTCTGAAGCTGAGTACGAGTGGGAGCAAGGTCGGTATTATACTGGTACTACTTGTAGAAAGCAACAACAAGGTCCTCCCAGTTGCGGACGTTAGCTCCTTCTAATTGATAAAACCATTCAAGCTGAGTCCCTGACAGACTATCTTGAAAGAAATGGACCCACAGATTCCTATCAGCAGTGTAGGGTTGAATTTTTCTGACATACGAGAGGAGATGGAGTTTTGGACAGGATACTCCATCGTACTTAACAAAAACCGGAGCTTTAAACTTGTGAGGGATCACCACTCCCGATGCCAGTCCCAAATCTCTAAAGTCCAAACTGGGAACCTTCTGAATCTCCATAGCACTTAGAAGGTCTTCAAGTTGTTTGTACCTATCCTCAGCTCGAGGGTAGTGTTCATCATCAAAATCAGTGTCATTATCAGAGACCACAGGACTAGGACCATTTCCTTCTTCTTGATTCTCTCCTCCTCCAGATGAATGAGACAGATCAGCTTCCTATCGAAACCTATTCCCAAATCTGTGACCCATGTTCAGTAGAACCACCTTCTTCTTCTTCTTCTTCTTCTTCTTCTTCTTCTCCTTTAAGATGAGAGTCTTCAAATCCTGTTGTCCTTTGGCCAAGTCCAAGAACATCTCCTAGAATTGAGCATTCTGTGCTTGAAGAGCTTTGATGGCTTGATCGGTAGGTATTTCAGAAGACATTTCACGCTGAAATAAACAACAAAGAAGATGAGAAACCTGTAATGGTACCTGTAATGAGGTGCATGATAATGGAATGCGTATGAAATGATTTCAAGACTTTGGGAGATTCAAATTTGTAAAACAAAATAAAACACACTTTACTAGATTAAACTTGTAACAATGTTCAACAATGCCTTCAAGGCGCTACAAAAGAAATAAACTTAAAAGCAAATCTAAACTAGAAACAATAAAAGACATCAGAAATCCCATGGTCGTTTCCCCTTCGTGCTGACATAATCATTGATTGTCCTTTCATTCTCAAACTGCCTCGTGAGCTTCAAGATCTTCCTTTCCTGCTCATGATACTTCTCCCGGTAGGTATCCCTTTCTTCCTTCAAATGGATCCAAGATCTCTTCAATGCCCCCAAGATCAGTAGGCATATAGGGATAGAGGACTATATAAGGAACACTTTCTTCATTAGTATGCTCCACAACCACTGGCAAAACAGCTTCATAGGGCATCCCCAGCTTTTGAGCACGGGCTTGAACCCACTGGAAATAAGGTTGCATAGGGAGAGAAGTCTTTGGTCCTAGCTCGTGAGGGTCATACCTGTTCACCATGCCCCAGGCCCATATAAACCTTCGGTGATGCTCGTCCACATCCCCATTATAGTCAAAGACAATATCTATAAGAAGTAGCTCATGAGGACCGTCCCTCCGAGCGCGACCAAACTGTCGTAGAGCCAAGCAAGGATTGTAGGTTATTCCCCCTCTAATTCCAAGCAACGGGACATTAGGGTATTCCCCACATCGATCAATGACAGCTACTCTTTCCATATCCTTAGAACTCTAAAGAATGTCCGTATGGGCAAGGGACATGATTCTGTAAGCCCAACCTAACCATTCTCCATTCTTCAATACAGACTTGGGGAGGTGCGAAATAAACCATCTCGACAGCAGCGGCGTGCAACACATGAGAGTCCCCCTTCTTCGCACAGTACGAGTATATAGAGCATGCAGAATGTCACCTAGAAGGGTAGGCACTAGATTACGAGACAAGAAGATCTTGACCGCATTCACATCTATGAAGGAATCTGGATTCGGGAAAAGAACCAAGTCGTAGATGAGGAGATCCAAGATGTCTTCAAATGCTTGAAAATCCAAGTTATCCCAGAACTGTTGAGCTTGATCCATCTGAAACTTGGCCAAGAAACCTTTAACCCCGCTCTGTGTCTCCCAGTTGGATACTACATCATCCCTTTTTAGATGTAAGGCTGAAGCAATGTCCTCAGGCCTAGGAGCCTCTTCTAAACCTGCGAAGGGTGTTTGCTCGAGGATGGATATACCCAGTAAGTCGGAGAACTCCTCCAAAGTAGGAACTAGCTGATAATCCGGGAAGGTGAGACAATGATACACCGGATAAAAGAACTAGAAAAGCAAGCTCATCATCTGCTCATCCAACTTTGAAGTGACCAGGCTAAGGAGATGACCATGTCTTATAACGAATGAAGAAGTATCAGGAACTTTTGAGACTAACTCTCTGAGCTAAGCAGGTATCTGCACGAAGTTAACCCGAATGGTGTTTCTATGTACGGAAGCCATGATCTGCAAAACAGAACAAAGATAAATCCCCTCGGTCATCAAAATGGTTAGTCTAATGAAGTATGCATGCTATGTCATGATGCATGATGTCATGATAAAACACACAACAGGTATAGCAAGTAACAAACATGGTAAAGGCAAACAAGTCACACAAGAGCCCTTAAGTTTCAGGCTCGCATGGGGTCTAGGTACTACCCTCTTGAAGTTCAGTTGGTTTCAACCTGTCCTAATAATAGTAACCGGGTTCTAGAGGTTCTCAATATCACTGACCATCCTCCATCGGTCATGGTTTCAACTCACGCAATCTTTTCTTGCGGTCGGAACTATCTCGAGAGTATGGTCTCAATGAGTGTAGTATCGAGTATCAACCAGTTCTCAGCTCTATACCGAGGCCGACTATCTCACTACTTCCTATGGCCAAGTTGGTCAATTATAGGTTCTAAGGTCAGTTGATGCTTAACGACCCATATAGCAGCCCCATATTCTCCTTGTTCCTCCACGAGGGATACCAGTACCAACCAATGTGTCACATCAATGTAGCTACTGCTTCAACCGTATCGGTATACACTGTACAGTTCCCTCAAAGTTTATTGCTACTTACCTAAAAGGTGTTCCCCAGATCCCGGTTAGGATCTATAGTAACTGCGATACAAAGCCAAAAAAGATAAAGCAATCAAATCAAACAATAGAAGCCATATGATGAACTAATCCTAAGGTATACCCCACTTATAAGTCCCCAGCAGAGTTGCCAGTTCTGTGATACGGTGGCCAGAATCGAAAATGTTTTGAAATGCTGGTTTGCATTTTGAGTTTGTTTTTGCAAAATGTCGCGGTAAGCAAGAGTCGCCACCGACTTTTATTTTATCCAACTGGAAAGGAAAAAAGCACAGAAAAATTCCTTTTTCGAGATATTCTGAGTACGGGGGGTAGATTATAGAAAGGGAAGGTATTAGCACCCTTTCTATCCGTAGTTATCTACGGGCTCTTAGATACTTGCTCATCATTTTTAAAATTGCTTCTGTGTTTGATTTGAAAAAGTTTTTGACTTTGATTTAAACCTTGCTTCTGTCTTCAAGAGTGTTACGAAGTGTTTTTGAAAACTTTGTTTGAAAAGAGTGTAAGTGTGGAAAAGTTTGTTTGTTTTGAGCAAGTACCTAATAGCATCTACCTACTCGAAAAAAGAATTATTCTATGTTCGTTTCCTTTAGACCGTGCTATCCTACTATTAGTGAGTAGGTAGCACCGTCGTTGGAGTTTTAAAGGGTCAATTCGAAAGGGACGTACGATCACTAAAGCAATGTTAGGACGTCTTAGTAATAACCCTAATGTCTTAAGATCAATATTCGAGGCAACAATTCTGAGGCAACCTTTCCGAGGCAACTTTGATCTTTGAGACAAAAGAGCGACCACTAAAATACCCTATACTTAATGATCGTTTACCGAAGGCAACCAAAGTGGGAGTATACCCTAAGAGTGCGCATGTGCGAGTGGTTCAATTTCAAGTTATTATCTTTGCACATTTAGGGTTTGCTAACTGTTTTAAAGTTAACCATACATTCTTGTCATGCATCCCTATTATTCATACATCTAATAGTTAATATTTGCAGAGAATTAAAATGCGGAAAATAAGGCTAAGCTATTACAAGGCTTCGAGTATTAATTACATAGCCAAAAACAACCCGTAAAAAAACGATAAACGAAAGTAAAAGTCTTAATTAATCTATTACATCTAGTGAGCAATTACATCAATATGGTAAAAATAAATAAATAAAGCGCGCGTGAATATAGAACGAAGGGAAATTAGGGTTTTGACCCCGTCTAACCTAATAAAAAGAAGAAAAAAATTATTTTTGTTGTTTTTGATTATTTTTAAGAAAAAGAATAAGGTTTTTAATATAAATCTAATTAGTAATTAAATTAAATTAAGAAAAAAAAATTATTTGACCTATTTTTATGTTTTTTGGTTATTTTTAAGAAAAAGAAAATAGAATTAAATTATTAAAACCCTAATTTTCTAACTTGTTTTAATTTATTTACAAAAGAATTAAAGTTACCTAAAATTAAATAACCTAATTCAATTAATTTTTGTATATAAAAAAAAATCCTAAATCTAATTGGATGAAAAGTTATTTTTTGTGATTTTATTAAAAAAAGAGATGATTTTTATGTTAGTAAAATAAATAAATTAATTAAATCAAGAAATAAAAAAATAAAGGAAAAGAGATATGGGCCTGAGAAATCAGCAATTTGGTGGGTGTGAGTATCAACTTTTGTGCCCAAAACAATTAACCCACGTTTGACTTCCAAGATCCCAGGTTGTGCGTTGACTAGGGTGTTGGTGGTCCTTCACATGATAGCCATCAGATCTGGCTTCCTGGACATCTGGCTGGTTGGATGATGATGGTCCATGGTGGACTTCAAATCTGTACGCGCGCCTGATCATCTGAAAGAAAATAATATGAAATAATGGGGGGACCTGGGATTCGAACCCAGGTCCTGAAGCCTATTCCATTACCTCTTCACCAACTGAGTTGCATGTTCTATTTGTACATAGAAAAATAATAAATGATAATATATAATAATGCAAGTTAGTGGGAAAAAAGCGCCAAATTTCAAATGGACAAGTAATATGGTGCCACACAGGCCGTCCTTGTCCTCTCTCCGTTGGTAAAAGTTAAAAACTTTTACCTACGGACACCATCCGTCGCTACATCCCTGGCTTGTTTCAAAATCTTCCATGGGCATGATAAATGGAGTCTAAGACCATGGATTGATTCGTCTTGGCCTGCTGAGCACGATGGTGCCCTTCTTGAGGGCCAATTTTACCTGTACCAAAAGATCCTAAAATGAGCCATCAAAACCTAGCAATGGAGAATTCTGATATAGTCCATAAAATGCAATTAAATGATATAGATAGCTTGCAAATGTGTTAAGGAGCAAGAATATACTATTAAAACATGATGAATGTGCAAGAATAACAAGATTCAGTTTTGGAAATATGGGCAAACCGTGGGAGTCGTGGGGATGAATTCTGGGCACTAGCGCGCTTGCTTTCGATTGGTACAACTTTCTTGCAATCCCAGGAAGTGAATGAGATGGTCAGGGAGCCTTGTAATCGCCTGGAAGTGTGAAATCAAGTCAACACTTTTTTGTGATTTTTCCAAGTTTGTTCTGCCTTTTCACGCCTCTAAAGCCTTGTGTTTTAGGTCTGCAAATGTTCACTATATACCAAGGATTTAATTAGGGTTGAAATTATACTCTCAATCTTTATCCATTATGGATTTCGATCATGATTTGATTCACTTGAAAATCCTTCCAAAAATAGCCCAAAACCAATCTTTTCATGCACACAAAGGCCTTGCACGAATTGGTTCACTTGCCAGATGGATATAGGACCTGAAATATGCACAAGATCTTGAGGTTTCGATGATTTGGATTTTTCATGATTTGTTTTGATTTAAATTGATTTAATTGCAATAGAAAATCAAAATAAATAATAAAAATAAGATGAAGACAAGTGGAAATAGCTAGGGCTCGTGGACCATGCTACCAACTCAAGACAAGTGCAAAAAGTTAGGCCCATTTAGCAAAAATTGCAATTTGAGGCAATTTTGACTTTTGGCAATTTTGCAAAAAAGGTCAACTTCACCAATGCATAACTTCCTCAATTTTGACTCTTTGAAGGTGTTCTTTGACTTTTTAGGAAGCTTGAGATGTCCTCTAAGCAACCCTTTTGTTCTCATATCAATTGAGTCTTCCATATTCATGTATGAAGCTTTGTAAAAAAAGGTGTTTTTGTTGACTTTTCAAAATGACCTATAATGTCCAAATTCATAACTTCTTTTGAATGCATATTTTGAACTTGGGAGATGAAGATGAATTGTAGGGAATTGCATCCTCTTCAGAATGAGCTTTGGATGTGTCATTTAGCATAAAGTATGAGAAAGTTATACTTGGTCAAAGTTGAGTTGACTTTTCCTACAAAACCTAATTTAACAACTTTTGGGTTTTGATGAATTGTGAGCAATCCGTGATGAATCATGATCAAACCTTGATCAAATGATGAATGATACTTCAAAATGAGGATGTTGACCAAAGATCTTGAAGTTTGACTGTATGTAGGCCACAGTTGACTTTTGCCCTTGCATAGTCGATTTTCAGGCCTTTGAGCAATTGACTGAGCAAACTTCCTCTGCAAGGCTTGAAACTTGACATGGATGATATTGAGAACATATTAGGACAATGGTGAGCATTTGGGATCCCTTGGACTCAAGTATCTTGATGCAACATGAAACCCTAATTTGAGGTAGACTTCCTTAGGAGAGAGTTTGTCTGGTCAACCCTTGGACTTCCTTGAGCAACTTGAGGACCACACTTGAAATGTATTGAGAAATATGGGAGGGAAATTTTGGGGTACAACACATGTACATATTCCATGCATCATAACATGACAGGCTTTCGCATAACAGGTTTCCTTATCTTTCTGCTATTTATTTCAGCAAGATGGATCTAGAGAAGACTATGACGGATCTCCAAGCGCAGAATTATCAGTTTTAGGAAGCTCTACTAGCCCTAGCCAAGGGGCAGCAAGATATGATGGCTTTGTTGGCCTTTAAGAAGAAGCCAAAGAAGAAAGCTCTGCTCAACATGGGTAGAAGGTTCAAGGAGACAATCCGTCAAATCCCAGTAGGAGGAGACTCATCTGAAGAGGATGAGAACCAGGTCGGTGAGGTCAAGAGTACTCAAGCTGAATGTGCTAATGATCAAGAATCTGATGATGATTATTTCAACGAGCAGTATCCACCCGCTGATATCAAATACATGCAGTTAGAAGACAGATTGAAAGTTGTTGAAATCCAAGCTGTCCCCGGTATAGATTTTGATGATTTGGGTTTGATCTCTGGGGTAGTCATTCCCCATAAATTTAAAGTACCACTGTTTGCAAAGCACGATGGGGTTTCTTGTCCAAAACTCCATTTGAAATCTTATGTGTGCAAGATACAACCGCACACTAATGATAAGAAGCTCTGGGTTTTCTTTTTCTAAGAGAGCTTGGCTGGAACACAACTTGAATGGTTTTATCAGTTAGATGGTTCTCGTATCAACACTTGGGAGGATATAGCTATTACCTTCTACCATCAGTATCAATACAATGCCGACTTGGCGTTGTATTGATACTGATGGTTGGTTGCTCTTCTTCTGGATTCACTGAATTAATCTTAACCGGTGAAAGAGTTGAAAGTGGCATCAAAAGTGGGAATATCTCTGTGACATCTACCTCCACTCCCAATCCTATCAATAAACCTTTTGCTGCAAAGAAGGAAGTTAATGTTGTGTATGGGGCAAGGGCGCATACCAATAAGAACGATCACTCGTCCGTCAATGTTGTCTGAATCTCCAATCCAACTCCTACTCCAAGACCATCTGCAAATCATCAACACTTTGAAACTCCAAGAAGAAAATTTACAAGGTTAGGTATGTCACTGTCTCAAGCCCTTCAACATTTGCTAAAGGCTAATTTAGTGACATTGCGCGATCCTCCCGCCAACCCTGACACCTCGTCACTAAAGTATGATCCGAATGCAAAATGTGCTTACCATTCAAACAGCCCCGGGCACGAGACTGACCAATGTCGGGCCTTGAAGAACAAGATCCAGGATTTAATTGACAACAAGACTATTGAATTTGATCCTCCTCCAATGCCGAATGTAACTACCGCTCCAATGCCGAAGCATGACAAAGGTGTTAATGCTGTCTAAGATACAATTTTTGTTGCCTATGTCAAAGAGTTGACTACTCCACTGAATGTAATCAAGAACAATCTGTTGAAAGTTGGGATCTTCCCTGGTTGTGAAGAAGACTATGTGTGTTGTACAAGACAACCCAATGGATGTGAAGGGCTGAAGAAAGGCATACAACGCCTGATGGATAGCCATAAAATTATATTTGAAAAGACTCCACCTGCCAAGAGTTTGATTAACAAATGTGAAGACCTCTCCATTATTACCATCTCCAACAAGCCTCTTAGGATCACCTCTAAAGGTCCTATTAGGATTTCAAATGAACCCATTGTTGCTCCCTTAATAATTACCAATCCCGGACCGATTCCTTATTCTTAAAATAAAGTAGTACCATGAAATTACGGTGCTGAAGTGTTCTATCATGGGATTAGAGAAGATGCATGGATCAGAGAAGAAAAAGATGACGATGTTGGCAACATAACTGGCTCAAGAAAAGTAACTAGAACTGGGAGAATATTTTCACCCAATATCTCACCTCCAGTAGTTACAAAGACGCCCATCCGCATTACTGCTGCCAAGCCAAGTGCCGATACAAGAGGGAAAGAGAAGGTTGTCGAGCCTGTTGTGATTGAAGTACCCTCTAAAGATGTAGCTGATGGAGAACCCTCCGCCCATGAAATGGATGAGATTTTGAAGAACATAAAGAGAAGCGACTTAAAAATTGTAGAACAGTTGGGGAAAACCCCTTCTAAGATTTCAATGTTGTCATTGCTACTTTGCTCCGATGCCCATGCTTGGACATTAATCAAGTTCCTGAAAAAGGCTCATGTCCCCCATGAGATAACAACGGACCAATTTGAGAATTGCGTAGCTAGCCTGACAGTTGATAATGGCTTGGGATTTTCAGATACTGACTTAACACCTCTCGGAAAGAATCACAATAAAGCTTTACATGTGTCAATCGAGTGCAAATGGACTACCTTAGCACATGTGCTAGTAGACACTGGTTCTTCTCTAAATGTATTACCAAAGGTGGCGTTAGACCATCTTGAATGTGAAGGTTTAGTTTTGAAGACAATCGATATCATTGTAAGGGCATTTGACGGATCAAAGAGGACTGTTCATGGGGAGGTAGATCTTCCAATCAAAGTGGGCTCCCAAATCTTCAACTCCACCTTCTATATTAAGGATATTCGCCTGTCCTATTCTTGTCTGTTAGGTCACCCATTGATCCATAAAGTTGGGGCAGTAACCTCAACCCTACACCAGAAACTCAAATACCCAGTCAAGGGCATAATAGTCACCATCCATGGGGAAGAAGAGTTTATGGTGAGCCACCTTAACTCTTTCAAGTACGTGGAGATGGACGGAGAATTCATTGAAACCCCATGTCAAGCCTTCGAGGTTGTACCACCGATGATTCTTGCTACTAAATATTCTTCCAATGAGTCTAAAACTGTTAAGACCACGCCAAAGATGGTTTCAGTCAAGGATGCTCGCGTGGCAATTGAAGAAGGAAACTGCGATACTTGGGGGAAACTCCTTGATATCTCGTTTAAAGAAAACAAGTTTGGTTTGGTTTCACCATCAAAGCTCAGAGGGAGGTGAGGTGTGCTCGTGCTGGAAAGCCACCTCTCCGCATTGGAAGCCATGAAGTCAACGCCGTGGGTGATTCTGAAGAAGAAGCTGCATTTGAAGAGTGGGTGTATCCAACTACTACGGAGCTGAATAATTGGCATACAAAAGACTTTGTTCCCATCTCCTTCATTGAGGAGTAATCTACTTTGTTATTCCTTTTCTTTCAAATCAAGAACTTGTTGTCTGTAATATTTTAACAATGACTTTTAAGCCATGTTCCTGGCCCGAGGCACTTTGGTCCATTTGTCAAGGGTTTTATTTATATTCATCTAATCATATGATCATTTAGTACATTTGAATCTTTTTGAATTCAAATATTTGTGTTCATTGTCTTTCCTTTCTTACAAATACATTTTTTTAAAAAATAGCCATGTATCTTACATACACACACACACACACACACTCTTGCAGGTCCACATCCACTCTGGATCCTATTGCCAATGACTCTACTATTGCCGACTATGACTTTGAATGTACTATCAACCAAGCCGAAGATGAAGGTGAGGAAGATTGTGACATACCGGGAGAACTAGCCAGACTTCTATTACAAGAGTAAAAAGCTATTCAACCGCACGAAGAGTCAGTTGAGGTTATCAACCTGGGTACTGAGTCAGATAAGAAGGAAACCAGGATCAGCACTAACTCGGGAAGCAGTGTTAAGAGCAAGTTGGTTCAGATGTTGCATGATTACATGGAAGTATTTGCTTAGTCTTATGAAGATATGCTTGGGTTGGATACTGACATCGTAGTTCATCATCTGCCGATAAGAGAAGATTGCCCTCCTATTAAAAAAAAGGTTCGTTGCATGAGGCCTGATATGTTTGAAAAGATCAAAGCCAAAGTGATTAAACAGTTTGATGCGGGGTTCCTAGCCGTGACATCCTATCCTCAATGGGTTGCCAATGTGGTGCCAGTGCCAAAGAAAGACAGGAAAGTTCGCATGTGCGTAGACTATAGGGATCTGAATAGGGCAAGCCCCAAGGATGACTTCCCTCTACCATACATTGACGTCTTAGTTGATAATACTGCTCAGCATAAATTCTTCTCATTCATGGATGGCTTCTCAGGCTATAATCAAATAAGGATGGATCCCAAAGACATGGAAAAGACTACTTTCGTTACGCAATGGGGCACCTTCTATTAAAAAGCCATGTCGTTCGGATTGAAGAATGCAAGGGCAACATATCAAAGGGCTATGGTAGCTTTATTTCATGACATGATTCACCATGAGATAGAGGTATATGTGGATGATATTATTTCCAGATCACAAACCAAAGAAGAACATCTCGATCACCTACACAAGTTATTCGAGAGGCTGAAAAAGTATAAGCTGAGGTTAAACCCTAACATGTGCATGTTTGGAGTACGATCTGGAAAGCTTCTAGGTTTTGTCGTCAGAAATAAAGGCATTGAAGTTGGTCCTGCCAAGGTAAAGGCCATCCAAGAAATACCAGTCCCTCATTCTGAAAAAGAAGTCAGAGGATTCTTGGGTCGTCTCAATTACATTTCCCATTTCATATCTCACTTGACTGCTACTTGTGAGCCACTCTTCAAACTCTTGAAGAAAGATCAGGTAGTCAGATGGAACGATGAGTGCCAGATTGCCTTTGACAAAATCAAAGAATACCTACAAGAACCTCCTATTCTCATGCCTCCAGTTGAAGGAAGACCCTTGATCATGTACTTGACAGTACTAGAGAATTCTATGGGGTGCATTTTGGGCCAACATGACGAGTCTGGCCGAAAAAAGCATGCTATTTATTACCTGAGCAAAAATTTTACCGACTGTGAAACCAGATATTCACTGCTCAAGAAAACTTGTTGCGCTCTGGCATGGGCTGCTCGTCGGCTAAGACAGTATATGTATACTCATACCACTCTGTTGATTTCTAAGATGGACCCAATCAAGTACATCTTCGAGAAACCTGCCCTTTCTGAACGGATATCCAGATGGCAAATGATCTTGACTGAGTACGACATTCAATACACGACTCAAAAAGCCATCAAAGAAAGTGTACTAGCAGATCATTTGGCCCATCAAGCTATGGATGATTATCAGTCAATGAACTTCGACTTCCCTGATGAGAACATCATGCTGGTAACCGACTATGCGAAACCTGGACCGTATGACGAACCTGAACAAGGATCCCGATGGACTATGGTATTCGATGGGGCTTCCAACGCCTTAGGTAACGGAATTGGTGTTGTGATCATCTCTCTCGAAGGTTCTCACACTCCTTTCACCGACAGACTATGCTTCAATTGCACAAACAATATGGCCGAGCATGAAGCATGCATCTTAGGTCTGAAAGATGCTATTGACTTAAGGATCAAGCATTTGGATGTGTTTGGGGATTCCGCCCTAGTGATCAGCCAAGTAAAAGGAGATTGGGACATTAAACACCCTAATATTATCCCTTACAAGGAACTTGTGCTATCCCTAATTCCTTACTTCAAAGAGATCACTTTTGAGCACTTCCCTAGAGAAGAAAACTAGTTGGCTGACGCTTTGGCAACCATGTCTTCAATGTTCAAAGTCAAATTGGACAACGAAGCCCCTATGATAACAATTGAAAGATTCGATGAACCTGCGCATTGTTATGAGCTTGACACCGATGCGGAAAAGCCATGGTACCATGAGGTGATGAGATACCTTGAAGCACAAGATTATCTAGAGGGGGCATTTATCAATGACAGAAAGCTCTTGCAAAGATTTACAGCCAAATTCTTCCTAAGTAACGGGATATTATACAAGCACAACCATGATTCAACTCTACTCCGATGTGTGGATAAGAAGGAGGCAGAGTAAATTATGGAAGACATGCACGATGGTCTCTTCGGTACTCACTCAAGTGGACATACGATGGCTAAGAAATCTTAAGAGCTAGTTAGTATTGCTCAACGATGGAGACTGATTGCCATCAACACTCAAGAACTTGTCACAAATCCCAAATCTACACTGATAAGGTCCATGTTCCTCCTATCTCTCTGAATGTCATGACTTCTCCGTGGCTATTTGCAATGTGGGGCATTGACATGATTGGAGAGATCAAGCCCACAGCTTCCAACAAACATCGCTTCATTCTTGTTGCTATCGACTATTTTACCAAATTGGTCGAAGCCGCCTCATTTGCCTTAGTCACCAAGAATGTGGTAGCCAGATTCATCAAACACAAACTCATCTGTCATTATGGTATCCCTGAAAGGATCATCACCGACAATGGGACTAACCTCAACAATGCTATGATCGCTGAGCTTTGCACTCAATTTAAGATCAAGCATCACAATTATTCTCTGTATAGACCGTAAATGAATGGCGCAGTCGAAGCGGCCAACAAAAATATCAAGAAGATTATGCAGAAAATGGTAGTAACCTATAAGGATTGGCATGAGATGTTGCCGTTTGCTCTACATGGCTACCGAACTTTAGCTAGAACATCAACTGGGGCAACTCCCTTTTCCGTAGTCTATGGCATGGAAGTTGTTTTTCTAGTGGAAGTTCAGATTCCCTCTCCAAGAATTATGAATGAGGCAGGCCTAGGCGAAGACGAGTGGGTTCAAACGAGATTGGATCAACTGAACTTGATCGACGAAAAACGATTAGCTGTTGTTTGCCATGGTCAGACGTACCAAAAACGGATGATCAAGGCTTTCAACAAAAAAGGTCAAGCCTCGAGTATATCAAGTTGGTGACTTGGTGATAAAGTGCATCATTTTACCATAAGGCGACCCCAGAGGCAAATGGACTCCCACCTATGAAGGGCCATTTGTTGTCAAGAGAGTTTTCTCTGGCGGTGCCATGATGCTGACTACCATGGATGGTGAAGATTTCCCATATCCTATAAACGCGGACATAGTTAAAAAATACTATGCATAAGAGACCCGTTAGGTTGACACACCTAAGAAAAATAAGGGCATCCCGGCAAACCAAAAGGTTTGGGCAAAAATTAGGGATATATGCAAAAGATTATACACCCGACAAGTTGAAAACCCGAAAGGGCGACTTAGGCAAAAGGGGTATCCTGGTGGGCTGAAATCCCAAAAGGGCGGTCCAGGCAAAAATTAAGGATTAAAAGCATATAACTATGTCCTGTGAAATCATCACAGTCAATTCTATTACCAAGATCCAAGTTCAAACGGTCCAAGATCAATCCAGTCAACTTCCATCAATGGTAAGGGACATTCGAAGACATTGGGGAAATAGTAGAGTTGAAAGGCAATGATATAATTTCACATGGATATTTGTTTTCATTCTCAATTTTGTTTTTCTTTCGACGATTTCCTATTACTAGGATCTCCGTCTCTCTGTACAAAAACGCCTATTCATGGGCAAAATATCAATACAAATATACTTTAAAGTGCAAAATTTTTGTCTTTGTTTTGAATGAAAATTTGTCCAATGACTAAAATTGAATGAACATATGCATATGAACATAATTAAAACTATTTGGCACATGTGTCCTGCTAAGCAGCAGTAAGCATCTCTTTAATGTATATGAAATATCCTTAGAGTTATCTCATTATCATTATCCCCACAAGAATGACTGCAATAAACCTTTCCTCAACAAATTTTATTTCCCCAACAATAATTGAGGAACCACAAAACTCCCTGGCCGAGTTCAAATTTCCTCAACATACAACAATCAAGACACCACGAAGTTTCTCGGCTGAGCCTGTCATCCCCAAGCTGAGTATATCTTCCCCAGCCAGGGCTATTATCTCCAAATGGAGTCTATTCTCCCCAGTTGAGCGTATCCTCACCAAGCTGAGTCTGTTCTACCCAACTGAGTCTACACTCTCCAGTTGAATTTTCCTTTCAGATTATTGCAAATCATAGGGCCACAACCCATGATCCCTAGTAAAGCCATCATCAAAGCCTTTACTATTTCCAAAAAGATACTATGAAGCCTGGACCCGACCATATATTAGCACAATTTTCAAGTTATTACTGAAGCCTGGACCCGAACAGATAATAGTTTGACTTCTTCAATTTCCGAAGCCTGGGCCCGACCAGATAGTAGTTTAATTCCTACAAAATCATTAGCAAAACTCCTCTTCTCTAGTAGAGTTTTCCACTATCCCTAGTGAGTTATTGAAACCCGGACCCGACCAGATAATAGTTTGAGTATTTGAAACCTGGACCCGACCAGATAACAGTTTGAGTATCTGAAACCTGGACCTGGCCAGATAACAGTTGATCTCAATTTCAAGATACTATGAAACTTGGACCCGACCAGATAATAGTCTAACTCTTCAAAGATATAGAAGAACCTGGACTCAACCCGACCAAGGTTTAACTTCTTTTCCCTGGTAGAGTTTGCCTCTGCCCCAACAGATTACTGTGAAACCTGGACCCGACCAGATATCATTTTTCAATTTCATCTTTTCAAGCAAGTTGTTGTGAAGCCTGGATCCGACCAGATAGCAATTACCCTTAGAGATTCATTGTGAAACCTGGAAACCGACCAGATAACAACTAAATCCCCAAACAGTTTATTGTGAAACCTGGACCTGACCAGATAGCAATTGACTTCATCAACCTCAGAAATCTGTAAAGCCTGGACCCGACCAGATGAAAGTTTTTCAAATAGTTTATTGTGAAATCTGGACCAGACCAGATAGCAATTGACCTCATCGACCTCAGAAATCTGCAAAGCCTGGATCCGACCAGATGACAGTTTTTCAAACAAGTTTATTGTGAAACCTAGAGCCCGACCAGATAACAATTAACTATCATCCCCAGAGAGACACTATGAAGCCTGGACTCGACCAGATAATAGTACAACTTTCAAAAAACCATGAAACTTGGACCCGACCAGATAGTAGTTACCACTTCAAGTTACTGCGAAGCCTGGATCTGACCAGATAACAGTTAACTTCTGTATCCCCAACAAGTTGTTGTAAAGCCTGGAATCCGACCAGATAACAGTTAATTCATCTCTTCCCCCAACAAGTTACTGCGAAGCCTGGATCCTACCAGATAGCAGTTGACTAATTCATCCTCAGCAAATTGTGAAGCCTGGATCCGACCAGATAACAGCCGACATTCAAGAGAGATTCCCCAACGAAAGCATCCTTTCAACAAAGTTTGAAGATATGAATATTCTTAGTCCCCAATGGAAATCAGGGATTCAACCCCCCCCATAATTTCCACAGAAGCAGTCAGGGATTTATTTTCCTGGGCAGAAACATACATCTCACATTCATACATCATAGCATGTATATACCATATGCATTTAACATAATACCACATCTGGTGAACATCATGCATGCATGTACATGTTACTAACTCTTTTTCTCACAGGTAAAACATCAAGTTTTAGTATAGATCAACAAGAGATTTGTGTTTATACTCCTTCCAGTGTTTACCAACATTCCTCCAAATGGCATCTATAAGCCCATTCACCATCCATCTTCGAGTGCAAATTTCTGGGCACTCTAGTGTTCAATCATCTTTCATCTTCAAGTCACGAATGGCGGACTTGCCAATATAACTCTTCAGGTTTAAGAAGATTGAACAGGGGCAGCTGTTGTAACCCAAAATTTGCCCTCTCATTTCTCAAGGATTCTCTCACAAGATCTTCAATGGTTCAAGTTTGCAACACTGATACATCAAATTAGGGTTTGAGTTTGCACAAGGACAATTGGACTTTTAATGCCTCAAATGACTTTCATGGATCATTATGAACCTTCAAGATTAATCATGTAAAGTTTCAAGCTTTGGATCATAAAATTGTTCAGTCAATTGATCATATGACCTAAAAACAGCAGTACTGATGGAAAAGTCAACTATACCCTGAAAAGTCAAACTTTGACTTTTTGGTCAATATTACATTCCAAAGATCAAAATTCATCAAGACATTAAAAAATATCAAGCTTGATCATCAAGAAGTCAAGAAAGTCAAAAGTCAACTTGTAAAGTCAAGATTTCCAAGATTTAGAAATTTTCTGTGTTTTTTATACATGATAATTTCATCACTTCATGCCATTCTTTCACCAAGATGTAAGATGATTCAAAAGAAGCTTTCAACACGAAAGTTGTAGATCTCCATGATACCTACAAAATTTCTTTACATAACTTCTCCTAAATATGCTTGGATCTCAAGTTATAAATTCATGAAGTCATGACATTTTCATTTAACACTTAGAGAAATTTTCAACAGATTTTGTTCAGGATTTTATCCCAACTTCTTGGCCAATTTTCATCAAGTTCCAGTTTGATTTAACAAAGTGGTCAACATGAAAGTTGTAGAGGGTGTTTCAAGCTTTCCAAAACATCCAAGAGCATGAATTTATCATACTTGAGCTAGGAGATTCAAGGGCTTGAAGTTGGGCATCCATCCTTGAATTACAAGTCATTCTATTGAAGATCACATAACAAAACTCTCATGATTTGCTGCATAATCTTATGTTGCGGGCTTCCTTGCTTGCAAATCTATACATAATTTAATGTTTACACAAGAGCTTGAGCTATTACCCAAGTGTTTGAGCCATTGTCAAAAAGATCTTTCCATTTATGGCATAAAGGCACCATTGCTACTCTCGAAAAGCAAGCCTTTTAGTATAAAGTTTATCTTAAGCCCATACCTTGCTTGTTGCTGATTATACTCCACCATAAATCATGGGAAGTAGCTCCTCAATACCAGCACCTTTGGTACTTCATCTTGGGACTATGGAGTACTTGACTTAGTTTGACCTTTGTAATCCAACCAAACCATTACATGCTGTTCTAAAAACTCAATCAACTCATAGGCATAAACCCCTTGCCTATAAATAGAAGAAGCATTTGCAAGAGTAGGAGGTTAGAAAAATAGATAGAAAAGTAAGAAGTAAACTTGTGTACAAGCCCTCAAAAATCCCGACACTGTAAAAAAAAGAGAATTGTCCATAAAACCCCCATTATTGAGCTTTGAAGTCCAAATCCTTGAACCTCTCATTCCTTGTAAGTTTTGTCCAAACAAACCATCCAAACACTCCACATACATCTATAGAAGTTGTTCAAACACAAGAAAAACTTCTGTAACATCACTATCATCACTTATCAAGCTCAACAACAGCCCATACATCAGCTTAAACTCAAAGCACAAATTTCAGTTTCAAGGTAAGTTTTCTTGACTTTGAACTCTTCATACAAGCATCATTAATGGTTCATTTGTGAAGATAAAATGTAGATATCATTGCCTTGAAGCTAACCATATGCTTGATTTTCATTTTAACTAACCATGTGTTGAGAATTGACTTTTACATGTAGCAAAACAGTGATAAAAACAAAAAACAGTAGTTATGCGTCGATACGAAATGCTATGAGTCGACACGTACTATGTTCAAAACAAGTTATGATTCGACACGAAATACGTATGTGTCGATACGAAATGGTTATGAGTCGACACGAAACCAGTATGCGTTGACTCATACTGAGTTGTTTTGACTTCCAGGAGCAAGAAACACACATGAGCCGACACATGAGCCAATACAAAATCTGGATGAGCCAATACATGATCCAATACATAAGGCATGTGTCAGCTCATAAATTTTTTTTTAATCTCTTTATTTTCATATGAAAAAATTCAAAAAAAATTATATTTTATTTAAATATGTACGCATACACTTTTGTTTTATTCCTTTTTTCTAAACTAAAAAAGACAAAAAAAAACATTTTCTTATTAAAATCAATTTCTTTTCTTAAAATTAATTTAATATTTAGACTTAGGTTTTATTTCAATTTGTTTATTTTTATTAAATTAATTTAGACATTAGGATTTTAATTAATTTCTTTTCAAATCAATTAGAACCTTTTTTTTCACAAAAAAACATAAAAACACTTTCTCTTCTCTTTATATTTCTTTGTACATTTTATTATTTCGCACTATAATTATGTAATTGTCAAAGCCTTGTAATAGTAAATTAGATTTATTTGCTTTCATCTCCCATTTGTAATTTGTACCCCCATCCCTAAATGATGTAATGGCGTAGGACTTTACATTTCCGCAATTTATCGCTTTCAAATATAAATGCTAGTAACTAGGGTTTGTATGGAAAGACATAAAATCAGCAATTAGATAACCCTAATCAAAGATTAAATGCATTCAAATCAAACACACTATTCACACATGCACCCTTAAGGTTAACTCCACTCGTTGCCTAAAAAATGGTCATGTTATGCATGTGGGATGTCTTAGCAAAAACAATCGAAATACAAGATCATAGTCCCTCGATGACGTTATAAATGTTGCCTTTCAAAATTATCTTAGCCCCTCAAAAAGAAATGCTAAGATACCTCACAACATTGCTATCATGACTATACGATGACCCATGCTCGTCCTTTTACATCCAAAGATAGGGTTAGTTACCAAATCAATGGTAAGATAACAATGTCAAAGGAAAGAGGAAATGAACATGAAAGACTTTTGAGTAGGTAGATTGTTCCTAGTTGCTTGCTCAATTTCAAAACCAAAACATCCTTGATATTTTCAAAACAAACACCAATACTTTCAAAAAAATATTTCAAACTTGAAAACATTTTCAAAAGATCAACACTTTGTATACATTCTTACGAACGAGAATCATTACAAAGTTTGCCTAAACGATGGCATCTTTACAAAATACTCTCAAAAACCACACAAAGCATATTTTCAAACAAAAGCAAGTGATCTAGCAAGTAACTAAGAGCCCATGGAAGACCATGGATGAAAAGGGTGCTAATACCTTCCCTTTTCATAATCTACCCCCCGAACTCAAGAAAACATCTATAAAGGTCTTTCCTGTTCTTTTCAGCCTTTCCTTATTGGATAAAAGAAAAGTCGGTGGCGACTCTTGCTAACCGCAACATTTGTGATAAAAAGAAAAACAACCAAGTCAATTCTCCCACCGCATCACACCAGTGAAGTTAAGCCTTGAAGTAGGACTTTGTTTCCTTATTTGGTGCTTACTCTCTTATGTAATCTTCATTCTGGATGTGATCTAGCCGAGTGTTATCCTTACCCAAGTTGGTTTTGTCTGGTTATCCCCAGTGCAATATGTTTCTTTTGTCAGAATATATATGATAACATTCATACATTCATACATACATCATGCATAGCTGAATTAAAACTCATTGCTCATTTGCATTCATTGATGTTTTTGTTGGCATATTATTCTTTTTGCAGATTTATGTTATCCTATCTCTAGTAGAGTGCCAACTTTAAGCGGAAAGTGTATATCCTTTCAATTTCCCCACTGAGTTATCCCTCATGGAAGAATTTTGATTTAGCCTTCCTATCCATCTCATTATCTGGATGGAATTTGATTCCCATTTTAGTTTATTCCTCACTGGATGGTGTCTTGGTTGACTGTTTCACTCTGGTTTTTTCCAAGTTCTAGTTTTTGGTCCCGACAGTAAAATTATTTTGATCCCTATAGGTTGTGAGCCCTGGATTGAGAATGTGCATTTATTTTTCATGTGAAGACTTTATCCCCTCAGCAGGAATATATTGGTATTTCCCCACGAAATCAAGATTCATTTCCTGGCAGTGTTATCGCAATTCTTTTTGTAACAGCAAGTGGCGGTCTCTTTATTTGAGCAACATGTACTTACCAGTAAGTTTGTTAATTCCAAATAAGATATTTACTCTGATGGATGGTAGTCTCTTTATTATGGGAGATAGTTTGTTGTTGAGGTTTGATCTGTACTCCGATGGATGGTAGTTTCTTTGTTGTGGGAGATAGTTCGTTGTTAATGTTTAATTTGTACTCTGATGGACGGAGTCTCTACATTATGGGAGCTAGTTCGTTGATGAGATTCATTTTACTCCGATGGATGGTAGTCTCTTCATTATGGGAGATAGTTCATTGTTGAGGTTTGATCTGTACTTCGACGGATGGTAGTCTCTTTGTCATGGGAGATAGTTTGTTGTTGAGGTTTTATCTGTACTCCGATGGATGGTAGTCTCTTCATTATAGGAGATAGTTTGTTGTTGAGGTTTAATTTGTACTTCGATGGATGGTAGTCTCTTCATTATGGGAGATAGTTTTCTATTGAGATTCATTTTACTCCGATGGATGGTGGTCTCTTCATTATGGAAGATAGTTCATTGTTGAGGTTTGATCTCTACTCCAATGGATGGTGGTTTCTTTGTCATGGCAGATAGTTCATTGTTGAGGTTTGATATGTACTCCAATGGATGGTAGTCTCTTTCTTATGGGAGATAGTTTGTTGTTAAGATTTTACTATGATGGATGGTAGTCTCTTTGTTATGAGAGATAGTTAGTTAAGGATATATTTACTTCGATGGATGGTAGTCTCTTTGTTATGTGAGATAGTTTGCTGTTGAGGTTGTACTCCAATGGATGGTTGGTCTTTTCAATATGACAAAGACAGTTCGTTGCAAGATTCTTACAGCATTTTATTACCCTTTCTTGGTGCAATTCCTTGGTTAAAGAAGAAGTTGAGACCTATTCTAGGTGGAATACCAAAATTTTGGGAAACTTGTTATTTGTTCTATGTTTTTTTCTACCTTCATCCTTGAGTTGGTAGTTCACCGTCATTCGTTAGTCAGCATTTATCCCTTTCTCCTTATTGGACTTTACCCCAATAAAGTTGAGTTATCCCCAGCCATGAGCATTGATGTCAAACATTTGTTTCCAGTAATAAGTACTGATGTCAATCATTCGTTTACTAGTCTCGAGGTTGATGTTTACCGTCATCTCTGAGCCAGTATTATCTTATCATTTCTATTTGCGTCCTTCGGGTCGATAGTTTCTGATCCCCTATGAGTCGATGTTACTCTCTTTTTGATATCTCCTTTATGAATGGGTAGTTCATAGTTGTATATCAGTAGATGTTACCTGTAATATGCTGGGAGAGCTGACTTTACTAGTTTTGCATTTTATCGCAATGTTGCCGTTAGCAAGAGTCTCCGCCGAATTTTCTTTTATCCAACAAAGGAAAGGGTGAAAGAATAGGAAAGACCTTTTGAGAGAATTTTCTAAGTAAGAGGGGTAGGTTAAGGAAAGGGAAGGTCTTAGAACCCTTTCTATCTGTAGTTATCTATGAGCTCTTAGTTGCTAGCTCACTTTGAATTTTTTTTTGTGTAAGTGTGTTTTGAAGATATTTTGAAAAGAATCCTTAGGGCGACGAACTTTGTAATGTTTCTCGTTTCGGCGAGAACGTATACAAAGTGTTTTTTGTCTTTGAAAATATTTAGAAAGAGTTTGTGTATGTGTGAAAAAAATTGTTTTTCATTGTTTTTATGAACAAGCAACTAGGAGCTATCTTCCTACTCGAAAGGTTTTGTTCTTTTCCTTTTTTCCTTTAGACGGTGCTATCCTACTATTAGTGAGTAGGTAGCCCTATCGTTGGATTTTTGGGGAACGGGCGAGGGTCATCGTAGAGTCACGAAAGCAACTAGTAAGATACTTTAGTAGTTACCCTATGGTTTTAAAATCATATACCGAGGCAACATCGAAAGGATCATCGAGGGAATTATGATCTTTAAACAAAAGGGTTACCACTAAAATCTCTTATGTTCGAGAGTCATGACTGTTTATTCCGAAGACAACAAGTGGAGGTACCTTAGAGGTGCGCGTGTGCGTGTATGTTGTGTTTCAGTTATTTATCTTCGGATGTTAGGTTTGATAGCATTTACTTTTAGTCTTTTCATACAAGCCTATTAGCATTCATCTACCAGTTAATATTACTACGAAAATAAAGATGCGGGAATTTAAATATACACTATTACAAGGCTTCAGGGTGGGGGAATTACAAACCAAAACGGGGGGAAAGAAAAGTGTAAAAGTCCTAATTAAAACTATTACATCCTTTATACAGTTACATAATTATAAAAAATAATGTGAATAAATAAATAGACGCGCGGGGGAAGAAAGAAATAAAAATGAAGGATGGAGAAAAAACCTAAGAAAAATTTCTAAGTGATAAAAGAAATGTTTTTGTTGTTTTTATTTCTTTTAGGAAAATATTTAAATTAAATTAAGAAAAATAAAACCTAATTCTAATTGATTAATTAAATTTAAAAAAAGTGATTACAAATGATTAATTAAAATTAATTTAATTAATGAAAATCTAAGTCTAATTATTTTTGTGATTTTGATTTTATGATTTTTAGGGAAAATAAATTAATTGAAATAAAAGAAAACAAATAATAAAATAAAAAGACAAAAAATTAAATTGGGCCAAGCCGCAAAACAAGTAATTAGGAGGGTGCAGAGATTTGAAATCTCCCAAGCCCAATAACATTGACCTAGGCGTTGTAGCAAGACATGGGGGAGAAACACCATCTTCTCCAATGATGTATTTTTTTTAAAACCAAACCTGTATGATCGGATGTGAGAGTTTTGGACGTGGAAGGGCTTGGTTATCGACCTGGTCCAACTCTTGGGAGCCTCATGGATATGATTTGATCACTGGTTTGGACTGGTCACGCTTGGGAATGCAGTTATGAATTTTTCAACTTTGAGAATTTTTTCTTCAGAATTTTGTGAAGCTTTCTTTGCAATGTTTTTTTCGTCCCCTTTAGGCTTGCAATATTGTGTATTTATAAAGGAGTAGAAGGATAGATCAATATGGTAAAGAATCACGCCATTAAAGCCACCAACATGGCAAGGAATCACACCATTAAACCATGGTTTAAAACAAAAATCAAGTTTTGAAAAATTTCCAAACTTCATGATCCCTTTCCATTTTCGTTTGTTGCATGAACCTTGTAATTTGTGATGTACCTTGCACGAATTTGGGCCTCTTGAATGATCCAAATGAAGCCCACTTAAGCCTTGATCCATTTATTTGATATTTCACTTGATTTCTTTTATATTTAAATTAAAAATTCAAATAAATAGAAGACAGTGCTGGGGGTCAATGCGCTTGAAGACAGTGATGGTGATTCCGACATTGACAGTTGGATCTTCCCGACTACCAACGGCGGACTCAGTAACTGGACTGCCAAGGATTTTGTACCGATTAATTTTGTTCAGGAGTAATTGTCTTTCTGATTTTTTGATATGTAATTTAAAAACAATATAAACTCTATAGCCATGTGTCTTACCCGGGGCACAATGGTTCTATTTTTGAGGGTTATCATGTTTCATTTTCATATGACATCAATAAAGCATTGGACGTTTGCATACAAATTTTGCGCTCTATGTCTTTCTTTTCTTTTATTCTGTCTATACAACTATGCTCTTACACACACTCACGTATCCAAATGCATATCCATATCCACTATGGATCCCATTAATAACAGTTCTGCTACTGCTCATTATGACTTTGAAAATCTGATCAACCAAGCCGAGGAAGAAGGTGAGGAAGATTGTGAGGTACCCGAAGAACTTGCTAGACTATTACAGAAGGAAGAAAGGGCCATATAGCCTCATGAAGAGCAGGTTGAGACAGTGACCTTGGGTACAGAGGAAGACATAAAAGAAGTTAAGATAGGTGCAAATCTAGAACTTAGGGTCAAACAGCGGTTGGTACAGATGTTGCATGAGTATGTTGAAATCTTCGCCTGCTCATATGAAGACATGTCGGGACTAGACATAGATATAGTGTTTCATCATCTACCGACTAAAGAAGACCGCCCTCCGGTAAAGCAAAAGGTCCGTCGTATGCACCCTGAGATGTCAGAGAAGATTAAAGAAGAGATTATGAAGCAGTTCAATGCAGGGTTCTTAACTGTCACCTCCTATCCGCAGTGGGTTGCTAATGTGGTTCCAGTACCTAAGAAAGATGGTAAAGTACGAATATGTGTGGATTACAGAGACCTGAACAGGGCAAGCCCCAAGGATGACTTCCCACTTCCCCACATCGATGTTCTGGTTGACAATACCGCACAACACAAAGCCTTTTCCTTCATGGACAGTTTCTCTAGCTACAATCAGATCAAGATGGCACCTGAAGACATGGAGAAGACAACCTTTGTTACACAGTGGGGAACATTCTGCTACAAGGTGATACCGCTTGGGTTGAATAATGTTGGGCCAACTTATCAACAAGCTATGGTAGCTCTGTTCCATGACATGATTCACCATGAGATAGAGGTTTACGTCGATGACATGATAGCCAGGTCTCAAACTGAGGAAGAATATCTTGATCATCTACAAAAGTTGTTTGATAGGTTGAAGACGTACAAGCTGAGGTTAAATCCGAACAAGTGCACCTTCGGGGTGAGGTCCGAAAAGCTGTTAGGGTTCATCATCAGTGACAAAGGTATTCAGGTAGACCCTGCAAAAGTGAAGGCCATACAAGAGATGTCGGCTCCCCGCACTGAGAAGGAAGTTAGAGGTTTCTTGGGACGCCTAAATTACATTGCCCGATTCATTTCGCATCTGACTGCTACTTGTGATCCAATCTTCAAGCTTCTGAAGAAAGATCAAGTGGTAAAGTGGAATGACGAATGACAGGTCTCTTTGATAGAATCAAACAATATCTCCAAGAGCCTCCTATTCTGATGCCATATTGCTGGTCCATTCCTAAGTGGGTCAATCCTAGCTTTGTTTGTTTCTTTTCTATGAGTGTTTATATATTGTTTTACTTGTTGTTTATTACTTCTCATTATTTTGTATATATGTTTGTCTGGATTTTCCTGGTTTTCAGGGGCTTAGTGATTTCTTATAAGTCTTCTACCCGGACTTTGGGAAAACTTAAGAAAGGACAGGTGGTATAGTCATGTTAACACTGAGGGAGTAATCCCAAAAAAGGAGACATGAGATCCCCCACTCAGTGGAGGCCCCTTTGACTGTATTATCGTTTATCGAGTAATCAAGAAGACGTACTGCTTTCGACTTGGGAGCCTGCTGAAGCTGAGGACCGTAGAACCTTTAACCCAACTTGGCCTTTTAGGTGTAGTGCGGAAGCTATGACGGAGTGATCCGGAAATAGTTATCATGCGATACTACGCTCAGACGAGTTTTTCTTGAGAATATTGCTAATTACCGAGTTAATCGGGACGTTGGTAATATCCGAAGGAAGGATGTAGACTCTGGGAACCTCTTATAACCTTGTTCGGAAGGTGATAATCGTTAGTCCATACCTTATGGGTTGTACCTTTTACTCCAGGCTCGTGACTCAGAACCATGTGATCCTGTTACTGTGTAGTGCATTGCATAACATTGCATATCATTTGCATCATTCAGCATACATTCAGGTTGTTCAGGATCTTATTCCCAGTTGCTTATTTCATCCAGTTAGTCATCTACCATCAAGATGATTCCTCAACACAACTACGGGACTAGAGTTGCTATCAGATTGAGAATGGAAAACCAAGAATAACACAACATGGAAGTCAGAATGGAAATTGACGAGTTGAAGTCAGGCATTGCTAAACTTACTGAGATGATGCAAGTCCTGATTTCCAGAGGAGAGCCACCTCAAAAAACTGTGATATCTGAAATCCCAACTGCTTCTGTTGACACTCAACCTATCCAACATACATCTACTACATAGCCAGAGTTTCGGATACCTCATAATTACTATCCGCCTATTGCAATTACTTCAATGGTTGGCCAGTCTTCCCGACCAATTTTTCAAGATCTAGTTTTCTTTGAACCTCGGCCAATCGTTCATATTTCTTCTCATTAACCTGTTGCACAAGATGCTTTTGGGAACCCTCTCTTTGAGTACCATGCTGCCAGTCCTCGAAGTATGAGTCAGGGAGACTTTGGTGAGTTGGAAGAGTTCAAAGAACAGTATCAGACATTAGAAAAGAGACAGAGCTATGGAGGGAAATGATTTCTTCAGTGTTAATGCTAACAACATGTGCCTAGTTTCTGATCTGGTTATGCCTGCAAAATTCAAGACTCCCGAGTTTGAGAAATATCGGGGGCACACTTGTCCAAGAAGTCATTTGGTGATGTACTTTCAAAAGATGCCTGCTTACACAAAGAATGACAAGCTGCTTATCCATTGTTTCCAAGATAGTCTGAATGGAGCTTCATTGAAATGGTATATGTGACTTGATAAAGGTCGTATCCAATGCTTCCAAGATCTTGTAATGCTTTCATAAAGAAATACAAATACAACCTTGACATGGCACCTGACCATCACCAACTTCGAATGATGTCTCAGAATGAGAAAGAATCTTTCAAGGAATATGCTCAACAATGGAGAGAACTGGCGTCTCAAGTTTAACCACCTCTGGCAGAGAAAGAGCTAACTAGTTTGTTCATGGATACTTTTTACTCTTTCTTTTAGGAAAAGATGATTGGTAGTATGTCCTCCAGCTTCATAGACCTGGTGACAATTAGCCAAATATTAGAAGAAGGAATCAAGAACGGTAAAGTGTATAAAGCTGATGAATCTTCTAATGGTGCAAAGAAATACCTTGCGAACTTTCAGAAGAAGAAAGAGGTAGAAGCCAATGTTGTCTCGACTGAGAGAAGAGGACCCAATTGTAGGCATTAATACATTGATCAACCACAAGTATCAGTTGTTACTCATGCGGTCAATTCTGAACCAGTTCAGGTTCCCCAACAACATAATATTATGCAGAATCAGAATCGTTATGTAGGTAATATGGCTCAATTTGATCCCATCCCTATGACATACACTGAATTTTATCCTTCAATGGTGCAGAAGGGTTTGATTACAACTAGGGCTCTAATTCCTCGAAATCCTCCTCCAACCGGGTTCAGATCTGACCTTCACTGTGAATTTCATCAGGGAGTTGCCGATCATGATTTAGAAAGCTGTTATACATTGAAGAACATAGTGCAGGAATTGGTGAAAGCAAATACTCTCACTTTCAAAGAGGCAGGTCCTAATGTTATCAACAAACCTTTTCCAAAACAAAGTGGTTGAAGACTGAGTCGGGGTACCCTCAAGTCACTTCCTGAAGCTAGTGTTTCAGACAGGACAACTCATCCTTGTTACTGATTAGTCATTAGGCCATCTTTCTTTCTGTTTGCATTTTCCCCTTGTTGCTTTCAAATACTGTTTGTACTTTCATGTTAAGTTTAATGAAATGAGCATTGCAATGTTTTGATTCAAATCATTTTCATTTACTGCTTTCAAATATATTTCTCTTGTTTACTTTCTTTATCAAATTTTTGTTTATGCAAATATTTGAGGGAGGATGATGAAAATGAAATATCCATAATTGTTGTTGGTATGCTTTAGAATAAAACTTTGTTGAGGATGTACAAGCATTGTTTCAACTCCCAAACACCGGAGCAATAAGGAAGTTAATCCCTCGTTCACCCATTTGAGCCTAGAAGTTAGAGTTTCTTTCTATATGAAAAAACCCGTAATCTTAACCCGGGGATGGGTAGTTCTCAGTTAATTTAGCTGTGCAATCAATTACAAGAGAAATCGTGCAAGACACCTTTCAATAAAGGTCGCGATCAAGCTTTCCTTTGCACACAGCAAGAAGTGTCAAAGATGCTCTCAAACCAAAAATGACAAAGATGGTTCCTCGTAATCATTGACCAAGGCAGTCATTATCTTTCCAAAAAGAAAAATGAAATGAAAATAAAAAAATCAAAAGAGAAATCTCGCTAAGTCAAAACCTTTGAAGGAGACTTAGGCCAAAAAATGGGGCATCCCGCTGATTGTAATTTCAAATAAAACAGTTCAGGCAAAAGTTGGGAATAATAAATTCAATCAGAAGAGGTATTCAAATCCTCAAAATTCTCCACCAGAGTTGACAAAAGTCCTCAAAGCAGCAAAATGATGTAAGAAGAAGTGACTGTCGTCTCAAATATCCCTTAGCTTCTAAATCATCGTCATTACTACCATCAATGCAATTCCAAAATCTCTTGGAACCTGAATGCATATTCAGAATTAACTGAACGTAGGACTGAAGAACATCACGACGATTGTGTTGGGTACAAATAAAATTTGAGCCTTTATCCTTTATTTCTTAAACCGTGAACCAGACCATGTTACAACCCTCAAATGACCTAATTGAAGCTGGGTTTCTTTTGAAAGCAGACTACAGCAAGGTTGCCTAAACTTACTCCTAAGATCTTTTGCGAATCATTTGTTTTGGTACATACCTTTGCTTTCTCTTTCACTTTAATAGTATAAACCACTGTGTCTTGACCAGTGATGCATTCTCCATACACCAACAATATCATTTCAAAAATGATTTTGAATGCAAAACTTTTGCATGAACTTTGCATTAAAATTACCATGTGTGAATAAATAATTTTGCTTGCAAACAAGCTTTCCTCGTCAAGGAATTTCAAACAGCTGAGAAACTTGGTCAGTGACCCTATCAGGGGCAAGTATCTTCTAGATCCATTTGTGAATCAGTTCAAGATTTGTTGCTCAGTGCAAGTTTTCTCATAATTGGTTAGCCAGAAGATCATTTCAAGACTCATACAGGGGTATTCATTCCTAACAGTCATTTCAAGAACTAAAGCCATGATCAGTTTATTCCCAACGGTCATGTCAAGAACTGAAGCCATGATCAATTTATCTCCAGCAGTCATTTCAGAGCTAAAGCCATGATCAACTTATTTCCATCAACTTTCGACTGAATCCATGATCAGTTTATCTTCAACAGTCAGCTAATCTAGGATAAATCCCCAAGAAACTCTCCATGTCCTTCCTCAGAAGATCATCAGTTCAATACAGTTTACAAGTGTGACAAATTTGGGTTCAAGACATTTTCTTCCCAGGCAATTTGGCAGATTTCTCCGTGTTGAGGAATCAAACTTCCAATCTTACCTCCACAAAAGAGTCAAACTCCGTTGTCGTAAACGTATGGATTACATGCATAGATCATTCACATATCATGCATAAAAAAATTCATACACAATGCATAACAAGAGTGTTTCCTCCTCAATTGCATTTCTCGAGGTCTTGTTGCAGTTGACATGTCACCTTGAGATCAAAGTCCAACTTACTTGGTATCTACCAAAGTAGATGTCAGTTTGTCTGTTTCTCTCTTTCCATCCAATGCTAATCTTGGATGAGCTGTTTTCTCTCTTTCGTCTAATGCTAATCTTGGGTGTGATGTTTCTCTCTTTCTTCCAATGCTAATCTTGGATGAGCTGTTTCTCTCTTTCGTCCAATGCTAATCTTGGATATGTTGTCTCTTTTGTTTCCATCCAAAGCCAATATTTGATGTTGTTACCTTTGTTGCCGTCAAAAGCCAATATTAGATGCCACCATCTTTTTTTCCGTCCAAAGTCAATATTGGATGTCTTGATCTTTTGATTCCATCCAAAGCCAATATTGTATGTCATGATCTTTTGTTTCCATCCAAAGCCAATATTGGATATTGTTCTCTTTTCTTTCATTCACAACCAATATTGAATGTCAGGATCTTTTATTTCCATACAAAGCCAATATTGGATGTTGTTCCCTTTTCTTTCATCCAAAGCCAATATTAGAGGTCATGATCTTTTGCTGCCATCCAAAGCCAATATTGGATTCCACCATCTTTTGTTGTCGTCCAAAGCCAATATTGGATGTCGTAATCTTTTGTTGATGTCCAAAGCCAATATTGGATGCCACCATCTTTTCTTTCATTCAAAGCCAATATTGAATGTCAGGATATTTTGTTTCCATCCAAAGCCAATATTGGATGTTGTTCCCTTTTCTTTCATCCAAAGCCAATATTAGATGCCATGATATTTTGCTGCCATCCAAATCCAATATTAGATGCCACCATTCTTTCTTTCATCCAAATCCAATATTGGATGTTGTGTTCTTTTGTTTCCATCCAAAGCCAATATTGGATGTTGTTACCTTTTCTTCCATCCAAAGTCAATATTGGATGTTGCCATCTTTTGTTTCTATCCAAAGCTAATATTGGATGTTGTTTTCCTTTCTTTCATCCAAAGCCAATATTGGATGTCATGATCTTTTGTTTCTTTCCAAAGCCATTATTGGATGCCATGATTTGTCTCACCTCATTCAAAGCCAATATTGGATGTTATGGTCTTTTCTCTCGTCTAAAGCCATTATTAGAATTGAGTTTTCCATTAATCCAAAGCCAATATTGGATGTTGTGATCTTTTCTCTCGTCTAAAGCTAGTATTGGACGTTGAGCTTTCCCTTCATTCAAAGTTAATATTGGATGACATGTTTCTTTCCGTCCAGCGTCTTTCCGGGATGACTCTAACGTAGCTTTAGATTAGGTCTCATCCCATATCTATTGTTCTTATAGATGCTTCTGATTGTCTTTTCCAGAGAGTTGCTCGCCTCATTCAATGCCATTCTTGGATGTCGCTACTTTCCTTCTCGGATTTTCTCTTTTTTTCCAAGTATTGATGGTTACTCTTTGTCACCCTGACAAATATTCAGAAATGTCTTGTTGTTTCCCTAGCGTGTCTTTCCACGTCATTTCATCTTAACTACCATAAATTCCCAGTTTCGAGTCATTCCATATTCCCACAAAGTCTGTCTCATCTTATACATCATTCAAAAAATATATGTCAAAAAAGAGTCCATGAATTCATTCATAACATATGTTATCATCTCATCGCATCAGGGACGAAATTCAGGTCTGTTTGTATTTAATTATTTTTTGCTTATCTAGAAAAAAGATAATTAAATAGGGGCAGTTGTTGTACCATAAATTTCGCCCCTAACTTTTTCAGTCGCACTATCATATCATATTTTTTCATTTGGTCACAATCATTAATAAATAGCTGCATTCATCACATTTGCATCCTATCTTTAAGTTTGTTCTTGCGTTGTTGACTAACTTCTAATCAAAATATAAAAAATATTTGTCTTTGTCTTTGTATATTTGTGTTTTGTAGGTACCGAGTCAAAGCATCTGACAAATAGGGTTTTCCGGTATTATTTTCCTAAAATCTCTATTTGCAAAGAGAAATAATTATTAAAAAAAATCATTTTTTTCACTGTACAATCGATTGCTCTTAAAGTGCAATCGATTGCACAAAGTGTATTTTGCGTAATATTTGAAAAAAACACTGATGCAATCGATTGCTCCCGGAGTGCAATCGATTGCACAATGTGAAATTTTGAAAAAAATCAGCAATTTCAAGCTTGTCAATTTTGGCTCCAATATTTCTTCATTTTTGAAAGATATATCATTAATTCAAATTTTGGCTCCAATTTTTCATTTTTTAAAGATATATCATTAATTCAAATTTTGGCTCCAATTTTTCATTTTTTGAAAGATATATCATTAATTCAAATTTTGGCTCCAAGAATTAATTACCAAACCACCACTAATCCCAAGCCTAAACTCTATAAATAGAGCCCTCATTTCATTCAAATCTCAAGCTTTTGATAGCCAAATCCACCTCGCTAAAAAATCTCTCAATTCTCTCCATCTACCAAATTCACTCAAAGCTCCATTTTCAAAAAAAGTTAGTAAGCTTTGCCTTGAAGCTTACTAATCTTTGAGCTAAACCTTCATCTAAACACTTTTTCTTCATCAATTCTCTACATCCAAGCTTGGGCAATTGATTCTTGGGGCTGAATTGAAGTAAATTCTTGAAGTTGTTTTGATAATTCTCTAGATCTACCTTTGGTAAGTTGGATCTTCATTTTTCACAATGTGATCTCTTGTTGATCTTTGGATTTGATTCATTAAGCATTATTTTATGATTCCATTGGTGCTATTTTCTCATAATTTAATGGAATTTTCGTGCTCAACTAAATCCATGATTATAAGGTGTTTGATGAAAAGTTTGAACAAAAATTTGGCCTTTTGAAATGCTGATTTTCTGATTTTAACAGGGTGCAATCGATTGTTGTAACAGCGCAATCCATTGCCACAACAAAATTTCACGTTTTTTTGAAAAAAAAACAATGATGCAATCGGTTGCATCAGTAGTGCAATCGATTGTAACATAACAAAATTGCATTTTCTGCCTTATTTTGGGGATGTTTTGATCCATCTCTCTTTTTCTACTCACTCATTTTGATTATTGATTTGGATTGCAATTTTAAGTGGTCAATTTCTCTTTAAATTCAATAAACTTTGGGTGTAGATGAAGTTGCATAAATGTTCATTAATTCAAATCTATCAAAGAGTGAATTATTTAATTAATGTTTGGTGCTTTGGATTAATGATATGTTTAGTACTTTAATCCATCAAGATAAGTGATTGAATTTAAAGATGAAAGGAATTTGAGATGGTGACCCAAATTAGCTTATCATTCCCCTCCCTCTTCATCTTATCCCTTTCTTTTTTATTTGTGCTACATGTCAAGGGATAATGATCTCTATATCGTTTACCCAAACCTGAAGTACATAGATTGCTATTGATCAGCCTCAAAATAGGTGTGAATTCTACATACGTCCACTTATGATTGCTTAACATAGCGCTACATTTTGTCCCAATTTGAGAAAATGATCATCCATGGCCCAAACCTATGTTTGCAAGCCCAAGTATGTTAATTAGAACCCTTTGATCCAATAACCTTGAGATTCATTGTTAGGAGGCTTTGGTTCTACCAATCCTCCAATGGATCTTCATCAATTTTGGTCAACACGGATCACTTAAACATCATTGATCATTAAATATTGCCTTGAACATTCTTAAATGGATGATATACTTGACAAAAAGCAAATGCAACTTGTTGTTGAGAGGCTTTGATTCTATCAATCCTCTAATGAGTTCCAAATGCAAGTTTCAAGATGGTCATCCAACTCACCATTAACATCTAACAATTGACTTTATTTTATGCTTTTTAATTTATGACCTTTATTTTATGCACCATTTACTTTAGCATTTACATTTCATGCTATTTTCATCTTAGCTCACTTAAGCATTTACTTTTATGTCATTTTGATTTTGCTCACTTGAAATTTTCTTTTCCTTTTAAAGATACTTAATAATCAACATGAACCATTAAAAACATTAATGATACTGTTGGCTGAAGATTTTGATGATACAGTTCGAAATGAAGCAAATTGGATGTTTCGTTGGAATAAAGCAAAATGTTACAGTTCGGAATGGTAGAAGCAGTTCTTCGAACGGACATGTCAAAGCTCGGAGCTTCGAGTGACAGTTGTGAAGATATATTTAAAAGAAGCCTCGAAGTGGTAACGAGACTGTGTCTGAGAAATGAGTTCGAAGCGAAGATTGCCAAAGCATTTGAAATTCAAATGCGAGTGGGATGTTGGAATTCAAATATATATATGTGTTGGAGCGTTCGAAGACGCGTGGAAGCTAGAAAGGAGCAGTGCTCTGCATGTTCTGAACGTGGCAGAATCTTATAGGCAAGACCGTTATGGTCGAAGTAGTATAAATAGAAGTCTTAGTATTAGGATTTCGTGTGTCATATCTATTGTACAAAATTCAGTAAACATTCAAAATACCACATGGCTAGGGAAACGAATGCTCGAATAATGTACGTATGATAACACCAAACATTTATAATTCAGTAAAACTCTTTACCTTTTCCAGTTTACCTTCCATTTTCATGTCAATGTCATTCAAATACCTTTACATTTAAAGTCATTCACTTATTTCTTGCATTTAAACGTTTTCCTCTATTCGAATCCTTTACATTTCAGAAACTCTTTTACATTTCATGCTTTTATATTCATGCTTTTTACATTAAAGTCTTTACATTCAAAGTCATTTACTTATTTCTGCATTTAAACATTTCTTTGCAATCGAATCTTTATTCATACAATTCAGTTTCGTATTTCTTTACTTGATCATGTCATTATATTCTTTTAACATGGTAATCGAAGTGAATTGAACGTCTATAAAACATTCCAAATACAAATCCTAACTATGAATATCAGTTTTACAATTAGAGTTATCCAAACGAACAATACCCCATAGGATCAATCTAGTCGATCCTGCAAGTTACCAGAGAGATTAAATAACAGTCATTAAGATTATTTGATAGTTTGGAGGACTAGCGGTTGTTTACCAGAAATCACCGTAAACAGATACTTGGACTATTTGGTTACTATCCTTGGCATTATGGAGTATTGGACGTCTAGGACTTAGGATTAGAGACCTTGGCCTATGTTGGAGACCTTGTGACCTCAATTGATATTTTGTCTATAGTTCTTGAGGTTTACCTCAGGACATTGGGTTGCTTGTTTGTTTTGTGTGCAGGTTATTGTGATTACACACTTTGTAATATGGAATTCATCTGTATAAAGCCATTACTCTGCCCAATTTTTGTGAAGACTCAATACATTTGAAGTTTGTTCTTTTCAAGAAGTCTAGTATCTTTGCTTTCTTGGTTTCAATCAAAAGAATGAGAATTCTATCTTGACTCATAATGTCAAGTGTTAGATTCTTGTTGGTTAGACGGTTCTCTTCTTTAGCTTTTACCTTATGCTTTAGGATAGTCCTTTCATCTCCTCCCATCTTCTTTATTTATAAACTCGAACTACTTTCATAATAAACCTCGACTTTGTCGAGTGCCTTTTCTTTTAAAACTTCTTTTATTTAAGCAAACTTTAATTCATTTAATCTTACTTCGACATCTTTCAAAATTAACAAAAACAATTCAACTCATTCAAACTCTTTTGTGCGCTCGAGAACCTTTTACCATTCAAACCTTTTTTCAAGATGAGACATGATTCATTGATAGTCGAGCAACATTCTCCTATCCCCATGGTTATAAAGGTGTCGACTTTTCCACTTGAGTACTAGAGGCATTCTCAAACCCTCACTCTTGCTGACGCAGGGTCCATCTTTCCCACACCTTATGGGCGTTAGTCGAGATTTCTCTTCTAACAATGACGACTTGTCTCTTATTTTAAAATCAATCAACAGACAAGTATTTTCTAGCCGATCTATGGTGCTCTGACTTTCCCATTGCATGAGGGAGTACGTAGGCACTAGGTCTTACGACCCAAGGCGAGCAACAAAAATAATAAAAAATATTTCATTTTCTTTTGTTTACAAATACTCATTCATTCTTTTCCTTTAGCAAGTAAACCTTTACATAACACTCCTTTTAAAAGAAACCAAACAAAGTGGATCCTACGGAGTACCATAGATGCTTAGGGTGCTAACGCTTTCCCTTTAAATAACCGACCCCCGTACCTCGATCTCTGATCTTTTATTTCATTTTGGGTTTTATTTTCTTTTTTCCCATTTCCATTTGGAAACAATAATGTGCGGTGGCGACTTCATTGTGTTGAGATAAGTCAATTTATGGCTTAAATCTCAAATCTTTACCGCTACATTTCTTTTCTTATCAGCATTGTCGCAATTTCGTTCATCTCACTTCATCTTCGACGACGACGGAGATTTGGTGCGTGACACATTGCAAAGCTTGTAACTTCATCTTTCTAAAGCTTCAAGAGTCATGCCATAAGACCCCTTGAGTTGAGAATACCATTGATTTGAATTTGGTAACTTGAAACTGACGTTTCATCACAAGTCAGATTTTGAAATCTTTGTTTTGGCTTCTGATCACAAATTTTCCACATGTTTTTGCTTCTAATCATGTTTAGTAACTTTCCAAAGGCGTTTAGCATCATGAAACACATGATTTAGCTGAGTTTTGATGCTAAACAAGTCACACTTTGTTCATGCTGCAGACCCACACGATTTCCCTCCAAACTTCATCATCTCACACGCTTAAGGATCCCATTCACTCCCCTATAAATAGAGGATCATCCCTCATTCATTTTTTCAAGCTTTTGATACCCAATTGACCCCTGGTCAGATCCCATACGAACTCTGAATTTGAATTTCCGATTTCTTACATTCTCACCTTCAAACACCAAAAGCTCCATTCAGTTAGCTTCATTGAACTTCTCTGAAGCTAACCATACGATTATCCTCAAGAATAGTGACCTATATTGATCTACAAAAGTCCAGTTTCAGAGCAACTTCTCACTACTTCGTTTAGGTAGATTTCTTGGCCAAATTGATTCAAATAAAAGGCTAATCTACTCTTTGTATCCTTCTGATCCTCATGCTCTTTATGATTTGCAATTTCATTGAGGTTTGAGTGAGATATCCCAGATTTTTGTATTCGTTGTTTTTTCTTGTTTTCTTCAAACACAACCTTGCACAGTTTATATAAATTTGGCGCGATGATACCATTAGAGTCGCCATGAAAAGACGAATCCAATGATACTAGTATGGGATTCTAATTTTTCCATTTGAAGAAACTCGTGAAATCTACATTGCAGGGTGTCTGGAGGTTGAAGACGATGATATTTCTTGTCTCAACCAATGATAGCGCGCCAATTGTTTTATTTTTATTGGTTGTCTTTTTCCTGATCCAATGCATTTTCAAATAAGGTCCATATCAAGCACAACGCATATGGTCCACTTGATCAGCTTACTAACGCGTTTTGACTATGATCTGATGGTCCCCATCTTTTTGGTTTTTTTTATTTTCTAATTTTATATTTTAATTATTTTAAATTTCAAAAATTCACAACTCTTTTATTTTTTATCCAAAAATTATGAAAAAAAATATACAAAAATACTTTGATTTATTTCTGACTTTATGAGTATTTTTTCATATTTTTATTTTGATGTTTAGTATTTTTCATAATTTTCACCACATTTTCCTTATTTTAATTATTTTAAAAATACTTTCTGACATTTTTAAATTCTGAAAATATTCATAAATATCATTTTTCTTATTTCTGACTTTCTGGAAATTTTGTGAAATTTTATCTTGATGTTTACTATTTTTGATATATTTTCCATTTATTTGAGTAATTTTATTTAGTTTAAAAATAGTTTCTGACTTTTAAAAATTATTAAAATTTTCATAAAAATATTTGAGTTTCTTTCTGATTTTTCTATGGCCTTACTTAATTTTTCTTGATTAATTTGAGTATAGTTGCTATTTTTCTCTCTTATTTCCATTTTATAATCATTTTAAAAACCTTTTTCTTTTATTTTAAATCTATTTTTATTTTTTGTATATATATTATGACTGATCTTGGATTAAAATTTTGATCATGAACTTTATTAACATCATTAGATCCATGATGTTAAGTCTAACTCCATAAAAATGGATGAATAATTTTAATAATAGTTTGATTAAATTTTGGTTCAAATGTGGTTTATTCATTTCCCCCTCCCTCTTCATCTTATCACATTCTTATTGCACCAAATGTTATTGGATCATGATTTACATATCATGTCTCAAAACATGAGGTGCATAGATTGCTATTGATCGGCCTCAAAACAGGTGTGACTTCTATATAAGTTCACTTACAATTGCTTAACATAACGCTAACTTTTTTTCTCAAAAGATTGGACTCTTGTCAATCCTTGTAGTGATGCAAACAACTGTACTTCTACAATATGTAGTGATGTGAGATATTTTCCACCTGGGTGTTGAGTGAGGCATTGTTGATTTTGAAATCCAAGCCATATCATCTACTTTGAGATGACGCAAATTCTCTTTTCTCATAATTGTGGGTAGTAAGCACGTTTTCCACACGAACAATGACAATGGTGTCTTGTCTCTTAAAATTAACCAACACACTTGTGTTTTAAAATTTTTAAAAGAGGAACTATGTGTGCCATGTTACCCTATTGCACAGAAGATGGTATGTAGGCACTAAAGGTTCAGAACCGCGATAGATGCAAAAATTTTAAAAAAACATATACTTCTTTCCTCACCACCACAATCTATTTTCATACAACATTTTATAGCCAAAATATACATATTTTACAAAGAGGTTCCTGCGGAGTACCTTAGATGTTTAGGGTGCTAATACCCTCCCTTTGCATAACCAACCCCCTTACCTAGAATATTTCCCCCCTCTTTTGGGTTATTCGTTCTTTTCCAATTACTGTGGAAACAATAAAGTGCGGTGGCGATTTTTATTTTGATCTGTATAAGTCAAGTCAATCCAATGGCTTAGTATTAACATTTCTACCGCTACAAGTGGTGGCATTCATCAAGATTCATAGGTTCATGTGTTTATTTACATGCCTTCTTCAACAAGTTTCATTGAGACTTTAGCTACGTCTTTGAGTGTGCTTCAAGAAAACATCATTTTAAGACCTATTGTGATTCATCATGCTTTATTTTGCCAAGAAAGTTCAAAAAGATTCAAGGTTGATTCAACAAGTTTGACCTAATTGAGCAAGTGTTTGATTCATAGATCACAAGTGCATAACTCTCTCAATTTTCAATATTTTGAGTTGGTTCTTTTTTCTATGTGTTTTTATCATCATCTACAACAACTTCTCTTCACATGACAAGACCCAATTGTGCAATAAAAATCATCAAAAGTTAAAAGGGGTTTCAAGTCATTTTGACACTCTCTGAGTTAGGATTTGTCGGCTTCTAATGACCATATCTTGCTTATTTTTTGAGATTTTGACTGACTCCAAAGATATGATTCTCTTTAAAGGGTACTTCACAAGTTTTCTTTTCAGGGATCTAAGACTAATTTTGAATGGAAGATCACTAATGGTTGAGAAAGATTACAAGTCTCTTTGAAAAGCCTTTGAATCTTAGGATTTGATTTCAAATGATCATAAATTGGTCAATTTATATCTCCTTGAGCCCATTCTTTTTCCATAACAATCTTTGGGATGTATATTACAACTTTGTTTCAATGTGCAAGACTTAAAAATGCTTGGAAAGTTCTTTAAGAATTGAAAAGATTATAGGTCTTTTGTGAATTTTCCCAAATTTGTTCATCATCTTCCAAAGACCATAACTCTTTCAATTTTTATGATTTTTGAGTGATCTCAATTCCACAATTCAATTCAAGAGGTCTACTTCTTCTTATCTTCAGATATCAAGATCAAATTTTGAGTGGAAGGTCATGTAATTTTGAAGAACATTATAGGTCATCTTGAGGTCCCATACTTAGAAATATTTTTAAGTACAAAAATCAATTTGTTTTTCACGATTTCAAGAGGACATAACTTCCAGCTCAATTATCCAAATGGATTCTTTCTTGGCACATTGTAAATATTGTGACCTTGTCTTTCAAATGCTTCAAGAATCATGTGATAAAGTCTCTTGAGTTATTTGCACCATGGATTCAAAGTTGGCACCTTGAAACTGATTTTGTCAAAATAGTCAGTTTGCAAATTGGTTAATATGGCCTCTAATCACAAAAAAATTGTGCATTGTTACTTCTAAACATGCTTAGAAACCTTCCAGAAGCAATTAGCACCTTGAAACGTAAGTTTTGGTTGAGTTTTAAGCAAATATGAATCACACTTTTCATGCTTGCAACTTCACACGAATTCTCTCAAAATCTCATCATATCACACACTTGAGCATTCCATTTGCTCAGCTATAAATAAAGGGTGATATTCCACCCATTTGGACAAGCTTAGATAGCCAGAAACACCTTGTCAAACTTCCTCCATACCTCTCATTTCTGCAACTTCAAATTCCTACTTAGAGCACTTACAGCTCCAATTTCTTTATTGATTCTTCTTCCTTGAACTTCACTGAAGCTAATAGAAGAAGAACCAAGCCTTGAGGTGTTCTAAATCACGCTAGCCAAGTCAAGTTTAGAGCAATTTCTTCATAATTTGTTCAGGTAGTAATTGACATTAATTCTTGTAACTCAAATGACTGGAATGATCTATGATGTTCATTGATGCTTGCTGATGATTTAATTTTGGTTAATTAATGCATTTGATGCATCTGTTTTTGAATCAAAATTGTCAAAACTTTTTGGTTTTTTCTAAATCGACTGAGCTATACTTTAAACGAATTTTTTGCGAGGGGTAGGTTAGAATCTTCTGGATGAGACAAATTCAATGATACCGTTGTGAGATTCTAACATTTTCGTTTAAAGAATCTAACAAAATCTCAACGCGCAGGGGTCTGGAGGTTGAAGACGACCTACGTGTCATTCTTCAACCAATGATTGTATGCTATTTCTTTTAATTTCATTGGTTGGTATTTTAATGATTATGTGTGTTTCTCATAAAGGTCTATAACATGTATAGCGCGCCAGGTCCCTCAGATCTGCTTACTAACTCATTTATCAATGATCAGATGATCCACATTTTTTTAGTTTAATATTTTATTTTCTGATTTTTGTTTTAATTGTTTTAAACTTCAAAAATTCATAAAAACTCATTTCGACTTCTAAAATTCTAAATTTTTTTTACCAAAAATACTTTTGATTTTCCTCTTTCTGATTTTTATTTTTTTCACAATTTTGTTTTTTGATTTGATATTTTTTATGGTTTTTCACTTTATTAGACTTGTTTTAATTGTTTAAAAATATTTTTCTTGATTTTTAAATTCTGAAAAAATTATGGAAGGATCCAAAGACCTCTTGACAAATATTGGTGACCTCATTTATTTATATTTTTTATATTTTTCACAAATTTTGGTTTATTTTTATTTCTTAAAATTTTAAAAAACAGTTTCTGACTTTAAAGAAATTTTGAAATTTTTTGTCAACACTTAGTGACTCATATTTGACTTTTGATTTTTTTTATTTGGTGTTTTAATACATATTATGTATTTTATCAATTGTCATACCCCAAAGTTGCCCCGCCTTGGCGCTACGGTCAAAATTTATTTCAAACTTGGATTTTTTTTTAAATTCTTTTGATTTTCTTTAATATTTTTTATTTTTATAAATATTCGTTCCCAAATCCAGTTAAAAATATAATAATTTATTTCAAATTATTCGTATTTTTAAAATAACAAATATCTGCACACCTTTCATATACTTTCAATTGGGTCTATTTACAAATATGTAACATAACACAATTGGTAATGAATGAAGCTTGCAAGTATAAGGTCACGAGTTTGAATCTCTTCTGGTGCACTTTCAACATTTTTTTTCTATTCCTTTTTTTCACTAATTTTCTTTTCTTTTTTGGAGATCAGACTTTGGACTTTTCATTTAGTTTGGATAACTTAGTCTCCAAGTATTTTTAACCTAATTCTAAATCTATAAATAGGACTCATTGTTGTCCTAATTTTTCATCCACAATTTCTCGCAATTAATAATTTTATCTTACAAATCAACAATTTCACAATCCTCATAAATTCTTTTGTTTTGATTTATTTTAAGGTTCATAACCTTGTTATTGTCTATATCAGACAACAACAACAATTTCTTTATTCTTAGACAAGGATTTCATATGAGGTCTCCCTCTAATTTTCAATGTTATATTATTTTAATTTGTTAGCGTTTAAACTAAGTGATGAATAATTGATGGTTTCTCTTTTAAATTATATTTACAATCTACACTAAATTTTATATATACTTTTACCACAAAAAACTATACCTTTAGTAATCTAATTTATTTTCCCCTGAAAAACTTTTTTGACAGTAGAATTCACAATTGCTATCATACAGCAACACATTGAATTTGCTTCGTAAATTAAAAACTCTTTACTAACACAAACTTTTTTTTCCAGAAAACTCGTAGTTTCTTAACTTCGCTTTAACCCATGATTTCATTACACACAAAAGTTAAACTTTTTGAGTCAACCTTCTTGTCATGTTGCAATTAGACTAAAAATTCTTTAAATCTTGTGTCATTACAAATTACAAACCCCATTATTGTTTTTCTTTCATACCTCGCTAAATAACCAAAAACATAAATCTGTAGATTATTTTTTCTTAACAAACAATAACATAAATCTTAAGTAATCACTTCCTGTATAATTTCCAAACACAAAAGTTAATAACATATATTAACATTCTTCACTACCATGTAAATTACCATGGCAATCAATTCACTAACAATTGGTACATAGCTTTGTGTTTCAGTGAGAACAGGAAAAATAATTGATGAATAGTCATTTCGACAACAACTCTCTCCAATGCTCTGTTCTCCCCCTCACGCACAAGCAGTCCGACCAGCCTCCCTTCAACGTGTATCGGCCGTTGATGAAACCCCGTCGAAGCACTCTCCAGATCCATGACATAACGCGTATCTGACAGCAGATCCTCCATACTCCAGCGGCGATTGAAGCCCCTGCACTGAGGAATCCTAGCCTCTGCATAAATCATATCACTATCGAAGTCCTTCAAGATGAGCGCTCAGCCACACGTGCAGATTAAAACCTAGTAAGCCATCGATATCGTATCACCTACCCGAAGCCTCTCTCCCTTTTTTCAGCAGCGATCTCTCAACTGAGAATACACTCGCTCCCTCTCCTTCCCTAACACGCACTCCCTCCAATCTACGACGGCAAGATCCACGACCATCATTATCGCTCTCGTGAAACCGATTTAAACGCCACCTCCAAGAAAAATAGCATCGAATCTCAACGCAAATGTATTAGAGGGTAATTTAGTATTTTGTTATTTGTAGATAAGTTTTGATTAGGGCCTATGTGGCATTCTTATTTGTGTATAAATAGGTGTACTAGGTTTACATTTATATCAATCAATTCCTTCAATCATTTTCTTTAAGCTTTTAAGCATTTATTCCTTTCTATCTTCTTCCTCAATTTCATCACCTTGCACTAACAAATTGGTATCTAAAGCTCCTAGTTTGTTCTGAAACTCTGGGAAACACGAGTGATAGTGAGCTGTGTGTTTGTTTTTTGAATCTTGAACAAAAATATGAAACAGAATCATACTGATTCTGTGGGTTTGGGAAACACTGAGTCAGAAATCTGAGATCTGAGTTTTTCTGTTCAAAGGTTTAAGATGAATGGAGGCAGTAGTTTGAACACTAAACTTCCAGTTTTTGATGGTAAAAACTGGAACAGATGGAAGATTTAAATGCGTGTGCTGTTTGGTGCTCAGGATGTTCTGGAACTTGTTTCTGAAGGTTATGTTCCAGCTGCAGCAGATGCTACTAAAGAACAAAAATCAGAAGAAAGAGCTACAAGGAAGAGGGATCAAAAAGCTCTGTTCTTTATCCATCAGTGTGTGGATGAAAATGTGTTTGAGAAGATTGTTGATTCGACGACGTCGAAAGGGGCATGGGATATACTGACCAGATGTTATGGTGGTGACGTATCAGTAAAGAAGGTAAAGCTTCAGTCCCTGCGAAAACAATATGAAAATCTCAGCATGAAGAACAATGAGAAAGTTTCTGAATACATCTCCAGAATGATTCTGATCACTAATGAAATGAAGGCTTGTGGAGAAACACTTTCTGAACAGGTAATCATAGAAAAGATTCTGAGGTCACTTACGCCTCAGTTTGATTAAATTGTTGTCTCTATTGAACATTCTAAAAATCTGGAAACCATGAGAATAGAAGAGTTGCAAAGCAGTCTAGAAGCACAAGAGTTGCGTCTGACTGAAAGAACTTCTGAGAGGGAAGTGGAGCAAGCTCTGAAAGCTTCTTTTGTCAAGAAGGACCAGAAGCAGAATAGACATGGTGATAAATTCCAGAAGTCAGAAACCTCAACTTCTGATGAAAAGAAATATCAGAAGGGAAAGGAAAGGTATGACAAGAAGAAGGTTCAATGTTACTGTTGTAAACAGTTTGACCATTTTTCCAGAGACTGTAGAAACAGAGGAAGGAAATCAGAAGAAGCAAACATAGCCAGAGAAGATTCTGATGATGAACCTGTGCTACTGATGGCTTCTGATTCTGATGGAAATTGTTCAGGAGATTGGTGGTATATGGACACTGGCTGTTTAAACCACTTGATTGGGAACAAACAATGGCTGATAGACTTTGACTCCAGAAGGAGAACAAAGATCATATGTGCTGATGATAAGTACCTTAATGAAGAAGGTATGGGAAATGTTAGAGTCAGAGTGAAGAATGGAAGAAACATTTTGATCAAAGACGTCTGGTATGTTCCTGGAATTAAAAGCAATCTGATGAGTGTGGGTCAGCTCATTGAGAAAGGTTTTTCAGTGGTTATGAAGGACAACCTCTTGACGTTGTATGATTCTAATCATAAGTTGATTATAAAGTCTGAGCAGGGAAGCAACAGAACATTCAAGGTGAATGTAGAAACTTCTGAAGCGGAGTGTCTTAGTGCAGAAGGCGCTGAAGCTGACAGTAAGCTGTGGCACAAGAGGTTGGGGCACTTGAACTATAGAAGCTTATGGCATCTAAGTTCTAAGAAGCTCGTACATGGCATTTCGAAGATTGTGAAGCCTCAGAAGTCATGTGAGATATGCATGATAGGCAAGAAACCCAGATTGCCATTTGCATCAGAAGTAGCCCCCAGAGCAAAGCATGCTCTGGGTGTAGTACATTCTGATGTGTGTGGACCATTTCCAGTACTTTCACTTGGAGGAAACAAATATTTCGTGTCTTTTGTGGATGAGTTCACAAGAATGACATGGGTAACACTCATCAAGTTCAAGCATGAAGTGTTTACTGAGTTCCAGAAGTTCAAGGTGAAGGCTGAGAAGCAAAGTGGTCAAAAGCTGAAGATTCTGAGAACAAATGGTGGAGGTGAGTATAACTCTACAGAGTTCCAGAAGTTCTGTGAGGAGAATGGAATAGAACATGAGGTTACTGCTCCATATACTCCTCAGCACAACGGTCTTGCTGAAAGAAGAAACAGAACTTTGCTTGATATGACCAGAAGTATGCTGAAAGAGAAGAAGTTACCTCACATGTTATGGGGAGAAGTTGTTGCCACATCAGCATATGTTCTGAATAGGTGTCCAACAAAGAAGCTGAAGGAAATTGTTCCTTTAGAAAAATGGACTGGAGACAAGCAAAGTGTTAGCCATCTGAAGGTGTTTGGTTCTGTATGCTACAAACACGTTCCAGAGGCTAGAAGACGAAAACTGGATGATAGAAGCAAAACAATGTTACTGGTGGGGTACCACAGTACAGGTGCCTACAAGCTTTATTGTCCAGAAACCAACAAAGTTGAGATCAGCAGAGACGTCATTGTGAAAGAGTCAGAAACATAGGATTGGAACAAGCTTCAATCAGATTCTGGTGTAGTGTCAACACCAGGGTTAGTTTCTGAAGACGAGTCAGAGTCAGAAGGAGAAGACTCTGAAGATGAGTCAGAATCTCAGGGAGATTTTGATAGTGGATCTGATTCTGATCCAGATTCTGATGATGATTCAGAATCTGGTGGTGATTATACTTCTGGAAGGGAAAACTCTGAAGACATGGGGTCTGGAGAACAAGTTTCCATAAGTAATTCTGAAGGAAGTAATTCTGGACAAGGTTCAGAAGCTAGTATTGTTCTGAATTATGGAGAAGCTTCAGAACAAGATCAGAGGCCACAGAGAATTAGACGAATACCAAGTAGGTTTGCAGATTTTAGCATGTTGCATGATACTGAAGTAGATTCTGAAGGAGAAATCTTTTAGTGTGCCATGCTAGTAGATTCTGAACTAGTGGGTATTGAAGAAGCGCTCAAGAAGAAAGTGTGGCTAAATGCCATGAAAGAAGAACTTGAGGCTATTGAAAGAAACAAGACTTGGAAGCTGACAGAACTTCCAAAAGGTAAGAAAGCCATCAGCGTCAGATGGATTTTCAAGAAGAAGCTAAAGCCATATGGATCAATTGGCAAACACAAAGCGAGACTAGTGGCCAGAGGTTTTCTTCAGAAACCTGGACTAGATTACTTTGAGGTATTTGCGCCTGTAGCTAGACACGAAACAATCAGACTGGTGATTGCTTTAGCTGCAAACAGAAATTGGCCTTTGATACATCTGGATGTGAAGTCTGCGTTTCTGAACGGTCCATTACAGGAAGAAGTTTATGTGTCACAACCTCCTGGATTTGTGAAAAAGAATCAGGAAGGGATGGTATATAAGTTGAATAAAGCTCTGTATGGACTGAAGCAAGCGCCCAGAGCTTGGAATCTGAATATTGATTCGTTTTTCAAGGAATAAGGGTTTCAGAAGTGTGAGATGGAGTATGGTGTTTATGTTCAGCATACTTCAGAAGGTAATATGATTCTGGTCTGTTTGTATGTTGATGACATATTACTCACAGGAAGTTCTGAACAAGAAACAACTGAGTTCAAGAAAGTTCTGATGAATGAGTTTGAGATGACAGATCTTGGAAAAATGAGTTTCTTTCTAGGAATGGAACTTATATACTCTAAGAAAGGAATCATTTTACATCAGAAGAAGTATGAACTAGAGCTTCTGAAGATATTTGAGCTAGCAAATTGCAAAGTTGCTATCAGACCTGCTGATACGAATCAGAAGTTGGACTCTGATTCTGATGGAGAGGATGTGGACGCTACAACCTTCAAACAGATGGTTGGTTCTCTGAGGTATTTATGTAATACCAGACCTGATATTTGTTATGCAGTTGGAATGGTCAGCAGATACATGAGAAAACCAAAGTGGTCTCATTACCAAGCTGCTGTCAGGATTCTGAGGTATGTAAAAGGAACTCTGAAATATGGAGTGTTATTTCCTTCTGGAGGAAAGATCAAATCAGAACTTCTGAGCTATTCTGATTCTGATTGGTGTGGAGATAGAGTTGACAGAAGAAGTACTTCTGGGTACTTGTTCAAGTTTCTGGGAGGTCCAATTTCTTAGAGTTCCAAGAAACAGCCTGTTGTGGCTTTGTCAACATGTGAAGCTGAATACATTGCTGGTGCTGTAGCTGCCTGTCAAGCAGTTTGGCTTCTGAATCTGCTGCATGATCTGAAGGTTGAAGTTGAGGAACCTCTAAAGCTGATGATTGATAATAAGTCTGCAATTAATCTTGCAAAGAATCCAGTGCTACATGGCAGAAGCAAGCACATTGAGACGAAGTATCACTTTCTCAGAAGTCAAGTGCAGAAAGGAGTGTTAGAAGTTCTGCACTGTAGCACTCAGAAGCAGCTGACAGATGTTCTGACAAAGGCAATAAAAACAGACCAATTTCTGCGCTTGAGAGATGAAATTGGTGTTGTTAACTTCTAATAAATTACTAAATTACGGGATGGTATTAGAGGCTAATTTAGTATTTTTGTTATTTGTAGATAAGTTTTGATTAGGGCCTATGTGGCATTCTTATTTGTGTATAAATAGGTGTACTAGGTTTACATTTATATCAATCAATTCCTTCAATCATTTTCTGTCAGCTTTTAAGCATTTATTCCTTTCTATCTTCTTCCTCAATTTCATCACCTTGCACTAACAAAATGAAGCAAAGTGAAAATTTTAGATGAAAGAAGAAGATGGATAAGAAGCAGAAAAAAAAAGAGAATGAGAGATGGGTCGTAAGAGAGAGGAAATATGATTTTTTCTTTTCCGTTTTCCTTACTAATCCATGTATATATCATGTTGTATTATTATTTCTTGTTTTATTTTTTATATGCTGCCACTTGTCGCCAGCTTATTGGTTGGTAAAGTTATTTTGAAAGTCTCTTATGTGGAACAAGTAAGGAGCACCGCCCCTACATATACTCCATCAGGTTTTTTCTTTTTTTTCTCTGTATGTATTATTATTAACAATTATAATATGGTTTTAGTGATTTGGAGCTTTAGACTCTTTTTAGGATTTTCTACCATTTTTACTAGCATGCACCCTACATAACTCTTCTGCACCTCATCAGTTTTATTTATCTAATTTTACTTAATTTATTTAATTCAAAATATAAAATGAATAATTATTTTCATTTGGTTTTAGGATTAGCTTGGTTATTAGCTTTTTCAAAAACTAATTTAGGTTATTAATTTTATTATCAGTCAAACTCTTTTATAATAATTAATTCAAACATGTTACGAATAAAAGGATTGGTAGATATACATCTATCATATTTTTTTATTGGCTTAACGTCTTATCAATTAATTGTTCTATATTCAAATATTAAACCTACGCGATTCACCAAATACTCCTTCCACGAGCGACATGTGGCAAATATCTGGCCACGTGATGAGGAAGACTTTATCAGAGTTTTTCCGTTCTACGTCCTACCATATTCGATCAATCAAAATTAAAAACAGCTAACCAACAACATCAAATCATTTTCTACTAACATAATTAAAATCAAGATATTTTCGAAAAAAGGATTAAATTGAATTACTTTCAAAATTAACTGGAACTGCGTCTACGATCTTTTACAAAACCCAGAAAAGGTTCAAGGATAAATTCGAAGGAAATTCTGCATAGTCCTATAAAAAACACCAACCAACTACGAACTACAAATCGGGACTCGGATTCCTCCTAAGAGGACATGTAGGCATACGTCTAAAATTATGGCGAGTTCCCCTAATAAAAATAAAAATCCTATTTCCTAAACCGTAATTTTAAACCCTAGTATCCTTGTGAACAAGGTAGATGAGGGGTGTCTAACACCTTCCCTTCGTCTAAGAGTGAGTCAAACAACTTAGATTCTCTGACCAAATTAGGTTTATCCTTTATATTCCCTTCCTAAAGATAAAAATTAAGGGTGGTGACTCTTATTTTAAAACCGATTACAACAGCTGGCGACTCTGTTGGGGACTCAACCCTAGGGTTAGAAGCCTTTCTTTGGGTTCAGGGTTTTAGGGTTTTTCTATTTTTATTATTTTCTTTACATTTAATTATTTTGGTTTATTTGTTTTTATTTGCTTTATTATCATGCTATATTTATTTATGATGGGGATTTTATTATTTTAATATATATATATATATATATATATATATATATATATATATATATATATATATATATATATATATATATATATATATATATATATATATATATATATATATATATATATATATATATATATATATATATATATATATATTCAAAACTCTTAGAAAGAAGGTTCGTCTATTAGCCAAGGGGATACATCAATCCAATGAGTTTATGTGACGACTTTGCCTAGAGTCGGTGGAATTCTGAAAAAGGAATACTTCTCAAGAGACATCCTCTTTGGGGTAGGACTTTGGAATGAAGCTTATGACTCTTTGTATAACCCTAAACCAAAATCTCATGGTGAGACCTCGTACGACCTTAGAGACAAAAGTTTCAGTCTACAATGAGGCTCCACTTAAGGGAGGCCCTTGTGCCTTTCCCTCTAGTGTAACCTATGATACCCTTAAGGAAGCCACCTTTTGGGGAAGGGTAGAAAAACATAGAACCTTTATAGGAGCTCTCCTATAGGTTATTCTATCAACATCATATACTCTTAACCCGTAAGGGTATCCTCATCTCTATATTTATCCCATAACCGGTATAGGGTATTCACATACCTTAAACTCATATAGGGTATTCACTACCCTAAGCCCACGAGGGTTTCTGTTTTTCAATTACAAATCTTAGGTCCATGGGGATTCCATTAAGTATGTTATAATTATTAGGCTCGTAAGGACTTCCATGGATCTGTTGTAATCCCTAGCCTGTAGGGGTTCCGTTTTGTGCGTCACGATCCCTGGCCTGCAGGGATCCCCTTTTCTCTGTCACTGTCCTTAGAACCTTAGGATCTTGACCTCTATATGGAACTTTACTACGAAATATGTCCCCTCTAATGCACGCCATGTGGCCTATATCAGGCCATGGGATTTGGTGACTGTTTACCGGTCACTGTGTGCTCTCTTCCATGCTATTCCCTCAAATTCATCCTTCATCTCAACCGTCCGTTGGGCTATCATAATTCCTAGCCTGTAAGAATTCCCGTTCCTCTATTACAATCCCTAGCTTGTAGGGATTCCTCTTCGTTTTTCATTGCCCATAATCCTCAAGGAGTTCCTGTATGTCTCAATCTCTGAGTCAGTATAGATCCATAATCCTTAAAGAGTTCCTGTCTGGCTCAATCTATGAGTCAGTATAGGGTATCCTCATTTCCATGTCTATCATTAAACTCGTATAGGGTACCCTTATGTTTACCTTCATACTACGTCCAAGTCGCATATCCATGAAACTTTTTTTGCATATCCTTAAAAGCCAAAAAAATATTTTTACATACCCATGCATTCACATACATTCATACATTTGCATCTCATGTATTTCCACCTTCTCCCTTATCCAACTATTACCCATATGCTAGATAATTTCTTGGTACCTGCAAACGAACTTAAGAAATTATGAAACTGTGGAAGAAGGAGATTATCTATTGGAGACTCAATGGAGCTTGGTATTACAAGTCTTATTGGAGAGAGAAGGCAGCCCTTCACCATGACAACTACAGGCCTACACAGCGCCCCAAATGCCACTATGATTGGTGATTCCTCTATATTAAGAGAAACTACCCTATCAACGGAATTGGTATGCCCAAGAAGATTCTAGGGTCACCCTCATGCTATGACAAGTCCAAGAACTACGAAGCACCTCATAAAGTCAGTAGATTAACAAAAAGCTCATCTCTAGGATCATTAGACTTTATCAATTTCAATTTGTATTTCCAAGTTTCTAAGTTGTATTTGGTGTAAATTTGTATCTTTTGATTAGTAATACTAACAAAATGAGCATGCATGTTTTAAAATCAATCCATTCGTATTCACTCTTCTATCACTTTCCATAAATAATCAATGACTTTCCATTTTCACTCTTCTTTTCCATTTTCAAATTTTCTTTAACAAACTTTGTGGGAGAATGATGAAAATTAAATAACAAGAACTTGCTGACGTGTATGCTTTCAATGGTAAGATCGAGCTGACGATGTAAGGCATTGTTTCAATTCCTAAATAATGGAGACATAAGGGAGTTAATCCGTAGTCAACCCCCTAGAGCCAGGAGTTGGATTTTTGTTCTATTTTTCTATAAAAAAAAACTTAATTTCAACCAGGGGCAGGGTAGTCTTTCAATTAATATAATGGCGCATTCTATTCTCAAGAGAATTGATTTATCTAAATAAAAGGTTCAAGCATATCTCTTTCTTTGGTACATCATTGAGGAAACGATCTAAGAAAAGTTTCAAAGCGCATCCTTTTCCTCACAATCATCATCCAAGATTGAGGAATCAACAAAGACAAAGTCCACGACCTCTTCTTCCTCAGTACATCAATCAAGATCGAGAAGACGATGAAGATGAAGCTTACAACAATCAATATGACAATCACACGTGTCAAAACCGAAAATCAAAAATAAATTCAAAAGAAAAAAATAATAGAGCTTGTTAAGTCAAGTAAAAATCGAAAAAAAACTTGACTTAGGCAAAAGGTAGGGCATCCCGATGGACCGAAAAATTCCAAAGAACCAGTCCATGGTAAAATAAGGGATTGAAAACAAAATTGGAGAACAATCTTGTGACTGCCACCTAAAATATCATCAAGGCTTCTCATAAATTCTTGGATCTTAACAATGATTTTCATTGGTGCTTAAATCTTTATCTACGATTCTCATCATCTGTGCGACTACGAAACTTCTCTTGGAGATTGAATGCATATATGTCTTTAATTGGATTTAGGATTGAAGAATGTAAAGGAGAATGGGGTATGTTAAAATAATTTTTTAGCCTTATATCCATTGTTTCTTAAACCATGAACCATGGCCACGTTACAACCTTCAAAAGTCCTAACTGAAGCAAGGTTAACTATGAAAGCATACCCGACAAAATTAGTGTTAAACTGACTCCTATGTTGTTAAATTTATTGCTAACCACTTTGTTTCTTCGAACCTCCGTCTCTAATCATCCATTTCTATTCAAAATTCAATTTAAAAACTTACATGGGCATCAAACATAATTACTTTTCAAAGTTTACAATTTTAGATACGAATAGACACTTAGAATCAAAGGAGATCTCAATAATTGGTTTAATCAAAAGCGATCCATTTCAAAATGCTCCTAAGTAGGGGGAAAATCATATAAGGAGGAACCCTATGGTCATAGGCAAGACTAATGATCATAGGGGTATATTACATGAAGATACTATTGATAAGGGGTGATCATTCCGAGATTCAATCAACTTGGATCATGTTCCAAAGCGTCGTTCAATCAGGGGCATACCTTTTGAAGGGACATTCCTTAATCAAGTCATATTACAACAGGGTATAACTCGATTTCCTCATTTTACCAAACTTCTCAAGGCCTTGATAATCAGGGGCAACCTTCTAGGATTCAAAAGTTGGGACAATGCATATCAAGTTCATCTTATGGAATGTAGGGTCCAAGTTCCTTCTTAAACAACTTCAAGAACAAAAATTTTCAAGCTTCGAATACCTGGGGTAATCCATAGTGGGTTCGTGTCACGTCATGGTGAGACCCAAACTCTTTCCAAGGGTACTTGCTCCAGATCCTTGAGATTTGGGGCATATCTTTCAAAAATTTGAATGTTGGGGAAAACCACTGCAAGGTTCGATCAAAAGGAGTTGATTCAAAATAGCTCGTCAGGGACAAGTCATCCAAGAGTATCTTCTTCAAATTATGAAGATTGAAGGAATAATGTTTCAAAGTGCAAAATAGTGGGTTCATTCATACTATGATCAAACTATTTCCAAGCTCATATCAATGAGAATATCCTCTAAGACCTAACATATTTCACATAGGGGAAAGCTCTCTGCGTACTTTCATAATATCCAGTGGATCTTTCTCCTACATCAGCAATCTTCAAGTTTAAATCGAGTATCGGGAAATCATGATAGCATAACATTTAACCATCATGTGACAAGCAACCTTGTTTCATAGGTAACCTCTCTACGTCTTCACCACATGCATCAGTCAAAAGCATACGAGTCGGCATAAATCATTGTCATGAATTCCTTAGGTTACTTTGATTGAGAATCAAGCTATACCTATCATCTCATCCGGCTGACGAATTCCGACAGCATGGATCTAAACAAGGGCCCAAACTCACTTGGTATTAACCCTTAATTCTGATTGGCACCTCAAAAGTCCAACATCCATTGATATATATCCAAGTTACACATTACATGCATTGGTTAGTCATTCTACGCATTAACGCCTACATATGCATGCATACATGACATATCATAAACCAGGACTTGGGACCTTCCGTAAAAAATCCTGAGTCAATTTTCAGGGAGTCACTATTCTCAATCGAAGTATAATCTCCAGCTAAGTCAGTAAGATCTCTCTGACTATTCCTCCCAGTGAGTCTGTTGTACAAGCATTCTTCGTCAAACTGAATCGTAAACAGCCTTACGTACAACCATCAAAGTCGTGAGCAGCCTCACACTTTCCAATCACTTGATCAACGTATCCTAGTTACCTTACCGATGTTAGCAACCCTGCCATTTGTTCCACCTTTCCAAGCCACCAAGTTGATACTATTCCAATAGCCCTACTAACATTGGTGTAAAGTTCAGTTCTCGTCTGGAAGTTTCCGTTTGGAATCTAATCCTTATCACCAGTCCTCGGCTGGTAGCCTGCTGTTATACCCCAAAATTTTTCCTCCCATTTTTATTCAAGATATCTCCTCATGCTTCTAAGATTTTCAATGGCTCAAGTTTTCTCAAGTGTTGACTGGTCAAACCTCCTCCTAAGCAAATGGCCTACAAATCAGGGTTTCACTTTCTCAAATAAAATTGAACTTATAATGCCTCGAGTGGAATTCATGGTTTCTCATAGGTCTTCAATAGAGCCCATGTCAAATTCCAAGCCTTGCATCATAAATTTGCTCAATTAATTACTCAGATGACTGAAAATCAACTGTATTGGTCAAAAAGTTAACTGTCATATAAAAGTCAAACTTTGACTTTTTTTGGTCAACATTGAAATTCAAAAATCAAGAATCATCAAACAATTCAAAATTATCAAGCTTGATCAACAAGAATCAACAAAGTCAAGAAAAGTCAACAAAAAGTCAAACTTTCCAACACTTAGAAAAAATTGTGTTTTGTCCTTAACAAATTCACAACTTCATGGCCATTTTTCACTAAGATGCAAATTGATTCAAGGGAAACTTTCCACATGAAAGTTGTAGATATTGATGAATTCTACAACTTTGTCCTTGAGGGTTGATGTCCAAAAAATGCTTGGATTAGGATATATAGGCCCATTAAGTCATGACATTTTTATCTAACACTTAGTAAAATTTTCAACAAGTTTTGGTCAGTTTTTCATCTCAACTTCTTGGCCAATTTTCACCAAGTTCCCATTTGATTTAGTCAAAGTGGTCAACATGAAAGTTGTAGAAAATGGTTCAAGCTTTCCAAAACATCCAAGAGCATAAAATTCATCATATTTGAGCTAGGAGATTCAAAGAGATGAAGTTGGCATTTCAAACTTGAATTACAAGTCATTTCTTTGATGAACACATAACCAAATCTTCAAGCATGTTGCACAATATCTCTTTGCAGGCCTCTAATCCCACAAATATATCCATATGCCAGATATTACACGAAATTTTGAGCTATTACCCAATTATTCAAGCCATTGCCCAAGTGATTATTCCATTTTTGGCACAAAGTTAACATTGCCATTCTTTCAAAGTAGCTTTAATCAAAAAGTCAACTCTTCTTGAGCCTCTAACTTGTTTCTTCTTCACACACTCAACATACAAGATCAGATAAGCATGCTTAAAGTATCCAACAACTCTATGAAGCAAAGTACAAAGCATTGGAACTATGTTCTTCAAAGTTTGCTTCATAACAAAGCAACCAAATCATAACATGTGATCTTGTAAACCAAGCCCTCTCATCCTCTAAAACCTTTTCTCTATAAATAGAGATGTCATTTGCAAGACAACACACGAATTCATAGCCCTCAAAACACCCTCATACTCCCTCAGACTAGAATTTGCATCAAAACTCCCTTTTGTGGAAACTTCTGACCTTGAACACCAAACACTCAATCCACTCGTGTGTTTTCATTCTAAATAATTCACAAAGTTTCTATAAGACATATAGAACTCATCCAAAGGACTTTTTATCACTGTAACACCATCTTCATCATCTTCCAAACTCAAAAACAGAGCTTTGCAACTTGACTTGGTTGGAGTGATTCAGACACTTTCAAAATAAAGTAAGGATTGAGATATCTTCAGGGAGGTCCAAGGAAGCTTAATCAATCATCAACTTGCACCTGGAAGCAACCATACGTGCTTTGGGTTTTCACCTCAAGAGGTAAGTTTTCTAAACTATGATCTCTTGATACAAGCATCTTTAGTGCATGCATGCAAAATAAAAAATGTAGATATTATTGCCCTAAAGCTATCCATGTAATTAGTTTTCATTTATATTGCATGTGTGTTAAGAATTTCAGCTCTGACCAGTTAGGTTTTTGTTTTGGTACCAAACAAAATTCATGCTAACCATTGATCCATAACTTTTGAAAGTTGTATGGTTGGATTCGTATTCAAATTTGAAGCAGGTTTGATGTTCATGTTTTTTGATTTGGTTGAGAAATAAAGCTTTTAGAAGATTAATAATGGTGTTGTTACAACCTGCACGCGCGAGGAAGAAGAAGCTGGAAAATTCAAATTTTCAAAATAGAGTTGATAATATATTTATTGGGTGTTGTTTCATAACTGGATTAAACAGCCACCCCAGTGGAAAGCGTGTGCGTACAAAGTCACTTCTTAACTTAAGCGCGCGGGTTCGAACCAATGTGAACCCCCCCCCCCCTTTTGCCATTTTTTGTGATTTATTTTGACAACTGACTTTTTACAAACGCAGGCCTAATTGCTTTCTGATTCAAACAAAAAACTCATACAACCAATGTGAAGCCCATACCTTCTTTTATTACTTTCTGATTCAAACAAAAAACTCTGTCGGGCCTAACAAAAACAGTTTCTCACACCTCTTAATTGCTTTACAAACGCAGGCCCAATCTTTTTACTCTTTATATTTTCTATTTACTTTTATTTATTTATTTCATTTAATTAAAATACAAAAAATAATTTTTATTTAAAAAAAAATTAGGTTTAGGTTAATCCATATTTTGACATTTTATTTAATTAATTAGATATAGTTTTTTGATTAACTTAATTAACTTCTAATTAATTTAAAATTAGGTTTAAATTGACATTAATATTAAAAATATTTTTCTAACAATTGTTTTCTTTTTTTATAAAATTAAAAACCAATTAGATTTAGTTGTTTTTTAATTAATTTTTTTTATGAATAAAAATTTTCTTTTAGTCACACTTTGTTTTATTAATTAATTTGCAAACAAAATTAGAACTAGGTCTAAGTTTTTTTATTTCATTCATTTCAAATGTTTTCTAAACAAATAAACATTTTCTTAAATACTTAGAGTTTTTTAGGGTTTTTACATTTTTCCCCTTTCCATCTCTGTGTATTTATTTATTTTTCGCATTACTACAATTATATAATTGTTATACCCCAAAATTTTCTCTCTTTATTCTCAAGACATTTCTCACAAAATATCTCAAATGCTCAAGAAGTTTCAACGAGTTTGATCAGATAAGCTCACCTCCTAAGCACTGAGCCTCCAAATTAGGGTTTTGATTTTCTCAAGCACAATTGGACTTTTAATGCCTAAAATGACTTTCATGGTTCATTATAGGTCTCCAAGAATACTCATAATTCATGATTATTTTTGGCGAACATAAAAATTTTGAAGTCATATTTATCAATTGATCAAGTTTGGACCATAATTCCTCAATGAAAGCACTCAAATCATCAAAGGGGGCAAAATTGTCAAAATTAGGGTTTTGATTGAGAATGGTTGATCATGGACTTTTGACCTAGTACATGAACTAATGGATTGAAACATGATCTCAAGGAATCAAACACAACATGTTGACCTAATTTCATGGCTCAGATCATTTCTCAAGATCAATGAATTGCTAGTTGAAATTTGATCAACTGATGAAAAGTCAACTGATACACAAAAAAGTCAAACTTTGACTTTTTGGTCAACATTAAATTTCAAAGATTAAAATTCATCAAGACATTCAAAAATATAAAACTTGATCATCAAGAATCAAGAAAGTCAAGAAAGTCCATAAAAAGTCAAAGTTTTCAATACTTAGAAAATTTTGAAGTATTTTTAACCTTGATAATTTCAATACTTCATGACAAATTTTTACCAAGATGCAAGATGATTCAAGGAAAACTTTCAACATGAAAGTTGTAGATCTTTATGAATTATACAACTTTGTGCCATAGGGTTGATGTCCAAAAAATTCATAGATTTAAAGATATAAGCTCATAAAGTCATGGCATTTTTCATAAAGCACTTAGTGAAAATTTTGGCAAGTTTAGGCAGATTTTTTACCTAACTTCTTGACTAATTTTCACCTAGTTCCAAGATGATTTTGTCAAAGTGGTCAACATGAAGGTTGTATACAATTTTTCAAGCTTTCCAAAATGTCAAAGAATTTGAGAAGAAGATTTTTGAGCTAGGAGTTTCAAAGAGAAGAAGTTGGGCATCCATTCTTGAATTATAGGTCATTTTCATGAAGAACACTTGAATAAATCTCAAGCCATGTTGTATAAATATAACTTTTCAGGATTCAAACTTGCAAATCACTCAATATTTAAATGTATACACAATTGATTGAGTTATTATCTAAGTGTTTGAGCCATTGTCCAAGACAATTTTCCATTTTTGGCACAAATTTACCATTTCCATTCTTGTAAAGCAAGCTTTATGCATAAGTCAATGCATTGAGCCTCTCACTTATCTATTCTGATCACACTCCATTGTAAAGTGAAGAAACACCTCCCTGCATCCAACAAACTCATACCATACTTGTACTTGAACCTTGGAACTATGAAAATTCATTCAAATTGATTTCTCATTTTATACCAAACCATAACATGTTATCTCAAAATTCTGGTTACTTCAAGATGTCAAACCTCTTGACTATAAATAGAGAGGTCATTTGCAACATAAGGGACGATTCTACAAGCCTTGTAGCATCCTCATACTCCCTGAAACTCAGAACTTGCACCAAAAGATCCATTGTTGTAATTTCTTGCCAAAAACTCCAAACTTATAATCCACTCGTGAGTTTTCCCTCTAAATCATTCTCAAAGCTCCCTTACATCAAATATAACTCATCCACATCCCTGTTTCACAACCATAACTCCATCTTCATCATCTCCCAAACTGAAAAATAGAGCTCTGCACATTGACTTCTCCAGCACGATTCAGGCACTTTCAGCATAAAGTAAAGTTGTATTAGCTTCCTAGGAGTCTAGTGAAGCTATTCAGATCATCACCATACCTCCAGAAGTGCTCAAAATCCATACACGATTTCCAGTTTAGAGGTAAGTTTTCTCAACTTTGAACTCTCTACAAGCATCATTAATGGTTACTTTGTGAATAAAAAATGTAGACATCATAGCCTTGAAGCAAACCATGCCCTTAGTTTTTATTTATATTGCTTAAGTGATGCGAATTTTGAAGTTGAACTTTCTGAAAAAATTAGGTTTTTATTTGGTACCAGTAAAATTCTCATTCATCTTTTATTTAAAGCTCATGAAATTTATATGGTTGAATTCGTATTGAAAAATGGAGCAAGTTTTATATTTATACTTTTGCAAATGGTTGAGAAATGAGTGAGCTCTGAAATTCAAAAATATAATAATGGGGATGATGGCGCGAGGAAGAAGATGAAGTTACATTTAGAAACAAGTTTGTAATATATTTATTAGTTATTATTCTATAAACGGATGAAACAACCACCCAGTGGTAGAGAGAGCGAGGGTAAGGCTTTACCCCATAGGGACTTGGGTTCGATCCCCAGTGGTACCCTTTTGTATTTTCTCACATATTTTTTGCAGATTCGGCGCGTCTGGTTTCCTTGAGACTATCATGCATCCTCATCTCATCACCATTAGATCAAATTCCAAGCAGATCAAGTGCTCATAATGACAAGACCATGATGTACCTTCAAAAGTTCAACCACATGGGATCATGGACAAGGCGCCTGGGCCTCCTGACTTGGACCTCCTTTTTTTAAAATTTTTTTCTATCTTCATACTCCCTTTATTACTAAAAATGACCAGGCCCACATCATCTTTTATTTTATTGTTTTTTCTGATTTCAAACAAAAACCATCTTGAACCCAACCTTTTTAATACTTGTTACCACCCTTTTTTACTTTTAAACACCCATCCCATTTATTTTGTATTTTCATTGTTTTCATTTATTTATTTATTTCATTAAAACTAAAAAAAACAAAAAACTATTTTTCTTAAATAATTTAATTTAAATATTTTATTTTATTTTTATTAAATTAAATTCTATTATTTTCTTTTACATTGTAAAAACATTTTCTAGATTAATACTAATATACAAACTATTTTCTAAACAAATTATTAGACTTAGGTTTATTTTCTTCTTAAAATTCAATTAACTTAGATTTTAAGTTTTGTTAAATAATTAATTAATTTCTTTTTAAATAAATTTAATTAGTTTAATTAGGTTAATTACTAAAACCTTGTTCTCCTTCAAAAACCCTAAAAATCATTTTTTTTTCTTCTTCATCTTTACATTTTGGTGTATTATTATTGTAATTCATATTTAATGGTTTGTAATAGTAATTAGGGCTTTATCACTTTCTTCCCCTATTCACAAAATTGTATTCCCCATTCCCAAAGCGTTGTAATAGCGTAGGACGTTTAAATTCCATAATTTATCGCTTTCCTTATTATTGCTAGTAACTAGGGTTTGCATGACAAGACTAAAATCAACCCTAGTAAAATCCTAATTAAAAGATAAAGTACTTGAAAAACAATACACTTCACACACTTTCACCTCTAGGGTAACCCACACTTGTTGCCTCAGATATAAACAGTCATGTTTCTCGAACATGAGATATTTTAGCAAAGACCCTTGATTAAAAGATCATAGTCCCACGATGACCCTTCAATATTGTCTTCGGTAAATGATCTTAGTCCCTTACAATAATTAATAAAACATATTACAAGTTGCCTTTTATGACTGTACGATGACCCACGCCCGTCCCTCACATCCAATGATATGGCTCCCTACCAAATTATGGTAGACAAGCACTACCTAAAAGAGAAGAAAAGAACAAAGACTTTTGAGTATGTATATTGCTCGTAATTTCTTGCTCACAAACAAAATCATTTCCACACTTCACACTTTTAAAACATCTTTCAAAACAAACATTTTTGTATACATTCTCAAAGATACGAGAATCATTACAAAATTTCCTTACATTGGCATATTTCAAACATCTTTCCAAATATTCCTTTTTCAACAAATATTTTCAAAACCAACACTTTGTATACATTCTCAACGACGCGAGAATCATTGCAAAGTTTGCCAAACTTAGGCGTTTTCAAAATATTTTCAAACTTACACAAACACAAAGCATTTCAAAGTGATCAAGCAATTAAGAGCCCATAGATAATTACGGATGAAAAGGGTGCTAACACCTTCCCTTTTCATAACCTACCCCCCGAACTCAAGAAAATTCTCAAAAGGTCTTTCCTGTTCTTTTCACCCTTTCCTTTGTTGGATAAAATAAAAGTCAGTGGTGACTCTTGCTATCCGCAACATTTGTGATAAAACTTAAAACACCCAAGTCAGTTCTCCCACCGTATCATAATAACTATCAAAAGTTTGTAATAGATAATTAGGTTTTATTGCTTTCACCCCCTATTCATAAACTTGTAACCCCATCCCCGAAGCATTGTAATAACGTAGGACATTTAAATTCCGCAATTTAGAGTTTTCCTTATTATTGTTAGTAATTAGGGTTTGTATGGAAAGATTAAAATCAGTCATTAGAAAACCTAATCTCAAAGACAAATGCTTGAAATCAAAACACTTCACACACATACACCTCTATGGTTAACCTCACTTGTTGCCTCGGATTAAAAAAGTCATGTCCCTCAAACATGAGATGCTTTAACAAAGACCATCAGTTAAAAGATTGTATTCGCTTGATGGCCCTTTGATGTTGCCTTTGGTAAACGATCTTAGTCCCTTACGACAATTTCTAAAGTGTCTTACAAGTTGTCTTCGATGACTGTATGATGACCCACGCATGCCCCTCACATCCAATGATAGGGATTCCTACTAACTAATGGTAGGATAGAACTATCTAAAGGGGGAGGAAAAGAACAAGGACCTTTTGAGTAGGTAGATAGCTCCTAATCTCTTCCTCACAAACTAAAACCAATTTCACACCTCACACTTTCAAAGCAACTACTTTCAAAATACTTTATAAACACTCTTGAGGACTGATACAAGGTTTATTATAAAGCAAATTACCTTACATTTGCATCTTCAAAACACTTTCACAAATCCACATTTATCTCAAAATATTTTCAAAATAAACATTTTATATACATTCTCAACGATACGAGAATCATTATAAAATTGCCGCACTTAGGAATTTTCAAAATATTTTCAAACACGCACAAAGCATTTCAAAAGTGAGCTAGCAGTTAATAGCTCATAGATAACTATAAATAAAAAGGGTGCTAACACCTTCCCTTTTCATAACCTACCCCCCGAACTCAAGAAAATTCTCAAAAGGTCTTTCTTGTTCTTTTCACCCTTTCCTTTATTGGATAAAAGAAAAGTCGATGACGAATCTTGCTATCCACAACATTTGCGATAAAACGCAAAACCCAAAACCCAGTTCTCCCACCGTATTACAGAACTAGCGACTCTGTTGGGGAATTAAAACTAAAAGTGGGGTTACCTTAGTGTTATATCACATTTAAAAATGATTTACTTGCTTGATTTGTATGCTTTATATTTTGGGGTTATGCTTGGGTTTATTTCTTATATAGATCCTATACCCGGATCTAGGGTATTTTAGGGAAGTAGCAATAGATTGTGAAGACTGTACGGCATAAACTGATATGGTTAAAGAGATGGCTACGTTAGTGTGACACATTTGTTGGTACCGGTGTCCCTTGAGTTAAGTCAAAGAGAATACAAGGCCGCTGTGTGGTGTCATAAAGCACTAACTGACCGTAGAACCTTAGTTGACACAACTTAGCCATTATAAAGTAGTGAGATAGATGGATTTAGTGAAGACCAAAGTTGGTTGATACTCGATGCTACACTCATTGAGATTGGACTTTCGAGATATTTCAGTCGTAATTTAGATGCTTATGCTGAAACAATGCCTGAGAGAAAGATCAGTGATATTGAGGCTCCTAGAACCCAGTTACTTCTTTTAGGAAACATTGAGCCAACTAAAACTTCAAGAGGGTACTTACCTACAAACTCCATGCAAGCTTAAACCTAAGGCCTTGTGTGTTTTGTGTGTGTATGGTTAATTGTTCGAACGTGACATCATGACATCATACCATGTCATTTTTACTAACAATTTCAAGGACCCAGTGATTTATATTTGTTCTGTTTTATAGGTTATGGCCTACGCTCGCAGAAACACTATCCAAATCAGTTTTGTGAGGATACCTTCTCAACTTAAAGAGTTAGTCTCAAGGGTTCCCGAAAGTTCTCCATTCATCAAAAGGCATTTTCGACTACTCAATTTGGTTACCTCAGTTTTTGAAGAAGATATGATGAGTGTTCTATTCCAGTTCTTTGACCCCAGGCATCACTTCTTCACCTTTCCCGATTATCAGTTGGTACCCACAACGCAGGAGTTTTCTCAATTACTTGGAGTGCTTGTTCTCAATCAAATACCTTTTACCGGTTTAGAGAAAGAGCCACAACCTGAGGAAATTGCAACAACCTTACATTTGAAGCGGCCCAACATTGTAGCTAATTAGGAAACAAGGAGTGGAGTCAAAGGTTTTCTAGCTAAATTTCTATTAGAGAAAGCTCGACTATTTTTGGATGCTATGAGTTTTCAAGCTTTCGAATAAATATTGGCTTTTCTAATTTATGGTTTGGTTCTATTCCCCAATCCAGATCAACTCATAGATGTGAACACCATTAAAATATTTCTTTCTCACAACCTTGTGCCTACTTTTCTCAGAGATATTCTGTATTCTTTTCACACTCGTACTATGAGGAAGCGAGGGACCCTTATGTGTTGCATACCTTTGCTATCTAGGTGGTTTATTTTTCACCTTCCCCGATCAGTATTGAAGAATGAACTAGGCTTAAGGTGGTCCCCAAGGATGATGTCGCTTTCTCATTCAGATATCTATTGGTGTTCCAGGCCTCTGGAAGATGTCACTATCATTAACGGTTGCGGGGAATTCCCTAATGTCCCACTCCTTGGCATTAGTGGAGGTATTACTTATAACCTTTCCTTGTCTCTACGACAATTTGGTTATGCTCGAAGAGATGATCCTCATGACGCACTTATCTAGGGTATTATGTTCGATTACGAGAACGATTTTCAAGGTTATCGTCAAAGGTTTATACGAGCTTGGGGAATGGTAAACAAGATTGATAGAAAGACTTTAGGATATAAGAATGATATCCTTTTGGAGCCATATCTCAAGTGGGTACGAGCTCACGCTCAAAACCTCATGATGCCATATCCCGTTATCTTATCAGTAGTTGTGGAGCCTGTTATCGATGGGGATATTCCTTATACCATTCTCCATGCAGACATGCCTACTGACCTCAAAGAATTGTAGAAGTCCTGGATTCAACTCAAGGAAGAACGATACAACTTCAAAGTTCAATTTTACACAAGCGAGAAGAAAGTGTTGGAGCTCACAAAGCAACTACATGAAGAGTGGAGTCTTAATGCATACCTCAACACGAAGAGGAAGCGTTTGTGGGAGACTTGATTCTTAGGGTTTAGAAGTTCATTTTGTTGTCTCATTGAGACTCTTTTTATTTTCATTGTAATCCTAGAAGGAAGTTGTTTAATTTCTAACTTATTAATATAATATTTGTTTCTGTTTCTTTTCGGTTAGCAAATTTAAATCTCTTAAGGTCCTTGAAAATATTGCATCCACATATCATGCATCATTTCATAAGAAGGTTTTCTAATATAGGTTTCCTCATCTATTTATTGTTTATTTCAGTATAAGATGGCTCTCGAGCAAACCGTCAAGGATCTCCAAACTAAACATGCACAATTTCAAGAGACTCTCCTGAATCTGGCCAAAGGGCAACAAGAGATGATGACGCTCCTCACCGCGAAAAAGAAGACTAAGAAACGGGTTGTTATTCTCAACATGAGGAGAAGATTCAAAGGTTCTTCTCGGATGGCTCAAGCAAATGAAACTTCCTATGAGGAAGATGACAACCAAGAGGAGGATGATAGAAGTGTCAGGGGTGAAGGTAAAAACAATCACGGTTCCGAAGATGAAGACTAATTCGATGAACAGTATCCTCCTGTAGATGACAAGTACAAGGAGTTGGAAGACCGTCTCAAAGTTGTGGAAATCTAGAAAGTGTTTCGATTGGATTTGGGAGAGCTAGGTATGATACCGGGGGTGGTAATCCCTTACAAGTTGAAGGTCCTCGTCTTTGCTAAATATGATGGTGTCTCTTATCCCAAACTACATCTGAGGTCGTATGTCCAAACAATCCAACCTCATACTGCTGACTGGAAATTATGGGTCCACTTTTTTCAAGAAATCTTGACCGGTACTCAACTTGAATGATTCTATCAACTGGAGGGAACCAACATACACACATGGGAAGACTTGGCTACTGCTTTCTACAAGTAGTATCAATATAATGCTGACCTGGCGCCAACTCGTGTACAATTGCAAAACATGTCCATGGACTCGAATGAAGGGTTAAAGGAGTACTCCCAAAAATGGAGGGACCTAGCTGGAAGGGTGCAACATCCTTTGACTGACCGGGAATTGGTGGATATGTTCATGGGCACTCTGATGGGTCCATTCTTTAATTTTCTGATTGGGAGTTCTTCATCGGGGTTTACTGAGCTGATTTTGACTGGAGAACGAGTTGAAAGTGGTATCAAGAACGGGAAAATTCTGATGGTTTCATCCTCCAGTACCTTGAAGAAGCCATTCATTGGTAAGAAAGAAACCAACGTTGTCTATGACCAGAAGAGTCGTAGTAAGAATGATCGCCATCATTCTTTTGGGGCGGTGTTGATCTCTAATCCAGCTCTTGTTCAACAACAACAACAAGGCAATTAGTGTAGGTCAGACGCTCCGAGGAGGCAGTTTACCAGGATTAATATGCCTTTGGCTCAAGCATTGCAAAATTTTCTAAAGGCTGACCTCATAAAACTCCGAGATCCTCCTCCTAATCCCAACACATCCTCTCCAAAATACAACCCAAATACAAGATGTGCCTATCATTCGAATAGTCCTGGGCACAAAACCAACAAATGTTGGGCCCTGAAAAACAAAGTTCAAGACATGATTGATAACAAGGAAATTTAGTTTGACCCTCTTGAGACTCTGAACGTGATTACTGCTCCTATGCCGAACCATGACAAAGGCATAAGTGCTATTGAAGATCTGATATATGTTACCTCTGTAAATTATGTGATTACACCTCTCTCTACAATCAAGAAGAATTTGTTACAAGCCGGTTTATTTCCGGGTTGTGTCGAAAATTGTTACTGTTGTACGGTTCAACCTAATGGTTGTGGGTTACTGAAGGAAGGTGTTCAATGCCTGATGGATGAAAATGAAATTTTGATTAAGAAAATTCTGTCCACTGAAAATTTGTGTCAAGATTTGTCTGTCATAACTGGTACTCCTTTCAGGATCACTTCTAAGGATCCTGTAAGGATTACTGCCAATCCGAAAGCTACTCCCTTAATCATTACAAAACCTGGGCCCATCCCATATTCCTAGGAGAAGGATATTCCATGGAATTATGGGTCTGAAGTCTATTACCATGGTGTTAAACAAGAATTTTCTGACGAATATGATGAAAAGGTTGATCCCAAAATTGACAATATTGTTGGGACCAGCAAAATCACTAGAAGTGGAAGGATTTTCTCTGCAAAAATATCTCCACTTGTTCAAGTTACAGTTACCAAGACAAATGTCGAGGCTCGTGTAAAGAGCCAATAATAGAGACTGTCCAGACGGAGGCACCAAAAGAAGTTGCAGTCAAGGATTCCTCTGGACAAGTAATGGAAGAGGTTTTGAAAATCATTCGTAGAAGCGATTACAAAATTGTTTAACAGCTGGGGTAGACCCCATCCAAGATCTCTATGTTATCCATTGTTTTCTGAAGCTCATGCATAAGCTTTAATGAAATATTTGAAGACTTCTCACGTACCACAAGAGATTTCTGCCAATCAATTTAGAAGTTATGTTGCTAGCTTAACAACTGACAATGGATTAGGCTTCTCTGATGCTGACCTAACTCCAGAGGGGAGAAATCATAATAGGGCCTTATATGTCTCCATTGAATGCAGGGGCACTACATTGGCTCATGTGTTAGTTGATACTAGCTCTTCCCTGAATGTTCTGCCAAAAGGCGCTCTTGATAGACTGGATTGTGAAGGGGTTGTGCTAAAACCTAGCGACATCATAGTTCGAGCCTTTGGCGGATAAAAAATAATGGTACATGGAGAAGTGGACCTCCCGATCAAAGTAGGTTCATAATATTTGAATCCACCTTCTATGTAATGGACATCCAGCCAGCTTATTCTTGTCTATTGGGACGCCCCTGGATCCATAGGGCAGGCGCTGCTACCTCCATCTTGCACCAGAAATTAAAGTATCCTGTAAAAGGGAAGATTGTTACTGTCTGCAGAGATGAGGAGTATATGGTTAGCCATCTGAATTCATTCTGATATATGGAGATGGAAAAAGAATTCATTGAGAAACCCTTCCAAGATTTTGAAGTAATTTCCCCTACTGCTATTGAAGATGTTTCTGCCATTCCAATGACTACCAGGGTTCCTCCCAAGATGGCTTCCTTGAAAGATGCCAAATAAACTATAGAAGGAGGTGGTTGTACTATTTGGGGTCAACTTCCTGACATCCCCTACAAATCTGATAAGTTTGGTTTGGGCTTTACTGCAGAGGGTCAAAGGGTTGTTCGTCGCGCTCGAGCTGGAAGACCTCCATTTCGTATTAGCAAAAATGGAATCAATGTTATATAGGATGATGACAATGATTGTGACTTCGACAATTGGATCTTTACTACCAATGACAACACACTCAACAATTGGAAAGCATAAGACATTTTCCCTATCTCCTTCACCCAAGAGTAATAGTTATTTCTATTTTTATTGATTTAAGAAGTTTGGTTATGTAATTTCTTTTAAAATAATGACTTTAAACCTTGTGTCTTGCCCGGGGCACAATGGTCCATTTGTTAAGGGCTGTCATTTAATATGTCATATTTTCATTTAATGAAAACATTGGACGTTTTGCATTCAAATTTTGCGCTCTTTTACTTTATTGCACTTCGAAATAGCTATGTGTTCTTACACACACCCACACACTATATTGCAGATCCTCATCCACTCTGGATTTTGTTGATAACGATTTTGTTATTGCCGCTTATGACTTTGAAAATCCAATCTACCAAGCTGAAGACGAAGGTGAGGAAGATTGTGAAATACCTGGAGAACTTTCCAGACTCTTAATACAAGAAGAAAAAGCTATCCAACAACATGAAGAGTCAATCTAAGTGGTAAACTTGGGTTCTGAGATAGATAAGAAAGAAGTCAAGATTGGCGCCAACTTAGAGGATAGTGTCAAGAACAGGTTGATTCAGATGTTGCACGACTATGTTGAGGTATTTTCTTGGTCATACGAAGACATGTCAGGGCTCGATATTGACATTGTGGTTCATCGTCTTCCAATGAAAGAGGGTTGTTCTCCGATTAAGCATAAAGTTTGTCGCATGCGTCCTAAGATGTCCGAGAAGACCAAGGCCGAGGTTATGAAACAATTCAATGCAGTGTTCTTAGCAGTGACGTCATATCCTTAATGGGTTGGTAAGGTTGTTTCGGTACCAAAGAAAGATGGAAAGGCACGTATGTGTGTAGATTACAGGGATTTGAATAGGGCGAGCCCCAAATATGACTTCCCACTTCCACATATTGATGTTCTGGTCGACAACACTGCTCGGCATAAGGTATTCTCGTTCATGGATGGTTTATTGGGTTATAATCAGATCAATATGGCGCCTGAAGACATGGAGAAAACTACCTTTGTCACACAGTGGGGCACTTTCTGTTACAAGGTCATGCCTTTTGGGTTGAAGAACGCAGGGGCAACTTATCAGCTTGCCATGGTAGCTTTATTTCATGACATGATTCATCATGAAATAGAAGTCCATATCGACGACATGATAGCAAGTTCACAGAATGAAGAGGAACATCTTGATCATCTGTCTAAGTTATTTGAAAGGCTGAAGAAGTACAAATTGAAGCTATATCCGAACAAATGCCCTTTTGGCGTGAGGTTTGGAAAACTCTTAGGTTTCTTCGTTAGTGGAAAAGGTATTGAAGTTAATCCCACAAAAGACAAAGTTATTCAAGAAATGCCGGCTCCCCGTACTGAGAAGGAGGTCAGAGGTTTCTTAGGACGACTGAATTACATTGCCCGATTCATTTCTCATTTGACTGCTACCTGTGAGTCAATCTTCAAGCTACTGAAGAAAGATCAAGTAGTAAAATGGAATGATGACTGTCAAATAGCTTTTAATAAAATCAAAGAGTACTTACAAGAACCTCCGATTCTGATGCCACCAGTTGAAGGGAGACCTCTAATCATGTACCTAATAGCGTTATAGAATTCAATGGGGTGTGTGTTGGGACAACATGACGAGTCTGGTTGAAAAGAGCATGCAATATACTAGCTTAGCAAAACATTTACCAACTGTGAAATAAGATATTCACTGCTCGAGAAAACTTGTTACACTTTGGCATGGGCTGCTCTCCGACTAAGACAATATATGTTGACTCATACTACTATATTGATTTCTAAAATGGACCCCATCAAGTACATATTTGAGAAGCCAGCTCTCTCTGGAAGAATAGCCCCGATGGAAAATGATCTTAACGAAATACGACATTCAGTACACCACTCAAAAGGCAATCAAAGGAAGTGTACTGGAAGATCATTTGATGAATTAAGCTGTAGACGACTACCAATCTATGAACTTCGAATTCTCGGACGAGAACATTATTCTAGTAACAAATTATGAAGAACCTGGACCGTATGAAGGACCTGAGCTAGGATCCCGATGGACTATGGTTTTTGACGGGACTTCTAACTCACTTGGCAACTGATTTGGTCTTGTAATTATATCTCCTCAAGGTGTCCACACACCCTTCACTTCCAGACTTTGCATTGACTGTACCAACAATATGGTTGAGTACGAAGCGTGCATCTTGGGTGTTAAAGTCGTTGTTGACTTAAGAATCAAGTTCCTTAGTGTATATGGGGATTCAGCCTTGGTAATCAATCAATTCAAGGGAAAATGGGATACAAAGCATCTGAATGTTATCCCTTATCGAGAGCATGTGCTAACTTTGATTCCATACTTCGAAGAGATTACTTTTGAGCACATCCCAAGGGAAGAGAACCAGTTGGCAGATGTGTTAGCTTCCATGTCATCCATGTTCAAACTCATATGGGACAACGAGGCTCCCATAATGACCATTGAAAGATTCGACGAACCAGCACACTGCTATGAAATTGACACTGATGGAGTAGAAGAAAAACCTTGGATTCATGAAGTGAAAAGGTACCTTGAAGCTCAAGAATACCCTGAAGGGGAATTAACAAATGACAAGAAGTTCCTACGGAGTTTCTTGGCTAAGTTCTTCTTGAGAAATGGAAGTTTGTACAAGCGTAATCATGATTCAACTCTGCTTCATTGTGTAGACAAGAAGGAAGCAAAGAAAATTATGGAGGATATGCACAAAGGCATATTTGGTACTCATTCTAGTGGGCATACTAAGGCTAAGAAGATTCTGAGAGCGGGTTACTATTGATCGACTATGGAAACTGATTGCCACCATCACTCGAGGACTTATCATAAATGTCATATCTATGCTGATAAGGTTCACGTACCTTCGGTACCTTTGAATGTCATGACTGATCATTGGCCATTCACAATATAGGGCATTGACGTGATCATAGAAATAAAGCCTACTGCTTCTAACGGGCATCGCTTCATTCTCGTTGCTATTGACTACTTCACAAAATATGTTGAAGTAGCTGCATTCGCCTCTGTTACCAAGAATATGGTCACTCGGTTCATAAAACATAATCTTATTTGTCGGTATGGCATTCCTGAGAGAATCATTACAGACAATGGTACCAACCTCAATAACCTTATGGTCACTAAACTCTGCACGCAGTTCAAGATCAAGCATTACAACTCTTCTCCATAACGACCGAAGATGAATGGCGCAGTGGAAGTTGCCAACAAGAACATTAAGAAGATTATATAGAAGATGGGTGTGACCTACAAAGACTGGCATGAGATGTTACCATTTGCTCTTCATGGCTATCGCACTTCGGCATGAACATCAACTGGTGCAACCCCATTCTCTCTGGTTTACGGTATAGAAGTTGTCCTACCTGTCGAAGTTTAAATTCCTTCTCTGAGAATTATGAAAGATGCAGACTTAGACGAAGATGAATTGATTTGGACCAGGCTAGACCAATTGAATCTGATTGATGAAAAGAGGCTTGCAGCTGTCTGTCACTGTTAGATGTATCATAAATGTATGATCAAGGCGTTCAACAAAAAGATCAAGCATCGGGTATATCAGGATGGTGACTTGGTAATAAAGTGTATCATTCTACCACAAGGTGATCCCATGGGAAAATGGACTCCTACCTACGAAGGACCATTTATTATCAAGAAAGTATTTTCAGGCGGTGCCATGATACTGACCACCATGGACGATGAAGATTTCCCGCATCCTGTAAATGGAGAAATAGTCAAAAGATACTATGGATGAAAACGACCCACTAGGTTGATTGGCCTAGGAAAAATAAGGGCATCTAGGAAAACCAAAAGGGTTCAGGCAAAATTAAGGATATATATAAAAGATTGTACACCCGACAAATTGAAAACCTGAAAAGGCGGCTTAGGCAAGAAAGGGTATCCCGGTGGACTGAAAAACCGAAAGGGCGGTCCAGGCAAAAGTTAGGGATTAAAATAATACGACTATGTTCCATTGGATCACTTACTGCAAGCTTTATTACCAACATCAAGTTCGAAAGGTTCTAATCAATTTAATCAACTTCTTCTGACAGCAAGGTATGAGATGCTCGAAGACATATGGGCAATAGCAGAGTTGAAACCTGACGAGATCACTTACATATAGCTATATGTTTTATTTCACTTTGTACTATTTTCATTTCACGAAGATTTCCTCTTACTAGGATTTTTGTCTCTTTGTACAAGTCGCCTGTTTATAGGCAAACTATCAATATAAACACAGTTTCAAAATTCAATTTTTTTTATTTTTCTGTTTTGTTTGCAAAAACGTCCAATGACTAAAATTGAATGAACATATGCATATGAACATGATTGACTGTTAACAAATATATGCATAATAACATGAATAAGCATTTACTCAAGACACTAGGAGTTGGGATGACGTCCAAGCCACCCACAAATTCCCACAGAATCACTTCCATGATATTATCCCCACAAAGTAATCTTCACAAATTCATCTTCAATAAAAATACATTCCCTACAATTTCCCCGACAGATCTCTCTGACGGATAAAAGAGTATGATCTTTTTCCCGGTAATATCACCCACCTATGGAATTCCAATCAGTACAGTTCATGGAAATTCTCTTCCCCAGCTAAGTTTGAAAACTTTAAAACCCCTACAAATTTCTTCTCTTTAGCAAAATTCAATTTCCCTAGGAGAGTTCGTTTCCTCAGTAGAATATTTCTCCATCAGCAGGGTTTATTTTCCCAATAGACTACAGTCTCCCCAGATTGAGTATATTCCTTATATTTCTACAAATCACCGAAAAAATCCCTCTCCCCGGTAAAAACACTACTATCCCCAGAGAATTGCTACAGAAACTGGAACCATACCAGATATCAGTTAATTGTATCTTCCTCAGACAAGTTGGAAGGTTATCCATCTCTTTTATCCCCAGTCCAGGTATATAAAAAATTAAATTCCCCAGTAGAGCGATGAACAATCAATGTTCCTGAACTCTTCTCCCCAAACAAAAGTCAACATTCCCCAGAGGAGTTTCCTCAAACCACAAGCAGGAATCCCTAGCGAAAGCATTCTAGACAAAGATCGAAGATAAACATGTTCTTCATCCACAGCAACAGTTAGGGATTTATTTTCCCAGAAAAAGATACTGCACGGGTTTACAAATACACTTCAAACAACATTTCACATCATTTACAAACGACATAGCATGTGCAGACGAAACACATATAGCACAATCTCATTTATTTTGAGAACATCATTACGCAACACATTTCATACATCATGACATTGTATACAACTAACTCTTTATATTTCCGGAAAAAGATCAATCAACAGACAAACATCATTGACTACTTATATGACCCAACAGTCTTCTCAAAGGCTACATCTGACAAAGGGCTATTTAAGCAATTTCCTATGAGGGTCATTCCCACAGAGACATCTGCTGGCTCAGGTTAAATCGGCCAAAGATTTATTCTAATACTGCTTCCAGTATACTTTTTTTGGCTCAAATTAAATCGACCAAATATTCATTCTGATACTTCTTCCAGTTAAAGAAGGACTCAGACATCTTTTGGCTCAGTTTAAATCGACCAAAGATTTATTCTGATACTTCTTCCTGTAGATACTTTTTATGGCTCAGATTAAATCGACCAAAGATTTATTCTGATACTTCTCCAATTAAAGACAGACACAAATATCTCCTGGCTCAGTTTAAATGGACCAAAGATTTATTCTAATACTTCTTCCAGTAGACACTTTTTCAAGCTCAGATTAAATCGACCAAAGATTTATTCTGATACTTCTCCTAGTCAAAGACGGACACATACATCTTCTGGCTCAGTTTAAATCAACCAAAGATTTATTCTGATACTTCTTCCAGTAGACACTTTTTCTGGCTCAGATTAAATCGACCATAGATTTATTCTGATACTTCTCCCAGTTAAATATAAGCATGGACATCCTCTGGCTCAGATTAAATCAAGTGTAGATTTATTCTGATACTTCTTCAAGTCGAAGCCAAGCATAGACTTAGTCTAATTTCTATCAACAATTACTTTGGATGACATCTATAAGCCCATTTCAGACAACTCTCCATCATTACCTCTCTAAATGGTATCTTTAAACCCATTTCCGGTATAATCAACCAACAACATTACTTCGTGCACCAGCGAGTGCAAATTTATGGGCACTTAAGTGTTCAATCATCTTCTACCTTTAAGTTACGAATGGCGGACATGCCAATCTAACTCTTCAGGTTTAAGAAGATTGAACAGGGGCAATTGTTGTACCCCAAAATTTTCCCTCCTATTTTTATTCAAGATATCTCCTCATGCTTCTAAGATTTTCAATGGCTCAAGTTTGCTCAAGTGTTGACTGGTCAAACCTCCTCCTAAGAAAATGGCCTACAAGTTAGGGTTTCACTTTTCTCAAAGAAAATTGAACTTATAATACCTCAAGTGGACATCATGGTTTCTCATAGGTCTTCAATAGTTTTCATGTCAAATTTCAAGCCTTGCATCACAAATTGGCTCAATCAATTGCTCATATGACTGAAAATCAACTATATTGGACAAAAAGTCAATTGTCACACAAAAGTCAAACTTTGACTTTTTTGTCAACATTGAACTTCAAAAATCAAGAATCATCAAACTATTAAAAATTATCAAGCTTGATCAACAAAAATGAACAAAGTCAAGAAAAGTCAACAAAAAGTCAAAGTTTCCAACACTTGGAAAAATTCTAAGTGTTTTGTCCTTAACAAATTCACAACTTCATGGCCATTTTTCACTAAGATGCAAATTGATTGAAGGGAAACGTTCAACATAAAAGTTGTATGGATTGATGAATTCTAAAACTTTTTCCTTGAGGGTTGATGTCCAAAAAATGCTTGGATTAAGAGATATAGGCCCATGAAGTCATGACATTTTTATCTAACACTTAGTAAAATTTGAAGAAGTGAAAAACACAAGAAGGGGGGGGGGGGTTGAATTGAAACTTTAAAAATGAAGAACAATAGACACTAGATTTTTGTCCTATTTCTCTTGATCTCAAACTACTTCAGTCCACCCGCCAAGGTGATTTCGCCTCTCTCCAACGAGAACTTAATTCACTAATCAAATTGATTACAAATCTACTTTGACAACTGCCAAAGTCTTCTTGGGTACAAACACAACCCGGTTTATCTCAAGGAAAAATATCTTAATCAAAGGAAAAGTTTACTGTGTACTATTTTTTTTTCGTTACAAAAACTGTATCACTACTGTGATGTATTACGCAAATTGAATGTAGAATGAATATGGATTTTTGCAGCCTTTTTGAGAATGTAGAGAGCAGTCGTGAGAAAATCGTAAACAATTTACCCTTTGAACTTGTTTATATAGGCGTGGAAATCTGTCCAAAATTAAAACGTGATAATGAACACTTAATGCACTTTCCATACTGAGAAGATTCTTGTCTGAATGAAGCCGTTGCACATGATACTGCCTCAATGGAAAAGTAATGCTTCAGAACTTAGGAATCTTGCATGCTGCTTTGCTTTAGATATTGATAAGTCAGAGACATAAGGATCTGTTGGCGCGTTAGACTTCTGTTCAGAATCAGGATATCTTTTACTTTAGCGCAAATTATGATCATCATACTTCATAACATTCTGATTACTCAGCTTAAATGCTTTTGTGGCTTAACTTCTGATTCCGTTTCAGTAAGAACTTCTGTACAACATAAAACACAAATTTAGAGTGCATATTTTTTCTTTGTGTTTGTTATCATCAAAACTCTTATAAGGGTTGTAGAATCAAACTATGTTCTAACAATCTCCCCCTTTTTGGTGATGACAAAAACTGGGATTTTTCAATAAAAAATATACAGAACAAAAAGATTAAGAGAGTCTCCCCCTAAGTTGAGTACTCAGATAGAGATGAATTACTTCCCTAGAGTTCCTTCTCATCAGAGCTTTTGATGCATCTCCTTCTGTCTTTATCAGAATATGTTCATGTTCATGCTTTCAGAAATAAAATAGAAGTTAAGATATTCAAAATGTTTGAGACTTTGTCCTTGTATACTGTTATTGAAAATGTCTTACGTTCTCCCCCTTTTTGTCAGGTATCAAAAAGCAATATAATCACAAATTATCAGAGTAAAAAAGATGATGATTTGTATTGAAAACAGATTGCAATGACATTTTTCAGAAACAAAGAAGATAAGATGAAGAATACATAACACAAGTTAAATAAAATCTAAGATGGAGGGGGAAGTCGTGTGAACAACGCTTCCAGCTAGCTCTTAATCTGAGTGCTTGATTCTTCCCGCTTTCCCAGAATATCTTTGATTTCTTTTGTTGTATCTTATTGCTTATCCAATATATCCCTGATCTCTTTATCTGTGTCTTATTTCTTATCCAACCTTGCATGGATTAAATCATTCTCCTTCTTCAACTCTTCCAGAGTTTGCATGACTAGAGACGTAGCTGGTGTATTCTCAGAGGTTGCATGTCGTTCATAACACTCTGCAGCCTCTTCTGATTCAACTACTTCTTCTGTTGCAATTTCCTTTTCTGGAGCAGTAGTCAGAGGGTGACTATCAGAACCTGGTTCAGTGGCTTCTGAAGGTTGGTGCTCTTTCCAGGGAGCATTTTCCAGCAGAAGGATTTCTTTCTTGTCCCAGTGACTCAGAACTTGGTCTTTGAAGGCTTTCAGCTAACCACTGAAGTTCTGCAGAGCCATCTCATAACTAAATTATTTCATCCTCTGGGATTCAGAGTTGAACCATTTTCTGAATCTATCCCAAAGAGAATCAGAAGTAGCAGGATTAGAATTCTCTTGACTTGCTTTCTTTAAAGAAGTAACCCATTCCTGTATTTCTGTGTCAAAAATCAGAAAGTTCTTACCAACATCTGTTTTGGTTAAGGTTGGTTTCAGTTTGGGAATGGCCGTTTTATTTGAGGTTGAAGCTAGATGGTTCAGCGCTTATAGATCAATGACAGTTCTGAGCTGATCAGCTGGACGGTTAATTGGTGAGGGAGTAGGAGAATCAGAAATCAAGATTGGTGAGTGAGGAGTGTTTGGTGGTGTGGAATCATATGGTGAAGGTATTTCTAGAATATCATGGATAGAGAGAGGTAAATGAACCATAAGAGGTTCTCTTATTCCAGGAATTGGAGTAGTGGTATCAGAGTCTGTAAGGGAGTCTTCTGATTGGTTTGCGGTAGCGTGTTAATTTTCTGGTTCAGGTGTTTCATAATTTGGATTTTCAGTTTGAGGAGTGAGAGGTTTTTCATTTTCTAGTTGAGGAGAGTTGAGGTTTTGATGTTCTGATTGTGGAGAATGTATGGTCGGATTTTCTGGTTGTTAAGACTGGATGTTTGGATTTTCTGGGATTTGTGAGTGAAAGTCTTGATCAAACAGTTCAATATCAGAGAGAACTCTTGCAAGTTCTGGTTGATTTTGTTCTGGATTTGGATTGGGGGAGTGAGGTTCATTTAAAAAACTACCAAGAGTGTTGTACCCTAAAATTTTCCCTCTCATTTCATCAACATTTTCTCACCACAAGACTCTTGGAACTCAAGATCAAGTTAGGGTTTGCTCTGCTCAAGACCCCTCCTTGCACTGTTGACCCAAATTAGGGTTTGAGTTTGCATAGGGATTTTTTGACCTAAAATGCCCAAAGTGACTTTCATGCTTCATGTTGGACTCACAAGTTTATCCATACCAAGTTTCAAGCCTTGATTCCAATCTTTGCCCAGTCAATTGGACAATTGATCGGAAAATCAGCTGTATTGGGGGAAAAGTCAACTATGGCCAATTAACAGTCAAACCTCATGAATTTTGACCCATATCAACATAATAAACTCATATGAACTATTTGGTCAAGTTTGGATCACAATTCCACAAGAAATTTGATCAAATCACCAAAAGGGCAAAATGGTCATTTTTAGGGTTTTGACTGCACAAAGGCAATTTTTGACTGTTTGACCTAACTAATGGCAAACCAATCTCACATATGGACTCAAGGACTCAATGGCATTGTCTTGACCCATTCAACAAGTTCAAAAGATCTCAAGTGCATAGGATTGACAGATGAATTTTTCAGTCAACTGATCAAAATTTGATTGTATACTGAAAAGTCAAACTTTGACTTTTTGGTCAAAATCAAGTGCCAAGATTCATTTTTCATCAAGACATGTCAAATTATGAAACTTGTTCATCAAAAAACCCAAAATTGCAAATTAGGGTTTAAAATGAAAAAATTTCATAACTTAGAATTTTTCTAAGTTATGAAATTTCTTTATTTTTTCCTACCTTTGTCCCATTTTTTCACCAAGATGAAAATGGATTCAAACAAAACTTGAAACATGAAAGTTGTAGTCCATTTCAAAATCTACGACTTTGATTCACAAAGTTTTCTCAAAGGAAGCTTGTATCTAAAGTTATGATTTTTGGAACAAGGGTGCAAAACACTTTTAACTTAGAAGAAATTTGCCCTATTCTAGGCAGGATTTTGGCCCATTTTCTTGGCCATTTATCACATGGTTCCACTTGAGTTTCAATTTGCATTACAAATATGGATTGTAGTAAATGTTCCAAGCTTTCTAAATTGTCCAAGAACTTCTCAAACACCCTTGTGGTTAGAGAGAATCGAATTCACAAAGTTGGACAAAACTCACTTTTGTTCATAACCAAGGCATGTTCATAACAATTGCATTTTTCAAATCAGCATGGTTTATGCTAGCTTGCAGGCCTCTAAACCTCTTCACACTCAATAATTTAATTCCTAACCATTGTGTTAAGGTGTTATTTCATCCCTTTGGGTATTGCACATAAAATTAACCTTTAATTGGAAAAAGCAAAATTGCCATTTTGATAAAGTGATACTTTATGTCAAAACATGATCTTTGAGCATACGGGGGCCATATCTCTGAAGCCAAATCAAATCTATATTTCAAGTTACCAAGAGCAGATATGCAGCATACATTAGAGGGTACACAGGCCTGCATTCAGAACTTGAACCTCTTGGCTTCAAAAACAAGAAACATTGCAAAACTAAACCAACTCTCATTTCCTGCAAGCACAAGCCAGAACAAACCTTGTACTCATCTTCCATACATCCCAACTGACCTAAAACATGACTCAACCACCCCTCATACCTCCTAATACACCAAAACACCATCTTGCTGCAAAAATAGGGCACCTGCTGCTGATTGAAGTCCACAACTCATTTGGCTCGTGCACTTTGGCTAAAAACAGTTCAAACACATTCCATTCCATCCACCTAAACTATTCCAAGCCCTAAGCACCAGCTGTAACACCTCTAACCTCATTTGCCATTTTCACTTTCAAGTTTTGCCAGGTGTTGGAAAAGCTTCCTTGGACCTCAGGCAAGCTCTACAGAAGCTCAAACTCCATTGAAGGTTGCTATATTGCTCTACACGATTCAAGCTGAAATAGGTAATCCATGGACCTCTATCTCTCTATCTAGGAAGAGTTAGGCTTAGGTTTGTGAATAAAACATGTCCTACTCATAGCCCTGAAGCCATACATGTGATCATTTTTCATTTATGTTAAGCATGCTGTGAGAATTTTAGCCATGAACATTTGAAAAAAGCTAGGTCAGAAATTGGGGGTGATGAAATTCTCCCTGGTTTCTTAGAGTTAGATTTAATGCTTTATATGGTTGAAATCGTGACTTCATGCTCTACAATGTTTGTGTTATGAGTTTTGGCTAAAAATCAAGGAATCAGGAGTTTGTATTTTGAACAAGGATGCGCGCGCTTGACAGTGCTGGAGGTTGAAGAAGGTTGGCTTGGGCTGGGCCTGAGTTAGTTGGCTTTTTGCACCCCTTTTTTCCATTTGCACCCCGCTGGCCCATTATGTGAAATATTTGACATTTTTGCATTTTTCTTTTTGATTCTGATTTTATATTTTTTGCTCAAACATAAAAAATACCAAAAATATTTTTCCACATTTTTTATATTTATTTGGCATTTATTTACTTTATCAAGCATATGTATGTAAATAAATATAATTCCTTTTCATTTAAAAAACCCTAAAAAAATAATACAAAAATATTTATTTTTCAGTTATTATTTTTTATTTACATTTTGAAAACATTTTCTAAAATACACATTTTTGTAAATAATTAATATTTTTATTTTTTGCATAAATTAATATATATATTGTACATAATCAATAAATAAAAAAACTAGGGTTTAACCCTAAAATGACAAAAATAATAAAAAATATGACATTTTTTATGTTGTTTACACTTCAAACATGAAAACCTTTTTCACATACATAAACAATCTCTTTTTTGCATAATGCATTTTTATTTGATACTTATTTATTTATATGTTAAATATTAATTTGTATATTCAATATGGTTGTAATAATTTAGCATTTATTTCCTTGTCAAATATCCCCCAATTGAAACTTGTATCCCCATCCCCATAATCATGTTGTAATAATTTAGGACTTTAAATTCTCGCACATTTAAAAGTTTCCAAATTATGCCATGCTTAGACTTAGGGTTTGTATGCAAAATCAATCAACAAATAGCTTGACCTAATCCAAAGATAAACATGCATGAAAAACAAACACAATGCACACTTGCATCCCTAGGGTTACATCCACTTGTTGCCTTCAAAAATGGGCCATGTTTGCATGTCAAGTACTTTGGCAAAACAAAAACAAAACAAAAAACAAACAAATGATCATAGTCCCTCGATGACGCTATCGGAGTTGCCTAAACAAAATGATCATAGTCCCTCAAGAAAATTGCCAAAATACTTGACACTATTGCTTTCATGGTCTATACGATGACCCGCGCCCGTCCCGTAAACATCCTAACACAAGGTTGTTCACCAAATACAATGGTGAAACAACACTGTTAAAAGGGTTAAAAACATAAGAAAGATCTTTGAGTAAATTAGGGTAGATAGCTCTTAGTTACTTGATCAAACTTGCAAAACATCCTTGCCATTTTTCAAACATACATCTCCACACAATTTCAAAATAAACTTTCAAAAAACATTGAAACATCTTTTCAAAAAGACAAACACCTTTGTAAAACATTCAAACAAGAATTGTTACAAAGATTGCCTAGATAAGGCATCTTTTTCAAAACATTTTCAAAACCACGCACAAAGCACCATTTCAAACAATTGAAAAAACAAAGGCAAGTGATCTAAAACAAGTAACTAAGAGCCCATGGATAACCATGGATGAAAAGGGTGCTAGCACCTTCCCTTTTCATAATCTACCCCCCGAACCCACGAAAACATCTCAAAGGTTTTTCCTGTGCTTTTTGACCTTTCCTTAGGATAAAATAAAAGTCGGTGGCGACTCTTGCTCAAACCGAACAAGTGCGAAAACAAACGCACAAACCTCAAGTCAGTTCTCCCACTGTATCACAGAACTGGCGACTCTGCTGGGAAATTCTCTAAAAGTGGGGTTACCTTAGGGTTTTAGATCACCTTTACATGCTTGCTTTGATTGCTTTGATTGCTTTACTTTTTGGGTTCCTTGTTTGGGTTTGCTGTAAATCCTACACCTAGATTTGGGGGCACCTTCTTAGGTAAATAACAATAAACTGTGAGGGAACTGTGTGGGGTATACCGACATGGTTGAAGCAGTAGCTTTGTTAGTGTGACATATTTGTGAGTACCGGTAGCCCTTGAGTAGTCAAGGAGAATACGGGGCCGCTGAGTGATGTCATGAAGCACTAACGAACTCTAGAACCTTACTTGACCATTTTGGCCTTTTTAGGGGTAGTGAGATGACCGACTTTGGTGCTGTCCGAAGTTGGTAGATACTCGATACTACACTCATTGAGGATTGTTTTCTTGGAATATTTTGGTCGCCAGTTAAGTGGCTAAACCAAAATAATGAACACAGAAAATAATCCAGTGATATTGAGCTCCTTAGAACCCGGTTTCTATTTTAGGACAGGATGAGCCAACTAACTTCAAGAGGGTACTTACCTACGAACCCCATGCAAGCCTAAACCTAAGGACTTGTTTGCTCTGTGTGAATATGATTACCTGTATATACACTTATTTGCTTTTGCATACATGTACATAACATCATAACATCATACCATAGCATTTTTTTCAATAACCATTTCAAGGATCTCGAGGGTCTTTTGATGCAGGGTCACGTTGAACCAGACGTCTACCAAAGGGCAAGAGGGTTTTCCTCTAAACAAACGCCATCAAAGATCAAGTGCAACAACTTGAATCAGGGGCTATGACCCACTTGACATGGTGAGCTTGATTCTCGTGGAAAGACATCCACCATTACAAGGTTCTCCAATCAAAGATGTTGATCAAAGTTCAACCTCTAACATTTTTCTTGTGTTTACCCCGAGAGATCCTTGAAAACATGCATCCACATATCATGCATCGCATCATGACAGGTTTCTCCCTTACAGGTCTCCTTATTTTCCTGCTGTTTATTTCAGTAAGATGGATATGGAACAAACGGTGAAAGATATCCAAGCTCAAAACGCTCAATTCCAACAAATGTTTCTGGCTATGGGTAAAGGGCAAGAGGATCTGAAAGCTCTCCTTCTCAAAGACAAGAAGAAGAAGTCCAAGAAGGCAGCAGGCATCCTGAACTTGAAAAGAAGACCTAAAACCCTAGATCTTTCAACTCCATCCAACATAGGGGATAGTCTTGAAGAAGACCACAATTTGGAGATCGATGATGTTGAAGCTGACTACTCCGAAGAACAATATCCTCCCGCTGATGACAAGTACAAACAGTTGGAGGATCGCCTCAGTGCTATGGAGATTCAACAAATACCTGGCTTGGATTTAGGAGACATGGGTTTAGTTTCTGGATTGGTCATCCCACCAAAGTTCAAAGTCCTTATCTTTGCCCTGTACGATGGATTCTCTTGCCTTAAGATGCACTTAAAGTCTTATGTCCGCAAGATTCAACCATATACAACTGATCTGAAGCTTTGGATCCATTTCTTCCAAGAAAGCCTGGTAGGGACTCAACTCGAGTGGTTCTATCAATTGGAGAGTTCTCGCATCCACACCTGGGAAGATTTAGCTGTTGCTTTTTACAAACAGTATCAATACAATACTGATCTTGCACCAACTCGTGTGCAATTACAGAACATGACCATGGGTTCCGACGAGAGCTTCAAAGGATACGCCCAAAAGTAGAGAGATCTGGCTGGTAGGGTGCAACCTCCTTTAACTGACAGGGAGCTGATTGACATCTTCATGGGAACTTTGACAGGGCCTTTCTTCAACCATTTAATTGGAAGCTCCTCAGCCGGGTTCACCGAGCTAATACTGACCGGAGAAAGGGTCGAAGCTGGCATCAAAAGTGGAAAGATCTAAGGATTTACACCCTCTGACGTTCAGAGAAAGCCCTACAATGGGAAGAAAGAGTCTAATGTAGTGACTGGTCAAAAGAGTCGTCATGATCAACATGTAGGGGCAACCCTGATCTCTGATCCCACGCCTGTTCGACAAAGACAGGGCAATATGCGTAGGGTAAGATATCAAGAAAGGCAGTATACTAACATCAACATGCCTTTGTCTCAAGCGTTACAACATTTGCTAAAGTTGAAGCTAATCACGCTAAAGGATCCTCCTCAAAATCCTGATACTTCCTCTTCTAAGTATAACCCAAGTGTGAGATGTGCCTACCATTCTGACAGTCCTGGACATGACACCGACGAATGTTGGACTTTGAAGAATAAGATTCAAGACTTGATTGATGCCAAGGAGATCAAGTTTGACCCTCCGGAGACCCCAAATGTGATCACTGCTCCTATGCCAAATCATTGAGAATGTCTTTGTTTCATTTGAATTTTCAAGTTGTAATTTCTTTTGTTATTCAAACAATTATCTGTTGATGTCAAACTCTGTTTCATTAATGCATTGCATATGTTTGTCTTGAATTCATCCATTCGTTTTCACTATTCTTAAACTATGCTTTCTACTTTCTTTATGATATTTAACTCTTGATAAAAAGCTACAAGCCTTTAGAGGGAGGATGACGAAACAATGCCATAATCTCATACATTATGCTTTTGGACAAACCTTGCTGACGATGTACATGCGTTTCTTTCAAATCCAAAACACTGGAGTTATAAGGAAGGTAATCCCTAGTCAACCCCTTCGAGCCAAAGAAGTAGGAGTTTTCTGTTTTTAAACAAATCGAAACCTTTGATTTAAACCTGGGGCAGGGTAGTCTCTCAGTTAATCAAAAAAAAAAGATGCGCATTAAAGTCGCACACTCTCAGTTCGTAATACCACGAATGACATCAAAAAACATTCTTCTAGAACCAAAAGACAGTGATGGTTCCTTATCTCATAGGCAGTCATTATCTCTCAAAAGAGAAAAGCCCACTAAGCCAAAACCTATAAAGGAGGATCAAGAAAGCTGGGGCATCCCGTTGACTGTAACCTCGAAAACAAGAACAGTCAGGCAAAAGTTAGGGATAATAAATCAAAAGAAAGAGGTCATTACAAATCCTCAACAACATGAAAAATGTTGCAAAAATGATTGCCTTCCAAAATCCAACTGATGTGAGCCATCACCAAAACGTCGTTCCAAACTCGAACAGAGTTTGACGCGCAATTAACTGAGTCTAGGATTGAAGAACATTACGAAGAGCAGGTGGGTACAAATACACTTTGAGCCTTTATCCTTTGTTTCTTAAACCGTGAACCAAGCCACGTTACAACCCTTCAAAAGTCCTAATTGAAGCATAGGTTAGTTCGAAAGCATACTGTTACAAAAGGTATCCTGACTCCTGTAAGGCTTTGCCCTAAATCTTGTGTTGAATTTGTCTTATAAAAAGTTTTCTGCTAAAAAACGCATTTTTCAAAACTTCGAGACAAGCATAAACTTTTCATTATTTGAATATCGTTGTTTGCACATGGTTATTTGTTTGACAGCGAAGAAATTCATACAGCGAATGTTCGGAGGAACGAAAACTCTCTCAGTGAGTAAAAATCACTTCAAGTGGGATGACACTTCCGTTACAAAAATATCATATCAACAAGGGGGCATGACATGTCACTATCCAGCACACCTGGGGCAGTCCAGTCAAGATTTCAACAAATCTTTCAAAGTTTAGTTAACCTGGGGCAGTCCAGTCAAGATTTCAACAAATCTCTCAATTACAGATTAACCTGGGGCAAGTCTCCCTCACCATCACTTGGGGAATTTAAACGTCAATCTCATCAAAGGGTTACGAATAGTCCAAGTTTCCTGGCAATATCACAAGCATCTGATACTAGGGGCAGTGATGAAACCTCTCCGAAATCTTTCTGAAAAGAAATTCAAGTGTCCTCGAGAAGTTCATCACCTCTCTAAGCAGACCTGCAGTCATGGGTTTATTTCCCCAACACTTGTCAAGGATTTATTCTCCAAAACAAAATTACATTTCAACAACATTCTTAACATATGCAGATTGATAGACAGATAAAAGTCATCACCTTTTGGAGTAGCAGTCATCCAAGATTCCTTCATCATCCCGCTGAGGTTGTAGTCATTCAAGATTCCTTCATCATCCTGCTGAGGTTGTAGTCATCCAGAGATTCCTTCATCATCCTGCTGAGGTTATAGTCATCAAAGATTCCTTCATCATCCTGCTGAGGTTGTAGTCATCCAAGATTCCTTCATCATCCTGCTGAGGTTGTAGTCGTCCAAGATTCCTTCATCATCCTGCTGAGGTTGTAGTCGTCCAAGATTCCTTCATCATTCTGCTGAGGTTGTAGTCATCCAAGATTCCTTCATCATCCTGCTGAGGTTGTAGTCATCCAAGATTCCTTCATCATCCTGCTGAGGTTGTAGTCGTCCAAGATTCCTTCATCATCCTGCTGAGGTTGTAGTCGTCCAGAGATTCCTTCACCATCCTGCTAAGGTTGTAGTCGTCCAAGATTCCTTCATCATCCTGCTGAGGTTGTAGTCATCCAAGATTCCTTCATCATCCTGCTGAGGTTGTAGTTGTCCAAGATTCCTTCATCATCCTGCTGAGGTTGTAGTCGTCCAAGATTCCTTCATCATCCTGCTGAGGTTGTAGTCATCCAAGATTCCTTCATCATCCTGCTGAGGTTGTAGTCGTCCAAGATTCCTTCATCATCCTGCTGAGGTTGTAGTCATCCAAGATTCCTTCATCATCCTGCTGAGGTTGTAGTCGTCCAAGATTCCTTCATCATCCTGCTGAGGTTGTAGTCGTCCAAGATTCCTTCATCATCCTGCTGAGGTTGTAGTCGTCCAAGATTCCTCCATCACCTGCTGGAAGTTAAGATCGTCATCAAGATTCCTTCATCACCTTTTGGATTAGCATTCGTTAAAAAAAATCCTTCGTCACCTGTTGAAATTACAGCCACCAACAGAATAACGGACAACTGAAGCTCCTAAAAATCTGTTTCTCTCAAAGAATAAAGATTCTCATCCTTGAAACCCCAGTAGATTGGCATACAACCCAAACTCCTGATTTCCCCAACAGTGGTTCCAGGACTTCTCATTTTCAGCAATCAAAGGATTTTCAATCCCCAGCGGCAGTCAAGGATTTATTTTCCCCGACAGCAGTCAAAGAATCCATTATCTCCAGCTATCCAGGATTCATCTCTCCTCAGCAAGACAGCTACTCAGCTTACATGCGCATTCATTACATTCATATATCATAAACATTGATATAACATATATATATTGCATCATACATTTCATGCAACATAACTTTGTGTTTCAGCTAATATTTTACCCTTTTCAGGATAAGATTAATAAGCTTCAACTTCTGAAAACAGTTTACGGGTTCTCCAGATACGGATGTTAACCTATCGCTTGTTCAGATTCAAGACCTCTGAAAGCGGTTTACTGGTTCTCCAGATACGGATGTTAACCTATCGCTTGTTCAGATCCAAGACTTCTGAAAACAGTTTATGGATTCTCCAAATACGGATGTTAATCCATCGCTTGTTCAGACTCAACTTTTGAAAACAGTTTACGGACGCTTCCCAACATAGATGTTGATCTATTGCTTATTCAACTTCAAGACTTCTGAAAACAGTTCACGGGTTCTCCAGATACGGATGTTAATATATTGCTTGTTCAGATTCCAAACTTCTGAAAACAGTTTACGGGTTCTCCAGATACGGATGTTAATCTATTGCTTGTTCAGATTCCAAACTTCTGAAAACAGTTTACGGGTTCTCCAGATATGGATGTTAATCTATCGCTTGTTTAGATTCCAGACTTCTGAAAATAGTTTACGGATTCTCCAAGCACGGATGTTAATCTATCACTTGTTCAGGTTCAACTTCTGAAAACAGTTCACGAATTCTCCAAACACGGATGTTAATCTATCGCTTGTTCAGACTCAACTTCTGAAAATAGTTTACGGGTTCTCCAGATACGGATGTTAATCTATCGCTTGTTTAGATTCAAGACTTCTGAAAACGGTTTACGGATGCTTCCCAACATGGATGTTGATCTATTGCTTATTCAACTCAAGACTTCTGAAAACAGTTTACGGATGCTTCCAAACACGGATGTCAATCTATTGCTTATTCAGACCCCCAGTTCAGAGACGTTCCAAACATGGATACCTTTCTGATACTCACCCACTCACCAACGACATACAGTTCAACAAACATTCTTGGATGGCATCTACAAGCCCATCTCCAACAAGATTCTGTCACATCTCCAGATGGCATCTATAAGCCCATCCTCCTACCAACAATTTCCAGATGGCATCTTTAAGCCCATCTCCAAATGGAATCTTTAAGCCCATTCCCTCAAACTACGCTTTGACGAGTGCAAATTTTTTGGGCACTCTAGTGTCCAATCTCCTTTTACCCTCGAGTCGCGAAAGGCAAACCTGCCAATCTAACTCTTCAGGTTCAAGAAGATTGAACAGGGGCAACTGTTGTACCCCAAAATTTTCCCTCTCATTTCATCAACATTTTCTCACTACAAGACTCTTGGAACTCAAGATCAAGTTAGGGTTTGCTCTACTCAAGACCCCTCCTTGCACTGTTGACCCAAATTAGGTTTTGAGTTTGCATAGGGATGTTTTGAACTAAAATGCCCAAAGTGACTTTCATGCTTCATGTTGGACTCACAAGTTTATCCATACCAAGTTTCAAGCCTTGATTCCAATCTTTGCCCAGTCAATTGGACAGTTGACCTGAAAATCAGTTGTATTGGGGAAAAAGTCAACTATGGCCAATTGACAGTCAAACCTCGTGAATTTTGACCCATATAAACATAATAAACTCATATGAACTATTTGGTCAAGTTTGGATCACAATTCTACAAGAAATTTGATCAGATCACCAAAAGGGCAAAATGGTCATTTTTAGGGTTTTGACTGCACAAAGGCAATTTTTGACTGTTTGACCTAACCAATGGCAAACCAAGCTCACATATGGACTCAAGGACTCAATGGCATTGTCTTGACCCATTCAACAAGTTCAAAAGATCTCAAGTGCATATGATTGACAGATGAATTTTTCAGTCAACTGATCAAAATTTGATTGTATACTGAAAAGTCAAACTTTGACTTTTTGGTCAAAATCAAGTGCCAAGATTCATTTTTCATCAAGACATGTCAAATTATGAAACTTGTTCATCAAGAAACCCAAAATTGCAAATTAGGGTTTAAAATGAAAAAATTTCATAACTTAGAATTTTTCTAAGTTATGAAATTTCTTTATTTTTTCCTACCTTTGTCCCATTTTTCACTAAGATGCAAATGGATTCAAACAAAACTTGAAACATGAAAGTTGTAGTCCATTGCAAAATCTACAACTTTGATTCACAAAGTTTTCTCAAAGGAAGCTTGTATCTCAAGTTATGATTTTTGGAACAAGGGTGCAAAACACTTTTAACTTAGAAGAAATTTGCCCTATTCTAGGCAGGATTTTGGCCCATTTTCTTGGCCATTTTTCACATGGTTCCACTTGGACTTTCAATTTGCATTACAAATATGGATTGTAGTACATGTTCCAATCTTTCCAAATTGTTCAAGAACTTCTCAAACACCCTTGTGGTTAGAGAGAATCGAATTCACAAAGTTGGACAAAACTCACTTTTGTTCATAACCAAGGCATGTTCATAACAATTGCATTTTTCAAATCAGCATGGTTTATGCTAGATTGCAGGCCTCTAAACCTCTTAACACTCAATAATTTAATGCCTAACCATTGTGTTAAGGTGTTATTTCATCCCTTTGGGCATTGCACATAAAATTAACCTTTAATTGGAAAAAGCAAAATTGCCATTTTGATAAAGTGATACTTTATGTCAAAACATGATCTTTGAGCATAGGGGGGCCATATCTCTGAAGCTAAATCAAATCTATATTGCAAGTTACCAAGAACAGATATGCAGTATACATTAGAGGGTACACAGGCTTGCATTCAGAACTTGAACCTATTATCTTCAAAAACAAGAAACATTGCAAAACTAAACCAACTTTCATTTCCTGCAAGCACAAGCCAGAACAAACCTTGTACTCATCTTCCATACATCCCAACTGACCTAAAACATGACTCAACCACCCCTCATACCTCCTAATACACAAAAATACCATCTTGCTGCAAAAACAGGGCACCTGCTGCAGATTGAAGTCCACAACTCATTTGGCTCGTGCACTTTGGCTAAAAACAGTTCAAACACATTCTATTCCACCCACCTAAACTATTCCAAGCCCTAAGCACCAGCTGTGACACCTCTAACCTCATTTTCCATTTTCACTTTCAAGTTTTGCAGGTGAACTTCTATAGCACGATACAGGGTGTCTCAAAGCAAGCCAGGTGTTGGAAAAGCTTCCTTGGACATCAGGCAAGCTCTACAGAAGCTCAAACTCCATTGAAGGTTGCTATATTGCTCTACACGATTCAAGCTGAAATAGGTAATCCATGGACCTCTATCTCTCTATCTAGGAAGAGTTAGACTTAGGTTTGTGAATAAAACATGTCCTACTCATAGCCCTGAAGCCATACATGTGATCACTTTTCATTTATGTTAAGCGTGCTGTGAGAATTTTAGCCATGAACATTTGGAAAAAAGCTAGGTCAGAAATTGGGGGTGATGAAATTCTCCCTGGTTTCTTAGAGTTAGATTTAATGCTTTATATGGTTGAAATTGTGACTTCATGCTCTACAATGTTTGTGTTTTGAGTTTTGGCTAAAAATCAAGGAATCAGGAGTTTGTATTTTGAACAAGGATGCGCGCGCTTGACAGTGCTGGAGGTTGAAGAAGGTTGGCTTGGGCTGGGCCTGAGTCAGTTGGCTTTTTGCACCCCTTTTTTCCATTTGCACCCCCTGGCCCATTATGTGAAATATTTGACATTTTTGCATTTTTCTTTTTGATTCTGATTTTATATTTTTTGCTCAAACATAAAAAATACCAAAAATATTTTTCCACATTTTTTATATTTATTTGGCATTTATTTACTTTATCAAGCATATGTATGTAAATAAATATAATTCCTTTTCATTTAAAAAACCCTAAAAAAATAATACAAAAATATTTATTTTTCAGTTATTACTTTTTATTTACATTTTGAAAATATTTTCTAAAATACACATTTTTGTAAATAATTAATATTTTTATTTTTTGCATAAATTAATATATATATTGTACATAATCAATAAATAAAAAAACCAGGGTTTAACCCTAAAATGACAAAAATAATAAAAAATATGACCTTTTTTATGTTGTTTACACTTCAAACATGAAAACCTTTTTCACATACATAAACAATCTCTTTTTTGCATAATGCATTTTTATTTGATACTTATTTATTTATATGTTAAATATTAATTTGTATATTCGATATGGTTGTAATAACTTAGCATTTATTTCCTTGTCAAATATCCCCCAATTCAAACTTGTATCCCCATCCCCATAATCATGTTGTAATAATTTAGGACTTTAAATTCTCACACATTTAAAAGTTTCCAAATTATGCCATGCTTAGACTTAGGATTTGTATGCAAAATCAATCAACAAATAGCTTGACCTAATCCAAAGATAAACATGCATGAAAAACAAACACAATGCACACTTGCACCCCTAGGGTTACATCCACTTGTTGCCTTCAAAAATGGGCCATGTTTGCATGTCAAGTACTTTGGCAAAACAAAAACAAAACAAAAAACAAACAAATGATCATAGTCCCCCGGTGACGCTATCGGAGTTGCCTAAACAAAATGATCATAGTCCCTCAAGAAAATTGCCAAAATACTTGACACTATTGCTTTCATGATCTATACGATGACCCGCGCCCGTCCCGTAAACATCCTAACACAAGGTTGTTCACCAAATACAATGGTGAAACAACACTGTTAAAAGGGTTAAAAACATAAGAAAGATCTTTGAGTAAATTAGGGTAGATAGCTCTTAGTTACTTGATCGAACTTGCAAAACATCCTTGCCATTTTTCAAACACACATCTCCACACAATTTCAAAACAAACTTTCAAAAAACATTGAAACATCTTTTCAAAAAGACAAACACCTTTGTAAAACATTCAAACAAGAATTGTTACAAAGGTTGCCTAGATAAGGCATCTTTTTCAAAACATTTTCAAAACCACACACAAAGCACCATTTCAAACAATTGAAAAAACAAAGGAAAGTGATCTAAAACAAGTAACTAAGAGCCCATGGATAACCATGGATGAAAAGGGTGCTAGCACCTTCCCTTTTCATAATCTACCCCCCGAACCCACGAAAACATCTCAAAGGTCTTTCCTGTGCTTTTTGACCTTTCCTTAGGATAAAATAAAAGTCGGTGGCGACTCTTGCTCAAACCGAACAAGTGCGAAAACAAACGCACAAACCTCAAGTCAGTTCTCCCACCGTATCACAAAGAGTTACAGATGGATCAAACTTTATGTCAAAATCCTCAAATGTTTGTGGTGAGGGATTTTCTGTTGGTTGAGGGGGAATGGTTTCAGATGTTGGAAAAGCTATAGATTCTACAACAAAAACAAAAGATGTGTTACCTTTATTTTTCACAACTTTGGGTGTCCTCTGAGAGGATCCTTCTCCTGCTGCCTTTCTCTTTCTGGATTTCTTTAGCACAACCTCTGGAGCTGGCTTGTGCAGGTCATGGATGTTAAGTTCTGGAATAGTTCCATCTTCCTTGCAAGCTTCAAGGTATCTGACCATGATCTCTGGAGAAGCATCTATCTTTGAGAATAGTGGAAAATCCTTCAGAGAGATTCTCCTAAACGTGATGACTTCATGAGAAGCAATTGTTAGTTCCTTCTTAATGCTTTCAATAATCTTCATTTTTTCAGATTCTTGGCATTTAGTGGTTTCCCAGCACTTGCCTCCAGGGTTCTAATCTCCTGAGCCTCCGTCAGATGTTCTATCAGCCTATTTTCCGTTAGAATGTCTGAAATCAATCTTCCCAGAGGAATCCAATCCCTCTTTATTCTTTCTTCTTTTCTTGTCTCTTTCACACTTGTTCTCGGATGGTTGAAAAGAAAATGTGGAAGATTTATTTTGGTCTTCTTTGAAATGAAGTATAACAGAAACTTCTGATCAATGTTGATGTAATCAGGAGAGCTTGTAGGCTTCCTGTGATTGATACATCCCAAAATGATCCTGGCCCAGATTATGTAATGATCTTTCAAGTCTTTTATCTTGCTGGATGGCTGTCCATAAGTGAAAATGACCCTAGCAATAGATTCTAGGTCAGAACACTTGTCAGCCATGTCAATGCATCTGAATCCGCTGTCATTGTACCCAATAAGTTTCCCAATTAAGTCTTCTGTAATCACTATCTTCTTCCCCATAACATATGACGTAACCTGATGGTTGGATGAAGTAGCATGAATCCAGAAATCCTTAACAAGAATAGGAAATGTTGGACCCAACAGACGATCAAAGTATCTGTTCCATCCCTGTGCCGTCACATCTTCATACAGATCAAACCCATTTTCCTTTAAACTCTTAAAATTAATGATCAATTCACATAAAACTTCAAGGTTATCGACCGGAGTGAGCAGTGTTCTAATGGGTTCCTCATACTATTCTGTGGAAGAAGAACTAGGAGCACTGTTAAGATTTTTGATGCTTGATGAGGATGCCATTGTTCACACGGATTTGTTGAAGAAAACTGAGAAAAGGGGTTTTTGAAAAACTAGAGCGAGAGAGAATAGTGAAAGCAGTAAGAAGTGAATGAAATAGTAAATTTGAGTTTATAAACACGTTTGAAAACTTAATCAGTAAGAAAGAGAAAATAATTAATGATTATACTGACTTTATTAAACCTGAAATTAGGGGATTGTGTGTAGATATTGAACAGTTACCATTGACAAGTGTCCCAATGCATCCAATCAGAGCCTTGGACCCTTCCGAATTTGAACGCGTGTTCAGCCTCAGAAGGTAGCTTGTGAGAGGATGACAAGTGTTTGATGGTGTGAACTGCATGCCTCTATCTTTAAAATTGAAAGGTTCAAATCTTCATAGGTAGATTCTGAAGCAACTGTACTCCTAACTTCTGAAGACGAGTTGATCAAATGTTCACAAAAAATAAAATTCTAAGGGTTAGAATATGCAAATAAAACTTCTTATTCTGGACATAATTTCATGTTGAGATGTTTCAGAATGAAATTAATTCTATCTTTAGAAAGGGGTTTTGTAAACACATCAGCCCATTGATGGTTTGTGTCAATAAATTTTAAAGAGATAATTCCTTTCTGAATATAGTCTCTAATAAAATGATATTTTATTTCTATATGCTTAGCCCTAGAATGAAAAATAGGATTTTTGGATAAACAGATAGGAGAAGTATTATCAAAAAATAGGGATGTTACTCTCAAATATGTTGAAGTCTTCAAGCTGACTTTTCATCCAGAGCATTTGTGTGCTACATCCAGCAGCTGCAATGTATTCAGCTTCTGCTATTGACAATGCAATTGTGGACTGCCTCTTACTGGTCCGTGAGATCAGATTGTCTCCCAGAAACTGGTAGCTTCCAGAAATACTTTTACGTTCTACTCTGTCTCCAGCAAAGTCAGCATCATAATATCCTACTAAGCAGTATTCATTGGATTTTCTATAAAACAAACCTAGGTTAGTAGTACCTTTCAAATACTTGAAAATTCGCTTAACTGCTGTTAAGTGAGATTCTCTAGGATCTGATTGGAATCTAGGACATAAACAAACGCTGAATGAAATACCAAGCCTTGAAACTGCCAGATAAAGGAGAGAACCAATCATACCTATATAGATCTTCTGCTCTACCTTTTTACTTACCTCTTCCTTTACCAGAATGCACATGGGATGCATTGGAGTCTTTGAAGGCTTACATTCTGAGAGGTCAAATTTATTCAGAAGTTCTCTGACGTATTTGCTCTGGTGAATGTAAGTTCCTTCTAGAGTCTGATTGATCTGAATGCCCAGAAAGAATTTAAGTTCTCCAATTAAGCTCATCTCAAACTCTGCCTGCATGCACTTACCAAATTCTCTTCCCAGAGAAGGTTTATTAGATCCAAATATAATGTCATCTACATAAATCTAACAAACTAAAATGTCATTCTTAAATGTCTTACAGAACAAGGTTGTGTCCACTTTCCCTCTGGTGAATTCCTTTTCTAACAGAAAGTTACTTAGCCTTTCATACCAAGCTCTGGGAGCTTGTTTCAGACCATAAAGTGACTTCTTTTGTTTGAAAACATATTCTGGGTGTTTGGAATTTTCAAACCCAGGGGGTTGGTGCACATATACCTCTTCATCAATGTAACCATTTAAGAATGCACTTTTGACATCCATATGATACAGAGTGATGCCATTACTTACAGTAAAAGAGATTAAGAGTCTGATAGATTCTAACCTGGAGACTGGAGTAAAGGTTTATGTATAGTCTATCCCCTCTTGCTGACTATAACCTTGTGCAACCAATCGTGCCTTTTTTCTGATGACTTATCCTTTCTCATTCAGTTTTTTTCTGAACACCCATTTTGTTCTAATGACGTTAAATCCTTTTGATTTTGGAACCAAATCCCATACGTCATTTCTGGTGAATTGGTTTAACTCCTCCTACATTTCCAGAATCCAGTCGTTTTCCAGAAGATTGGGTCATCCTTCTTTCCCAGAATCTTATCTTCAGGGTGAGCTATGCTGCTTCTGGATAACTTTTTCTGGAGTTGATGAACAGAAGGTACTGGAATGCTTGTGACATTTCTTTCTGACATTGTTGGAGTGTCTCAGTTGGGAACTTCTTGAAATTCTGGCTGCAGATACTCAATGTCACGTTCAATGTTATGACACCGTATCTGACTTTCTATAAGACAGTAAAAACAAAAACAGTAAAGAACACAGTCAATTGTTTACCCAGTTCAGTGTGCAACAACACCTACTCTGGGGGCTACCAAGCCAGGGAGGAAATCCACTATAAGAGATATTAATTCAGGAATAAACCAACCAGTTTATCTCCTTCACTTAAGACCTACCCAATGCAACTTCAATCTAAGTACAACTTAAACCTGAGTTCCTACTCACTCCCCCTCAATCAAAGTAGTGATACTTAAAACAATTGACTAATGAATTAATGAAGGCACTCTTCAAAACATACACTTGATTATGCTTCACATCTTTTTAATCAAGCAACACAAACAGTCTTGCTTCACAGCTTTGAGTGATACATAAACCTAACTTGACTTTGCTTCAAAGCTTTAGTCAAGAGACACAAAACACTCTTGCTTCAAAGCTTTGAGTGATACAAAACCCTTACAATTAAAACCTATTCCAAGTCACTTATCAGAATGATACTTGCTTGGATTACAATAGTTAAAACTATACACTCCTAAATGATCTTCTGTCAAAAAGGATAAATTCCAAACAGCAGCCCTGTTGAATATATAGCAGCTGCTTCTTCAGTTAGGGTTTCCACAAAAAGCTAGGGTTAATTCCGTTTGACCTTAAGACTTGGTCACAAGACTTTATCAACCAGATTAAGGTTGAGCTAGGTTAAACCCAAAGTCCACGAGAGATTCTGTTCTGGAAAGACTGAGTCATCTTCCTGAAAAATCTCAGAATTAACCAAACTGCATAACTGTTAGATTAGAACAGGATGTCTTAACATTTGTTATGACATCTGAATTCCTGTTTACTGATTTGGGTAAATGTGATCATTTTGCAAAATGCTCAGATACACACTCATAAACAGCAGTACCTGTATGCCACTATTTTTCTGCAAAGGTACCTAATAAACCAGTACCTAATAAATCAGAATGTTATGACATTAGTCATGACATTCACACACCTGGTTTTACCAAAAATGCATGCCAATAACTAAACACCTACAAACTCCCCCTTTGGCAGATTTTTGGCTAAAGCCCCTAAGCAATCAGAGAATAGATAGCAGCAGAATAAATGTGACTACAGAAAAATATAGTGTTTATCAAGTAATTAACCACATAATATCTCCCCCTCTTTAGCCACAAATGGGCCAAAGATACATGTACTTAAAAGTTATACAATCATCCAGAAAAAGTAATAAAAACAACAACTAAAATCTGAACACACTTGCAAACTCCACCAGGAACCAGCATCAACTCCACCAACCTTTAAGCACTGTCCCCTTCAGAGGAGCTACTTTCTTCATTATTGAGTTGATCTTCAGCAGCACCCTCTTCCCTTCTGTTTCCTTCAGCCTCCTCCTGTTCTAACCTGGCAATTAGGTTTTCTAGAGTCTTTTTCCTAGTCTCCAGCTCTTTGTAGGTCTCTTTCAATATAGCTATAACATCAGATGTTTTGGACTGAGTTTTTACAGATGATGTCTCAGCTGATGTTATGACAATATCAGGAACATGAGATCCCTGAAAAAGCTTGTAGTGTAACCCAAGAGCAGGAGCTCTTTTGCAAGCAGTATCTCTTGCCACCAGGATATCAGGGTACTGTGCAAGGATAATTCCACAAAGGAGGGAGGGAAAGGCAATAGGGCCTTTGACAGCAAAGCTACCAGCATGCTTTAAAGTTTGTTCAAAAATATACCTGCCATAGTCAAATTCAGCCTTGGTTCCCACAGCATAAATGAATCTCCCCAATCCTGTGGAGATAGTTGATTTGTGGTTGGTAGGGACCCAGTTGGCTGCACCAATCTTGTGCAGGATGGAAAATTTCATGCTTAGTTTGCTGGCATTCAGCTTGCCTTTCAAGGGCCAGCACTTGACTTGTCTTGCTGTGATGGTTTGGCATACTTCATTGTCAGTGACTTCCAGTTCAGGGCAATCCTCATTTGATCTTCCAAGAAATTTGTTAATTTCTGATGGAGAGAAATTAACCCTTCTTCCTCTAACATAAACACATTCAAAGTCAGCTGACCTTCCATCAGCACATTCATCAGACAAGTTCACTATAAATTCCTTGACCAGATTTTCAAAGCACTTGGTAAATTTTACCACAGTCTTCATTAGTCCAGCAGCTTTGATCGGGTCCATGATTTCCTTGCAATCCATGGCACCATTGTTTAGTTCTCTTTCTAAAGCTATTCTCTTTAAGCACACATACTTCCATCTGTTGGCATTGTCAGGGTGGTGAAAAGAGATGTTGTCTGTTGGGACTTCAGGAACTCTAGCCATTTTGCTGGAAGGGAGTTTCCTTCTAATAGGAATGTCTTCAGCATTAATTTCAAACTATGATTCCTCATCAGAATCAGAAGACTCAGGTTCTTTTCTCTTCTTTGTAATTGGTTGTCTAGCCGGTTTTGAGAGACTCCCAGTATGCACTTGGGCTTTCACCTTCCTTTTGGACATTCCAGTCTTCACAGTACCAGTCTTCCTTTCAGTCCTGGTTTTCTTATCAGCAGGTTTCTCTTTGTTCAGACCTTTTGCAGCATCTTGATTGCCCTTCCTGTTCATCATTCTCCTAGCTATGCTAGGGTTGATATTTGCAATCAGGTCATTGTCTGAGTATTCCTCATCCACGTCAATAACAGGTGGTTCAACATTCTTCTCTGAAGGGTTCTGAGTGTCATCCAGGTTTTCAGATGGTTTTTGAATGTTGTCATCTGGTGTCTCAACATTCTCAGAGACATCTGGATTTGCTTCAACATTTGGGCTTGCTGATTTTTGATTTAATGGAACAGAAATCCCTGGTACAGAGTGGTTCTCACTCAGGATTCTTGTAACAAGCCTAGCTATTGCTTGGTGTACACGAGCTGATCCTTCCCTATTAGGTACAGAAGATGAGGGTTGAGAGGGATTACCGGAAGACGTCGCCTGAGACCTTCCTGCATGCCTTGTTCTCAGCTTTTTGACCTTGGAAGGGTTAGTTGCTATTTCTCTGAGAGGAGTAATCTCCAGGACTTCAGAATCCATGCATGAGGTGATTGCTCGAGAATCTTGATCAGATGATGAAGATGAAACGGTTGTCTTGGATGAGGATGAATTTTGAGACATTTTGATTGACTTGGAAAACCAGTAGCAACTAGGGAGAAAACTTTGAAAGAGAGAAAAAGAGATGTTGCAAAGTTGAGAGTGGAAGGAGGCAAATGTGTGTCTATTCAACTTCTTAGAAATTTTGAAAGAGTTTGGGAAATATATGATTAACCCACTTAAAATAGACTTAACAAAAATAACTCCTTCAACCCTTGTTTTGAGCAAAATTAATTGCTATAATTTCTCATGTTGGCAAATACCCATCTTGCCCCTCAAGTTTTCAAGTTTATTTGCATCAAGAGCCAGCTGTAGCTTAATGACACCATGTTCCAGTTTAATTGTCTTCTCCTCTACAAGGTCTCTGACAAAGTAATTTTTAAGGTCAATGAGCTTGGTCCTGCTATGCTGAATAGGGTTCTTAGAAATATTGATTGTATTCAGATTGTCACAATACAATGTCACAACATCTTGTGAGACATTATATTCAGTGAGTATCTGTTTTGTCCAGATAATTTGAGAACAGTTACTACCAGCTGCAACTATTTCAGCACAAAGTTGAAAAGGAATTATTTTGACATAAATCATAGCTCTGGCAGATTCCTGTATGATCCTATTTTTCCTTCTGTCAACTTCATTTTGTTGAGGAGTTATGGGAGAAGAGAATTCATGACTAATTACTTCTGAGGAACAGAACTCATTAAACTTGCTATTTTCAAATTCCTTGTCATGATCACTTCTTATTCTGACAATACAGCCTTCTTTTTCTCTTTGAGTTCTTTTGCACAGTTCTTTAAAAACTTCAAACACCTCAAATTTTTCCCTAAAGAGGATAGTCCAGGAGAATCTGGAATAGTCATCCATAATAGCATAGGCATATCCTTTTCCACCAGGTCTTTCCACTAGCATTGGTCCCATCAGATTCATATGAAGAAGTTCTAGAACCTTAGAGGTGGTCAGATGTCTTAACATTGGATGTGACATCCTAGTCTGCTTACCAATCAGCCATTCACCACAAACTCTCCCTTCATCAATTTGCAGTCTTGGAATCCCTCTGACTGCCTCATGGAGATAATCCTTTTCATTCCTCTTAGATGAAGATGGCCAAGTTTCAGGTGCCACAGTTTCACCTCTTTTTCTTCTTTGGCAATGGAACACACAGTGGAGAAATTAGTGTTCTCAGGCTCCCACAAGTAACAGTTGTCTTTAGATCTGACTCCTTTCATTACAACTTCTTGTTTTTCATTAATTACAAGACATTCAGATTTTGAGAAATTAACCTTGAATCCTAGATCACACAATTGACTGATACTAATGAGATTAGCAGTCAGGCCTTTTACCAGTAGTACTTCATTCAGGTTTGGAACTCCAGGGCAGTCCAAATTACCAACTCCTTTGATTTCACCTTTAGCACCATCTCCAAAGGTCACAAAACTAGTGGTGTGAGGTTTAACATTATTGAGGAGGTTCTTGATTTCAGTCATGTGCTTAGAACACCCACTGTCAAAGTACCAGTCTTCCTTTGCAGAGACCCTCAGGGAAGTGTGGGCTATCAGGGCTGTAGCCTTTTTCTTCCATTTAGGAGTATGTGGTACCTTTTTAGACTTAGGTTTGACACCTGAGTTCTGATTAGGGTATCCATGCAATCTGAAGCAGAAAGGCTTTATGTGGCCATACCTCCCACAATGATGACATCTCCATCTTTGGTACCTTTTCTTCATATGTCTCTGTTCCTGATGTTGAGAGTTATGTTGAGACATCTGCTTTGACATTTGTTTATTAGACCTGATCTTCTTGTCTGCACCAGATTTCTTTGCTGCCACAAATCCTAGACCAGACTTGTTTCCCACAGTTTGTCCAACCTGAAGGATTTCGTCCAATTTGTCTGTTCCATTTGTCAGCATCTTGACAGATTTGGTCATCTGGTTTAGTTTTGAGTTCAGCATTTGAACTTCCCTTTCTAGATGACTTATAGTTTCAAGGTCTGCCCTTTTTTCAGCCTCCAGCTTTAACTAGTTTGTCAGATTCTTCTTCAGAATTACTTTCTGAATCACAGTCAGACCAGGTAACAGTCATTCCTTTCTTTTGTTTCTTAAGAAAGGTAGGACATTCAGCTCGAATATGCCCATATCCTTCACAACCATGGCATTGAATTCCTCTGCCTTGATTTCCCTTCTCTTCTGACCTTGGTCTTCTGCTGGAACTGTCAATGTCAGATGGGATGTTATGAACATTAGACCTTGACTTTGGATCTATTCTTTTGATGAGTTTGTTGAATTGTCTTCCAAGCATGGCTATAGCTTCTGAAATATTTTCTTCTTCATCCTCCTTGTTTTCAACATCAGTGTTGGATACAAGTGCTATGCTCTTGTTCTTCTTGTCACCATTTTCAGTGATCCCCATCTCAAAAGTCTGAAGAGACCCAATGAGTTCATCCACTTTCAACTTGCTGATGTCCTGGGCTTCCTCTATGGAAGTTACCTTCATTGCAAATCTTTTACGCAAGGATCTGAGAATCTTTCTCACCAGTTTTTCTTCTGACATCTTTTCTCCCAATGCTCTTGAGGTGTTGGCAATCTCCAAGATGTTCATGTGAAACTCATGAATGGTTTCATCTTCCATCATTTTTAGATTCTCAAACTTGGTAGTCAGCATCTGAAGCCTTGACATTTTTACTTTGGAAGTGCCCTCATTAGTAGTTTTGAGAGTGTCCCAAACTTCCTTGGCCAGTTCATATTGATGTACTAGTCTGAATATGTTTCTATCAATTCCATTGAACAAGGCATTTAAAGCTTTGGAATTACCCAGGGCTAACTCATCTTCTTCTTTACTCCATTCTTCCTCAGGCTTCAGACTGATTGTCCCATCTTTCTCAGTTATGGTGGGATGGCTCCATCCTTTGTCAGCAGCTCTCCAGGCCTTTTTGTCCAGTGATTTTAAGAAGGCAATCATACGAGGCTTCCAGTAGTCATAATTTGTTCCATCCAGAATGGGTGGTCTATGTCCAAAAACTCCTTCTTTGTCCATAGTGCCAGAAAGTGATATCCCTAGATCTCACCCAGTAATACAGGCAGGGTGCCTGCTCTGATGCCAATTGAAATTCTGGCTGCAGATACTCAATGTCACTTTCAATGTTATGACACCGTATCTGACTTTCTATAAGACAGTAAAAACAAAAACAGTAAAGAACACAGTCAATTGTTTACCCAGTTCAGTGTGCAACAACACCTACTCTGGGGGCTACCAAGCCAGGGAGGAAATCCACTATAAGAGATTTTAATTCAGGAATAAACCAACCAGTTTATCTCCTTCACTTAAGACCTACCCAATGCAACTTCAATCTAAGTACAACTTAAACCTGAGTTCCTACTCACTCCCCCTCAATCACAGCAGTGATACTTAAAACAATTGACTAATGAATTAATGAAGGCACTCTTCAAAACGTACACTTGATTATGCTTCACAGCTTTTTAATCAAGCAACACAAACACTCTTGCTTCACAGCTTTGAGTGATACATAAACCTAACTTGACTTTGCTTCAAAGCTTTAGTCAAGAGACACAAAACACTCTTGCTTCAAAGCTTTGAGTGATACAAAACCCTTACAATTAAAACCTATTCCAAGTCACTTATCACAATGATACTTGCTTGGATTACAATAGTTAAAACTATACAGCTCCTAAATGATCTTCTGTCAAAAAGGATAAATTCCAAATAGCAGCCCTGTTGAATATATAGCAGCTGCTTCTTTAGTTAGGGTTTCCACAAAAAGCTAGGGTTAATTCCGTTTGACCTTAAGACTTGGTCACAAGACTTTATCAACCAGGTTAGGGTTGAGCTAGGTTAAACCCAAAGTCCACGAGAGATTCTGTTCTGGAAAGACTGAGTCATCTTCCTGAAAAATCTCAGAATTAACCAAACTGCATAACTGTTAGATCAGAACAGGATGTCTTAACATTTGTTATGACATCTGAATTCCTGTTTACTGATTTTGGTAAATGTGATCATTTTGCAAAATCCTCAGATACACACTCATAAACAGCAGTACCTGTATGCCACTATTTTTCTGCAAAGGTACCTAATAAACCAGTACCTAATAAATCAGAATGTTATGACATTAGTCATGACATTCACACACCTGGTTTTACCAAAAATGCATGCCAATAACTAAACACCTACACTTCTGATGAGTTGCCTTCAGCACCTGTGAATTCAACTTCTATATCTGCAAAAGATTCATTCTGCTTTGACTTTTGAGGGTCAAGCTTATCATCAAATCTAACACTGATTGACTCTTCAACAATATGTGTTTCTATATTGTATACTTTATACCCTCTTGAGCGTTCAGAGTATCCTAACAAAATACACTTCTGTACTTTAGAGTCAAACTTGTTCAGATGATCTTTAGTATTCAGAATAAAACATGTACACCCAAAAGGATGGAAATAAGAAATGTTGGGATTTTTTCTTCCATAATTCATATGGAGTCTTTTCCAGAATAGGTCTTATAGAGATTCTATTCTGAATATAAAACGATGTGTTAACTGCTTCTGCCCAGAAGATCTTAGCAATGTTAGTCTCATTGATCATGGTTCTGGCTATTTCTTACAATGTTCTATTCTTTCATTCTACAACTCCATTTTGTTGGGGAGTTCTAGGACAAGAGAAGTCATGCGAAATGCATTTTTCATTGAAAAATATTTCAAATTTTTTGTTTTCAAACTCTCCACCATGATCACTTCTGACTTTAACAATTCTAAGATCATTTTCATTCTGAACTTGGTTACAGAAAGCAACGAACACAGAATGTGACTCGTCCTTGTGTCTTAAGAACTTTACCCATGTCCATCTGCTATAGTCATCTATGATCACTAACCCATACTTCTTTCCACTAATAGACGCAGTTTTCACTGGTCCAAATAAATCTATGTGCAAAAGTTCTAATGGCCTAGAGGTGGAAACAACATTTTTTGCTTTAAAAGAGGGTTTTGCAAATTTGCCTTTCTGACATGCTTCACACAGAGCATCTGAGCTGAACTTCATATTAGGAAGTTCTCTGACTAGATTGAGTTTGTTAATCTGAGATATTCTTCTCATACTAACATGCCACAATCTTCTGTGCCAGATCCATTGCTCGTTGTTAACAGAAAGAAGACATTTTACATTCTGACTCTTTAGTTCAGAAAGTTTTATCTTATAAATGTTGTTTTTCCTCTTTCCATTAAACCGGATAGTTCCATCTTTCTGACTAACAACTTTGTATGAGTTTTTATTAAAGATTATATCATAACCGTTATCACTTAATTGACTTATGGATAACAGGTTATGCATCAATCCATCAACTAACAGCACCTTATTAATAGAAGGAAGGTTACCATTACCTATTATTCCAGATCCAATGATCTTCCCTCTTTGGTTTCCTCCAAAACCCACGTAGCCTCCAGGTTAAGTTCCAGGCTTTGGAACATATGATGTCTTCCTGTCATGTGTCGAGAGCATCCAGAGTCCAGGTACCATGACTGGTGTTTTAGCCTTGCTGCTAAAGATATCTGCTACATATATAATTTTGTCCTTAGGTACCCATATCTTTTTGGGTCCTGGTTTATTAGTTTTACCAAAATTTTGTTCGAACTTTGGTTTGGCAGAATAATCATTGCTAGTGTTTTTCAGATCATGTGTGTGCCCATAAGTAAAGTGAGGTTTTAGTGGCGTGCATTTAATTACTAGGTCCATGACTTTCTTAGGTGGAGATACCTTACCTTGGTATCCTATTCCTTTTCTTCCATTTCTGCTAACTCCATAGATCATTGAAGCCATCTTGCTTCTATCTATGTTTTTAGCCAGAAACTTCTGAAAGTTGTGATCATGTTTTTTTATGATCTTATCAGCATTAATGGGAGCCTATGAGATTATTTCTTTCTGAGAGTTTTGTAAATCATTTTCTAATTTTGAAATCTTTTCTTTTAACTCATAATTTTCTAATCTAAGACTCACAGTTTCTTCAGAGTCAGAGGCAAGATCCTTTTTCAGGTTCTTGAATTTGACTCTGATCTACTGATACCTTTCCAGAATCTCATTCAGACTTTCTGCTAGTTCAACTTTAATAAAATTAACAGTAAAATCAGGAAATACTTCTTCTGTGTCTAATTCTGAGTATGACTGAGATGCTTCGTTGTCTTCTGTCACATTTGCCATAAGAGCAATGTTGGCTCTTTCATCATCTGATTCTGATTTTGCGTCAGAAGTATCTGAATCATCCCATGTTGCCATGCGACTTTTCTTCTTCTCCTTGAAGAACTTCTTTTTCAGCTTCTCCTTCTGAAGCCTTGGACAATCACTTTTGTAGTGTCCCTGTTCATTGCACTCATAGCAGATGATGTCTCTGTTGTTTGACTTTTTGTGACCAGACGAAGCTTCAGACCTTTTTTTGTCTTGAGGAGGGCTCAGACTTTCTGTATCCGGAGGAGGATTCATTCTGATTCCCTGATCTTCTGGAGTTTCTAAATTTTCTTTGCCTCTACTTCCACGGCTAATTGACCCTTCTAGAGAGAAGAGACAATTCGTCTTCTTCTGATGAGGATCCATCAGAGGTTTCTTCCATAGCCTGCAAAACCTTAGAATTAAGTTTTTTGTTAGATTTTAATGCTAAAGGCTTACCTTTCTTCTAAGGCTCGTCATCTTCTAGTTCTATCTCATGGCTTTTAAGGGAGCTAACAAGTTCCTCTAGGGATATCTTGTTGAGATCTTTAGCCAGCTTAAGATCAGTGACCATTGGCCTCCATTGCTTTGGTAAACTTCTAATGATCTTCTTTACGTGATCAGCAGTAGAGTACCCTTTGTCAAGAACTCTCAGCCCAACAACTAGAATCTGGAATCTTGAGAACATCGCTTCTATGGATTCACTGTCTTCCATCTTGAAATCTCCGTATTTCTGAATGAGCGCAAGGGCCTTGGTTTCTTTAACTTGTATGTTGCCTTCAAGCGTCATTCTCAGAGAGTCAAACATGTTTTTGGTTGTCTCTCTGTTTGAGATATTCTCATCCTCTGAGTATGAGATGGCACTGAGAAGAATTGTTCTGGCCTTATGATGGTTTCTGAAATCAAGCTTTTGTTGGTCATACATTCTTTTTCTATCTATCTTCTGACCACTTTTATCCACTGGATGCATGTATCCATCAATTACCATATCCCATAAGTCAGCATCATGAGCCAGAAAGAAACTCTCAATTTTGTCTTTCCAGTAGTCAAAATTTTCTCCATCAAAGACTGAAGGTTTACCACTGATTTTGTCCTTGTCATCGTGATAGTCATTGATGATGTTTTGGCTTGGTCCCACCATAGTGTTTTTCTAAAGCTTGGATCTTGTACTGACACGGTTAAGTGTATGAACTCAGAACCAGGCGCTCTGATGCCAATTGAAGAAGTGAAAAACACAAGAAGGGGGGTTGAATTGAAACTTTAAAAATCAAGAACAATAGACACTAGATTTTTATCCTGGTTCGTTGATCTCAAACTACTCCAGTCCACCCGCCAAGGTGATTTCGCCTCTCTCCAACAAGGACTTGATTCACTAATCAAACTGATTACAAATCTACTTTGACAACTGCCAAAGTCTTCTTGAGTACAACCACAACCCGATTTATCTCAAGGAAAAATATTTTAATCAAAGGAAAAGTTTACTGTGTACTATTTGTTTTTCGTTACAAAAAATGTATCACTACTGTGATGTATTACACAAATTGAATGTAGAATAAATATGAATTTTTGCAGCCTTTTTGAGAATGTAGAGAGAAGTCGTGAGAAAATCATAAACTATTTACCCTTTGAACTTGTTTATATAGGCGTGGATATTTGTCCAAATTGAAACGTGATAATGGACACTTAATGCACTTTCCATACTGAGAAGATTCTTGTCTGAATGAAGCCATTGCACATGATACTGCCTTAATAGAAAAGTAACACTTCAGAACTTAGGAATCTTGCATGCTGCTTTGCTTCAGATCTTGATAAGTCAGAGACATAAAGATCCGTTGGCGCGTTAGACTTCTGTTTAGAATCGGGGTATCTTTTAATTTAGCATAAATTTTGATCATCATACTTCAGAACATTATGATTACTCAGCTTAATTGCTTTTGTGGCTCAACTTCTGATGTCGTTTCAGTCAGAACTTTTGTACAACATAAAACACAAATTTAGAGTGCATATTTGTTCTTTGTGTTTGTTATCATCAAAACTCTTATAACGGTTGTAGAATCAAACTATGTTCTAACAAAATTTTCAACAAGTTTTGGTTAGTTTTTCATCTCAACTTCTTGGCCAATTTTCACTAAGTTCCCATTTAATTTAGTCAAAGTTGTCAATATGAAAGTTGTAGAAAATGTTTCAAGCTTTCCAAAACATCCAAGAGCATAAATTTACCATGTTTGAGCTAGGAGATTCGAAGAGATGAAGTTGGAATTTCAAACTTGAATTACAAGTCATTTCTTTGATGAACACATAACCAAATCTTCAAGCATGCTTCACAATCTCTCTTTGTAGGCCTCTAATCCCACAAATCTATCCATAATTAGGAGATTACATGAAAGTTTGAGCTATTATTCAAGTATTCAAGCCATTGTCCAAGTGATTATTCCATTTTTTGGCACAAAGTTAACATTGCCATTCTTGCAAAGTATATTTAATCACAAAGTCAACTCTTCTTAAGCCTCTAACTTGTTTCTTCTGCACACACTCAACATGCAAGAACAGATAAGCATGCTTAAAGTATCCAACAACTCTATGAAGCAAAGTACAAAGTATTGGAACTATGTTCTTCAAAGTTTGCTTCATAACAAACTAAACCATAACATTTGATCTTGTAAACCAAGCCCTCTCATCCTCTAAAACCCTTTCTCTATAAATAGAGATGTTATTTGCAAGACAACACACAAATTCATAGCCCTCAAAACACCTTCATACTCCCTCAAACTAGAATTTGCATCAAAACTCCATTTTGTGGAAACTTCTGACCTTGAACACCAAACACTCAATCCACTCGTGTGTTTTCATTCTAAATCTTTCACAAACCTTCTATAACACATATAGAACTCATCCAAAGGCCTGTTTCAACACTGTAACACCAACTTCATCATCTTCCAAACTCAAAAATAGAGCTTTGCAAATTGACTTCGTTAGAGTGATTCAGACACTTTCAGCACAAAGTAAGGATTGGAATAGCTTCAGGGAGGTCCAAGGAAGCTTAATCAATCATCACCTTTCACTTGGAAGCAACCATACGCGCTTTGGGTTTTTACTTCAAGAGGTAAGTTTTCTAAAATGTGATCTCTTGATACAAGCATCTTTAGTGCATACATACAAAAGAAAAAATGTAGATATTATTTCCCTAAAGCTAGCCATGTCATTAGTTTTCATTTATATTGCATGTGTGTTAAGAATTTCAGCTCTGGCCAGTTAGGTTTTTGTTTTGGTACCAAACAAAATTTATGCTAACCATTGATCCATAGCTTTTGAAAATTGTATGGTTGGATTCGTATTTAAATTTCAAGCAGGTTTGATGTTCACGCTTTTTGATTTGGTTGAGAAATGAAGCTTTTAGAAGATTAACAATGGTGTTGTTATAACCTGCGCGCACGAGGAAGAAAAAGCTGACAAATTCAAATTTTCAAAAGAGAGTTGATATATATTTATTGGGTTTTGTTTCATAACCGGATGAAACTGTTACCCCAGTGGCAAGCGTGCACGTACAAAGTCAATTCTTACCTTAAGGGCGCGGGTTCGAACCAATGTCAACCCCCCTTTTATCATTTTTTATGATTTATTTGTTACAACTGAATTTTTACAACCCCCCCCCCCCCCCCCCATTTCCTTCCACCACACAGGCCCATACCTTTTTTTATTACTTTCTGATTCAAACAAAAAACTATGTTGGGCCTAACAAAAATAGTTTCTCACACCTCCTAATTGCTTTACAAACGCAGGCCCAATCTTTTTACTCTTTATATTTTCTTTTTACTTTTATTTATTTATTTCATTTAATTAAAATACAAAAAAAAATTTATTTTAAAAAAATAATTAGGTTTAGGTTAATCCATATTTTTACATTTTATTTAATTATACATAGTTTTTTTATTAACTAAATTAACTTCCAATTAATTTAAAATTAGGTTTAAATTGACGTTAACATTAAAAATATTTCTCTAACAATTGTTTTCTTTTTTTATAAAATTAAAAACCAATTCGATTTAGTTTTTTTTAATTAATTTTTTTATGAATAAAATTTTTCTTTTAGTCACACTTTGTTTTATTAATTAATTTGCAAATAAAATTAGAACTAGGTCTAACTTTTTTTAATTTCATTCATTTCAAAGGTTTTCTAAACAAAGAAACAAATAAACATTTTCTTAAATACTTAGAGTTTTTTAGGGTTTTTACATCTTTCCCCTTTCCATCTCTGTGCATTTATTTATTTTTCACATTACTACAATTATACAACTATCAAAAGTTTATAATAGATAATTAGGGTTTATTACTTTCCTCCCCCACTCATAAACTTGTAACCCCATCCCCGAAGCGTTGTAATAGCGTAGGACATTTAAATTCTGCAATTTACAGTTTTCCTTATTACTGTTAGTAATTAGAGTTTGTATAACAAGAATAAAATTAATCGTTAGAAAACCTAATCTCAAAGACAAATGCTTGAAATCAAAACACTTCTCACACATACACCTCTAGGGTTAACCTCACTTGTTACATCGGGTTAAAGCAATCATGTCCCTCGAACATGAGATGCTTTAGAAAAGACCCTCGGTTAAAAGATCGTATTCCCTCGATGACCCTTCGATGTTGCCTTCGGTAAACGATCTTAGTCCCTTATGACAATTGTTAAAGCGTCTTACAAGTTGCCTTATATGACTATACGATGACCCACGCCTGCCCCTCACATCCAATGATAGGGCTTCCTACTAACTAATGGTAGGATAACACTATCTAAAGGAGGAGGAAAAGAATAAAGTCCTTTTGAGTAGGTAAATAACTTGTAATCGCTTGCTCACAAACTAAAACCAATTTCACACCTCACATTTTCAAAACAAATACTTTCAAAGTACTTTATAAACACTCTTGAGATACAACGTGTTGTACCCCAAAATTTTCCCTCTCATTTTTCTCAAGAAATCACCCTGGATCCTCAGGAGGTTTGTTCCATCTAAAGTTCAAAAGTCAAATTTACTATGGAAAAGCCAAATTTCTAAATACTTGGGATTTTTCCAAGTATTTAAGAAAAAATGACACTTCAGAACTTCTGAACCAACCTCCAGGCAGGAGCAGTCAGAAGATGCAAACTTAACTCAGCACATAACATTAAGTCAGAATATGGTTCTTCAGCATCTAATCCAGCTCAGTCAGAAGTTTCCAGAAAATTATAAAACGTGATAAAAAAAATCTGAATGCTCTTTCAGAACATGCTGGAAAGCCTGGGGATCCCTCAGAGCTTGCTAAGGCAACAGAATGCCAAGATCAGAACTTGGGTGCATTGTTCTAGACTATGTTGAAATGGAACTGCTGGATTAGATTTATGCAATGATGCAAAATCCCCCATTGCAGGATTTCTGATTTTGACAAATCTCATCACCATTTAATACTCATTAATGCTCACAACCACTTTTGAGTCTTTTTCCAAAGGGTCTCTCCACGCGTAGCATAGTGATACCTTTATACAGATTTAGGTATGGGTCCATGCGCTACTTTTCGCTTATGGGTGTCACTTTTCCTTAATCCTTGCTTACTAATCCAGCCTAGGCTAAAAACTGTCAATCATCTAAACCCTTTTTGAACTTTCTTCAAGAATAAATCAGCATCTAATGCATGATATTGGCGCCACTTGACATTTTAAAACCCACAAAGCTTTGCCTATAAATAGAACGCCATTGGTCACTGAAAAGAGGTCCAGAAAAATTGCTGAAAAGAGACAGAAAGTTTGAGCAAGAAAAAAACATTAAATCTCTGCCCAAAATTCCTATAGTTTCAAAAACTGTAAACACAACATACAAACCATTAACTTTGGATCCTTTGCTTTCAAACTCCATTTGTTCTCAAAATATTTCTTGACTGAAAAACACCCATACAGTTTCTGACCCACGCGTTGGAAACTGCCATAACTTCTATATTCATACTATTATATACCCTCCATCCATCCATTCAAATAAGTTGTTCAGAACATCATCAGAGTTAAGGCTAACTCCAGTTCACAGAACTTCTTCCAGCTGCAAGGTAAGCATCTGCTGACTCTTACCACATTGCTTAAGCATCACCAGATTTGCATGCTCAAAAAACACAATGTAGATATCATGCTTCTGATGTTGTACATGTTCTGAGATTTTCACGCATCTGTATGCTTAAGTAGAGAATGAATCGGTTCAGAACTTTCTTGAAGAAACTAAAACTCAGAGTTAGGATTAGCAAAGGCATACTTGCCTCTGATTTTGGTTCTGATTTTCCTTATTTCTGAAGTGCTATGACACCTGCTGAAATTGTCCTAGGCATGTCTTCTATTTTATGGAGAAATAACCAAATTGCAGATGTTCTGACTAGCATAGAGGGAGACCAAGTTCTGACATTGGCACCAGCGCCTCTGGAACCTGTTTTGTTATCAGTAATATCAGAACTTCTGAAGATTATTGTGTTCCCAGCAGGGTCAGAACTTCTGACCTCATACATTTTCACTAACAGGTTTCTGTTTTGCAGCGTGCCAGGGCCAGAACCTCTGACTTATACATTTTCACTAACATGTTTCTATTCTGCAGCACGCCAGGGTCAGAACCTCTGACTTCCTTTTAGCAGCACGCTGATCCTCCCTTTTTCTTCCCCTTGTTATTTTCTTTTTCTTTATTTTTCTCGCTGGCACTTTCCATTTCATTAATCAGCAAAACACCAAAAAATATTTCGTTCACACTTTGTTTTATTTCTTAAAACAAAAGACAAAAAATATTTTCTTAAAACAAAACAATTTCATTTAATATTTTCTTGTATGTATTTCAATGTGGTTGTAATAGTAATTTAGGGCTTTATTTTCATTTGCAATCCCCATTCATAAATTTCTACTGCCCACCCCCTAAATATTATAATAGCGTAGGACTTTACATTTCTGCAATTTATCGCTTTCAAATGTAAATGCTAGTAAAAGATCAATCAAATAGAAGACCATAATTCAAGATAAAATCAAGCATGCAATCAAACACACTTGCACACAAACACCCTTAGGGTTTCTCCACTTGGTTGCCTTATACAAAAATAGCCATATTACGCATGCGAAGTATCTTGGTAAAACAAACAAAATCAAAAGATCATAGTCCCTCGATGACGCTATTCTAAGTTGCCTTATAAAATGATCTTAGTCCCTCGAAATGCTAAGATACTTTGCAACATTGCTAATCATGGTTATACGATGACCCACGCCCGTCCCGTTTACATCCAAAGATAGGGTTATTTATCAAATCAATGGTAAGACAACAATGTCAAAGGAATAGAAAATTCATAAGAAAGACATTTGAGTAGGTAGATTGCTTCTAGTTACTCGCTCTATTTTCAAACGAATATCCTTGCTATTTTCAAAACAAACACACACATTTCCATATAACTTACAAACATTGAAAACATTTTCAAAAAAGACAAACATCTGTGTATACATTCTTACGAACAAGAATTATTACAAAGATTGCCTAAACAATGGCCTCTTTTACAAAATACTTTCAAAAACCACACAAAACACAATTTCAAAATAAAAAGCAAGTGATCTAGCAAGTAACTAAGAGCCCATGGAAAACCATGGATGAAAATGGTGCTAACACCTTCCCTTTTCATAATCTACCCCCCGAACTCAAGAAAACATCTCAAAAGTCTTTCCTATGCTTTTTCACCTTTCCTTTTGGATAAAAGAAAAGTCGGTGGCGACTCTTGCTAACCGCAACATTTATGAACACAAACACAAAACCCTCAAGTCAGTTCTCTCACCTTATCACAGAACTGGAGACTCTGTTGGGGACAATTGAAAAAAGTGGGGTTACCTTAGGGCTAGATCACATTTACTTTCTCACATTGTTTGATTTATTTGCTTTACATTACGGTTCTTTGTTTGGGTTTGAATCATCTACCCAGATTTGGGGATACATTATAGGTAAATAGCAATACGTTGTGGAAACTGTGTGGGGTATACCGATATGTTCTAAGCAATAGCTATGTTAGTGTGTCATATTTGTGGGTACCGGTAGCCTTTGAGTTAATCAAAGAGAATACGGGGCCGCTGAGTGATGTCATGAAGCACTAACGAACTTTTAGAACCTTTACTTGACCAACTTGACGTTTAGGATGTAGTGAGATGACCGACTTTGGTGTATTCCGAAGTTGGTAGATACTCGATACTACACTCATTTAGGTTTGGTTTCTTGGAATATTTCAGTCGCCATTAAAGAGGCTTGAGATGAAACAATGACCAAGGAAATAATCCAGTGATATTAAGCTCCTTAGAACCCGATTACTATTACTAGGACAGGTTTAAGCCAACTAAACTTCAAGAGGGTACTTACCTATAAAACCCCATGCAAGCCTAAACTAGGAACTTGATTGCTTTGCTTGTATATGCATACTTGTACATAACATCATGGACATCATGAACATCATATGCATCCACTAACCATTTCAAGGATTTTTGAGATTCATCTTTGTTCTTGTTTTGTAGGATATGGATTCACTTCGCAGGAAAATTGTCCAAGTCAACCTTGTAAGAATTCCTCCACAACTTAGGGAGCTAGCTTCAAGGATCCCTGAAAGCTCTCCTTTCACCAAGAGACATGGTTCTCTACTCAGCTTGGTCACCTCCAACACGGATGAGGATATGATGAAGGTGCTCTTTCAGTTCTTTGATCCTTTGCACCATTGCTTCACATTTCCCGACTACCAACTTGTGCCTACTTTGGAAGAATTCTCTCAACTCTTGAGAATTCCCATTCTCAATCAACTACCTTTCAACGGTACGGAAAGAGACCCAAAGCCATAAGAGATTGCTCAAGCTCTGCACTGGCACTCGTCTGATGTCACAACTTATTGGGAAACTAGGAGTGGTGTCAAAGGCTTCTTAGAAAAGTTTCTGCTTGAGAAATCTCAAAGCTGTTGGAATTCCCTAGACTTGCAAGCCTTTGAGGAAATTGTGGCTCTCCTCATCTATGGGATGGTCTTGTTCCCCAATCCTGACCAACTCATAGATGTGAGTGCCGTCAAAATCGTCATGTCACGCAATCCGGTGCCCACGTTGCTAGGGGATATCCTACACTCTTTTCACACTCGCACAATGAGGAAAAGAGGTATCCTTATGTGTTGCACTCCTCTCCTAGCAAGATGGTTTATTTCTCATCTTCCCCAATCGGTCTTAAAGAATGAGCAAGGATTAAGGTGGTCACAAAGGTTAATGACGCTCAAACATTCGGATATCCATTGGTGCTCTCGATCCAAAGAGAATGTTATCATTATTGACCGTTGTGGGGAATTCCCTAATGTCCCACTACTTGGCATTAGGGGAGGCATCACCTACAACCCATGCTTACCTCTAAGACAGTTTTGTTATGCCGGAAGGGATGGCCCGCACGAGATGCTGATTCAAGGCTGGATATTCGACTACGACAACGACGATCAAGGTCTTCGCCAGAAATTCATCTGAGCTTGGAGGATGCTAAACAAGGTGGATAACAAGACTTTGGGACACAAGAACTCCATCCCTCTTGAGCCTTACCTCAAGTGGGTACGAACTCGCGCTCAAAGTCTTATGATGCCTTATCCTTCCATTCTCCCGGTGATCATTGAGCATGTTAAGGAAGGAGAAGTTCCCTACACTATCCTACATCTTGACATGCCCACATCTCTTGAAGACCTACAAAGGGATTGGATACAACTCAAAGGAGAGCGAGATACTTTCGAAGCCCAATTCTACACAAGCGAGAGGAAGGTTTTGGAACTCACTAGGCTACTTCATGAGGAGCAGACTCTAAATGCCTACATAGCACCAAAAAGGATGTGCACTACCTTTTTATCTCAGAGTTTTATATTATTTTGCCCAAGGGTCATTGATGTATTCAAACTCTATCTTATTAATATAACGTGTGTTTCTTTTTGTCTAAAACGAACTTGAATATTTTAAAATCCTTGAAAACATTACATATGCACATATCATTCATCATAACATAAACAGGTCTTTTGCAACGAGTTTCCTCATCTCTCTACTGTTTATTTCAGTAAGATGGATCTCGAACAGACAGTCAAAGACCTTCAAGTTCAAAACATGCAATTTCAACAGTTACTCACAACCTTGGCCAAAGGACATGAGGAGTTGAAGACTATGTTGGCCAAAGAGAGGAAGAAGAAAGAGAAGAAACCAACCGGTGTTGTAATCATGGGGAGAAGGTTTCAAGGACAGACTAGGAGAACCTTGAATTTTGCAACCACCTCTGATGAAGGAAAAGGAAAGGAAACAGTGGTTCCGTCAGAATCTGAAGAGGAGGAAGAAGAGGAAGACTACTCCGAGGAATAGTATCCTCCAGCAGATGATAAGTACAGACATCTTGAAGAACGCTTGAACACTATGGAAATACAAAGGGTACCAAGTCTAGACTTTGAAGAATTGGGACTAGTGTCGGGAATTGTGATCCCACCGAAGTTCAAAGTGCCGTTGTTTGCAAAGTATGATGGGGTGTCATGTCCTAAGTGCCATATGTAAGAAAGATCCAGTCGTACTCCACCGATAAAGACTTGTGGGTGCATTTTTCCCAAGATAGCCTATTGGGAACACAACTCGATTGGTTTTACCAACTGGAAAGGGCCAACATCCACAACTAGGAAGATCTTGCCGCAACTTTCTATAAGCAATACCAGTATAATGCAGATTTGGCGCCTACCCGTACTCAACTTCAGAGTATGGCTATGGTTTCAAATGGAGAGATCTAGCTGGGAGAGTACAACCCCCTCTGTCTGAAAGGGAATTGGTGGATATGTTCTTAGGCACTCTATCGGGCCCTTTCTTCAACCATTTGATTGGGAACTCATCTGCTGGATTTACTGAATTAATACTAACCGGAGAAAGGGTGGAGGCTGGCATAAAAAGTGGAAAGATTCAGAAAGATTCATCTGCCTCTACAACTGTGAGAAAGTATTTCACTGGGAAGAAGGAGGTATCTGCTTTTAACACACAAAGGAACCAAAGGAGAGTTGAACGCCGACCAATGGTAGGAGCTGTTATGATCCCAAAGCCTACAACTAATCAACCAAGAAGTAATCAACCGAGGGTAGAGAGGCCAATCCGGCAATTCACCAAAATCAATATGACTATAGCCCAGGTTTTACCGCATCTTTTGAAATCCAATTTGGCAACTTTAAAAGAAGCTCCCAAGAACCCCAACACATCATCCCCTTATTATCACCCAAGTGCCCGCTGCGCATATCATTCCGAAAGTCTGGGTCATGACACCAACAACTGTTGGGCCCTGAAAAACAAAAATCAAGACCTTATAGATGCAAAAGAGATTGAGTTTGATGCACCTGAGAAACCAAACGTCATTTCTGCTCCTATACCTAGGCATGGTCACAACACCAATGCAATAGAAGAAGATTTGTTTGTTACTGCAGTTGATGAACTCTTGACTCCACTCCCAATCATTAAGATAAACTTGTTGAAAGCCGATATATTCCCGGGTTGTAATGAAGACTGCCATCTCTGCTTATCCTCACCAACTGCTTGCCCTTTGTTGAAGACAGGCATTCAACGCTTGATAGACAACCAAGAGATTCTGTTTGAAAGTGCTCTTGTTTCACCTGTTCCTGTTGAAGACGTTTCAATCATAACCATCTCCTCCAATCCTTCCAGGGTCCCCAAAAGACCCGTTAGGATTACATCGGTTCCAAAAACTACTCCTCATATAATCACAATGCTCGGGCCGGTCCCGTATGAATCAGACAAAATAGTGTCGTGGAATTACGGTGGAGACATTTATTACCACGATATCAAACAAGATGGGCTGGCCACCAAAGAGATAAGCTCTGAAGAAGAAGACTCCGACATTAGCAATATTGCCGAAACCAGTAAGATTACCCGTAGCTATAGAACCTTCTCTCCAGAAATTGCCCCTCCAAAGGCAGTTTTTGGACCCGTGGCTGTTCCAAAGGTTACCTCCGTACCAATAATCATATCTGTAAGTGCTCCTATCGACAAAGACGACACAACCCCTGCTATCATTCCTACCCATACTCCTGCTGATGAAACCCAAGGAAAAGGTATTCAAGAAGAGCCTGTCCGGACGAAGACTCAACCACTGACTATTCCCGAAGCTTCCAAGAAGGAAATGGAGGAGATCTTGAGATTAATAAAGAAGAATGACTACGGCGTAGTTGAACAGTTGGGGCAAACTCCCTCCAAAATCTCCATGCTAGCATTGTTACTGTGCTCCGAGGCACATGCGAAAGCCCTGGTAAAGTTTCTGAAGACAGCCCATGTGCCTCAAGAGACGTTTGCTGACCAATTCCAAGATTGTGTGGCCAGTTTGACAGCGGATAACGGTCTAGGCTTCTCAGATGCTGATCTGACACCAAAAGGAAGGAAGCACAACGAGGCATTACATGTCTCTGCGGAATGTAGAGGAATAACTCTGGCCCATGTCTTGGTGGACAATGGTTCATCTTTGAATGTTTTACCGAAGAAAGCTCTCGACAGACTAGACTGCGAAGGACTGACGTTGAAACCCAGTAACATAGTTGTAAGAGCATTTGATGGCTCAAAGAGGATGGTCCACGGGGAAGTGGACATCCCCATAAAGGTTGGGACTCAAAATTTCAACTCAACCTTCTATGTAATGGACATTCGCCCCTCTTATTCCTGTCTGCTAGGACGGTCGTGGATCCATAATGCTGGTGTTGTCACCTCTACATTGCACCAGATGCTAAAATATCCGGTCCATGGAAAGATTATCACTGTCCACAGAGAGGAAGAATATATGATTAGCCACCTCAATTCCTTCAGGTATGTGGAATTGGATGGCGAGTTCATTGAAACTCCTTTTCAACATTTTGAAGAAGTCTCTCAAGAGGTATCAGTGACCAAGACTGTGTCCCAGATTCCCAAGATTACAAGACCTCCACTCCGGATGTCATCTCTGAAGGAAGCCAAAGTTGTAGTTGAGCAAGGAGGATGCACCATCTGGGGAAACCTTCCAGACATGCCGTACAAATCTGACAATTTTGGTTTAGGGTTCACTTCAAGTGCTCAGAAGACTGTGCATCGTGCCCGTACGGGAGGGCCACCTTTGAAGATTAGCAACCGAGAGGTTAATGCGGTGGAAGATGGTGAAGAGAATTGCAGCTTGGAGGATTGGATCTTTCCTACTATCAATGGAGGACTTCGCAATTGGGAAGCCAGAGACTTTGTTCCAATAACTTTCTTCCCTCAGTAATTTATCTTCTACATTTCTGTTGAATTTGTAATATTCACAAACAATTCACACATTTTAAACCTCGTGTCTTGCCCGAGGCACAATGGTCCATTTGTAAGGGTTGTCATTTCATCTTCATATGACATTGAATGAATCACAGACGTTTTACATACAAACTTTTATGCTCATTGTCTTTTACATTTATTTTCCTTTTAAAAGATGGTTATACCCTTACACACACCCACACTCACAAATGCAAGTACCCATCCACTCTTGATCCCATGGGTAACGATACTGCTATGGCCTTTCATGACTCTGGGGATCTAATCTACCAAGCCGAAGACGAAGGTAAGGAAGATTGTGAGGTACCAGGGGAACTGGCTAGACTACTACAACAAAAGGAAAGAGCTACTCAGCCTCATGAGGAACCCGTGGATACAATCAATCTGGGTACCAAGGATGATAGAAAAGAGGTCAAAGTAGGTGCCAATCTATAGGTCGGTGTCAAGGAGCGTTTGATTCAGCTGTTACATGATTATGTTGAGATCTTTTCCTGGTCATATGAAGACATGCCGGGACTTGATGCAGACATCGTGGTACATTGTCTGCCAACAAGAGAAGACTGTCCACCAGTGAAACAAAAAGTCCGCCGCATGAGACTTGATATATCTGAGAAGATCAAAGCGGAGGTCATGAAACAATTGGATGTTGGATTCTTGGTTGTCACTTCCTATCCCCAATGGGTTGCCAACATTGTTCTTGTGCCTAAAAAGGACGGCAAAGTACGAATGTGCATGGACTATAGAGATTTGAATAGGGCCAGCCCTAAAGATGATTTTCCACTTCCCCACATAGATATCTTGGTTGAAAATACAGCCCAGCACAAGGTGTTTTCATTCATGGAAGGATTCTCAGGTTACAATCAAATCATAATGGCACCTGAGGACATGGAGAAAACTACATTTGTCACACAGTGGGGGACATTCTGCTACAAAGTGATGCCATTCGGACTGAAGAATGCTGGGGCCACCTATCAGCGCGCCATGGTAGCTTTGTTTCATGATATGATACACCATGAAATAGAGGTCTACGTAGACGATATGATAGCCCAATCACAAACTGAAGAAGAGCACCTCGATCACTTGCAAAAGTTATTTGAGAGACTGAAGAAGTATAAGCTGAGGTTGAATCCAAACAAGTGCACATTTGGAGTACGGTCCGGTAAACTCTTAAGTTTTATCGTCAGTAACAAAGGTATCGAGGTCGACCCTGCCAAAGTTAAAACAATACAAGAAATGCCTTCTCCTCGTACTGAGAAGGAAGTCATAGGATTCTTGGGATTCCTGAACTATATTGCCAGATTCATTTCTCACCTAACAGCTACCTGTGAGCCAATCTTCAAACTATTGAAGAAAGATCAGGTAGTCAGATGGAATGATGAATGCCAAGTTGCTTTTGACAAAATCAAGGAGTATTTACAAGAGCCTCCTCTGTTGATACCACCAGTCGAGGGAAGACTATTGCTCATGTATCTGACTGTTTTAGAAAACTCAATGGGATGTGTATTGGGGCAGTATGACGAGTCTGGCCGAAAAGAGCATGCTATTTACTACCTGGGCAAAAAGTTTACCGACTATGAAACAAGATATTCACTGCTCGATAAAACTTGCTGCGCTCTGGCGTGGCCTGCTCGCTGGCTAAGACAGTATATGCTGACTCATACTACTTTATTGATATCTAAGATGGATCTGATAAAATACATCTTCGAAAAGCCTGCTCTGTCTGGGAGGATAGCTAGATGGCAGATGATCCTAACGGAATACGACATACAGTATACTACCCAAAAGGATATAAAGGGCAGTGTATTGGCTGATCATCTTGCTCACCAAGCTGTGGAAGACTATCAGTCCATGAAGTTTGATTTCCCGGATGAAGACATCATGACATTAGACAACTGTGAAGAAATCAGGCCATATGACGAACCTGAACAAGGATCCCGATGGACCCTGTTCTTTGATGGGGCATCTAATGCACTGGGTAATGGTATCGGCGCCGTGCTCATATCTCCAGAAGGGTGTCATACTCCCTTCACGGCCAGACTTTGCTTCAACTGTACGAATAACATGGCAGAGTACGAAGCATGCATCTTCAGTCTCAGAGCTGCCATAGACTTGGGAATCAAATCCTTAGACGTATTTGGAGATTCAACTTTGGTCATCAGTCAGATCAAAGGAGAATGGCACACTAAGCACCCAAACCTTATCCCTTACAAAGAACATATTTTGACATTGTTGCCACATTTTGAGAAGATTACCTTCGAGCATTTCCCGCGAGAAGAAAATCAGCTAGCCGACGCTCTAGCTACAATGTCATCTATGTTTAAACTTAATTGGGATAACGAGGCTCCCCAAATCACCATCGAACGAATGGGTGAGCCAACACACTGTCACGAGATCAATACTGAAGAAGTAATGGACCAACCTTGGTTTCATGAAGTCAAGAGATATCTCGAGGATCAAGAATACCCAGAGGCAGCTTCAATCAATGATAAGAAGTTCTTAAAGAGGTTCTCTGCTAAGTTCTTCATTAGTAACGGCATCCTATACAAACACAATCACGACTCCATTTTGCTTTGGTGTGTGGATAAGGTTGAAGCTGAAAAGATTATGGCTGAATTACACGAAGGTACTTTTGGCACCCACTCCAGTGGGCATACGATGGCAAAGGAAATCCTACGGGCAGGCTATTATTGGTCTACCATGGAAGAAGATTACTATCAACACTCTTGGACCTGCCATAAGTGTCAAATTTATGCTGACAAGGTGCACGTGCCTCCGGTTCCTCTGAATGTCTTGACGGCTCCTTGGCCCTTTGCTATGTGGGGAATTGATATGATTGGAGAGATCAAGCCGACAATCTCCAATGGACACCGCTTCATCCTAGTGGCCATTGACTATTTTACCAAATGGGTCGAAGCAGCTTCCTTCGCCTCCGTTACCAAGAATGTTGTTGCCCGCTTCATCAAGCAAAATCTCATTTGTCGATACGGTATCCCGGAAAGTATCATCACTGATAATGGTATAAATCTTAACAACACTATGATCACTGCCTTGTGTGAACAATTCAAGATCCAACATCATAATTCTTCTCCCTATCAGCCAAAGATGAACGGTTCTGTCGAAGCGGCAAATAAAAACATTAAAAAGATCATACAAAAGATGACAGTCACGTACAAAGACTGGCATGGGATGTTACCATTCACTCTCCACGGGTCCCGTACCACGGCTCGCACATCAACTGGGGCAACACCTTTTTCTTTGGTTTACGGCATCGAAGCTGTCTTGCCAATTGAGGTTCAGATCCCCTCTCTGAGGATTATGAAAGATGCAGGGTTGAATAAAGACGATTGGATCCAAACTCGACTTGATCAACTGAATTTAATTGATGAAAAGAGACTTACTGCTGTCTGCCATGGTCAAATGTATCAAAAACGGATGATCAAGGCTTTCAACAAGAAAGTCAGACGCCAAATATATCAAGTTGGGGATCTAGTGATCAAACGTATCATCTTGCCACAAAGTGATCCCAGGGGAAAATGGACTCCTACCTATGAAGGACCATTTGTAATCAAAAACATATTCTCCGGTGGGGCAATGATCTTAACCACCATGGACGGTGACGACCTGCCACACCCTGCGAACACAGACATAGTCAAAAGATATTATGCATAAGAGACCCGCTAGGTTGACATACCTAGGAAAAACAAGGGCATCCTGACGAACCAAAAGGGTTCGGGAAAAAATTAGGGATAAAATAAAAAAATCTGTACACCCGGTAAGTTGAAAACCCGAAAAGGCGACTTGGGTAAAAAAGGGTTTCCCGGTGGACTGAAAACCCGAAAGGGCGGTCCAGGAAAAAGTTAGGGAATAAAAGCGTATGACTATGTCCCGTCGGATCACTTACGAACAACCCTTGACTTCCACTGACAAACTCGGAGTTTCTGATCAATTCAATTATCTTCGGACAAGGCAAATAGACAAGATACTAAGAGATATGAAGGTTATAGCAGAATGGGAACCCCATGGGATTATTGCACATAGCTATCTTTCTTTCTCTAAATTTTTCTTGTTTACGACAGAATTCTCTTACTAGAATGTTTGTCTCCTTTGTACAAAATACTTACTCAAAGTCAAATACACAAATATTCCTTTGAAAGTGAAAAAACTATTTGTCTTTACTCTTGTGTTTTGTTTGCAAAAATGTCCAATGATTCATTAATGAACATATGCATTTGAACATGATTACCGTTTACGAATAAACAGAACGAGGAAGAGACAATTATTGATAGGTCGAAAGGATAGGAAAATATCTCGAGGCCATTCTATAAACATTATCCCCACGGAGTTTTCAATAATCGCCAGCGGAACAAAACTCCCAACTACCCAGCAAAAAGAAGCTTCTAGTTTATCAATCCCTGGTAGAAATCGCCCAATTTCTCCAAATTCCCCAGCAGGTTATTGTGAAGCCTGGAATCCGACCAGATAGCAGCTAACTTTTGATTCTCTCCAGCCAAGGATAACTCCCCAGTAGAGCGGCAGACAACCGAGACTCCTGAACTTTTTCAAACATAATTCAACTTTTTCCCCACAAAGTTTTCAATGCTCCCCAACGGAACAAAAACTCCCATTGGTTAATCCCCAGTAGAAGTTGTCAAGATTCTCAGGTTTCCTCAAGCAGATCTTACGAGCAATACATGGCATTTCCCTTACAACAAGAGTTTATTTCTCTCAGCATAAATTCATCAACACTTCGACTTCAAGACATGAAGACTTACATATCCTCAGCAGCAGTCATGGATTTATTTTCCTCAATCCGACAGTAATACAGCAAATCAACTCACACGCGCATACATTGCATCCATATATCATAAACATCAATAAAACCAATACATTGCATCATACATTTAATGCAACATAACTTGGTGTTTCAGCTAACATTTTACCCTTTTCAGGATAAGATTAACAGCTACCATTAACAATATGCAAACTCTTAATACAATTCAGATACGCTCCAAACACGGAAGCCATTATGGTACTCATTCAGATTCAACCTCTTGATACAGTTCAGATACACTCCAAACACGAAAGTCATTCTGATACTCATTCATATTCAACCTCTTGATACAGTTCAGATACGCTCCATACATGGAAGCCATTCTGATACTCATTCAAATTCAATCTCTTGATACAGTCCAGATACGCTCCAGACACAGAAGCCATTCTAATACTCATTCAGATTCCACCTCTTGATACAGTCCAGATACGCTCCAAACATGGAAGCCATTTTGATACTCATTCAAAGACACTACCTGATACAGTTCAGATGGGCTCCAAACATGGAAGCCATTCTGATACTCATTTAAATTCAATCTCTTGATACAGTTCAGATACGCTCCAGACACGGAAGCCATTCTGACACTCATTCAGATTCCACCTCTTGATACAGTCCAGATACGCTCCAGGCACGGAAGCCATTCTAATACTCATTCAAAGACACTACCTGATACACTTCAGTTGCGCTCCAAACATGAAAGCCATTCTGATACTCATTCAAATTAAATCTCCTAATACAGTTCAGATACGCTCCAGACACGGAAGCCATTCTGATACTCATGCAGATTCAACCTTTTGATACAATACATATACGCTCTAAATACAGACGCCATTATGATGTTCAAACATACAAGCCCATCTCCAACAAGATTCTATCACCTCTCCAGATGGCATCTTTTAATCCCATCCCCTACACAATCAATCAGCGCGTCATCGAGTTCAAATTTCTGGGCACTCTCGTATTCAATCATCTTCCACTCTCAAGCCACGAACGACAAACATGTCAATCTCGCTTTTCAAGTCTAAGAAGATTGAACAGGGAAAGCTGTTGTACCCCAAAATTTTCCCTCTCATTTTTCTCAAGAAATCACCCTGGATCCTCAGGAGTTGTTCCATCTAAAGTTCAAAAGTCAAATTTACTATGGAAAAGCCAAATTTATAAATACTTGGGATTTTTCCAAGTATTTAAGAAAAAAAATGACACTTCAGAACTTCTGAACCAACCTCCAGGAAGGAGCAGTAAGAAGATGCAAACTTAACTCAGCACATAACATTCAGTCAGAATGTGGTTCTTCAGCATCTAAGCCAGTTCAGTCAGAAGTTTCCAGAAAATTATAAAACGTGTTAAAAAAATCTGAATGCTCTTTCAGAACATGTGGAAAGCCTAGGGATCCCTCAAAACTTGCTAAGGCAACAGAATGCCAAGATCAGAACTTGGGTGCATTATTCTAGACTACGTTGAAATGGAACTGTTGGCTTAGATTTAGGCAATGATGCAAAATCCCCCATTGCAGGATTTCTGATTTTGACAAATCTCATCACCATTTAATGCTCATTAATGCTCACAACCACTTTTGAGTCTTTGTCTGAAGGGTCTCTCCACGCGTAGCATAGTAATACCTTTGTACAGATTTAGGTATGGGTCCATGCGCTACTTTTCGCTTATGGGTGTCACTTTTCCTTAATCCTTGCTTACTAATCCAGCCTAGGCTAAAAGCTGTCAATCATCACAACCCTTTTTGAACTTTCTTCAAGAATAAATCAGCATTTAATGCATGATATTGGCGCCACTTGACATTTTAAAACCCACAAAGCTTTTCCTATAAATAGAACGCCATTGGTCACTGAAAAGAGGTCCAGAAAAATTGCTGAAAAGAGACGGAAAGTTTGAGCAAGAAATAAACCTTGAATCTCTGCCCAAAATTCCTAGAGTTTCAAAAACTGTAAACACAGCATACAGACCATTAACTTTGGATCCTTTGCTTTCAAACTCCATTTGTTCTCAAAATATTTCTTGACTGAAAAACACCCATACAGTTTCTGACCCACACGTTGGAAACTGTCATAACTTATGTATTCATACTACTATATACCCTCCATCCATCCATTCAAATAAGCTGTTCAGAACATCATCAGATTTGAGGCTAACTCCAGTTCACAAAACTTCTTCCAGCTTCAAGGTAAGCATCTGCTGACTCTCACCATATTGCTTAAGCATCACCAGATTTGCATGCTCAAAAAGCACAATGTAGATATCATGCTTCTGATATTGTACATGTTCTGAGATTTTCACACATCTGTGTGCTTAAGTAGAGAATGAATCAGTTCTGAACATCCTTGAAGAAATTAAAACTCAGAGTTAGGATTAGCAAAGGCATACTTGCCTCTGATTTTGGTTCTGATTTTCCTTATTTCTGAAGTGCTATGACACCTGCTGAAACTGTCATAGGCATGTCTTCTATTTTGTGGAGAAATAACCAAATTGCAGATGTTCTGACTAGCATAGAGGGAGACCAAGTTCTGACATTGGCACCAGCGCCTCTGGAACCTGTTTTGTTATCAGTAATATCAGAACTTCTGAAGATTATTGTGTTCCCAGCAGGGTCAGAACCTCTGACCTCATACATTTTCACTAACAGGTTTCTGTTTTGCAGCGTGCCGGGGCCAGAACCTCTGACTTATACATTTTCACTAACATGTTTCTATTCTGCAGCACGCCAGGGTCAGAACCTCTGACTTCCTTTTAGCAGCACGCTGATCCTCCCTTTTTCTTCCCCTTGTTATTTTCTTTTTCTTTATTTTTCTCGCTGGCACTTTCCATTTCATTAATCAGCAAAACACCAAAAAATATTTCGTTCACACTTTGTTTTATTTCTTAAAACAAAAGACAAAAAATATTTTCTTAAAACAAAACAATTTCATTTAATATTTTCTTGTATGTATTTCAATATGGTTGTAATAGTAATTTAGGGATTTATTTTCATTTGCAATCCTCATTCATAAATTTGTACCCCCACCCCCTAAATATTGTAATAGCGTAGGACTTTACATTTCTACAATTTATCGCTTTCAAATGTAAATGCTAGTAAAAGATCAATCAAATAGAAGACCATAATTCAAGATAAAATCGAGCATGCAATCAAACACACTTGCACACAAACACCCTTAGGGTTTCTCCACTTGGTTGCCTTATACAAAAATAGCCATATTACGCATGCGAAGTATCTTGGTAAAACAAACAAAATCAAAAGATCATAGTCCCTCGATAACGCTATTCTAAATTGCCTTATAAAATGATCTTAGTCCCTCGAAATGCTAAGATACTTTGCAACATTACTAATCATGGTTATACGATGACCCACTCCCGTCCCGTTTACATCCAAAGATAGGGTTGTTTACCAAATCAGTGGTAAGACAACAATGTCAAAGGAATAGAAAATGCATAAGAAAGACATTTGAGTAGGTAGATTGCTTCTAGTTACTTGCTCTATTTTCAAATGAATATCCTTGCTATTTTCAAAACAAACACAACATTTCCAAACAACTTACAAACATTGAAAACATTTCCAAAAAATACAAACATCTTTGTATACATTCTTACGAACAAGAATCATTACAAAGATTGCCTAAACAATGGCCTCTTTTACAAAATACTTTCAAAAACCACACAAAACACAATTTCAAAACAAAAAGCAAGTGATCTAGCAAGTAACTAAGAGCCCATGGAAAACCATGGATAAAAAGGGTTCTAACACCTTCCCTTTTCATAATCTACCCCCCGAACTCAAGAAAACATCTCAAAGGTCTTTCCTGTGCTTTTTCACCTTTCCTTTTGGATAAAAGAAAAGTCGGTGGCGACTCTTGCTAACCGCAACATTTGCAAACACAAACGCAAAACCCTCAAGTCAGTTCTCCCACCGTATCACACAAGGGTTATTATAAAGTAAATTACCTTACATTGGCATCTTCCAAACACTTTCACAAAACCACATTTTCTCCCAAAATATTTTTAAAACAAACATTTTGTATACATTCTCAACGATATGAGAATCATTACAAAATTGCTGCACTTAGGCATTTTCAAAATATTTTCAAACACGCACAAAGCATTTCAAAAGTGAGCTAGCAATTAAGAGCCTGTAGATAACTACGGATGAAAAGGGTGCTAACACCTTCCCTTTTCATAACCTACCCACCGAACTCAAGAAAATTCTCAAAAGGTCTTTCCTGTTCTTTTCACCCTTTCCTTTATTGGATAAAAGAAAAGCCGATGGCGACTCTTGCCATCTGCAACATTTGCAATAAAATGCAAAACCCAAAAGTCAATTCTCCCAGCGTATTACACCTGCCTTAGGCACTGATTCTGTAGTCCAAATAAAATAGGCATCGCATTTATCAATCATCACATCATTTCAACTCATAATATTATCATATTGAGCATACGTACCATGCATCATGCATGCATCAAGCATAATCATATCAAACATGCATACATGCATTACATTCAATTATATATGCCCTTGAAAACTGCGGAAAAATCTCAAGGCATGACTACCACCTAATACAAACTCAATTTCAAATATGAGATTAGAACTATCCATTCATGTTGCTATCATTATAGCTACCTTGGTTGAGAACAGACACAACCATCAAAGGTACCACTATCAAAAAATTTCTAGGAAGTTTACCTACGATTCATATCCAAGGCCTAGTCATCACTAGCCTCCGGGCATTACACTTGCAATTATCAAATTCAAACTTTTCAAGTTCAAACCTTTCAAAACATTCAATTCCATTTGATTATCAAGCCTTGGTTGAAAACAGACATAACCGATATCATCAGCAAAACTTCGGTTTTAATCTTCAAACCTATCATTCTTCATGCTAAACAATTACCTTGGTTGAGAACAGACACAGTCGGTAAAAACTCTAATATCGTCTTTGATCTAGTTATCTAAGATTTGATCATCAAAACACTTTTTCAATCATCTACCCCTTAGGTTGTGGTAGGTGTGTGAATTACCATATTCATATTATTCATTTCCTAGGTTGCAATGAATAAGTGAATTCACCTTTGTGCCGTTTATCCCCTAGGTAGTGGTAAACGCGCAAATTCTTCAAATATGTATCCCCTAGGGTGCGATAGATATGCAAATTTTTAGGGTTATACTATTCATCCCCTAGGTTGTGATGAATAACATAAGCCTACCCATGTTGTCTTTTATCCCCTAGGTTGTGATAAATACACAGGTTCATCCTCGTAATGTTTACTCTCTAGGTTGTTGTAAACATGACGAGATCTGCGATATAACTCATTGGGTCAGTCTCCATGCAGCGATGTGTTATCAAGCTTTTTCAAATATCTATCCCCTAGGTTGTGATAAGTATGTGAATTTTCAGGATTATACTATTCATCCCCTATGTTGTGATGAATAACAAAAGCCTACCCTTGTTGTCTTTTATCCCCTAGGTTGTGATAAAAGCAAAGGTTCATCCTCGTACTGTTTATCCCCTAGGTTGTAGTAAACATGACAAAATCTACGATATAACTCATTGCGTCAGTCTCCATGCATCAATGTGTTATCAAGCTTTTTCAATTATTTATCCCCTAGGTTGTGATGGGTATGTGAATTTTCAAGATTATACTATTCATCCCCTAGGTTGTGATGAATAGCATAAGCCCACCCTTGTTGTCTTTTATCCCCTAGGTTGTGATAAAAGCGCAGGTTTATCCTCGTACTATTTACTCCCTAGGTTGCAGTAAACATAATGAAATCTACGATATAACTCACCATATCAGTCTCCATGCAGCGATGTGTTATCAAACTTTATTTTATTCATCCCCTAGGATGTGATGAATAGAATTAGTGTCTTAAGCTTACTATGTTAGTCTCTATGCGTTGGTAAGATATTTTTCAACCTGCATTGTCTACTCTCTAGGTTTTAGTAGATGTACGAAATCTGCAATATAACTCATTGTGTTAGTCTCAAAGCAACAATAGCTTATCTGTCTCTCTACAATATAATTCATTGTGTTAGTCTCCATGTGGCAATGGATTATCGAACTATGTGTTATTCATCTCCTAGATTGCGATGAATATGTGAAATCTGCGTCATAAGCTTGCTATGTTAGTCTCGAAGCTTTAGCAAGTCAAAATTTCAAACTAGTATACTACTACGACGTAGCTTGTTACATCAGTCTCCATGCAACAATAAGCTATTAATCTTTCAACTTGTGTTGTTTACCTCCTAGGTTATGGTAAATACGCAAAAACTACGATCTCTTTTTCTAGGTATTGATGAGTTATCCGCGTCGTCATATCTGGATCAATGTCACTCTTCAATTTTTACTCTCTACTTAAACTCTGGTAGGATGATACATCATCATCCTTGCCTACATACTTTGGTTCAATTCTGGTTAGGTGATACATCATCATCTTTGCCTTTTTTTCAAAATTCTTAGGGTAACGATGTACAACGTATCCTTATATAGCCAACCTTTGGTCAAAATTTTGGGTCTTTCATTATTTAATAAATCTCTGATTCGAATCTGCGAGACATGCTTATTCTACCACCCTCAATCGAAGAATAATTAAATAGAGGCAGATGTCATACCCCAAATTTTTCCGCCTTGGCACTACGGTCAAAATTAATTTCAAACTTGGATTTTTTTTAAATTCTTTTGATTTAAATTAACATTTTGGATTTTTATAAATATTTGTTCCCAAATCCAGTTAAAATATAATAATTTATTTCAAATTGTTTGTATTTTTAAAATAACAAATATATGCACACCTTTCATATACTTTCAATTGGGTCTATTTACAAATAAGTAACATAGCACAATTGGTAAAGAATAAAGCTTGCAAGCATAAGGTCACAGGTTCGTCTCTCTTGCGGTGCACTTTTAACATTTTTTATATTCCTTTTTTCACTAATTTTCTTTTCTTTTTTGAAGATCGGACTTTGGACTTTTCATTTAGTTTGGATAACTTAGTCTCCAAGTATTTTTAACCTAATTCTAAGTCTATAAATATGACTCATTGTTGCCCTAATTTTTCATCCACAATTTCTCACAATTAATAATTTCATCTTACAAATCAACAATTTCACAATCCTCATAAATTCTTTTGTTTTGATTTATTTTAAGGTTCATAACCCTGTTGTTGTCTATATTTTGTTAGCGTTTAAACCAAGTAATAAATATTTGATGGTTTCTCTTTTAAATTATTTTACAATCTACATTAACTTTTATATATATTTTTACCAAAAAAAACTCTATCTTTAGTAACCTACTTTATTTTCTCCTGATAAACTTTTTTGACAGTAGAATTCACAACTAATAACATACACCAACACATTGAATTTGCTTCGTACATTAAAAACTCTTTACTAACACAAACTTTTTTTTCCAGAAAACTCATAGTTTCTTAACTTCGCTTTAACCCATAATTTCATTACACACAAAAGTTAAACTTTTTGAGTCAACCTTCTTGTCATGTTGCAATAAGACTAACGATTCTTTAAATCTTATGTCATTATAAATTATAAACCTCATTACACTATTGTTTTTCTTTCATACCTCGCTAAATAACCAAAAATTTAAATTTGTAGATTATTTATTCTTAACATACAATAACATAAATCTTAAGTAATTACTACCTGCATAATTTCCAAACACAAAAGTTACTGACATATATTAACATTCATCACTACCATGTAAATTACCATGGCAATAAATTCACCAACAATTGGTACATAGATTTGTGTTTTAGTGAGAACCGGAAGAAGAATTGATGAACAGTCGTGCCAGCTTATTGGTTGGTAAAATTATTTTGAAAGTCTCTCATGTGGAACAAGCAAGGAGCATCGTCTCCTACATATACTCCATCGGGTTTTTTCTGTTTTTTTCTTTATGAATTATTATTATCAATTATAATAGGGTTTTAGTTATTTAGGGCTTTAAATTCTTTTTAGGGTTTTCTACCATTTTTACTAGCATACACCCTACATAACTCTTCTGCACCTCATCAATTTTATTTATCTAATTTTACTTAATTTATTTAATTCAAAATATAAAATGAATAACTATTTTCATTTAGTTTTAGGATTATCTTGGTTATTAGCTTTTTCAATTAGGTTATTAATTTTATTATCATTCAAACTCTTTTTTAATAATTAATTCAAATATGTTACGGATAACAGGATTGGTAGATATACATCTACCATATTTTTTTAATTGACTCAACGCCTTATCAATTAATTGTTCTACATTCAAATATTAAACCTACTCGATTCACCAAATACTCCTTCCGCGAGCGATATATGACCAATATCTGACCACGTGATGAGGAAGACTTTATCAGACTTTCTCTGCTCTACGTCCTACCATATTCGATCAATCGAAATTCAAAACAGCTAACCTACAACATCAAATCATTTTCTACTAACATAATCAAAATCAAGATATTTTCGAAAAAAGATTAAATAGAATTACTTTTAAAATTAACGGTAAATTGTGTCTACGATCACTCTTTTACAAAACTCAGACAAGGTTCAAGGAAAAATTCGAAGGCAATTCTGCGTAATCCTATAAAAAACACCAACCAACTACGAACTACGAATTAAGACTTTGATTCCTCCTAAGAGGATACGTAGGCATACGACTAAAATCATGACGAGTTCGCCTAATAAAAATTAAAACCCTATTTCCTAAGCCTTAATTCTAAACCCTAGTATCCTTGTGAACAAGGTAGATGAGGGGTTCCTAACACCTTCCCTTCGTCTAAGAACGAGTCTAACAACTTAGAATCCTCCCTTCGTCTAAGAACGAGTCTAACAACTTAGAATCCCTGACCAAATTAGGGTTATCCTTTATATTCTCTTCCTAAAGATAAAAATTAAGAGTGGAGACTCTCATTTTAAAACCGGTTACAACACTAATTATTTCCTTTTTAAATCAGTTAAATTTTGTTTTATATTATATATTTTATTTTATTGGTCCTGATTTGGAGACACTTGGGTGTTATTTTGGGACATGTTCCTCAATCTCATTGGATCTTGGATGTTGATAGGTTGAAAAACTAAATCCAGAAAAATGGATGAATGATGTTGATGATATTTGAAACCCTAGTTTCATCTGATTCATCCTTTCCCTCTTCATCTTATTCCTTTATTGTTTTTACTTGTGCTACATGTTTTTGGAGATTTCTACATAATTTCACTTACAATTGCTTAACATAACGCTAAATTTGTCCCGATTTGAAAAATGATCATTCGTGGCACAAACCTATGTTTTCAAGTCCAAGTATATTTAATTTGAAACCTTAGATCCAGTAACTTGGAAGTTCATTGTTAGGAGGCTTTGATTCTATCAATCCTCTAATGAACTCCATAAATTTTTGTCTAAGTGAATCATTTGAACATCGTTGATCATATGTGATTGCTTTGAGCACTTGAAATGAATGATATACTTGACAAAAAGCAAATGAGACTTGTTATTGGAAGCTTTGATTTTATCAATCTTCTAAGGAGTTTTCAAATGCAATCTTTAAGATGGTCATTCAACTAACCCTTTAACTTCTAATTCATTAACAATTAACCTTACTCTATGCCTTTATTTTGTGTCTTTACTTTTATGTACCATTTATTTTAGCATTTACATTTCATGCCATTTTTATCTTTGCTCACTTGAGCATTTATCTTTATGTCATTTTATCTTTACTCACTTATGCATTTATCTTTATGTCATTTTTATTTTTGCTCAGTTGATCTTTCTTTCTTTTGAAAACACTTAATAATCAACTTGAACATTAAAAAACTTTAAGGTTACTTGGACTATTTGGTTACTATCCTTGGCATTGTGGAGTTGTGGATCTCTCAGACTTAAGATTAGAAGCCTTGATACTTTGGATATTGTGTCTCTGTTGTTATTTTGTCTGAAGTTCTTGGGGCTTACTCCAAGGCATTGGGTTGATTTTCTTTGTGTGCGGATTATTCTGATTATATGTTTTGTCTGTGATTGAGAATTCCTCTGTATACAGCTGTTACACTGCCCAATTTTTGTGAAGATTTAATTCATCTGAAGCTTGGCTATTTCTCATAGGTTTAGTATTTTTACTTGCTTGGTTTCAATCCAAAGGATGAAAATTCTACATTGACTTCTTTATGACAAGTATTGGCTTCTTGTTGGTTAGATCGTTCTTTTTCTTAGCTTTTACCTTATGCTTTAGGATAACCCCTTCATCTCCTCATATCTTCTTTAATTTCAAAAACATTCTCCCTCCTTTTCAAAAATTTTATTGTTTTCTAACTTGAACCGCTTTCATAATAAACTTGGACTTAGGTCCATGCATTTTCAAAAATCTTTTCTTAATCAAACTTTAATCAATCTAACCATACTTTGACATCTTTCTCAATACTAAAAGTCAATTAAACACACTCAAACTATTCTTGCCACTTTGGCTTTTTACTTTAAAATTTTTTTTCTCAAAAGGTTAGACTCTTGTCGATTCTTGTAGTGATGTGACCTACTATACTTCTATGATATGTAGTGAAATGAGATATTTTTCACTTGGATGTTGAGTGAGGCTTTGTTGACTTTAAATCCAAGTTATATCCTCCCTTTTGAGATGATGCAAATTTTCCTTTCTCATAATCGTGGGTAGTAAGTATGTTTTTCACTCGGATATGACAATAATGTCTCTTCTCTTAAAATTAACTAACACACTGTTTACCTGGGGATTTGGTAAACAACCGCTGATCCTCCAAATGGTTACTTATTTGGTTACTCGCAGGATCGATCAGATTGATCCTATGGACATAGGTTGATTTTGAAGTTTGATTAATGTGGATAAGGCTTTAAGTAAAATGTTTCAAGTAAATTGCATAAAGGAAAGGCTTGGTAAAATAAACAAGGCTTTAAAGTAAAGGTTCGACAGGAATTTAAAGGAGAAAAGCAAGTAAAATACTGGAAAAGTAAATGACTTTAATTGATAAAATTGGTGTTTCACACATACATTTCTCAACAATTCTTTCGCTCACACTGGGTACTTGAATCTAAATGAGTGACTATGTATATGATTGTGAACACACGCGAGAAACTACATGTCTACTCCTATTTATACTAAAATATTCCAAGTAACCGTCGGGCAGTTACACTGCTTCGAGATTAAGCCACTTGGCACGTTCTCCATGCTCGACGCTCCAGATCCTTGCACGTTTGCACGTAGCAACTGCTGGAAACCGTTTTCCCTCCAAAGCTTTGAATTTCAAACCGCTCCACTCTGGACCATCGAACACGTTCGTCAAGAGACATCTTCGACGAAAACTCCTTCGACGTCGAAGGCAATCAGCCTTCTTCCTTGGAAGAAATCTTCTAAGTATTTTGCCATCTTTCGACGGGCACTTCGACAGGCTTAGCCAGTCGAAAGCATCTTTCAGCTTTTAATGGCTGTCATCAATCAAAACAAAGGTGTCGAATTTAGGAGCCAACAAATTGCCCCCCAAGAATGCCTTATTTCGACTCTGAAAGAAAAAGGCATTCTTTGAAAACGCCATTCGACACCTGTTTTTTCCACGCTTAGTCACAAGTTAACTTGTGCACTTTTTGTTGCTTTTTACCAACTATTGGCAATCCCAAGAAACCATCATTGATTTGATCCTAGGACGTCACTTTCAGTACGGCGTGCAGTACCAAACATCACTTCAGAATTTGTCATTATGACAAATCCCAAAAACGAGGACGCACGCTGCGTCTCTCTGTTTCTGCAGAAACGGCCAAAACAACAGGATGCTGCCACGCGTCCCACTAATTCCTGCAGCATTAAATGACATTTAATGTCCTCGTTATTGGGAATTTCTCCCACTACTATAAATAGTGGTGAATATCCCATTGTGGGACTTTTTACGCAAACTAGCCCTCAAACTCCCTTGCTTTCATACAAACTTGCTCTCTTTGCAGAAAAACTCTTCCTTTTTCACTCCATCTTCATCTTCAACAATGGCCTCTGCTTCTACTGCCCCCAAGACTAACGCACCAACTGAACAACTTGCTAAGCCCAAGGTCTTTGTTACTGCTCCGGTAGTGAACTCTACAGGGAAACGAAGGGTCCCTGAACCTTCTGACATCTCCGTTCGCGATGCTTACTCGCGTCACTTGATGATCCCGGTTGGGTACTCCAACCAGATCTTCGCAATGTCTGGACCCATGAACCCAAGCATCTCTGAAGCTCTGAAGATCAAGAGCTATTTCCCCATCGTCGAGAAACTCAAGCCAGTAGCATGCGCCAAGAAGGACGCAGAAGACAACGAAGACCCTACACACGAGAAGATCGACCTTCGTTTCTTCAACAGAAGTGTTAGGGTCTTCAGGTCTTGCCCTAATCTGACCTCTGACTATGTTGCTTGGCTAACAAAGTTGGAGAAACATCAAACTCCAGTCTGGAAGGAAATGGGAATCTTTGACCTAGTAATGCTGTCGAAGACAGGCTTAAACTACTCCCCAGAGATGCTTATAGCTTCGCTGTTGTTCTGGGATAACTCTCACTTCACCTTTCACCTTCCATGTGGGATGTTAACCCCCACACTCTTCGACGTAGCGGCCATTACTGGCCTTCGACCAACCGGAGATTACTTCGACCCGGAGGAGATGTCGGAGGACCAAATTGGCTTTTCTGAGACCAAGCCAACATATACCACCTTTATCAACCATTATCACGACAGGTCGACGGATTCAGTGTCGGATGTCGAACACATAGCGTTTCTAGCCTTATGGCTAACTCGCTTTGTGTTTTGCTCGAAGTCTCTACAAGTGACCAAAAAGATGGTCACTCTTGCCACCCAACTGCATCACCGCCAAAACATCTGTTTGGCAGAACTAATTCTGGCCAGTCTTTATGACTCAATCAGCAATGGGGTTACTCTCTTGAAACATGTCGAAGATAGGAACAGTTTGCTACTCGCTGGGCCTTTCTGGCTACTTCAACTGTGGCTCAACGCCACTTTCGAATCTTTCTTACCCAAGAAGATTCAGATAAATGAACAAGCCCCAGCGATAGCTAATAGACGTATCGAAGGAATTAGGCTGGCTCTACTGACACCTGTGGAAGATGGGCTGGAGTTCCAACAAACCTTCACTAACTTCGTTCTGATGTTCGCTCGAAGGAAGGAATTTGTTTCAACTATGGCTCCATTTGCTCAACGGAAGGTGGGGCCAGCATGGTTCACAAGGCCACACCCAAAGGAGTCGAGTGGTCCCAATGTCGATGAGCACACTGTACTTTGGGAGGCGTTCCTGACACCCAGGATCATGCCTCTTCGATTTAAGAGTTCTAAGACTCATTTGAGTCTGCTTGCCTATCAACCCAATCTGGTATCTCGCCAGTTTGGTATCATCCAAACCCTGCCTTCTCCCATTTTTCAAAGAGAGAAGTCAATGTTGTACTTCTGCAACGATTATACAGAAGAAGCTGCTACCAAGCATATCGGAAGATATGCTGGTCGAACAATCCTCTCGCTGTTTAACTACCAGCTTAACTTCCTTTGCTCACCATCTTTTGAAGAGTGGTGGAGAAGCTATTATGCTGAGTACTTCTTCGACGAGAAGGACTTCATGGCAGAGTTGCAGAAGTCTTTTGTCCTTGTGTTGGACAAAGTAAAGAAATGTAAGTTCATGCTCTCACATTACTTTTTATCTTTCTCTTCGACTGTTAGCCTGTTAACTTTCCTTTTCGCTTTCAGTTGTTCGAAAGCCCCTAGCCAAGAAGGCTACAGAAGGCCCACAAGGAAGAGTCCCTTCGACAAAACCTCCACCGCCGGCGAAGACTATAGCGCCAGCGAAGACAACGGGCAACCAACAGGGGGAAGGCTCTTCGAGGAGGCCTCCTGCATCGGTAACCAGATTTTCTTCATTTTCATTCTGGATTTCGATTTTTTATTTTCGACGTAATTATTCAATCGAATTCCTATTGGTTTTCTAGGCCCCTTCGCCCAAGAAAAGGGCAGCATTGGTGGTCGAATCGGGAAGTGATGACGACAGTGATTCCCCTCCTACTCCCTTAAAGAGGCGAAAGTTAACGAAGGACGCTTCTGTTCCTACTCCTGCTCCTGAAGGTCGAACCGTCAGAATAAAGGTCGCTGTGAGAAAGCCTAGGCCACCTGCAGTGGTCATCGAGGAACCAACTGAGGAGGAACTGAACGCTCTTGTTACCAAGCCTGTCGAAAGTGACAATTCCAGCCCTGGGGCTGAAGTTAATCCACAGGTAATCTATTGGACCCTTCTTATAACTTAGGCATAGATACCAGTATTCGATTATGTCTCTTTCGACATCTGAAGACTTGTCTTCTTTCTTTTCTTCAGGACACTACTGAAAGTTCTCCACCAAGGACTTCAGAAACTCTAGAATCTGCTGACCTTAGCAGGCCTCAGGAAAAAGATTTGGGCAATGATGAAGCCCACACTGAGAATGAGGCCAATGCTGAAACAGTGGAGAAGACAACTGAAGAACCTATGGCGGAGGAAACACAGCCAGAAACGGTTCCTGTGGTAGACTTGTCGTCAGAAGAGAATCCTGAAGGAAGAGACCAAGGCAATGGCGAAGAGAATCAAGATGCTGTTGACGAGGAGCACCAAGGTGGTACTGGCGAAGAACACCAGGGTGACGCTAGCGAAGAGCCACAAAATGACGCTGGCGAAGGACCCCAAGGTGATGTTAACAAAGAACCACAAGTCGACGCTAGTACCGCCTCAGTCCAAGTCGAAAAGCAACCAAACGAGGCACTCAGCATTCAACAGCTTCAAGCCCAAGATAATACTGTGGCAAGGGTCACCTCCTCAAAGCACAGGTCGAAAGAGGACTTGGAAATCTTGAAACAAACTGACCCTGTCAGCTACCTTAATGCAATCATCGAGAGTAAGAGTTCTTCTGACACTAGTCAGGAAATTCCTACCCTGTCGGGAAAATCTACTGAAACTTCTCCTCTTGATGATGCGTTGGCGAAGGTTAAGGCCCAGTTCTTCAAGAGAGATTTAATGAAGGCTTTAGAGGGGGACCCCACTGCTCCATCATGCTTGAAAGAGGTTTTGAATGCTGTTGACTTCGAAGCTGTAGCCCCAGAAATCTCAGACTTAATCATGGAATTACATTCTATGATTGATCAAGTCTCAGCAGATTACAGGCGCCAACGAACTTTTAACAGTCAGCTCGAAGTGCTGCATGGCAAAAGCTCATCTGCGTGGACTGCTGTCTCAGATTCGACTTCTCGAATTGCCGAGTTGTCGAAACAGAAAGTGTCTGCACAGGAAAGGGTCGATGCTATTGAGCGAGAGAATGTCTCCTTCCGAGCACAAATTGCAGAGATAGAGGCGAAGATAAACGCCAACACTGTCCTCCAGGAGGAAATTCTTTCGACCATCCCAGATGCTGAGAGCCAGACTGAGATCAAGCAAGGCCTGGAATTCGCTGAGAGGGCTCAAAGCCTCGACGCCCAAATTGCCAAACTGGTGCAAGAAAAATCTTGGTGCAAAAAGAGGTTGGAGCTGCAGTATGCCAAGTATCTTCGACTCAAGAATTCTCTTTCCTTTTGATTGATTCTCTTTTGTAACCATCTTCTGTAATCGCTTTCGACAACAATTGCCATTTTGGCTGAAATTAATAAAAATTTCCATTTTGGCATTTTTATGGTTAATTTAGCTTGTTCTTTTATTATTTTATTTTTATCTCTTGAAGTATAGGCTTATATTTTTTCAAATATTTACCATTTACTCTCAAGAGCCTTTTATCACCACTTATCTCTTCGACTTCATAGGCTCCACCAGAAAAAGTTTGGATAACTCTGAAGGGTCCTTCCCATTTGGGTGACCATTTCCCCATGCTTCGATCCCGTCGATCCATGGGAAGAATTACCTTCCAAACTAAATCTTCAGGCAAAAATACCTTAGGTTTTACCTTTCTATTATAAGAGTCTTCTACTCTTTTCTTCTGAAGCCTGAGTAAGTCGAGAGCGTGTAATCTCTCTTCGTCTAAATCCACCAATTCATCTAACATCATATTCCAATAAACCTCAGAAGGAATATCATAATGTCTCTGAACTCTTGCAGATTGAAGACAAATTTCAGCTGGCAATACTGCATCATGGCCAAAAGTTAGCCTATATGGTGTTGTACCAGTGGCTTCTTTTGGGGACGTTCGACAAGCCCATAAAATCTGGTCTAACGTCTTATGCCAATTCTTTGGTTTCTTCCCAACATGTTTCTTTATCAAGCCAATCACCACTTTGTTAGCTGCTTCGACTTGACCATTCGCCTGTGCATAGTAAGGCGTGGATGTTAGGAGTTTGAAACCTGTTTCCTGAGCAAATTCCTGCATCTTTCGACCAGTGAAAACTGAACCTTGATCAGTTGTTATTGTCTCAGGGATTCCATACCTAAAGATAATGTTCTTTTGAATGAATTCAATGACATTTTCTTGGTCTACATTGACTAAAGGGACAACTTCGATCCACTTAGTAAAATAATCAATGCCTACCAATATGTATTTCTGACTCTTTGATGATGCTGGTCGAATCTCTCCAATAAGATCCAACGCCCATCCTCGAAAGGGCCAAGGCTTCACTATCGAGTGAAGTTCGCTTGCTGGTACATGCTGGATGCCTGTATGAACTTGACACTCTTGGCAACCTTTGGCGAACTCAACACAATCTTTCAGCATAGTGGGCCAATATAGTCCTTGTCGAAACAACAACCATTTCATCTTATGGCCTGCTTGGTGAGCCCCACATGCCCCAGCATGTGTAGTCGAAAGGGCTATGTATGCTTCAGTTTCACTTAAACATTTCAGCAACACCCCTTCAGGCGTCTTCTTGAATAACTCATTACCCATGAGTACAAAACTCAACGCCCTATATTTTGTCTTTCGTTCTGTCGGAGCTCCTGGATTTTGAAGATAGTCCACAATGGGTTTCCTCCAATCTTGCTCTGACAAATTATCAATGAACGAAATCTCGAAGTTTGAGTGATCAGCATAACCTAGCCTCGTCGATTCCAAGTCTGATGGTGATAGACAAGTTGCCTTTATCTTTTCTCGAACTTCGATTGCTCTTTGTAATCTCGTTTTTGAAATCTTATACCCTGATGCAATTTGTGCCAAGTCATTGGCTATTTGATTTTCGACTCTGGGTATGTGTCGAATATTGACACTTTCAAATTGTTTCAATAAACGATTTGCTATCACAAAGTACATAATGAGATTCTCTCTTATGCATTTATACTCCTTTGTGACTTGCTTGATGACTAACTCTGAGTCCCCCATTATTTCGACTCGAGTTGCCCCCAATTCCAACAATATTTCAAGGCCAGTAATTAGAGCTTCATACTCAGCCTCGTTGTTCGAACAAGAACCTTCGATTTGGTACTTGAATGTTGTTGGAATTTTATCTGGAGAAATTATCAAGACTCCTACTCCTGTTCCATTTTTATGGCTGGAACCATCGAAGTAGAATTTCCAAGGTTCTATCTCCACATAATTAATATCCTCGACTTGAATTGAGTGGTCGACTATAAAGTCTGCAACCACTTGTCCTTTTACTGCCTTAAGAGGCATAAAGGTCAAGGAGTATTCAGTCAATGCTAATGCCCACTTGCCAATTCGACTATGCAAGATAGGTTTCGACAACATATATTTGAAAACATCAAAATGAGACGAAACATAAACATCAACTGGTTTTATATATTGCTTGAGTTTTGTACAAGAGAAATACAGACATAGACACAATTTTTCAACTTCGCTATATCTAGTTTCTGCATCATTCAAAACTCGACTGAGATAATAAATGGGTCTTTCGACTCCATTCTCATCCTCTTGGGCTAACATACTTCCCAGAGTCTTGTCAGATGCAGCTATGTACAATCTCATACTCCTATTGCTACAAGGAGGCACCAAAATAGGTGGCTTAGTGAGGTACCCTTTGATTTTGTCGAAGGCTTCTTGTTGCTCCTGCCCCCATTCAAACCCCTCTTTATTCAGTCGAAGTAAGGGTGAAAAGGCCTGAGCTTTCCCACTTAGGTTAGATATAAACCTTCTCAAGAAATTTATCTTTCCTAAGAGGGATTGCAATTCCTTCTTATTCGATGGCGCTTTCGCTTCCAAAATTGCCTTCGTCTTGTTCTGATTGATTTCGATTCCTTTCTTGTGGACAACGAAACCTAAGAAATCTCCAGCTTTCACACAGAACGCACACTTCAAAGGGTTCATCTTCAGACCATGTTCTCTCATTCTTTCGAATGATTGTCGAAGGTGGTCAATGTGACTCTTCCTGGAAACAGATTTTATAACAATATCATCAATATAAACTTGCATAAAAGTGTTAATAAAATCATGGAAGATAGTATTCATTGCTCGCTGGTACGTTGCCCCAGCGTTCTTTAGGCCAAAAGGCATCACTACCCATTCGTAAGTGCCTAAGGCCCCAGGGCATCGAAAAGCTGTTTTCGACACATCCTCTTCAGCAATGAATATTTGATTATATCCTGAATAACCATCGAGCATACTCAGGTATTCGTAGCCAGCGGCAGAATCGACTAGCATTTCCGCCACAGGCATAGGATATTCATCTTTGGGGGTGGCAGCATTCAAATCTCTGAAATCTATGCACACCCTTAATGTGCCATTTTTCTTAATTACTGGCACAATATTTGCAATCCATTCGACATACCTGGTAACACGAATGAATTTGCATTTCAGAAGTCTTTCGACCTCCGTTTTGATCTTCGACAATATTTCTGGAGCGAAGCGTCTTGGATTTTGCTTGATTGGCTTCTTTCCAGGTTTGATTGGCAACTGAAGTTCTACCAATCCTCTGTCGAGACCAGGCATTTCGTCATAATCCCATGCAAAACAGTCTTTAAACTCTTTCAGCAATTGGATTACTTCCAACCTAAGTTCTGGATCAATTTTGGCGCTGATGTAAGTTGGCCTATTCTCTGATCCTTCGCCCAAGTTGATTTCTTCTAAAGGGTCTTGTGCTAACATCTTAATGTTGTTCGCCAAGGGATCCTTTTCGAAGCCCAAAGGCTCATCGTCATAGATGGCGTCGAGCCTCTGTTCCTGCATTTCATCTGGCATGATATCAGGAGGTCTTGGATCGAAATCCTTTCCTGGGCCAACAGCAGATAATTGTTGATCATTGGCCTGTGTGGCCATGTACCTTACTTCGGCTTCGAGAGCCGTTATCATCTTGGTTTCGGCCACATAAGCCGAAATTCGATTCAGAGATTGTGACTCAGTCATTATCACTGAATTCACTTCCCCAACCAGTTGGTTGGATATCAGTTAGCCCACTGAAGTCTATGTGGGACAAGTCTTCTTTGTCCCATTGGAAACCATGCTCAGGATGCAGGTATAGGGAACAAAAGGTGTTTGGCGCTGGCGCCATGTCGAAGTCAGGAGTTGGACATGGCCCTATGTGAGCCAAGTTTTTGTCGAAGTCTGTTACACCCAAGTGATTCACTTCGCCAAGGTAGTAACTCTGATCTGCCTCTATGTTTTCGACCATCCCATCTGGACGCCATAGCAGCAGTCTTTGATGCATCGATGAAGGCACAACACCTACACCATGAATCCACTCACGGCCTAACAAAAGGTTGTAGTTAGGTTTGGCCGATATGACCATGAACATTGTTGGTCGAAGGATCGACCCAACTTTTATGTCTAGCTGGATCACTCCCATGGTGGTCCCAATGCCTCCCTCATAGTTGGACAGGACCATATTGTGAGGTTTGATTTCTTCATCCCTTTTGCCAATCTTCCTTAGCATAGAATGAGGGATAATATTGATAGTGGCCCCACAGTCGACCAATATTTTGTTCACAGTGGTCTCTTCGAGCTTAGCCCTTATGAACAAAGGTTTGAGGTGATTCTTCATCGCCTCTGTAGGTGGCTCGAAGAAGCCATTTTGTTCCTCTGTAGTGCCATTGTCCATGACAAAATAGCACACTGGCCTATGTTTGGCCATTTCTTGTTCCACCTCCCAATCACTGGCTTCGACTTCTACCTGTCGATTGAATTCCCTAGGCAGTACTGAAACAATATTCACCATTATATCCAGAGTATCGTCGGACTCAGCATCATCTTCGTCTTCGACTTCACTTTGGTTAGGCCAAACTAGCCTGTTGGTAACTGGTTCTCTCTCAAGAGGCTTTCTTTGTTTCCTTTGAGGCACATTCGAACTAGTTTCTGCCTTAGGTTCGTTGGCAGCCTCTCTTTCAGCTTTTCGCCTTCTTTGATATCTCCTCCATTGGGATCTCGACATAGGATTTTTTCCCTTGTAGTTGCTGGACACTTGAGCAACCTTGGGTGCAGCAACTTGAGGATCTTTCTTCTGAATTAAAGAGGAACCTCTTGGCACTTCGAAAGAATGCCATTTCTCTTCACTTGGCCTTTTCCGGCCAGATGTTTTGTACCAAGTGTCTACTGGTACATTTGTTGGAGGCCTAAAAGTCAATGGCCTCTTGTCTTGATTAGAACCCCTTCTGGGATCATGTCGAAGGTCTGTATTCTCCCTTCTCTTGTTCGCTGCTCTCACGCCTTGTATGTGCTCAGCAGCTTTTTTATCAAAGATAGAACTGCATCTTGGACACAGCATCACCTCTGATTTCTTCTTCTGGCATCTTTGTAAAAAATCTGCCAAGTTTTCGTTTTCCCTAGGGAAAGCCGTTTTATTTGCCTGCTCTTGCCTTATGGCTTCTTCTGAAGTTTTAGGGTCAGAAAGTTCAACCATGTTGATATTCATTGTATCCTTATTAGCAAGAGTTAGTTGCTTCATTTGTGTCTCCAGATTCTCCGTCTGGCCTTGTACAGTGGCCAAGTGGGAACTGGGCTTTGGTCCAGTTTTTTGTGCTTCAGCAGTCTTCGACTTCGGGTCTTCGACCGCTTTCTGGACAGCCTCAATTGTCTTCCTGGATAAATTTCCAGAAAAACTGCCAAAGATTGGCATGTTGATGTGGTCCTTTGAGACTTCGACCATGGTAATGCCTGGCTTCTTCGACTGGATCCTGGTTGCCTCTATCATGTTCACCTCAGAGGGTTCTGCATAGTGGGCTTCAGCCTTCAGTGGATTGGAGTCGACAGCCATGGGGGATTTGTCAGCAAACTTTAATCTCCCTTCCTCAATAGCGTCTTGCACAAGATTCCTGAAAAGAAAACATTGAGAAGTTTTATGGCCCAAAAAATTATGATATTTGCAAAAACCTCTCTTCTTTCTTTGATCAAGAGGAGGCACTTTTACCCCAGGGGGTACTATCATTTGGCCATCTTTAACTAGCAAGTCGAATATTTCATCACATTTTGTGATGTCGAAACTATAAGTCTTTTTTGGGAACCTATCGTTGGTCCTGTCTGGACCAATGGGATTTTTCCCATTTGAGGGGACTAACTGTTTACAAGAGTATGGTGGCCCTTGTTTTAGTTCTGCTAAACCGACTTCTCCTTCTTCGACAGCTAAAGTATCGTCGAAGGATTCCAGATCTTCGTCATCCATCTCAACGTACGCTATTCTCTCTCTCTTGTGAGTTTTCGTTGCCTTAGCTTTTTCAGCTTTGAGGCGTTCGACTTGTCGAACTCTATCGGCCAGTTGGGCCATGTCTCTCAGATACTGGGTATCTAGCTTCTTCCTAATGGAATAATCTAGACCGCCTGCAGCCATTTCGACCAACTCATGTTCTGGCACTTGTGTAAAACATCTCGCCTTAAGTAACCTAAACCTATTCAGATATTCGTCTATAGGTTCAGTGAAACGTCTCTTCACACTCGCCAGTTCTTTCAGGCTTATCTTGGTTTGCCCCATATAGAATTGTTCATGGAACAATCTTTCCAACTGGGTCCAATGGTGGATCGAATTGGGGGGTAGAGTTGTGAACCAAGTAAAAGCGTTCTTGGTTAAGGAACTTGGGAAGTATTTGATCCTTAGGTTTTCATTATTTGAAATGTCTTATGCTTCGATCAAATACCTCGCCACATGTTCGACAGTGGATTCTGTCGTGTCCCCAGAGAACTTAGTAAATTTGGGGACTTTGCTCCTAGGAGGTAAATCCGTTTGCAATACGTATTCTGACAATGGAGATGTAAAGTTGGGCCTTCGAAAGCCCATGTTCATTCCATTCTGAGTCATGATCCTTTCGATCATGGTTGCCAGATTATTTTCCAAACCCATGTTTTGGTGTTGGATATGCTGAACCACTTCGTCAGCATTTTGGTTTCTGTTGACTAACCTTACCTCTGGGGGTATTACCCTAGGTTCTTCGACAGGTTGTTCTACAGGCTGTTGAGCCTGATTAATGGTGGTTTCTTCCTCTACAAATATCCCCTGATTTCCTCTTATTTGCGCCCTTTGGGGCTGTCGAATAGGTGGGGGTACTCCAAAGAAGTCAGCCAAACGCGTCATTTGCGCTGTAACTTGCTGATTCGATTGGGTAGTATTTTGTATTAGAGGATTTAGCACTGTACTCAAAGTTTGTGCCAACATTTGCACCATATCATGGTTGCTTTCGTCCATCTGTTGCCTCAAGACTGCTGTCGAGGCATTTGTAAGACCATGGGCTACTTGGGACGTTCCTCCTAAGAGTTGGGTCCTATTTCTATTCGCCATGCCTACTCCAGAGCCTTGGAGTGGCGAAGAAGCACTCACGAAAGGATCTGAATAAGTGGACGCAGCATTCGTAAGGCTTGCCACTTCAGAAGTTGGCATACCATAGAATGGAATAAATCCTGGGGGAACCACAGGCCTTGTGCCTATATTTCCCCTTGGAGGGGGGGTTCCCAAAGGTATTCTGGGGCCTGAAAACGAAGTTATTGGCCCCGTGGTTGTGACTGACACTGCTGGTGTCGAACCAACATTCGTCGCTTCACTTACGGTCATATTAACCGTTGCTCCCACACTTGGTGGTGGAATTTCGTTGTTGTTTGGCGGATTCGCCATCTCTTCCCTTCTTCTGGCAGTATTGTTATCGTTGGTGTATATTCTACCACTCCTTAATAACATACAACTCGAAAAGATGAGATAATTTTCAACAATCAACACACAGTCTCACCAGGTGTGCCAATTTGTTTACCTGGGGATTTGGTAAACAACCGCTGATCCTCCAAATGGTTACTTATTTGGTTACTCGCAGGATCGATCAGATTGATCCTATGGTCATAGGTTGATTTTGAAGTTTGATTAATGTGGATAAGGCTTTAAGTAAAATGTTTCAAGTAAATTGCATAAAGGAAAGGCTTGGTAAAATAAACAAGGCTTTAAAGTAAAGGTTCGACAGGAATTTAAAGGAGAAAAGCAAGTAAAATACTGGAAAAGTAAATGACTTTAATTGATAAAATTGGTGTTTCACACATACATTTCTCAACAATTCTTTCGCTCACACTGGGTACTTGAATCTAAATGAGTGACTATGTATATGATTGTGAACACACGCGAGAAACTACATGTCTACTCCTATTTATACTAAAATATTCCAAGTAACCGTCGGGCAGTTACACTGCTTCGAGATTAAGCCACTTGGCACGTTCTCCATGCTCGACGCTCCAGATCCTTGCACGTTTGCACGTAGCAACTGCTGGAAACCGTTTTCCCTCCAAAGCTTTGAATTTCAAACCGCTCCACTCTGGACCATCGAACACGTTCGTCAAGAGACATCTTCGACGAAAACTCCTTCGACGTCGAAGGCAATCAGCCTTCTTCCTTGGAAGAAATCTTCTAAGTATTTTGCCATCTTTCGACGGGCACTTCGACAGGCTTAGCCAGTCGAAAGCATCTTTCAGCTTTTAATGGCTGCCATCAATCAAAACAAAGGTGTCGAATTTAGGAGCCAACACACACGTGTGTTTTAAAATTTTTGAGATGAACTACGAGTACCCTGATCCCCTATTGCATGCAAGATGGTACATAGGCACTAAAGGTTTGCAACTGCGGCGGGTGCAAAAATTGTAAAAAATACTTCTTTTCTCATCTCCACCATCTATTTTTATATACACTAGTTATAGGCAAAATACACTAATTTTCAAAGAGGTTCCTGCGGAGTACCGTAGATGTTTATGGTGCAAAAATTGTTTGCTTGGTTTCAATCCAAAGGATGGATATTCTATATTGACTTCTTTATGACAAATATTGGCTTCTTATTGGTTAGATCGTTCTTTTTCTTAGCTTTTACCTTATGCTTTAGGATAGCCCCTTCATATCCTCCTATCTTCTTTAATTTCAAAACATTCTCCCTCCGTTTCAAAACTCTTATTGTTTTCTAAATTGAACTGCTTTCATAATAAACTTGGACTTAGGTCCATGCATTTTCAAAAATCTTTTCTTAATCAAACTTTAATCAATTTAACCATACTTTGACATCTTTCTCAATACTAAAAGTCAATTAAACACACTCAAACTATTCTTGCCACTTTGGCTTTTTACTTTAAATTTTTTTCCTCAAAAGGTTAGACTCTTGTCGATTCTTGTAGTGACGCGAGCTACTATACTTCTATGATATGTAGTGAAATGAGATATTTTTCACTTGGGTGTTGAGTGAGGCTTTGTTGATTTTAAATCCAAGTTATATCCTCCATTTTGAGATGATGCAAATTTTCCTTTCTCATAATCGTGGGTAGTAAGTATGTTTTCCACTCGGATATGACGATAATGTCTCTTCTCTTAAAATTAACCAACACACATGTGTTTTAAAATTTTTGAGATGAACTACGAGTACCCTGATCCCCTATTACACGAAAGGTGGTACATAGGCACTAAAGATTTTCAACCGCGGCGGGTGCAAAAATTGTAAAAAATACTTCTTTTCTCATCTCCACCATCTATTTTTGTATACACAAGTTATAGGCAAAATACACTGATTTTCAAAGAGGTTTCTGCGGAGTACCGTAGATGTTTATGGTGCTAATATCTTTCCATTACATAACCAATCCTTTTGAGATGAACTACGAGTACCCTGATCCCCTATTACACGAAAGGTGGTACATAGGCACTAAAGATTTTCAACCGCGGCGGGTGCAAAAATTGTAAAAAATACTTCTTTTCTCATCTCCACCATCTATTTTTGTATACACGAGTTATAGGCAAAATACATTGATTTTCAAAGAGGTTTCTGCGGAGTACCGTAGATGTTTATGGTGCTAATATCTTTCCATTACATAACCAGTCCTCGTACCTAGATCCCCCCCCTCCCCCCCTCTCTTTTGGGGTTTATTCGCTATTTTCCAAATTTATTTGGAAACAACAAAGCGCCGTGACGATTTTTATTTGATATGTGCGAGTTAAGTCAATCAAATGATTTAGTCTCAACATTTCTACTATTACAAATAACAACCGTGATTTTTCTTCGATTTTGAATTTTCCTTTTTCTCTATGTTATGTTTTCTAACAAACTCAACTGAAATTCAACTCTAGTCTAGTTTAAATTTAAAGCTTTTAATTCATAAATTCATCGGTCCGGTTACATTTTGATTATTTAAAAATAAATAAAAAACTATCAAAATTTTGGAGAAAGAAACATTAATAACAGCTAACAAATGCCAATATAAACTATAAATTTAGCCACGGTCAAAACCATTCGATCACTCTGACATGCCTACAATGTTTCTTTGCATTCCACAACATGCAAACACTCAATTTAAAGAAAATTGGAGGGATCAAAATGAGTTTCCTGTTGTTATCCAAATACTATGGCAAATTTGAAAAAATTAGGAAGTTTGTATGTCATTGTAGACTTGATATCTCGGAACGTGCAATGTTTTGATATTGAGAATCAACAACACATGTGCTTTAATTTCATTTACGACAAAACAATGAACAAAAAAAAAAAAAAACTGTTTAGCAACGTAACATGTATACCAAAACATAATTGGTTGCTACTACCTTTTCGATCACCCGTTTTTGAGATAGATAAATTAAAATTAATAGATTTCTTTTTAAAAAATAGATTAAAAAATTAAAACAATTCAGGGAAGAGATAAATTAGAATAATTATTTATATTTTAAAAACCTTTTTTAAAATAAAGATAAATTCATCAAAATTGTAAAATAGCATCGGTTTTTAAAATAAATTAAAAATTAAAATGAATTAAAAAATAAACTTCAAAAACACATTAGAAAAACGATAAATTCAAACTTAAACTGGTGATGTGTTCTTTGCTTCATTAGTCATATTGCTTAGATAATGCACTAGTAGGTAACAAATGATTAAATTGATTGTATGATTACATGTGAGGGATGAAACTTTTAATTAAAAAGTAATTAGACTTTAGCTATGCAGTTGAGCTGCTATCTCTATAGAGACGATCTTGAGGATCATTAGTGGATAATTGTGAGTTTGTTAATATAATTGAATTCGAGAGAGGTGATAGAATCTATGTGACTTGAATGTTTCATATGTTAGAGCAAGTGACTTTAAATATAAGAGGAATGTGAATTATATATGAAAAGTTTATGATCAAGGTAGACGTAGAAGATAATGAGTTTTCCAAATGAGCATAATACCTCATTTTAAGGTAGAGGATTTAGGAAAATAAGGAAACTTTGGAAAAGCATAATTCGGTTCATAATTGATTATGATACGATTATAATCAATTATACACATGCAAAATGGAAAGTTTCGCAAGACGTGAACCATAATCGATTATTAAAGAAGATATGAGATACCTTGTTGCACGCACAAAACTAAAAATAAAAATTTATCATTTTCAGTGGACAGATTGTGTTTTAAAGATAGTTCAATAATTTATATGATTTTAAGGACGTTTTGTAAAAGGTTGTTTGTTTCTGAAATTGAAATGACATAAAATAAATAGAACTTTGGTGTTAACATTTGAGAAAATTTGTCGGGCTTATATTTCATCAATTTGTCCTCATGTGTTATCATTGATTATTATTATTAGTATGCAATTCTAATAAGCTATTAATACTACCACTCATCACTCTGTATCGTAACTCATGTTTTAGTCAATAACATGAGATCAACCGTGTTGCCTAATAGATGATCTCTTAGTCTACTAACCAATACGATAATATTAAGCTTTGGTAGTTCACGTGGATATTAAACCTAAATCCATCTCTAAAACTTATCATCTAATAGATGAAAATCTTGGATTTAGTAATCACAAGTACCTTTCAAATATCGAGTCAACCCATAGAAATATGTTTTAGGTAGCTAATCCAAAACAAACATTAAGTACGAGGAATTCATCAATATCAAAGCATAAGAAGAATTACATAGAGCGTCGTGATTGTGATGAATACATGAGTATTAGGACGACTACATCTAACCCCAACAAAATAAAAATTATCTACATTTACTCGTCATAGTTGTACAATTAAAACCTAGAAGAAAGAAGTTGAATAACATCTATGATGATTCCTCGGACAATACTTCCTCTCTCAATCTCCCTCTTATGTTGTATTTTTGGTATAAACTGGATTTCTCTTAGTCTCTACCAAGAAAGTCACCAAGTTCCCTTCTGCACTGACAGACACCCTTATTTATAGGGTTCTGATATGACCTTCTTGCTAAGTGAGGTTTGTAGATCACTTAGTGTACCTACTTTCTTCTTCATTAAATCATGTTAGCTCATCTGCAAGTGGTCTTTGTCGCCTATACCTCGCTTAGCGCATCTCTAATCTCTCTTAGTGAGTAAACCCTTACTTTCCTCCAAAGTAACTTAACCAAGAAGTAATGAACTGTCATAACTTGCTTAGCAAGTTTGATATTGCCTTAGCCATTTTTTTTGTTTAATCTTGAAGTTGTTACTTGGCTCTAGAGTCTTGTCTTGCCGCCATTGATCGCTTAGTGAGCCAATATTCTTGTCTTAGTGAGCTTCGATTGTTGGAAGATATTTTTTTGCTAGATTTTGTGTTTACTTTGTATTTTTTACCTGTACTTAATGAATACACAATTAAAATGTTTATAGAGACATCTTATCTTGTTTAACTTATAAGTTTTGTGGGGTTTTCATTGATTACTTGTGAAATAATTTAATAAGTGTTTGTATATTTTACATGTTTTTGGCACTTATTACACGTCTCATAATCAATTACATTACCACCATAATCTATTATAAGCCGAATTTTGTTTCATAATTGATTATAAACTCATCATAATTGATTATGCTTAGTTTTTTTTGTAAGCAAGATATATAGAAAAGAGCATTGGGGGTGCACCAACCCGATTACAAAAACGAGATAAACTTGAAAGCAGGAAAAATTTATATCCAAAAGTAACTTAAACTAAATAAAGCAAAGGAACTTTGCTAAATTCATAAAAACTAAAATTGGCAAAAGAAACTTCTCCTATAAAAGCCCACTTCCAAACCATAACCTTGATACTCCAAATAATATCCGACACACTACTCCTAACATTGTTGAAGACGCCGACATTCCTAGCTCTCCACAAAGACCAGGTAACTGCCAACCACACCAAATTTTCTTTCCCAACTAAAACTTTCCTATACTTGAAATAATCATTCCAATCAACAAAACTCCCACAAATATCTTTTGTATGTTCCAAGTTGACTTTACCACCTAACTCGCGATGATGCTCGTAACAGATTTGGAAACAACACAGTTTAGCAGTAGGTGAACTAAATTCTCATTACCTTCGGAACACAATGCACAATTGAGGTTGACGGGAGAAAGAATTATTCCTCTTCGAAATAATTGATCATTCGAATCTAACACGTTCAATAAGCACCTCCAACCAAGCATTTTGATATTGAAAGAAACTTTAGACTTCCACATGGAAATAAAAGAAAATTCATAAACAAGCACAAATTACCCAACGACCGACAAATTATGCAAACAATTATAACTGTTACTAACTGAGAATCCCCCCAAAGAATCAGGCAGCCACCGAACCCGATCAGCTGACTCAGATTGCGGCTCTAGCAAAACCATAAGTTGCTGCAGTTTCTAGAGTTCCTCAGACAACATTAGACAACCTATAACCTTTAGGCCTAAATCTCCCCAATTCCATACGTCGTCGACCCTGCAACCCATCTCCAAAATGGAAGCCCAGTTACGGTTACTGTTACTGAAGACATAAGGGAATTAATCCTTCAATCAACCGATTTCTAGCCCACTTTGCATGCCAATAAGAGATGGTTGAATCACTTCCTAAAGAAAAACTATAATTACTACCGAAAATATGTAATGATTCCTCTTCCCCAACGAGACCAAATCCTTCCACCATAAAAACTTAGAATTTTCATCCCTTTTATTCCCCTCCGAGAGAATATGACAGTTCAAATCATCGTACCAAACCTTGAGAATATCCATCCATAAAGATTCTTCTCCTTGCAAAATCCTCCACTTCCATTTTGATTGCAAGGCTATATTGAATTCCTCTATCCTCTATAGTCCTAACCCACCCTTATTAACCAGCAAATAAATGTCCTCTCAACCAACCCAATGAATACATTTTTTACCTCTTACTCCACCCCATAAAAAAATACTTTAAATCTTCCCAATTTCCTTACAAATGGAAATCGAAGCTTTATAGAAAGATAACTGAAATATCGATAAACTACTAAGGACCAATTTTAACAAAGTGATTATCCTTCCAAGATTGAGGAACCTACCTGGCCAGAAAGAGAGTCGCACCTTTAATTTATCAATCAACGGCCGCCATGGTCTAATACTCCCCGGGTTATCCCCAATTTGGATGTCGAGGAATTTAAAAGAACTCCCTTCAATCTTACAAGAAAGAAAATTCACAGTCACATTAAGTTGATGGGAACTAATGTTAATTCCAATCAACTTGCTCTTGTGGTAATTAACCCCAAGACCTGATACCTCTTCAAAGCCTCTAAGCACTGATCTAAGAGCCCAAATATGATTCCAACCTCCATCCCCTACTAATAAAGTGTCATCCACAAATATAAGAATATCCACATTCACGTTACCTTTGACTCTGAAACTAGAATAAATAATGAACTTCTTAGAAATCCTAACCAACTTCGTTAACCCTACTGCAACAAGAACAAAAAAAATGGAGATAACGGGTCACCTTGCCTCAATCCCCTTTCCACCTTAAACATATTTGATGCGCTACTATTCACCAAGACATACATATAACTAGAAAAAATTGTTTCCTCCATCCACTTTAACCATCTCTCCCAAAATCCAATTCTATTCAAAACATACTTAAGATAATTCCAAATTACCTTATCGTAAGATTTTTCCAAATCTACTTTGAAAAGAAAACAACTCCAATTTTCCTTCAAAGTGAAATCCACCACCTCGTTGGCCACTACTGCACCATCCACCAATTGTCTATCCAGAACAAAAGCACTTTGACACGAAGAAATCGACTTGTTCAAAACCTTTTTCAATCTATTTGCAAGGAGCTTTGATAAAACCTTATAAATACACCTGACCAAACATATAGGCCTATAATCTTGTAATCCCTCCGGAAGCTTGTATTTTGGAACAAGAGTAAAAAAAGAAGAAGAGATAGATTTAGAAAATTTCCCGAGGCCATAGAATTCATTGAAAACCGCATAAAATCCTATTTGATGAAAGGCTAACACTTCTGAATAAATTAAAAAATTATAACCTTCTGGCCCCAGGCTCTTGGAACCACCATAACTCCACACCGCTTCCTTAACTTTGAACTTTGAAAAAGGAACCTCTAAATCATCCCTCTCTGAACATGACAAGGATTTAAAGGCCACCCCTTAAACAATAGGTCTAGAGAGATTTGGTTCAACATACTTTTCAATAAAGAATTTATGAAATTCCTCTTTGACACCTCCAACTGACTCCACTCTCCCACTCAGAGACTCAAGGGTTCCAATGAAGTTTCTACGCCTCTTTTCCTTCATGACACTATGAAAGAAATTTCTATTAGAATCTCCATTGGAGATCCACTTTAGTCTAGACTTTTGAACTAAACAATTCTATTTATTTCTCAAATTCAACCACACTTTCTTAATAGCGTCACTCCTACTAACCACCACCGCTTCCATCATATCTTACTAACACGAGCCCAACATATAATCTGTGTCGTTAATAACTCTCACCCATTTATCTATCTCCAAATCCATCTTTCCGAAAACCTCTAAGTTCCACTTCCGCAAACATCCCTTGAGAAGCCTTAACTTTTCCTTTAAAACATAACCCGCTATGCCTCTAACCACTAGATCCTTCCATTTTTCTTCAACAATCGGGAGAAATAATTTGTTATCAAACCAAGCATCATTGACTCTAAAATGCTTTGGACCCCAATCTGAATTGTTGCATTCCAACCAAACTGGACAATGATCTAAAATATCTCTATTTTTAACACGTTCCCCCCCCCCCCCCCACCTCCCAAGAATCCGCCAAAACTTCTTAAATAAGAAACCTATCCAACCTACTCATAGCCTTCCCATCACAATTATACCATGTGAAATATTTACCTAAACAAGGGATATCAACCAAATTGTTATCCAAAATAAAATCTGAGAATTCCCTCATTTTCTTATTCTTACATATTCTAGCTTTCCCCTTCCTCTCCTTACCTTTCGCAACTTCATTGAAATATCCCATGAAGATCCACTCGTCGTCTGTATATCTAGACTTGAAGCCTAATAAAGACTTCCACAAGTTTCTCTTCTAAGACAAGATGCAAGAAGAATCAATACTGACCACATAAAAGATTTTCTCCCTGCTCCTCAACTTAACCATGAAAAAACCCTCCCCTTTAAAACTAAAAATCTCCTCACAACACCCTTCTTTCCACATTGTTATTAAAACTCCTGAGAGCCCGTCTTCCCTCGAATAAGACCATATGACCTTCTCAGTACCCAAAAAACTCTTCACCAATGCAGCTTCCATTACAACCACTTTCGGTTCTTGAATGAGGAAAATCTTTGTTTTATCAATATTGATAATTTTACCAATGAACTTCCTCTTCACAATGCTACCACACCCTCTAATGTTGAAAGTTATAATAATCATTTCAATAATATGTTTTGCTCCTTCGATTGAGACCTTTTACCTTTGTCTACTTCTTCTAGATGATGAATTATGTGTTTTAAGTCTCTAACTGCCCCATTTTGCCCCACTCCCAATTTGAATATCACATTTGCATCAGATAAATGATTGCAACATATATCTTCTCCAGCCAAATCCAACTCCACAACATACTCTGGCCCCTTTTGTTTCCTCATAGACCCATTGATGTTATCAGATGAAAAAACATAACCGCAATTTTTAAAATTGTCTCTCGGTTCATAATTTATAAGAGCCTTCTTCTTGGGCTTAACTTTATAACCTGATAGAGGCCCACCAAATTCATAAATACTTTTAGTTTTACCCTTGATAAAGATATTTTTGTTAGAACAAAGTTTGGTTCTAATCATATATTAGAGTTTTGATGATAACAAGGAAATAAATTTTGTAAAATATACTTTATACTCTGATGTGTATGTTCTCTAGATTCAAATGATGTTCTGACTCATGCATCTCAAGAAAGAAACATCATTCTACGCAAGTCTAAATCAAACTCTGAAGGAAGCAATCCAAGGAAAACTCTGATGGAAAAGCAATCCTAAGAAAACTCTGATAAAGCTAGATGAAGCAAAGATCTGAAAGAAGCACGCTGAAAGCAACATCTGATAATGCAAGCTGAAGCAAACTCTGATGTACATAATATGAATAATACTCTGATAGAAGAAAAGGTAAAGTAAACTCTGAAGTGGCAACACTACAAGCAAACTCTTAAACTTCCAGAGATAAGTTCTGACAGTACCGTTGGTCATTTAATGCTAAGAAGGCTAACGCACTCAAGTGGTACTACACACGAGAACATTGGAAACATAAAGACCAAGCCAACACGCATCATTAATGCATACACTCTCTTCAAGACAGTAACGGTCAAGACTGGAAGCTATATATAGAAGATCATTTGTTTCAAAGAAAGGTTACTGATCCACGAGAAACATACTAATGCTTACGACTTTCATTCTTGTAAAATAATATTGTATAGTGGGTAAATCTTAAGTATTGGGCAATAATCTTAGTGAAAAATCACAATTTGTGATACAGCTTATTAGAAGCATTCTGATTCACTATTGTTAAGAGATAATTTTTTTAAGTGTTCCTTGAGAGACCAGTTGGGTCATATTTCTCAAGAGGGCTAGGACTAGTTGAGTCTTAGAGGTGTTAGTCACTTGCAGTTGGCTTGTGCATTATATTGTTAGTCACAACAGTTTGGTTGTGCATTTGTAATCAGTTTGATTATAGTGGATTAAGTCCTCGTTGAGAGAGACGAAATCACCTTGGCGGGTGGACTGGAGTAGTTTGAGTTTCAAATAAACCAGGATAAAAATATCTGTGTCCTTCCATTAGTATTGTGCTGAAAAAGGAAAAACTTATTCAACCCCCCCCCCCCCCCCCTTTCTAAGTGTTTTCTCATCCTTCAATTGGCATCAAAGCTCTAGTTTTGGGTGCAAACACCTAACAGTGCCAGAAAAATATCCAGAAGGAAAACACTAAGGCAACTGAACAAAACAACAACAACTGCACCAAACCTCCCGTGTTTAATGGAGAAGACTTTGAATACTGGAAGGATAGACTAGAAAGTTTCTTTCTAGGTCATGATGTTGATCTATGGGATATGGTCCTAGATGGTTACACACATCCAAAAGATAAAGACAGAAACAAGATTGACAGAAAGAACATGGATAAACAACAGAAGCTAGATTTCAAGAATCGCCACAGATCCAGAAACATCTTTCTGAACGCTATCTCTAAAACAGAATATGAGAAAATCACCAACAGAGACACAACGCATGACATGTTAGAGTCTCTCTAAATGACTCATGAAGGAAATTCTCAAGTAAAAGAGACAAAAGCTCTGGATCTCATCCAGGAGTATGAAGCCTTTAAAATGGACGAAAATGAGTTTATTGAAGCTATATTCTCAAGGTTCCAAACTCTGACCGCTGGCCTGAGAGTTATGAATAAAGGATACACCAAGACACACCATGTTAAGGAAATTATCAGAAGTTTACCCAGAAGATGGGCACCTATGGTTACTGCATTCAAAGTTTAAAAAGATTTGAATGATGTATCCCTTGAAGAACTTATCAGTGCATTAAGTCACGAGATAGAACTTGACGAACATGAGACTCAGAAGATAGGTAAGTTGGTCTCCCGTAAATCTATTAAAAATGTGAAACTAACGCTTTTCAGGCAGAAGAAGGAAACTCTGAAGATTTTGCATCATAAGAAGATGAGTTATCTCTGCTCTCCTGGAGGATCAACCAGATGTGGAAGCACAAACAAAAGAAGTTCAGAAACTACAAGAGGTCAGAAGATAAACCAGAATCTTTTGGAAATAAGAAGTCAAGCAGGAAAGATATAGTCTGTTATGAATGTAAAGAACTAGGACACTACAAAAGTGATTGTCCTAAGCTACAAAGATAAATACCAAAGAAAACGTTTGGAAGAAAGTAAGGCATGATGGCCACCTGGGATGATTCAGAATCTTCTGAAGCTGAATCTGACTCAGAAGATGAACACGCTAACCTAGCGTTTATGGCTACCACAGCAGATGACGATGATGATGACTCTGATTCAGAACCGAAAGAGATGTCCTTAACAGCTCAGTTGAAACACCAGTCATGGTACCTGGACTCTGGATGCTCGCAACATATGACGGGAAGAATGTCTATGTTCCAAAGTCTGGAACTTAAATCTGGAGGAGATGTCAAATTTGGAGGAAATCAAAAAGGAAAGATTATTGGTTCTGGAACCATTGGAAATAGTAACCTTCCTTCTATAACTAATGTTCTGTTGGTAGAAGGATTAGCGTATAACTTGTTGTCCATAAGTCAATTAAGTGACAACGGTTATGACATAATCTTTAATCAAAAATCCTGTAGAGTTGTTAGTCAAAAAGATGGATCAATCCTTTTTACTGGCAAGAGAAAGAACAACATCTATAAAATTGATCTTTCTGACCTTAAATCTCATAATGTAAAATTCCTTATGTCTATTAGCGATGGGCAATGGGTCTGGCACAAAAGATTGGGGCATGTTAGCATGAGAAGAAAATTTAAAATTAAAAAACTCAATCTGGTCAGGGGACTTCCAAATTTGAAGTTCAACTAAGAAGCTCTGTGCGAAGCATGTCAGAAAGGAAATTTTTCAAAACCCTCTTTTAAGTCAAAAAATGTTGTTTCTTCCTCTAGGCCGTTGGAACTTCTTCATATTGATCTGTTTGGACCAATTAAAACTGCATCCATCAGAGTCAAACAGTATGTGTGATACGGTGGCCAGAACTGGGACTGTTTTAGGAATGTTGGTTTGCGTTTTGCATTTGTGTTTGCAAAATGTCGCGATAAGCAAGAGTCGCCACCGACTTTTATTTTATCAAACAAGGAAAGGAAAAAAGCACAGAAAAATTCCTTTTTCGAGATATTTCTGAGTACGGGGGGTAGATTATAGAAAGGGAAGGTATTAACACCCTTTCTATCCGTAGTTATCTACGGGCTCTTAGGTACTTGCTCATCATTTTCAAAATTTCTTCTCTGTGTTTGTGTGCTTTGAAAAGTTTTTATTTTGACTTCGATTTAACTCTTGCTTCTGTCTTCAAGAGTGTAATGAAGTGTTTTTGAAAACTTTGTTTGTAAAGGAGTGTAAGTGTGAAAAATTTGTTTTGATTGAGCAAGTACTTAAGAACTAATCTACCTACTCGAAAAAAGAATCGTTCTATGTTCGTTTCCTTTAGACAATGCTATCCCACTATTAGTGAGTAGGTAGCACCGTCGTTGGAGTTTGAGGGTCAATTTGAAAGGGACGTACGGTCACTCAAGCAATGTTAGGACGTCTTAGTAATAACCCTAATGTCTTAGATCAATTATCCGAGGCAACAATATCTGAGGCAACCTTTCCGAGGCAACTTTGATCTTTGGACAAAAGGACGATCACTAAAGCATCCTATACTCAATGACCGTTTACCGAAGGCAACCAAGTGGGAGTGTACCCTAGGAGTGCGCATACGCGAGTGATTCAATTTCAGATTATTATCTTTGCACATTTTAGGGTTATCTAACCGTTTTAAAGTTAATCATACATTTTTGTCATGCATCCTAATATCATACATCTAACAGTTTAATATTTTGCATAAATTTAAAGTGCGGAAATTAAACTACGCTATTACGAGACTTCGGGTATTTACATAGCCAAAAAAAAAAACCCTTGAAAATAAAGCGATAAATGAAAATAAAAAAGGTCCTAATTAACTATTACAACTTGTGAGCAATTACATTAATAGGGTAAAAAGTAAAACAATAAAGCGCGCGCGATGAAATTAGAACGAGAGAGAACTAGGGTTTTGACCCTGTCTAACCTAATTAAAAGAAAAATGGTTTTTTGGTTATTTTTTAAGAAAAAAATTAGGTTTTAAATTAAATACTAAATTAATTAGCTAATTAAATTAATTAATGAAAATAAATAAATGGCCTATTTTTTATGTTTTTGGTTATTTTAAGAAAAAGGAAATATTATTAAGTTAGAAGTAAAACCCTAATTATTCTAATTAATTTTAATTATTTACCAACGGAATTAAAGTTATCTAATATTAACAACCTAATTAAATTAATTTAATTTTTGATTAAAATATAAAGTCTAAACCTAATTTGGTGAAAAATATTATTTTTGTGATTTTTTGATAAAAAGAATTATTCAATTTGGTTAGTAAAACAAATAAATAAATTAAATGAAATAAAATATAAAAATAAAAAGGTAAGAGTTATTGGGCCTGAGAAAAGCAGTTGGGGGGGTGCAGATAACAATCTGGCCCAAGAAGAAATTGGCCCACGCTGGACTTTTTGGATCCAATACGTTGCATTGACTAGGCTTCATGGTGCTCCTTCATTGAGGGCCTTTGGATCTGGCCATCTGGCCATCTGGCAGGTTGGTTGATGAGGACGCATGATGGTCCTTTGGCTTTGTACGCGCATGCAATTCCTGAAAGAAAAATAATATGAAAGGAATGGAGGACCTGGGATTCGAACCCAGGTCCTGAAGCATTTTGTACGCACTTCATTACCATCTGCGCTGGCTATTTTATTTGTATGTAAAATAATAATATAAGATAATATATGATAAAGAGAGTTAGTGGGAAAAACAAGCTCCAGAATTCAAATGACCCAATAGAAGGGCGCCACGCAAGTCATCCCCAACCTTGCTCCGTTGGTAAAAGTTGAAAACTTTTACCTACGAACATATGTCCGTCGCTATATCCCTGCAATTTCTCAAAATCAAGCATGAGTAAGATAAATCAAAACTAAAGCCATGGATGGCTTCGTCTGGACCTGCTAAGTTCAATGGTGGCCCTTTCATGGCCCAATTTTTCCTGTATACAGAAATCCTAAATTGAGCCATAAAACCCTAGCTATGGTGAAATCCAATACAGGCCATGAAAATGCAATCAAATATTACAGCAAGCTTGCAAACATGATGGTGAACAAGAATCTACAGTTATTTCATGCTACAAGTATAAGAATAAGGCAGTTCGAATTCAAAAAAGAAGCAATGTCGTGGATGACTTACATCGTGTTTTGGTACTGGAAAAGGCTTGTTCTTGATTAGTATATGTTGCTTATGATCCCAGGAAACGATTGGAATGATCAGGAAGCCTTGAAATTACCTGGAACAATGAATTCGAGTTTGCACTTTTTTGGTGTTTTTTCAAGTTTGGATCTCCTTGTTGCGCCTCTCTCTTAGCCTCGTTTTAGGTCTGCATACCTTCTATATGTACTGAGGAGTGAATTAGGGTTGAAAGAATGTGCTCAATCTTCCTCCATCATTGCATTTGATTTTGATTTGATACACTTGAATATCTTTCCAAAAATAGTCCAAATCTAATCTTTTTGTGCACTCCATGCCTTTACACGAATTTGATCTCATGCTAGCTGGAATTTAAGACCTGAAACATGTAAAAAATCTTGAGTTTTCAATATTTTGGATTTTCTATGATTTGTTTTGATTTAAATTGATTAAATTCAAATAAAAATCAAAATAAATAATAAAAACAAGATAATGACAAGTGGCAAAGGCTAGGGCTCGTGGACCATGTTGCAAACTCAAAACCAATGCAAAAAGATTGGGCCCAATTGGCAAAAATTGAAGTTTTAGGCATAGTTGACTTTTGACCATTTTGCAAAAAGGGTCAACTTCACCAATGCATAACTTCCTCAATTTTGACTATTTGAAGGTGTTCTTGGACTTTTTAGAAAGCTTGAGATGTCCTATAAGAAACCCTTTTGGTCTCATCTCAATTTTATATTCCATGCTCATGTATGAAGCTTTGACAAAAAAGTGTTTTTGTTGACTTTTCAAAATGACCTATAATGTCCAAATTCATAACTTCTTGTGAGTGCATATTTTGAAATTGTGAGATGAATATGGATTTTATAGCATGGAATCCTCTTCAAAATGAGCTTTGGATGGGTTATTTCTCATAAATTATGAGAAAGTTATGCTTGGTCAAAGTTGAGTTGACTTTTCCTACAAAACCCTAATTTAGCAACTTTTGGTTCTTGATGAATTATGAGCAATCCTTGATGAATCATGATCAACCCTTGATCAAATGATGAAATATACTTAAAAATGAGGATGTTGACCCAAAATCTTGAAGTTTGACTGTATGTGGGCCACAATTGACTTTTGCCCCAGCATAGTCGATTTTCAGGCCTTTGAGCAATTGACTGAGCAAATTTTCTCTGCAAGGCTTGAAACTTGACATGGATGATCTTGAGAACATATTAGGACATTGGTGAGAATTTGGGATCCCTTGGACTCAAGTATCTTGATGCAACATGAAACCCTAATTTGAGGTAGACTTCCTTAGGAGAGAGCTTGTCTGGTCAACCCTTGGACTACCTTGAGCAACTTGTGGATCTTTCTTGAAATGTTTTAAGAAATATGGGAGGAAAATTTTTGGGGTACAACAGCTGCCCCTGTTAAATCTTCTTAAACCTGAGGATGTAGATTGGCTTGCTGGCTTTTCATGATCCGAAGGTGGAAGATGATTGAACACTAGAGTGCCCAGAAATTTGCACTCGCATGCAGTGGTATCCGTCTTTGCGATATCGGGAATGGGCTTATAGATGCAATTTGGAGATTGATGACGGAAGATGGGATTAAAGATTCCATCCGAAGAAGTGTCGATCGTATAAGAGATTCCTTAGCGAGAGCTTATATACCTGTTGTTGAGGAAGATTCCGCTGGGGAATGCTGATCTCTGTCTTGAGAGAAATAGAATTTTAGGAGCTTCGGTCGTCCGTTATTCTACTGGGGAATCATCTCTGTTGAATTTTAGGAACTTCGGTCGTCGGTTATTCTACTGAGGAATTGTCTCTTAGTTGAAGAGGTGAGAGTGAACTACTGTCTGGTCGTAATCCAAGCTTCATAGTGATAAAATCGAATTCTATCTAGTCGTAATCCAGGCTTCACAATGACTTACTGGGGATATGATATTATACTTGCTATCCGGTCGTAATCTAGGCTTCGCAATTTCTCAATTCTTATTTGGTCGTAATCCAGGCTTCAGAATGAATTCAAATGTTATCCGGTTGCATTCGGGCTTTAACTTGAATTTTTAGGGCATACTAATATTCGGTCGACTCCGGGCTTCTTAGTAATTGTCCAGGTGAAATTGCTATTTGGTCGAAATCCAAGCTTCACAATGTATTGTACCGCTATCTGGTCGTAATCCAGGCTTCACGATGTGTTATACCATTATCTGGTCGAATCCAGGCTTCATGGTGTTCTGTACTGCTATTTGGTCGTAATCCAGGCTTCACACTACTTTACTTCTTATCTAGTCGAAATCCATGCTTCAGAAGGAATCAAGTGGTTATTCGGTCGCATCCGGGCTTCCCTTTGACTGTTGGGCCTACTAATATCCAGTCGGATCCGGGCTTCATAGTAATTGGCAGGGTGAACTGCTATTTGGTCGTAATTCAAGCTTCACAGTGTCCCTCACTATTATCTGGTCGTAATCCAGGCTTCAGTGTCTTTTTACCGCTATCTGGTCGTAATCCAGGCTTCATGGTGTTCGGGGAAATCAAGATACTATCTGGTCGAATCTGGGCTTCATAACTTGTATTAAAGGTATACCACTATCTGGTCGTAATCCAGGCTTCGTAGTACTCTTGGCTGCTATCTGGTCGTAACTCAGGCTTCACAATGTCTTCTACCATTATCTGGTCGAATCCAGGCTTCATGGTGTCTTGTATTGCTATCTGGTCGTAATCCAGGCTTCGCAATAATTTGCTGAGCTGTTATCCGGTCGAATCCGGGCTTCACGGCTTGTGTTTATAATATAGCACTATCTGGTCATAATCCAGGCTTCATGGTAACTTGTTGAGCTGCTATCTGGTCGTAATCCGGGCTTCACGGCTCGCTGGGGATTAAACTATTATCCGGTCGTAATCCGGGCTTCATAGCTTGCTTTTAAGAGATACCACTATTTGGTCGTAATACAGGCTTTGCGGTAGTCTGATACTGTTATCTGGTCGTTCTCCGGGCTTCACAATATGTTGTAGAAATCAAGATACTATCTGGTCGGATCCGGGCTTCATAGCTTGAATTTTGTGAGAATTTAATTGTATCTTTCCTGAAAGGTAAATGTTAGCTGTATGTAATGCATGATATGTATCAGTCAATGATGTTCTCAAAATAAATGAGATTGTGTTGTATGATGCGTATGTGCGTGTCATGATGTATGGACATGTGTTGTACCCCAAAATTTGCCCTCCCATATTCCTCAAGACATGTCAAGAATAATATTCAAGTTGCTCAAGTTGGCTCAAGAATTGGACAGTCAAATCACCTCCTAAGGCAGTCAATTCAAAATTAGGGTTTTATGTTGCATCAAGGTTCTCACATCCAAATTACCTCCAGTTCTCCCCAATGTCCTAATATGTTCTTAAGTTCATCCATGTCAAATTTCAAGCCTTGTAGAGGAAGTTTGGTCAGTCAATTGCTCAAGAGGTCCAAAAATCGACTATGCTAAGGGAAAAGTCAACTGTATCCCAAATACAGTCAAACCTCAAGATTTTTTGTCAACATTCTCATTTTGAAGGATAATTCATCATTTGATCAAGGGTTGATCATGATTCATCAAGGATTGCTCAAGATTCATCAAGATTCAAAAGTTGCTAAATTAGGGTTTTGTAGGAAAAGTCAACTCAAATTTGACCAAGCATAACTTTCTCACACTTTATGAGAAATTACCCATCCAAAGCTCATTTTGAAGAGGATGCAATTTACTACAATCCATCTTCACAACCCCAAGATCAAGAAATGCTCTCACAAAAAGTTACAAATTTGGACATTATAGGTCATTTTTGAAAGTCAACAAAAACACCTTTTTTGCCAAAGCTTATAACTTGAGCACGGAACATCAAAATCAGATGAGACCAAAATGGTTGATTTGAGGACATCTCAAGGTTTCTAAAAAGTCCAAGAACACCTCCAAAAGTTCAAAATTGAGGAAGTTATGCATTGTTGAAGTTGGGCATTTTTCCAAATTTGCCAAAAGTCAACTATCCTCAAAACTCCAATTTTTGACAAAAGGGCTCACTTTTTTCCACTTGATATGGTTTTGTCATGCCACACACGTGTCCCATATTTGATTTCATGGCCATTCATTTATTTTTCTATTTTATTTAATTTTTATTAATTTAATTCATTTTAAATCAATATTAAATCAAATAAAATCTTAAAAAATTGATGTAAGGGGATTCTTGTGATCATTACAGCTTGCAAATATCATGTGATACTCAATCAAACTCGTGCCAAGTAAAAACAAGCACAAAATCTCAGATTTGATGCAAATATGGCAACTTGGTTATGGTGATCAAAAGCAAATCTTGATTCTTCAATGCATAAGGATTATGGCCCAAGTTTTGACCTAAATACATTCTATTATATGCACACAAGAGAGGCAGACCAAAAGGACGCAACAAGATTTGTAGAAACGGCCAGAAGAATTGGAGAAAAAAGCTTGAAAACCTTGGATCTGAAATCGTGCTTAGAGGCCTTTTCAGGATCAAATAAAGGTCCCAATCGCTTCCTTGCACCTGACTGAAGCAATACCAATCATTATCGCGCGTTCTCCTGCCTCCAAAAGCCTTGTAAGTGTCGCCCAAAACCGCCATACTCATGGAATCTTAAAGCTTCAGTCTTGCATCCATTCTTTGAGATAATTGCATATTTGAATTCCTTGCATCATTTGCAAAATTTCTGCATTAGTCAATTTCATTATCATGCCATATATCACAAAATGCCATTGCAGCTGGTTTTAGGGTTCTTTCAGGGATTTTCGTTACAGGGGAAATTGGTCAATAAAAGGACCATGGTTGGAACCGGGGCGGAGAGGCGAGCAGAACCACGCCTTTAGTTTGCATTTTGGTGGCCCGTGGTGGATTTTAAGACAACATGACGTATAGCTACGGACAGTCGTCCGTTGGTATAGGTAAAAGGACTTTTAGCCAAAATCCCCATGACATGGATGATAACGTGGCGTGGCCAGATTGGTGCATTTGAATAGCGCGCCATATTTTCTTATTTTCCAGCATATTAATTGATTTTCCCATATATTATTTATTTCTTATTCCAATAACAATTGAACAAGCTGGCTGGTTGGTGAGCGTGCTATTGCAAAACCCCTTGGGACCTGGGTTCGAATCCCAGGTCCCCCAATATTATTTGTCTTGTTTTTCTCCAGGCAATTGCATGTGTTTTAGGCTTTGCAGTGCATCATATGCCTTCATCCAGATCTCGTCCAGATGGCCTGTAGACTAAATCCAATGGCCAAAATGGAGTCCTCACCATGTTCTCAAGTCAAAGGCGCATACTGGATTAAAAGGATCAACGAGGTTGTCCTCACCATGTTCTCAAGTCAAAGGCGCATACTGGATTAAAAGGGTCAACGAGGCTGCTCACAATTGGGCCTAAAAATTACAACTCAAACCCTCTCTTCAGGCCCACACCCCCCTGAGTATTTCTTTTACATTTTATTTCTTTTTCTTATTTATTTATTTATTATTATTATTATCTTAATTAATCAATTAACCAATTAACTTTTTCATAAAAAATCAGAAACAATAAAAATAATATTTTTTAATTCCATTAATTTTATTATTTATTTTGGTAAATAAACAATTAATTTATTTATTTAGTTTAAATAGGTTTAATAATAATATATTTTGCAATAAATTAAAATCAATTTAGAATTAAGATTTTTATTAACCTTTTAATCATTCTTATTTTATTTCCTTAATTAAAATAAAAACCCAAAAATATTTTCGTTTAATTAATTAATTCAATTATTAACTTAGACTAATTTTTAATTCAAAAATAACAAAAATATGCTTTACTTAATAAAAAGGGTCAAAACCCTAGGACACTCCGATTTAATTTTCTCGCGCGCGTATTATTTTGATCCATATTTCAATATTTTAACTGTTTCGAGAATGTAATAGTTTTTAACTTAGGACTTTATTTATTTATTTATCGTTTTTATTTACTTTTCGCAATTTAATTTTTAAGGGTTTGTTTTTGGCGATGTAAATACCCGACGCCTTGTAATAGCTTAGATTTATTTTCCGCAATTTACATTCCGTAACTATTAACTGTTAGATGTTTGAATAATAGGCAATGCATGACAAGATCAATTTGTAATTTAAAATCAACAGTAGCTGACCATTAACATGTACAAAGAGAATATAACCGAAATAAACACACTCGCACATGCGCACTCTTAGGGTACACCTCACTTGGTTGCCTCGAACGTGGTCATTGAGTATAGGGAGTTTTAGAGGTTGCCCTCTTGTCCAAAGATCATAGTTGCCTCGAAATGGTTGCCTCGGAAAAATGATCTAGGATATTAGGGTTACCGCTAATGTGTCCTAACATTGCTTTAGTGACCACACGTCCCTTAATCGAATTGACCCTTAAACTCCAACGACGGTGCTACATACTCATCAATAGTGGGATAGCATTGTCTAAAGGACATTTGCACGGTCTAATTCCTTTTCGAGTAGGTAGATGGTTCTTAAGTACTTGCTCCTTTTAAAAACAAAACCAAACTTTTCGCACTTACACCCCTTTCAAACAAAAACTCTTTTCAAACCCACAAACACAAAGAAAAACAAACTTTTGAAAACACAATGAGCAAGTACCTAAGAGCCCGTGGATAACCACGGATAGAAAGGGTGCTAACACCTTCCCTTTCTATAATCTACCTCCCGAACCCGAGAAATATCTCAAAAAGGAATTTTTCTGTGCTTTTGTCCTTTCCTTGTTGGATAAAATAAAAGACGGTGGAGACTCTTGCTTACCGCGACATTTTGCGAAAACAAACGCAAAACGCGAACCAGCATTCCAAAACAGTCATTTCTCATTCCCACCGATCACAGAACTGGCGACTCTGCTGGGGACATATTAAGAGTGAGGTGTACCTTAGGATTAAATCACTATGTTTTCAATTGTATGCTTTGTATGCTTTAATTTTGTGGGCTTGTATCAGAGTTCTATAGATCCTAACCCGGATCTGGGGATACCCTTTAGGTAAGTAGCAATAAACTGTGAGGGATCTGTCCGGCGTAGACCGACACGGATGAAGCAGTAGCTACGTTGGTGTGGCACCTTAGTCTGTACCGATATCCCTTGTGTTGGAACGAGGAGAATATGGGTCTTCTAAGGAGTCATTAAGCACGAACTGACCTTAGAACCTTAAATTGACCAACTTGGACATAGAACAGTAACAGTATGCTACACTCATTGAGACTAAACTCTCGCCATGATTCCTGCCGCAAGAAAAGGTTGCTAAACTGGAATTATGACCGATTGAGGGTATTTAGTGATATTGAGATCCTCTAGAACCCGGTTACTATTTTTAGGACAGGTTTAAACCAATTGAACTGAAAGAGGGTAGTACCTAAGCTCCATGCCAGCCTGAAATCTAAGGGCTCTCAGTGTGACTTGTGTGCCTTTACCATGTTTGCCTTTTGTGGATACTTGTGGTGTGCCTTTACCATGACATCATGACATCATAACATTGCATACATTTTGCATAAGGACTAACCTATTTCAAAGACAAGAGGATTTCATCTTTGCTCTGTTTTGTAGGTAATCATGATGCCCATGCATAGGAATACTATCCGGATCAACTTTGTCCAAGTCCCTACCCTGCTTAAAGATTTGGTTGTCAGGATACCAGATACTACTTCCTTCATCAGGAGGCATGGTTCTCTTCTCAGTTTGGTCACCTCAAAATTGGACTAACAAATGATGAGTGTCCTGGTCCAATTCTATGATCTGCTGTACCATTGTTTTACTTTCCAAGACTTCCAGCCGGTTCCTACCCTAGAAGAGTTCTCTAAGCTGCTCGGTATCTCCGTCCTAGAACAAACTCCGTTTACTGGTTGGGAAAAGACTCTTAAGCCCGAAGAAATGGCTGCAGCCCTTCACTTGACCAAGGAGAAGGTAATGGCTAACTGGGAGACTAGAAGTGGAGCTAAGGGTTTTCTGACTAAGTTTTGGTTGACAAAGCTAATTACTTCTGGGACAGCTTAGACTTCAAGGCGTACGAGGACATTCTGGCTCTTTTTATTTATGGTCTGATATTGTTTTCGAATCCTGACACTTTTGTTGATATTAATGCCATAAAGATCTTCATCTCTCAGAATCTGGTACCCACTCTCTTGGGTGACATCCTTCATCAGCTCTATGCTCGTACTGCCCGAAAATGGGGAACTTTGATGTGTTGTGCTCCTTTATTGTCGAGGTGGTTTATTTCGCACCTCCCTAAGTCTGTACTGAAGAACAAAGAAGGAATGGGCTGGGCTTATAGGGTGATGTCTCTTTCCAATAATGACATTATCTGGACTCTCAAAGGTATGGATGAGGTGACTATCATTGATCGCTGTGGAGAGTATCCTAATGTTCCATTAATCGGAACCCATGGAGGGATTTCTTACAACCCATGCTTAGCTCTTCGTCAGTTTGGAAGAGCCAGAAGAGAAGGGCCTCATGAGATGTTGATGCCTCATATCATCTTTGATTTTCAGGGAGATAGCGACGAGCTGCGTCATAGATTCATAAGGGCTTGGGACAGAGTTCACCAATCTGATCCATATGATTTGGGTCCAAAGACTTCCCTGTCAATGGAGCCATATCTCAGATGGGTCAGCATCTGTGCCCAGAAGCTAGGTATGCCATATGAAGTTGTCAGGCCTGTTACTCTTGAAGTTGCTAATGAGGAGGGGGTTCTTCCAACTATTCTCCACCCTTACATGCCCACTGATATTGGGACACTGAAGAGGTCTTGGATGAAACTGCAGGAAGAATGGGTTCTTATCGGGAGAGGTTCAATGAACAAGAGCAGAAGATCCAGAAGCTGACTAGGCAATTAGAGAACGAGCGAATCCTGAATGATTATGTCCGCACGGACAAGAAGAGACCATGGGAGCGTTGATTGACCTTTGATGATTTCCTTTCCGTTTTTTATTCACTTTTCAGTATTTCCATTCTTGTAACGCCCTGAGGGCATCAGTTGAACAATTTGAATTTTTAAGTTTAAATCTAATAAAGTGTGTTTCCTTTCTTGTTTACAAATTTGAATCCCGATTGTCTTTGAAATCATAATCATACGCATTTCATCTCATTCACTTCATAAACAGGTACCCTTTACAGGTCTCTCATGTTCTCGCTGTTTATTTCAGCAATGGCTCTCCAACAAGACAACCAAGATCTCCGGGCTCAAAACGCCCAACTTCAAGAAATGTTCTTGAACCTATCCCAGGGGCAAGAAGAAATAAAAGCTCTCCTCACAAGGGGCTTGGTCCTAGGGAATCCAGGCGGCATCAGGAATGATCAGTTGGAAGGGCTACAAATCGAGTTGGCAACAATGAAGATCCAGATGATGGGACAGCTGGTGGGCCAGATGGCTCTCATTCAAGACATAGCTCAAAGACAAGAATAGCTCAGGGTCCTCGTCAACAAGCTGCTTCAAAATAACCAAGTAGGGAAAGCAACTAGGGTTGAAGATCAAATCATCATTCAACCTCCTTTGAGACAAGAAGACAAAGGAAAAGCTCCCCAGCTTGCTTCAGGGTCACAAGCCCAGCAACAACCTCGCCAGCATCAACAGGGTAATTGGCACAAGCAAAATGCATCTGGAAGACATTTCTCTGAGACTGATATACCATCATCTCTAATACTGAAACTCTTGTTAAAGGTCAATCTGATTACTCTAAAGGATCCTCCCCGGAATCCCAATACCTCTGCTCCTGGCTATCGTCCTGACGCATTTTGTGTATACCACTCCCATAGTCCTGGACATGACACCGACGACTGTTGGACTTTGAAAAACAAGATCCAAGACTTGATTGACGGAGGAGTGCTGGAATTCATGCCGGTTGGCGAGATGAAAATCTTCCGCTGAAGGTTCTCCACTTAAAATGACTAGTTCAAACTAAGAGACTTTTGTTCATTTGAATTCTGAAGTTGTATTTTTCTTTGCTTATTCAAACAATTATTATCATGTCAAACTTTTTATTTCAATAATGCATTACACGTGTCTGTTTTGAATTAATTGTTTTCACTATGCTTAAATTGCTTCATATTTCCTTTTTGTGATGTTCAACTCTCGATTAAAAAAAAACTCTAAACCTTTAGAGGGAGGATGACGAAAATGATATCAAAATCTCTACAGTATGCTTTTGAACATACCCCGCTGACGAGGTACAGGCATTGTTTTAAATCCTAAACAGTGGAGTTATAAGGAAGATAATCCCTAGTCAACCCCTTTGAGCCAAAGAAGTTGGAGTTTTTCTTTTCACAAATTAAAACCCTTAATTATAACCTGGGGCAGGGTAGTTTTCTCAGTTGATCCAGGTGCACAATGAATGGCATCAAAGAAGTCCTTCCGAAACAAAAGACGGTGATGGTTCCATATAATCGTATGGACAGGCAGTCATTACCTCTCGAAATGAAAGCCCATTAAGTCAAAACCTATGAAGGAGACTTACAAAAAACTGGGGCATCCCGCTGACTGTAATCATAAAAGAAACAGTTCAGGCAAAAAGACAGGGATAACGAAGTCAAAAAGAAAGAGGTCCTACAAACTCTTATAAAAATGACTGCCTGTTCAAAATAAACTGTCAGTATCCGAACCATTACCGGAATATCAGAGCAAAGACTCAAACAAGATCTAATGCACGATTAGCTGAGTTTAGGATCGAAGAACATCACAAAGAACGGGTGGGTACAAATAAATTTTGAGCCTTTATCCTTTGTTTCTTAAACCGTGAACCAGACCACGTTATAACCCTTAAAAGTCCTAGCTGAAGCATGGGTTAGTCCGAAAGCATACTGTTACAAAAGATATCCTGACTCCTGTAGGGCTCGCTGTAAAATCCTGAGTGGACATCACATTTTACAAAAAAATTGCCTGTTTTACTGGAAAAATGCATTTTCAAAAATTTCAAAAGACAGACATAAGCTTTGCATTCTTAAAATAACATTGTTTGCATATGACTATTTGTTCAAACAGCAGAGAAATTCGCACGACGAATATCCAGTGAACAAAAACCTTCTCAATAAAAAAGGATCACCTCAAGTGGAAAAACACTTCCAACCAAGGGGCACGGCATGATCATTGTCCATCATCTGGGGAAGTCAAGTCAAGATTCAAGGAATCTCTCAAAATGCCAAATAGCCAGGGGCAAATCTCCATCTGAATCAATTGGGGCATTGGACATGAATTCCAGCAACGAATCTTGCATGATCAAACATCTTCTAGTAGTATGGCAACACAACACTATTGACAGTGACAACTCCCTACACTCTAAGAGCGTGGACATAGTCAAAAAAGTACTACGCATAATCAAAGACCCGCTAGGTTGACTGGCCTAGGCAAAAATAAGGGCTTCCCGGCGAACCAAAAGGGTTCGGGCAAAAATTATGGATAAAAATGGAAAAAATCTGTACACCCGGCAAGTCGAAAACCTGAAAAGGCGGCTTGGGCAAAAAAGGGTATCCCGATGGACTGAAAACTCGAAAGGGCGGTCCAGGCAAAAATTAGGGATTAAAGTGTACGGCTATGTCCCGTCATCTCGTCACTTGCCTACCAGAAGAAGACTTGTCATTTCAATCGAGATACCAAACACCTCATAGGTGGGGATAATACTCGATCCACAGGGCCTCCGCAGGCACCTTCTCCCGCAGAAACAGGGGCAATAAGAATTGTCCGAGCTGTATGGTTTCTTTGTTCACCAGGTACAAAGGTAGATTCAGCTGAAGAATATGGCTAAAATACCTTCACTCCCCGCAGAGTAAGACAATATCGGTAGCTCTCCCAGCTGAAACTTGCAACTATGAACAAATCAGCAATGCTCTTCCCAAGCAGAACTGATCTACCATCAACCCTAAAAAGGCTGGGTATCCCCAGAAGGTCTTAATATTCCCCAGCGGAGTATAAAAATATTCCCCAGCGGAGTATAAGAATATTCTCCAGCAAGTATAGGAGCATCTCCGGCAGTCTTAATATTCCTCCATGGAGTATAAGAATGTTCCCCGACGGAATACAAGATACCCTTGATGGAGCCATTTCCCCAGCGCAGTCTAAAAAAGCTTCCCCGTCAAAGTTGAATCATCATCCCCAGTAGACTCTGGAGGATTATCCCCTGCGAAGCACAAATAAATCTCTTCAGTCAAATTCAGAGGTTATCCCCACAAAAGTCTAACTGGGTTATCCTCAGCAAGTTGCAACTGAAAGATCTTCCTCAGCAAAGTTCTTTCTTTCCCTCCAGCAGGACTTCTATCCTCAATAGATTCAATATCACCAGCAATGGTAATCCATCCCCAGCGGAGTTCATCATTGAAATCCCCAATAGAGCTTATCAATGGAATCCCCAGCGGAGTTTATCGTTAAAATCTTCAGCAGAACATCTCTTCCCCACTGAGTAATTCCCCTCGGAGTATTCTCCTCATCAAGTTTATTCCCCAACGAAGTTCTTCTCTCCTACAGATTTATCATCTTCGTTCATCATCCCCAGCGGAAACGAAGAACTCAGCTCTATTCTCCAGCAGCTCCGGGATTTATTTTCCCCAGCTAAAACATTATATCCCCATACATCATGATACATGCATATACGCATCATACGAATACAATCTCATTATTTTGAAAACATCATTGCCTGATCCATATCATGCATTTCATATGACTGACCTTTACCTTTCAGTAAAGATACAATTAAAGTTCTCAATTACGTCGAAGACCTGACCGATTCTTAAATTTCAATTGAATTATCCTCGGTTGAATTTCAGATAAGGTTCTCAATCTCGACAGTTTCTCTACGTCATAGTATGGACGAGTACTATAACCTCAACGGTATACTCCATTGAGCACGAGTCAGTTCCTAGATCTTGATGTTTTCCTCCGTCATAGTGTGGACAAGTTCTATAACCTCAACGGTATACTCCATTAAGCACGAGACAGTTCCTAGATCTTGATGAAGATGTTTCCTCCGTCATAGTATGGACAAGTTCTATAACCTCAACGGTATACTCCATTGAGCACGAGACAGTTCCTAGATCTTGATGAAGATGTTTCCCTATGTCATAGTGTGGACGAGTACTATAACCTCAACGGTATACTCCATTGAGCACGAGTCAGTTCCTAGATCTTGATGTTTTCCTCCGTCATAGTGTGGAAAAGTTCTATAACCTCAACAGTATACTTCATTGAGCACGAGACAGTTCCTAGATCTTGATGAATATGTTTCCTACGTCATAGTGTGGACGAGTACTATAACCTCAACGGTATACTCCATTGAGCACGAGTCAGTTCCTAGATCTTGATGTTTTCCTCCGTCATAGTATGGACAAGTTTTATAACCTCAACGGTATACTATGTTGAGCACGAGACAATTTCTAGATCTTGATGAAGATGTTTCCCTACGTCATAGTGTGGATGAGTACTATAACCTCGACGGTATACTCCGTGGAGCACGAGTCAGTTCCTAGATCTTGATGTTTTCCTCTGTCATAGTGTGGACAAGTTCTATAACCTCAACGGTATACTCCATTGAGCACGAGACAGTTCCTAGATCTTGATGAAGATGTTTCCCCCCAATTTAATTATGGACAGGTTCTTAAAACTCAGCTGAAGCATTCTCTCAGTTGTAGTACAAGCAAGTTCCTAAATCTCAACAAAGGTTAGACTTCCCCAGTGGAATCTTTTACAACTACAAGTATGCAAGTTCTCGCTAAGGAATCTCTTATGCGATCTACATTCCTCCAAATGGCATCTGTAAGCCCATCCTCCTACCAACAATCTCCAAATGGCATCTGTAAACCCATTCCCGACATCACAATGTTGATACTACACCATGCGAGTGCAAATTTTTGGGCACTCTAGTGTTCAATTATCTTCCACCTTCGGATCACGAAAGGCTCGAAAGCCAATCTATATCCTCAGGTTTAAGAAAATTGAACAGGGGAAACTGTTGTACCCCAAAATTTTCCCTCCCATATTCCTCAAGACATGTCAAGAATAATATTCAAGTTGCTCAAGTTGGCTCAAGAATTGGACAATCAAATCACCTCCTAAGGTAGTCAATTCAAAATTAGGGTTTTGTGTTACATCAAGGTTCTCACATCCAAATGACCTCAAGTGATCCCCAATGTCCTAATATGTTCTTAAATTCATCCATGTCAAATTTCAAGCCTTGCAGAGGAAGTTTGGTCAGTCAATTGCTCAAGAGGTCCAAAAATCGACTGTGCTAGGACAAAAGTCAATTGTGTCCCAAATACATTCAAACCTCAAGATTTTTTGTCAACATTATCATTTTTAAGGATAATTCATCATTTGATCAAGGTTTGATCATGATTCATCAAGGATTGCTCAAGATTCATCAAGATTCAAAAGTTGCTAAATTAGGATTTTGCAGGAAAAGTCAACCCAACTTCGACCAAGCATAACTTTCTCATACTTTATGAGAAATGACGCATCCAAAGCTAATTTTGAAGAGGATGCAATTTCCTACAATCCATATTCACACCCCAAGATTAAGAAATGCTCTCACAAAAAGTTACAAATTTGGATATTATAGGTCATTTTTGAAAGTCAACAAGAAAACCTTTTTTTCCAAAGCTTATAACTTGAGCACGGAACATCAAAATGAGATGAGACAAAAAGGTTTGATTAGAGGACATCTCATGGTTTCTAAAAAGTCCAAGAACACCTCCAAAAGTTCAAAATTGAGGAAGTTATGCATTGTTGAAGTTGGGCATTTTTCCAAATTTGCCAAAAGTCAACTATCCTCAAAACTCCAATTTTTGACAAAAGGGCCCACTTTTTTCCACTTGATATGGTTTTGTCATGCCACACACGTGTCCCATATTTGATTTCATGGCCATTCATTTATTTTTCTATTTTATTTAATTTTTATTAATTTAATTCATTTTAAATTAATATTAAATCAAATAAAATCTAAAAAAATTGATGTAAGGGGATTCTTGTGATCATTACAGCTTGCAAATATCATGTGATACTCAATCAAACTCGTGCCAAGTTAAAACAAGCACAAAATCTCAGATTTGATGCAAATATGGCAACTTGGTTATGGTGATCAAAAGCAAATCTTGATTCTTCAATGCATAAGGATTATGTCCCAAGTTTTGACCTAAATACATTCTATTATATGCACACAAGAGAGGCAGACCAAAAGGACGCAACAAGCTCTGTAGAAACGGCCAGAAGAATTGGAGAAAAAAGCTTGAAAACCTTGGATCTGAAATCGTGCTTAGAGGCCTTTTCAGGATCAAATAAAGGTCCCAATCGCTTCCTTGCACCTGACTGAAGCAATACCAATCATTATCGCGCGTTCTCCTGCCTCCAAAAGCCCTGTAAGTGTCGCCCAAAACCGCCATACTCATGGAATCATAAAGCTTCAGTCTTGCATCCATTCTTTGAGATAATTGCATATTTGAATTCCTTGCATCATTTACGAAATTTCTGCATTAGTCAATTTCATTATCATGCCATATATCATAAAATGCCATTGCAGCTGGTTTTAGGGTTCTTTCAGGGATTTTCGTTACAGGGGAAATTGGTCAATAAAAGGACCATGGTTGGAACCGGGGCGGAGAGGCGAGCAGAACCACACCTTTAGTTTGCATTTTGGTGGCTCGTGGTGGATTTTGAGACAACATGGCGTATAGCTACGGACAGTCGTCCGTTGGTATAGGTAAAAGGACTTTTAGCCACACTCCCCATGTCAGGGATGATAACGTGGTGTGGCCAGATTGGTGCGTTTGAATAGCGCGCCATATTTTCTTATTTTCCAGCATATTAATTGATTTTCCCATATATTATTTATTTCTTATTCCAATAACAATTGAACAAGCTGGCTGGTTGGTGAGCGTGCTATTGCAAAACCCCTTGGGACCTGGGTTCGAATCCCAGGTCCCCCAATATTATTTGTCTTGTGTTTCTCCAGGCAATTGCATGTGTTTCAGGCTTTGCAGTGCATCAAATGTCTTCATCCAGATCTCGTCCAGATGGCCTGTAGACTAAATCCAATGGCCAGAATGGAGTCCTCACCATGCTCTCAAGTCAAAGGCGCATACTGGATTAAAAGGGTCAACGAGGCTGCTCACAATTGGGCCTGAAAATTGCAACTCAAACCCTCTCTTCAGGCCCACACCCCCCTGAGTATTTCTTTTACATTTTATTTCTTTTTCTTATTTATTTATTTATTATTATTATTATTATTATTATTATCTTAATTAATCAATTAACTTTTTCATAAAAAATCATAAACAATAAAAATAATATTTTTTAATTCCATTAATTTTATTATTTATTTTTGTAAATAAACAATTAATTTATTTATTTAGTTTAAATAGGTTTAATAATAATATATTTTGAAATAAATTAAAATCAATTTAGAATTAGGATTTTTATTAACCTTTTAATCATTCTTATTTTATTTCCTTAATTAAAATAAAAACCCAAAAATATTTTTGTTTAATTAATTAATTCAATTATTAACTTAGACTAATTTTTAATTCAAAAATAACAAAAATATGCTTTACTTAATAAAAAGGGTCAAAACCCTAGGACACTCCGATTTAATTTTCTCTCGCGCGTATTATTTTGATCCATATTTCAATATTGTAACTGTTTCGAGAATGTAATAGTTTTTAACTTAGGACTTTATTTATTTATTTATCGCTTTTATTTACTTTTCCCAATTTAATTTTTAAGGGTTTGTTTTTGGCGATGTAAATACCCGACGCCTTGTAATAGCTTAGATTTAGTTTCCGCAATTTACATTCCGCAACTATTAACTGTTAGATGTTTGAATAATAGGCAATGCATGACAAGATCAATTTGTAATTTAAAATCAACAGTAGCTGACCATTAACATGTACAAAGAGAATATAACCGAAATAAACACACTCGCACATGCGCACTCTTAGGGTACACCTCACTTGGTTGCCTCGAACGTGGTCATTGAGTATAGGGAGTTTTAGAGGTCTCCCTCTTGTCCAAAGATCATAGTTGCCTCGAAACGGTTGCCTCGGAAAAATGATCTAGGATATTAGGGTTACCGCTAATGCGTCCTAACATTGCTTTAGTGATCACACGTCCCTTAATCGAATTGACCCTTAAACTCCAACGACGGTGCTACCTACTCATCAATAGTGGGATAGCATTGTCTAAAGGACATTTGCACAGTCTAATTCCTTTTTGAGTAGGTAGATGGTTCTTAAGTACTTGCTCCTTTTAAAAACAAAACAAAACTTTTCGCACTTACACCCCTTTCAAACAAAAACTCTTTTCAAACCCACAAACACAAAGAAAAGCAAACTTTTGAAAACACAATGAGCAAGTACCTAAGAGCCCGTGGATAACCACAAATAGAAAGGGTGCTAACACCTTCCCTTTCTATAATCTACCTCCCGAACCCGAGAAATATCTCAAAAAGGAATTTTTCTGTGCTTTTGTCCTTTCCTTGTTGGATAAAATAAAAGACGGTGGCGACTCTTGCTTACTGCGACATTTTGCGAAAACAAACGCAAAACGCGAACCAGCATTCCAAAATAGTCAGTTCTCATTCCCACCGATCACAACATGCAATGTTTTTGTGATGTTCTCTAACTGGGGAAAATAAATCATGGATTGTTATTGGAGAATGAAAGAGTTTTTGCTCGTTGAGGATAACGACCGAAGATGATTGGGAGAATAATAATTTTGCTGAAGAATGTATTGGCGAAAAATGACTCTGTGGGGAAGAGCTACTCTGTTGAGGATTTGCTGATCTTGGAGAAATACCCTCAGCTGTGGATGAATTACCATTGCTGGCGATGATAAATTCTGTTGGGGATTGAGTTTCCGTTGGGGATAATCTTTTAGTGGAGACTTCACTGGGGATAACATTCCAGACTCTATTGGGGATAATCTTCCAGAATCTACTGGGGATAATCTTCCAGACTCTATTGGGGATAATATTCCAGTGCTGGTGATAGATAAACTCAGCTTAGGGATAATCTTACTAACTCATTCGCGGTTGCGAGCCTCAGCTGGGGAGAGTGGTGTCCTGTTCGGGACCGCTAACATCACTGTCTTTTCCTTACTCTGCGGGGAGTGTACATGTTACTGGGACGCATGCTAAGGATATGACGATGACTTTGCATCGAGACTTTTCTGCCCCTATTTTTGCGGGAGAAGGTGCCTGCGGAGGCCTTGTGGATCGAATGTTATCCCAACCTACGAGGTGCTTGGTAACTTTAGATCAAAATGATAAGTCTTCTTCTGGTAGGAAAATAACAAGATGACGGGACATAGTCGTACGCTTTAATCCCTAACTTTTTCCTGGACTGTCTTTTCAGATTTTTAGTCCACCGGGATACCCTTTTCTGCCCAAGCCGCCTTTTCAGGTTTTCGGCTTGCCGGGTGTACATATCCTTTTAGTTTTTATCCCTTACTTTTGCCCGAACCCTTTTGGTTTGCCGGGAAGCCCTTATTTTTTCCTAGGCCAGTCAACCTAGCGGGTCTTTGTTCATGCATAGTATTTTCTGACTATGTCCACGCTCTCAGGGTGTAGGGAGTTGTCACTATCGATAGTGTTGTGTTGCCACGATACCAGGAGATGTTTGTTTGATCGCACAAGATTCGTTGCTGGAATTCATGTCCAATGCCCCAAGTGATTCACATGGAGATCTTCCCCTGGCTATTTGACATCTTTGAGAGATTCCTTGAATCTTGACTTGGCTGCCCCAGATGATGGACAGTGATCATGCCGTGCCCCTTGGTTGGAAGTGTTTTTCCACTTGAGGTGATCCTTTTTATTGAGAAGGTTTTTGTTTACTAGATATTCGTCATGCAAATTTCTCTGCTGTTGAACAAATAGTCCTATGCAAACAATGTTATTTTAAGAATGCAAAGCTTATGTCTGTCTTGAAATTTTGAAAATGCATTTTTCAGTAAAACAGGCAAATTTTGTAAAATGTGATGTCAACTCAGGATCTACAGCAAGTCCTACAGGAGTCAGGATACCTTTTATAACAACATGCTTTCGAACTAACCCATGCTTCAGCTAGGACTTTTAAGGGTTATAACGTGGCCTGGTTCACGGTTCAAGAAACAAAGGATAAAGGCTCAAAATTTATTTGTAGCCGACCTGCTCTTCGTGATGTTCTTCGATCCTAAACTCAGCTAATTGTGCATTTAGATCCCGTTTGAGTCTTTGCTCTGATATTCCAGTGATGGTTCAGATACTGACAGTTTATTTTGAATAGGAAGTCATTTCCCTTTTTTGTTTAGGGTTTGTAGGACCTCTTTCCTTTTGATTTTATTTTCCCCGTCTTTTGCCTGAACTGTTTCTTTTTGTGATTACAGTCAGCGTGATGCCTCGGTTTTTTTTAAGTCTCCTTCATAGGTTTTGATTTAATGGGCTTTTGTTTCGAGAGATAATGACTGATTGTCTTGACGATTATAGGGAACCATCACCGTCTTTTGTTTTGGAAGGACGTCTTTGATGCCATTCATTGCGCACCTGGATTAACTGAGAAAACTACCCTGCCCCAGGTTGTGATTAAGGGTTTTAATTTGTGTGAAAAGAAAAACTCCTACTTCTTTGGCTCAAAGGGGTTGACTAGGGATTATCTTCCTTATAACTCCACTGTTTAGGATTTGAAACAACGCCTGTACATCGTCAGCGGGGTCTGTTCAAAAGCATATTATAGAAATTTTGATATCATTTTCGTCATCCTCCCTCTAAAGGCTTAGAGTTTTTTAATCGAGAGTTAAACATCACAAAAAGGAAATCAATTTAAATATAGTGAATATGAATGGATTGATTCAAAACAGACATATGCAGTGCATTGATAAAGTAACAAAGTTTAACATTAATAAATATTTGAACAATCAAAAGAAAATTACAAATTGAAAATTCTAATGAACAAAAGTCCTCTCTTGTCAGAACTTGTCACTTAAAATGGTAAGCCTTGGAGGATTGACAGAAACATTCCAGTTGACCATATTGTGTAAATTCTAAAGCTCCTTCATCAATTAGGTCTTGAATTTTGTACTTCAACTTCCAACAGTCGTCTGTATCATGCCCCAGACTGTTGGAGTGATATGCACACCTTGCATCAGGATTGTAGTTAGGCGAAGAAGTCTTGGGATTCGGATGAGGTCCTATCAACGTCACCAGATTCATCCTCAACAGGTGTTGTAAAGCTTGAGACAGCGGTATGTTGAGCTTGGCAAACTGCCTCTTGGGTGTATCTGGCTTACTCTGATTAACCCGTTGTTTCTGGCGAGGTTGTTGTTGGACCCATGAGGTAGTAGCAACTTGGAGAGGTCCATTCTTCACCAAGCCAAACACTTGTCTTCTTGGAGGCTGATCAATGACTTTGTCCCCGGCCTCGACTATCTGCTTCATACTGTTGTACCTATCTTGATGAAACTGGTTGATAATGGTTCTCAACTCTTCTTGTTCCCGGGCTAAGCCTTGGATAAGAGCCATCTGCCCCAGCATCTGGGTTCTCAGGCTGAATTTGAGGTGAGCATGATGGGAGAACTGGAATTCTTTATGGGAATTCAAATTAATCAAACTCCTGAAGGTACTTACATACATCAGACAAAGTATGTTAAAGAACTTCTAATGAAATTCCAGCTATCAGAAAGTAAAGAAGCAAAGACACCAATGCATCCTACATGCATTCTGGGAAAAGATGAGGTAAGTAAGAAAGTAGATCAGAAACTCTACAGAGGTATGATTGGATCTCTTCTCTATCTGACTGCATCTAGACCAGATATATTATTCAGTGTATGTTTATGTGCAAGATTCTAATCAGATCCTAGAGAATATCACTTAACTGCTGTTAAGTGAATTCTGAGGTATCTGAAAGGTACTACTAACCTTGGACTGTGTTACAGAAGATCCAAAGATTTTAAACTAGTAGGTTATTGTGATGCTGACTTTGCTGGAGAAAGAGTAGAACGTAAAAGCACCTCTGGAAGCTGTCAGTTTCTAGGTGATAATATTATCTCATGGTACAGCAAGAAACAAGCCACTATTGCACCATCAACCACTGAAGCTGAATATATATCTGCTGCTGGATGTAGCACTCAAATGATCTGGATGAAGAGCCAGCTGGAAGATTATCATCTATATGAAAGTAAGATTCCCATTTTCTGTGATAATACCTCTGCTATCTGTCTTTCAAAATATCCTATCTTACATTCTAAGGCAAAACCTATAGAAATTAAACATCATTTCATAAGGGACTACATTCAGAAAGGAATCCTTAGTTTAAACTTCATAGACACAAACCATCAATGGGCTGATATTTTCTCAAAACCCCTTTCTGAAGATAAATTTAAATTCATTCTGAAAAACATCAGCATGGAATTTTGTCCTGAATGAAAATATTTTTTCTCTATATATGTTTCCAAAATGTTCTGAAATGAATGTTCTGATTAACTACTCTTCAGAAGTGAGAAGAGGAGTTACATCAGAAGCCATTCATCATGTTCTGAAATGTGTCTAACGTTTCATTACACGAATGGTTCATAAGTTCATTATATTAAACCAGCTGTCGCACACTACCCTCAGAAGTTGAACGCGTGTTTCAACTCTGAAAGTTTACGCATGCGTGCACTGCTATTGAGACGCCGTTCCTAGGTAACTGTTCAGATTTGATAAAATCTCACACCTTCCCTCAATGTCATTTTTCATTAATTTCTAGTAATGATTATTTTTTAATTTCAATCATTCAAAATTTTTTATTGGTTTTATTCTCTAAAAAAATTTCTCAAGCCATAAATACCTTGCAAAATTCCCCTCTTTTACTTTTTACTCTATCTCTCAAAGTTTCAATCGCCTCTGCGTTTTGTGCAAACTCTCTCTATTTTTTAAAATCCTAAACCTAAACGTTCCAAATGGCTTCATCTTCATCTCCTTCCGAAAGCATTCATGTTTCATCAAGCAGCTCTCAACATGCATAAAGATATGTCATTCCTGAGAGAACAACGCTCATACCTATTGATAGCTTGGAAGTGGTTAGTGAACTTATGATCGATTTTGATAATCTGAAAGCAAATGGGTTTGACTTTTTCCGGTTGTGGAGTTCCAAGGGTGGTAAAATATCTTTGATCGTCTAGTTGGACCAGTGTTCCCTCATCTAGTCAAGTAATTCTGGATTCATGCCATTGCTTCTCCAAATGTCATCCTTTCATTCATCATGGGCAAAGAGATTTCATCACTGAGAATCTCATAAGGAGGATTCTAGGCTTTGAAGGAAATGGTGTTACTGGAATCTCAAGTGGAAGAATGGATATGTCCAAAGTCTATGCTGAAATTTTTACTACTGGGAAAGCTTCCAACAAAGTCAGAGATTTGAAGAACAAATATAAAATATGGGCTAGAATCATTCATGGCTGCATTCATCACATGAAGGAAACCAGGTCTCCTGACTACATCAATACTGACCAAAAATATATTATGTTTTGTCTTGGCACAAATGTGAAGATTGATCTTCCCTATCTTCTGTTCAACCATCTCTAGACACATGTGAAATAAACCAGGGAAGCTGAGAGGGTCAAAAACCCTAAGTCAAAAAGAAACTGGACCCCTCTGGGAAGATTAATCTCAGAAATTCTGACAGAGAATAGTCTGATAGCTCATTTAGAAGATGCCAACTTGCTTGGAGAATTGGAGCCCACGTGTGGAAAAGCTCTGACTGGGAAGAACCTTCTCAAAAGGAAGCTGATTGACAAACTTCTGGTGGAACCTACTCCATATGTGTCAGGAGCTGTCACCAGAAGGAGAATCCCTGTAGAATATTTTCCTCTCTTCAACTCTGGTGATCACCCTGAGATTATTCTGCATTTCATTGAAGCTTGCAAGGAGAGCGGAATTCCCATTGACCCTGCATGGCTTCAAGGAAGGAATGTACCTACTCTAGAAGTTTTTCTCCAGAAGCAGAAGAAAAGGAAAGCTGGAGAAGGTCCCTCTGCTCGTCCTCAGAAGAAGAAGAAGAAGAAATCTTCAGGTATGTCCACTAAAACAATCTCTGTTTGTGATTCTATATGTATAACACCATCTGCTGAACCCCAAACTCTAGGAGATATAGAAGTAGACATAGACCTCATCATTCCTTCTGAACCCCTCCAAAATAATCCTCAAATTGAGCAGGTTCTATCTGACATAGACAATTTTGATACAATAGTTCCTACACAATCTCAACCACAACCACCACCTTCTCCACATATATCTCAACCTGACACATCTACTTCTTCTCCCCATCAACAACATCCAAATACTTCTGCTGAAAACCCTCTTCTAACATCCCCCATAAGACCTTTATCCCCAAGATCCTTTGAGTGGTATGATGGTTCTTGGAGATTACCATGAATAAATGTGCCTCTGGCCACACAACCTCCGTCCTTCATCATTCCCTTTGAAAACATTTTTGTTGTGAATGAATCCCTTGCACCTATTCCTTCTTTCTGAGCCCAAACCACCATCATCATCTCTCCTGATATCACCCCTCCTACGTCACCAGCAATTCCCACACCTCCCTCACCTGAACCCTCACCACCTCACTCTCTAGAACCAACCTTTAGTCCATCCTCATCAGGACCTCCTGAACCATCTGAACCTTCTGACTTCCTTAGGATTGTAGTTGATCCCGAATCTCTACGTTATCTACAAATAATATCCACCAAAAAGGTTGTTCCCAAACCAACCCCAAAACCTGTTCAGCCAGATGTTAATGTACGTTTTCAGAACTTTGCAACAGAAATGCAGACGTGGATAGACCTGTTGAAGGCAAACAGTGCCAGCAACCTGGACCCAGCTGCATGTGATTTTCAGTGGGAAGCATTCAAAAGGAAATTTTATGATGAAACTTTCAAGTTGCAAGATCTGTGCTATTCTCAGGTTCTTGAGAATTTCACCCAGTATCTGAATGCCTTCAAGACAAAAGTGGTAAATATCTGGGATAAACAATCTCCACTGCAGATTACCAATGCTCCATTACCACTTGCTGACCACATGGAAATTTCAGAAGATGAATTTGAAGTTGGTTCTAAGTAAGATCCCAATCCCTTGGCAATGACTCTGTATCACCAACCTTCTACTAACGCTACCTCTGAGAAAGTGCCAACTCTCCTTATTGATCTTGGCACCCTCCTCTCCAATGTTGTAGGCTCAGGCTCTGTTGCTTATACTCCAAAGGTTGTATCTTCTGAAGCTTGTTCAACACCTGCTCCCTCTTCGCTGGTGATGGATACTCTGAATGAGCTGAAGAAGGAAAATGAAGCCATCCATGAACGTTTGGACAAACATGATGAATCCAACAAGGAAATCAGAACTTAGATGATGAAACAAGAGGAATCCTCAAATGAAATCAAGAATCTTCTTATTTCTCTTGTCTCTCATCAATCCTAGTTTTAATTTTTTTAATTTTCTTTTTGTTTTTGTTTTGTACCTCTATTTTTTTAATCTTCAATATACAAACATTTTGAATCTCTTTATTTTTTACTTTTTGATTATGACAAAAAGGGGGAGAAAATAAGATTTTGATCTGATCCATGATAACAGTTATGGGACTAAGTCTCAAACATTTCTAACAAAATACAAATCTCTTTTCTGTTTAAGAGATATGCAGGTACCTCAAGACTCTAAAAGACTAAGCTCTGAACATCATCTGGAAAAGAACTGCTCAAAGAAACTCTGAAAGAAAAATGTCTAAAAGCTCTGAAGAACAAATCTCAGGAAATTTCCCTTAAGCTTTTAAACTCTTTAATTTTTTTTCCAGAAGAAGAAATATCAATCTCAGGGGGAGATTCTCACTCTTGCACAATTTTTTTTTCAAAATCTAAATTGTTTTTGTCATCATCAAAAAGGGGGAGATTGTTAGAAGAAAGTTTGGTTCTAATCATATCTTAGAGTTTTGATGATAACAATGAAATAAATTTTGTAAAATATACTTTATACTCTGATGTGTACGTTCTCTAGATTCAGATAATGTTCTGACTCATGCATCTCAAGAAAGAAACATCATTCTACATAAGTCTAAAGGAAACTCTTAAGGAAGCACTCCAAGGCAAACTCTGATGGAAAAGCAATCCTAAGCAAACTCTGGTAAAGCTAGCTGAAGAAAATATCTGAAAGAAGCACGCTGAAAGCAACATCTAATAATGCAAGCTGAAGCAAACTCTGATGTACATAATATGAAGAATACTCTGATAGAAGAAAATTTAAAGTAAACTCTGACGTGGCAACACTGCAAGCAAACTCTTAAACTTCCAGAGACAAGTTCTGACAGTACCGTTGGTCATTTAATGCTAAGACGGCTAACGCACTCAAGTGGTACTACGCACGAGAACATTGGAAACATAAAGACCAAGCCAACACGCATCATTAATGCATACACTCTCTTCAAGGCAGTAACGGTCAAGACTGGAAGCTATATATAGAAGATCATTTGTTTCAAAGAAAGGTTACTGATCCACGAGAAACATACTAACACTCACTGCTTTCATTCTTGTAAACTAATATTATATAGTGGGTAAATCTTAAGTATTGGGCAATGATCTTAGTGAAAAATCACAGTTTGTGATACAGCTTATTAGAAGCATTCAGATTCACTATTGTTAAGAGATAATTTTTGTAAGTGTTCCTTGAGAGACCAGTTGGGTCAGATTTCTCAAGAGGGCTAGGACTAGTTGAGTCTTAGAGGTGTTAGTCACTTGTAGTTGGCTTGTGCATTGTATTGTTAGTCACAACAATTTGGTTGTGCATTTGTAATCAGTTTGATTATAGTGGATTAAGTCCTCGTTGAGAGAGACGAAATCACCTTGGCGGGTGGACTAGAGTAGTTTGAGTTTTAAACAAACCAGGATAAAAATATTTGTGTCCTTCCATTAGTATTGCGCTGAAAAAGGAAAAACTTATTCACCCCCCCTCTAAGTGTTTTCTCATCCTTCAATTTTTACCAAGTACAACTTTGTTACCCAGGACCGAGGGGCAGCTTACTAGCTTTACTAGGCCATCTGAAAAAAGTGTCCTCAATAAAACTTCTAATGAAATCCTCCAAAATACGAAAGTGGACCATCTTTGTAGATGGATATTCAAGCTCGACAGGCAGAGGTGCAGGCATCATCCTCGAGAATGAGGAAGGGATCCTGGTCGATGTCTCCCTTACCTTGTCTTTTCCAACCTCCAATAACCAGGAAGAGTATGAAGCTTTCCTTGCAAGAATGCGTTTGGTAGAGGACTTGGGCACCAAGGAAGTCAAAATCTTCATACACTCCCAACTCGTCACCTCCCAGGTGCGAGGAGAATATCATGTCAAGAATAATAATCGCTTCGAATACTTTATTATAGTCAAATAAAAAATGGAAAAATTCATATTTGTAGAGGTACAACCTGTTCCCCGTGAATACAACACCTAAGCAGACATCATGTCAAAACTGGCGAGCATAAAAAGGAAAGTGGAAACAAATCAATAGTCTGGGAGATACTTCCTCAACCAAGCATCAAAAGACCCTCCATGACTTTAGGCATAAACTTTGTTAGCAACAACAATTGTAGGATGAGCCCGGTATAAACCTACCTCACAAGGGGATAATTACCATCCGATCCAAAAGAAGCCAACGTGGTCAGGAGAAAATCTTGTTCATACGTCCTGGTCAAAAACAAACTATACCGATGAGGATTCTCCATCCCTCTCCTAAAATTTATTGAGGATACTAGAGTCGCCTACATCCTATGAGAGATCCATGAAGTAATCAACGCCCAACACCTCAGAGGAAGATCCCTTGCGAGGAAAGCATTGCGAGTAAGGTACTACTGGCCCATGATGCAACACGACACGAAGGAACATGTGAAGAGGTGCGACAAATGCCAATGCCACGGGGATATGCACTTAGCGCTAGTAAACGAGCTTAAGTCCCTTTCTTAATCACGACCCTTCGTGTGGTGGGGGCTAGACATTGTTAACACACATTTTTAAGTTAATACTTGCCTTTAGTAATTGTTATTTTATATATTTTAATTTTCTTTTAAGTTTAATTCCTTGCATTTTAGAGTTAATTCAATTTTTAGTGTGGAGCATAATAGGTTCTCCCCTTTTTAGCTTTTAATTATGTTTTTGTGTGAGAAAAGGTTAGTAGAGTCGAGCAGAGGCAAGACAAAGTTGGACTACTGCAAGTTGTGCAAGCTGGCTATTTAAGAAAAGAATTATTAGGAAAGAGAATTTCAACAATGGAAGTTGTTGGCTTTAATGAAAGTATGGAAGAAGAAATGAAAGGAGGGAAACTTGATGGTAAAGAAAAAGAGGATAAAGTTTCACAAATTCAAAGATGATAGTGGAGGAGTTAGAAGACAAAAAAAGGTACAACCATACTCTGCTCTCGTTAGGCCAGCACCGCCTGCGTCTGCTGCATCTACTGCTACATTGTTGCACCCCAAATTTTTCCCTCTTTATTTTACTCTGTTTTGCTTATACTTCATTATCACGTGCATGCATATCATTGGTTCTACGATTATAGGATCAGGGTGTTTTTTGAAGCCTTGTTGAGTTATAGAAGACGTTTATTTCATCGATTGACGTGCTCTAAATGCTCTCCAAGTTATTTATCAATGAGTAGTCTGACTACCTTCATTTTAAGTTCCCGTGTTCTCCAGCATGCCTTGAACGACAGAGAAAATTGAGTGTTTCGATGAATTCGGGACAATGTGAACCAGAAACAGTGTTTTTGCTGGTTTAAGCTCAGAAACTCGCATCTTGTAATTCAAATACTATTTCAAGTTGATTTCTCAGGCATTGTAACCATCCTTGTATTCCCCTTATTTCATATGTTCAAGCCAGAGGCCGATTATGAGTAGAAAGTCTCCAAATAATTCGATTTTCCTGAAGCAGTACTTGAATTTAATGACTGGTTATCTGTTTTCTAAGCGTTTGGAAAGTCATAACTTTCACCCGATTCAATTATTTCAGTTGATTCTTCGAGCATTGAGACCGTCATTATTTTCTTATCATTTCTCGTATTCGGATCGAAGGTTAATTTTGCGAGGAAAACCACCGGGAATTTTAGTTCTTTGAAGACAGTGTACTGAATTTATTTGTTGGTCCATCATATGCGAGCACTCAAATATTCATAATTATGATTGGAGTATTGTTTTGGAGCAATTCTTGAGGTGTTGGAACCGTCTTGTTATCTCTGTCAACTTTTGTGTTCGGCTCGAAAGTCAATTCTTTGAGGAATATTTCCAAACGTGCGGATACTTTGAAGAGAAACAGTGGGAAAACAGTAAAAATATTGTGCTAAACAGTAATTTCGTCGGCATTCAAAAATTCATAACTTTTGTCTGGAGTACCATATTCGAGTGGTTCTTGTGGCTAAAATTCCATCTTGATGCCATCTTCATTTCGTATGTTTAGGTCAAGGATCAATTTATTAAGAAAAACCTCTAGAATTATGGATTACTAGAGAAATAATTGTGTTGAACCAGATTTCTGTTACACCATTTTTCGATATTGTAAAATTCGTATTTTCTTCGATTTTTATCGTATCGCAGCGGTTCTTTCGAAATAATTTCACAAATTTTCTTAGCTTCGAATTTTTTTCAGACCTCGAGTTCGGATTTAGATCAGAGGATTTTTTTTCGCGGCATTCTTTCTGAACTGAATGATAAACATTCTTGAAAACGAAATAAGTTTGTTTGAGACAGTGTCAGTGCACCATCAAAAATTCATAACTTTCTCTTCTTTTATTCGATTGAGCTCGTCCTTTCAGCATCACATCACAAATTTTGTAATCTTTGATTTTCATGTTGAGCTCGAGCCTAGATTTCGCACCTATGATGACGTGGCATTTTATGGTCGCATTATGTTTACATTGTCAAAATGAGGCTCAATCCAATTATACATCCAAGGCTCATTATCTCATATTGTATATTTTAAAATATGACTTTTTCTCTCATAATTATACACTCACCAAAAACAGTTCTCACTCTTCTCTCAAATCAAATACACTTTTTCTCTCACTTTTTCTCAAGAACAACAACAACTTCGTCACATCTTCATCAAACTTCAAGGGCAAAATTACAAAAACAACTTCAAGGATTCCTCTCTCTCTCTCTCTCTCTCTCTCTCTCTCTCTCTCCATCGGGCCTCACATTCTCACCACCTCTTCAATTTTTGGTATATTCTATTGCTTAATTTCTTTTTACATAATCACTTTTTGTGAATAAGTGTTTTTGTATAAGTTCTTGAATTGAATTTTAACTTGAGAAATTGATTTAAAAAGTGAATTCAATTGTTTATTGTGAATTGAATTGAGATAATAGTGTTGAAATCCGAAATTTGATAGTTGGAATAAGCACTTATTTGGTTAAGTGATTTTCATGAAAAGTGCTTATTCAAGTTTTAAAGTGTTAGTGTTGTTGTGGCTTAATTGTTGATTCTTGATTTCACATACACTTGACATAATTTCTATTCTTTAATTATTGAAATCATGTGTCAAATTTTATGAAGGTTATGTGTTTGTGAAAATTCCAAAGAGAGGGAAATATTGAACAATGTTGTGCTAGGCTTGCAACTTTCATGTGTTGATTGAATATTCTTGACTTGTCAATTATGAAAAGAGTTGGAGTTGGTTGAATTCATGAGGTTATGTTGAATTTTGGAAATTCATGTTGTTTTAGAAGTGTTGTTCACATAATCTCATGAGTTGAATTTTCACTATAAATTGAATTGAAGAATAAGTCAAAAAATGTTTGAGTTTAATTGTATGAAAATGTTTATTTCTTTAATTCAATTGGTGGAGTTTTTGTTGAGGTTTTGATGTTGCTATATTCTTCAAATTCAACCAATGTCAATGTTAATACTTTTGATAATTAAAGAGAAGTTTATGTGTTGATGTCAAGTCTTGCTATGCATCAAAAGTGTAAAATTAACATATGAGCTTTTGGTTTTTTCCAAGTTTGAAAGTGGCACTTTTATGTTAATTTCACGGATACATTTTCCTTTATTCTAACTTAATTTTTTGTGTTAATATCTATCTTGAGAATATTAAAACTATGTTTTTCAAGTCACTTTTGATGGATATTAACATAAATAAAGTGCAACCCAGTTTTGCTAATTTACACATGAAGTACCATTTACTTTTTGAATCTTGATCAATGCTTTAAGGTGTGATATTTATACGGCATTTAGGCCAAGTTTTCCTGTTCGGGCCCAAAATCCATCTGGTTTAGGAGATACGATGTTGCTCTCACATGCACAAAAACACATCAAAAGTACCACTTCTGCTTAGAATTAATTCACGAGACCTATTTTTTGGAATCTGTTGACATGTTTAGATGCAACCGTGTGATTTTCGTTCAATTCCGTGACGATGATTTTCACACTTAATTTTTGAAAATAACGCTTTTTAGCCACAAATCATTCGAATTTTGATTTTTTGCTTTCATTTGATGCATGCCCATGATTTACTATTTATTTGTGAATAATTATGATCAAGTTTGCTTGTTTCCGTTTCATTTTTCGGTTCGGTTCTTATTTTAACCATGTGGCTGCCCGATTTTCTTTCTTGCACTTCCAATGTGCTTTGTTTATCATTTTCTCATGATTTAACTTTGTTTTGATTTGTGATAAGTGTTGTTTGCTTCCGATAGCATTTTCTTGTTATTTCTAACACTTTCATTCACTTGTGCAAGGTACTTTGAGATAGTTTCCGATCATGCAATTACCGCTTAGTTATGTGATCGAAAAATATGCTTATGCCGCTAATTTGTTGTGCACGCTTGCGTCCGATAAGCATGGTGCATTCTCATTTCCTTGATATTGTATTTCATATTGCTTGCATACATTTTTTTTGCGCAAGTACTCTGTTTTTTTATACGGTTGTGTTTGATATACATTCCACATTGTTGCGATATTGATTGCATAAATTGTGTTATGTGCAGGTACTCTGTTTTTTTTATACATATGTGTTTGATACATATGTGTTTGATACATATTCCGCATTATTGCAATATTTCTTGTATGAATTTTGTTTTGTGCAGGTACTATGTTATTATATGGATGTGTTTGATATACATTATGTGTTACATTGTATTTCGCACCATTTGTCTGGACTGTCATCTGGTGTAGATGTATTGGTTGGTACTTGGATGTGTATGACACACATTCCAATTTGTGGTTTATTATCTTGTTGATACTTTGAGACATATTCCATACACGGGATCGCTTATTATTTTTCTATTGATGCTATCCACTCGTGAAGTATTCCCGGTTTCTTTTGCTACTGCTTAGCGTATACAGATTGATATATGTTTGGTATTCTTCTGTGCATTTTATCTCGCATTCCTTACCGCTTTTCTAGATATCATGAGAAGTAGGAACTAAATATTGTGCACTTGAAGTCTCTATTTAAAGTCATGTAGCAGGCATTCCGCACTTATTTGTTATTTGTGTGTGTTCTTATGTTTGCTTTATTTTGTTGATCGATGTGTCACTCAATTAGAATTAAGAGTAACGACTTCGATTATTTGCATGCTCCCTTAGGACTTTATCGATTTCCTTTATTTTGTTGATCGACGTGTTACTCAATTAGAATTGAGAGCAACGACTTCGACCCTTTTCATGCTCCCTTAGGAATTTATCGCTTTCCTTTATTTTGTTGATTGATGTGTCACTCAATTAGAATTGAGAGTAACGACTTCGATCTTTTGCATGCTCCCTTAGGAGTTTATCATTTTCCTTTGTTGCCGATTGATTATGTCACTCAATTATAATTTAAATAATGACTTTGATCCCTTTTCCTGTTCACGTAGGACTCGCTTGTTTCTTTCCCGATGCAAGTTTTGTCTTCTCACTTGTTTGAATTTCATCTCTTTACATCATGTGAGCTTGTCTTGATTAGGTGATACTGGTTAACATGTAATTTCTTAATGATAGTTTGTGGTGTCCTAAACTATGTTTAGACTTGGGTGTCAGCCTATTGATGTCTACTTATTTGCATGTTTTGTCATGTATTAAAGTTTTGTCTTCTAAATGCACACTTGCACTTTTACTTGCCTAATTAGGTAATAGTTCATTCTTCTTAACCTTTGTTGTCATGATTAGGGTAGTCTAAAGTATTTAACATGTTAGGGTCGAAACTTAGATTATATCTTGATATGCTTTTATGCCATGCCTCTTGATCATTTGTCTTTGCTTTCACGCTTCTTCTTCACTTCGTTAAGTTTGTTTGTAAAATCTCTATCTCTTTTGTATTTTATCATCATGTCTTGTGTGATTGTTGATGTTTTATCATCTTATTTCTTAATTGATGTTTTATCATCTCATTTCTTACTTGATGTTTTATCATCCATATTTGATATTTTATCATCTCTCCATGATGTTTTGTCATCTCTTACACGATATTTCGTCATCCATATCTGATGTTTTGTCATCTATTATTTAATGTTTTGTCATCTCTTATATGATGTTTTTAATCCATGCTTGATGTTTTATCATCCCATTTTTTGATGTTTTGTCATTCATACTTGATATTTTATCATCCCATTTCTTGATGGTTTGTCATCCCATTTCTTGATGTTTTAGTCATTCCATTTATTAATCTTTTATCATATATTGATGTTTTATCATCTATGATTGATGTTTTATCATCTCCCTCTCACTTCATACTTGATATTTTGTCATCTTAATGCATGTATTTTTGATGTTTTACCATCTTTATGTGATTCTTTACCATCTCTTCTCTTATGTCTTTTATCACATTGTTTTATGTGCTTAATGTCCTATAATCTCTTACTTGATGCATTACCATCTTTTCCCTACTTTATATATTGTCATCTTTGTGTGATGTTTTATCATATTTCCTTTTGCTTTATGTATTGTCATCTTTGTGATGTATCATCATCTTTGTTATGTATTATCATCTATGTGATGTATTGCCATATATGTGATGTATTGCCATATTTGTGTTGTATTGTCATCTTTGTGATGTGTTGTCATCTTCGTGATGTATTGTCATCTTTGTGATGTGTTGTCATTTCATCTTTGTGTGATGTTTTATCATCCCTCTTCTATCTTTTCTTGCTTCTCCTTTTGTATGCTCCCAGTAGGATCTTCAATTCAATTTTTTCCAAATTTGAATTGAATATACCTTAGGATCTTTATCCATGCATGACGATATTAGATAGATGCTTCCCTCCTATCCTAACTATATGATAAATATTGCATGATAACTTTAGACTATTTTGCTAGTCTCCCTTAAACTTTTCTTTCCCCTTTTGCATCTCATTAAGACTAAATTTCTTTTTCTTTTCAAACTCTCAAAACACTTAATAACAATTTATGAGAATTACACTCTTTACTAAGTATGAGAAATGATAAGTGGGTTTCTTATCGATCTTATCATTCTTTCATTCTTAGTCTTTGGTGTGATTCAAATCTAAAATCCTTTTTCAAGGTAAAAAATACAAACCAATGCAAATCTTTTTGTCTTTGAACTTTTTCTTTTAAAACCTTTTAAAAAAGGACATACTTAGCTAGAATTGTTCATAAAAAACATTGCAACCAATGGAAACTTTTGAGCTGAACTATGGCGCTCTGATTCCTTAAAAGGGATACGTAGGCATCTGGTCACGAGGCTCAGCCGAGCGAAACCTTGTAAATATTTCTTTCTTTTCCGTGTGTTTTATTTTGCATGAATTCCCTCTTTGCATTTTCCCTTTTAGAATTAAGCTTTAGACATAGAGTAGACACACCCTTAGATTAGAACAAACTTAAGTGGATCCTGTGGAGTAACACTGACGTGAGGGGTGCAAATACCTTCCTCTTGCGAAACCGACTTCCTTACCCTTTTTCTCTTGGTCGTGAGACCATGCTCCTTTCTGTCCCTCAGGATTACTCAATGATTCCTTTCCCTCTCTTTGGATAAATAACATTGATAGCGACTCTTCTTTTCCTTTTTGCCTTCGTGTCGCGCTTCGATGAAAATCCCAGACTCGACAGTTGACGACTCTTATGAGGAGAAGGTTGACCAATTGCTGGTCCATCCTCATGCCAGTCGGTCCTAGCTTTCGTTTGTTTTCTTTTCTTTGGGTGTTTATTTGTTTATTTCTTTATCGTTTCATTTGTTTATATGCTTTCATGCATTGCATTTTATTTTACTTGTTTCCTATACTCTAGATATTGTTGTTGTTGTTTCTTTGTTGGGATGGGATGATACTATTATGGTAAAAGGCCCAGTACCCAGGCTAGAGTTGTAAACCATTAGGAACCCTAGAAGTAGATTGGTGAAATGAAGGCTACTGGACGAGGTCCTACTAGTGTGGTCATGTGTACCATGCTCAGTTGAGGTACAAATGGGGGTTATTTTCATCATACACGTCTGTGTTGCGATGATAGTACTTTCAGGAGGACCCATGATCTGAGTCACTCTTGCCTTACCCTGACCTAAACTTCACCCGTGAGCGGGGAGAGATGATTCTTACAGGTAAAGATGGTGACTTTTGGTTCTGTTGGTGACTTTGTTACTGTCAGTGACTTTATGTTCTCTCGGTTTTATTTTGGACTTCTCACCTTGTGATAGCCATTTATTTTGGTAGCTCAGCAGTATCCAGTGTTCTGGAAGATCTTGATCTTATATTGTTGTTGATCTTCATGGTACTTGGTTCTTATATTTAGATGGCCAATTACCTTTAATCTGGTGATATTCAAATGGTTCAGAAATAGCGCGACAATCATATTCAGAAGTGACGGAACTTTGATCCAATGCCTTTGCATACATAACATAGTTAACCACATACTTAACATACATGTTTCATTATTCCCAGGGAATCATATCTTTATGTCTGGTGTTGAACTTTTTTGTCCCTTACTTGCTTAAAATCAAAATCAAAGCATGGAAATTTCTTGGAAATGACAGAACATGACATTGCATCCACTCATGCACCCCATGCATCTTCATGCATTCATTACAGGTACTCAGAGTTAGGGATTCTTATTCAGAGTTGGTATTCTCTTCAGAGTTACAAACTCGGATTCTTACTGTTACATGTTCAGAGTTCAGTCATGGAACAACTCCGTGTTGTATACATGTAAGCCATGGCCTATGGTCGGGAGCTCTTAGAGAAGGAAGATAACCAGTGGAAGACTCAGTTGAGTCGGGTTATGGAAATAGTGTCAATAAAAGGCAATCCTATGATGCAACGAAAGCTATCTCGTCTCCTCATCTTTTGGGATTTCCTTCAACTGTGGAGTGCTTCGTGGATCCCCTCCACAATCTTGAGTTCTGGGACGTCTTGTCAGCAGTTGTTTCCTATTCGCCAAGTGAATTCAATGGACATGTTTTGTCATCAAGGACAGAAGAGGCCTGAAAAACAGTTTTAATCCCATTCAAGTGCTTTATTCTCATTTGTTTCCATACTTACTTGAACTTCAGTTGGTTAGGCTCTTTACTTATGTATTGTCTACAAATTCCCCTTCCTGATCATGATACCAACGTTAGATGTGGTTACCACGCCAGGGAACCTGGCTATTCAATCATGGGCACTCTTCACAACTTTGTGTTCTCGGATCTTCTCGCCAGCAGTCAATGCTTATCCCCAAGTGAATCCATGGGGAAAAGCTTTTTAGCAGAAACAGAAAAAGCCTGAGAAGTATGTTGATACAATCTCAATGCCTTACATCATGTTACTTCCTCATCTATTTGGAATTCAATTGATTAAGATTCGTGCTTTGCGTCCTCCTCCTATAAATCTCTCTCCTAATTTTGATGCAAATGTTGGGTGCGTCTGCCATTCTGGGGCACCTGGTTATGATATTGAAGACTACAAGGGGTTGAAGTATAGAGTCCAAGCACCTGTCTGGCATCTTTTACAATGTCCAATTCTGATTTGGAAAATCATTTTAGACTCTTTCTTCATAGCTGAATATTTCTTTTAAAAAGGATGGATTATATCTCTTTTTTGTAGTAAAAGATACCTGATGATTCAGTTTCGGCATGTTTTCCTGGTAAAACATTTCATTCCAAATTTTAGGGAGACGCTTATTGTGAGTTCTATTCTGGGGCACTTGATCATCGTTTAAAGACGATATGTTATCCAAAGACAAGGTTCGAGACTGGATCAATTTAGAGATTATTGTGTTCACATCATATTAAAAGAGGAATCTCTTACCCAAGTGAGCCTCAAGACTACTGAAAATCGTTAAAAGCAATCAATCCATACGGAGACTAGTCTTTCAATATGGAAATTTCAAATTTCATTTGCATTCTCATTTGCAATCGTTCTTGTTTTATTCAGTACTTTCTAGTATGCAAAGTTTGTTTATTATTGAATATTAAATCATAAATGCATTGAATATGATTGTCTTGAATTAATCCATTTGCTATCACTCTTATTTATTTTTTTGTTTTCTTCTTTTACTTTCAATAATCAAATCTTGTTTGATAAAGTAAAACCTCTGGAGGGAGGATGACGAATAATTTACATAGAATCTCAAATGTTATGCTTTTGAGTAAAAACCCTGCTGAAGATGTACAAGCATTGTTTCAAATCCCCAAACACCAAAGATATAAGATAGATAGAACCTCGTCAACCCCTTTGAGCCTTGAAGTAAGAGTTTCTTTTATGTTCAGAAAAACCCCTTATTTTTAACCTATGGCAGGGTAGTGTTCAGTTAATTTGATCGAGTATTCAAATCTCATATGGAGTGCGCATCCGAGGATCACCATACCCTATCCATCACCTGTTAGGAGAAAAAATATGACGATATAACAATGGTTATCCCTCACCAACCAGAGAACAAATCAGTCACAAATCTTCCAATAAGTTGAAAACAACTCAAAGTCACACGATGTGTTCAAAAGGAAATAAAAGATAATGAATGAAAAAAGAGAAAAGAAAGAAAGCCCACTAAGTCAAAAAGAAAAAAAACTTGAAAGAAAATGACTTAGGAAAAAGTTAGGGCATCCCGCTGGATTTCAAAATAAAAATTTCAAAATGATTTATCCAGGAAAATGTCAGGGAAAGCAAAAAAGAAAAAGAAGGAAAGTCTGCTAAGTCGAAACTTGATAACAAGTCGCTTAGGAAAAAGTTAGGGCATCCCGCTAGACTTGAAAATCAAAAATCAAAAAGAATCTTCCCGGAAAAAGTTAGGGAAAGTGGAAAAGAAAAAGGAAAACCCTGAAAGGCGAGAAAGGATTACCAAATGAAAATCCTCAGCTAAGAACAAAGTCGTGTAACCAAAAACGCACAAGAAATAAAGGTGAGTAACAGTCATGTCCAAGACACCTCAGTGGTTCCTCAACCATCATAATCTCCTATCGACAAATGAGTGCTCGTATTGGTTTAACCGAATGTAGGATGAGGAGAACATCATGGAGAATGGGTGGGCACCAAATATTGAGCCTTAAATCCTTTTTCTAAAACCGTGAACCAGGCTACTTACCACCATTGAAAGTCCTAACTAAAGCATGGACTAATTCAAAGCAATAATGTAACGAGAGTACGGTAATCTGACTCCTTGGAGGCTTGCTAAAACTTTTGAGTTGGTGTCACTCCATCTTTTACTGTATTTTGTACCAAAAAAAAATCAATGTTTCAACATCTTTTCAATAAAAGTTTTAAAATTGCAAGACAAGAATAATATTTGCATTAGAATTATCATTCTTAGAATAAACATTCTTTTCATATGAAAAAGTGCTTAAACATCAAGTGAGCTTGCATAATGAGCATCGGATGGAAGTTTGATTATCTTGAGGGACAAATTGCTTCAGGAATATGTAGAAGAGTAAATCATTTTGAGAATGAGCTTAATTTGGGGCAGACTTTTTGTTGACTCCATTGAGTAAAATAAGACCAGTTTGAGAAATGATCTGAAGCAGATTATGTGGAAGTTTTGATTGCCCATAAGTCTTCATTGAGCAGTGGTGAATCACTTTCAGTTGGTCCTAAGGGACAGATTATTTCAAGTTTTTGTCTAAGCACGAAGTAGTCCAAGTTAAGAAGTACGTTGGGTATTAGCCTACTTTCAGGACGTAAGTCAACCACCCTAAGGGTATGTTGTTGTCCAAGACACTGTTGAGCAGGGGCAGTTATTTTCAATGGTAGTACTCTCTTGAATAAAAGTAAAAGTATCAGAATTTTATTACACTGAGGGGAAGAAGAAGTGTTCCAAGGTTCATATCACTAGGGAAATTTATCTTGATGGTGAAGATCTCAGAAATTCCTGTTGAGGCGAGTCAATTCAAAGGCCCTACAGACTAGGGCAAGGCATTCATGCAGGGGCATTCCTCCACTTCATAGGTTATCAAGTTAAGTCCATTCGAAGGCTAAAACAACTTATGAATGTGAAGAGTATGTCGGGAAGTCATGATTGTTACCCTCGGCATAGATCTCAGGAAGTCCTCTCGAGGTGAAATCTTTTCAAAGATCAATCAATCTAAAGTAGTTACCTTGAGATTCAACAAATCTCTCAATGAACCAGTTGTGTAAGAGAACTAATCAGATCTTGAATACACTAGGGGCAGGCAATCTCAAGTTAGTAAGGTACCATGTTTCTACAAGGACCTTCTCGAGTTAAATTTCTTCATACTATACCTGGGGCATGTTTGGTGTGATTTGTTTTGCGGGAACTATCATTCACTCGCTTATGTGTATTTTTCCAATACCAGAATAAAATCTTTCAATATGACTACAGTATCTCCAGCTTGGGTCATATCCCCAGAGCATTAATGTTTCTACTTCTCCCCAATGAGTCTCCCCGATCAAAGGTGTTGTACCCCAAAATTTTCCCTCCCATTTTCTTCAAGACACCTCCTCATGCTCCTAGGGTTTTCAATTGCTCAAGGCTACTCAATGTTTGATCATATAAATTCTCCTCCTAAGCAGTTGACCTACAACTAGGGTTTCACTTTTCTTAAGGAAATTTGAGCTTATAATGCATTAAGTGGATTTCATGGTTCCTCATATGTCTCAAGAAATTCTCATGCCAAATTTCAAGCCTTGCATCACAAGTTTGCTCAGTCAATTGCTCAGATGACTAAAAATCAACTGTATTAGACAAAAAGTCAACAGTGGTCAACATACAGTCAAACTTCAAGATTTTTGGTCAACATCAATATTTTGAAGTCACATTCATCATTTGATCAAGGGTCGATCATGATTCATCAAGAAAACTCAAGATTCACAAAAACTCAAAAGTACCAAATTAGGGTTTTCTTAATCAGTCAACTGAACTTTGACCAAGCATAACTTCCACATGCTTTATCATATTTTTCTCAACCAAAGATCATTTTGAAGGAAATTCAATTATCAACAACTTTATATCTCTAAGCTTAAGTCCAAAAAATGCTTCATTTGAGATATATTGACCAATACCTTATAGGCCATTTCAAAAGTCAACAAAAAGACACTTTTGGTCAAAGCAACTTACATTAAGATAATGTCTTCAAATGCAAAAATGATAAACATAGAGATTGTAGGGGACACCTTGAGCTTTCCAAAAAGTCCAAGATCACCTTCAAATGATAATAATTGAGAGATTTCTGAATGGTTAAAGTTGGGAAATTTGGAGAAAATGCATGAAACCAAAAGTGATCAAACTTGAATTTTTGGGCTAGTGGGCTTGTGTTTCAAGGTCCATGCGTGATATAGGCATCAATATAAACCTCAAAATTTATTCATGCACCCCTTGAGTTTTTATTCTATTTATTTATTTATTTATTTAAAGTCAAAATAAATTAGACAAAATTCAAGGCTTTCTTACCAAGGTCCAAGCCCAATCTTTTGACCTAATTTCCTCTCTATATATTCTTACAATTTCAGACAGCAAGACTACAGAAAACTTTGCATGACGAAAAACATTCCCAAAACTCTAAAATTATCCAAAACTAGGGCAAATCGAAACCCTATCTTGCAGCCTCCCTCAAGGCCAAATACATGTCCCATTCAATTCCAGAAGCACTATAGGGTAAGATTGGATCAATTGTGATGATCCAAAGAGCATGAAACGAGCATTACACGCCTCGCCAGTTTTCATTTTGCATGAAATTGATATTGTCATTGTTGTTATGTTTTAATGCATACTAACACAAAATTTTGAGGTATAACAACGCAGGTTAGACCTGTCGTATGCCCCCCATAACGATCGGATAATGGTTTGCCATGTTTACACCGTTTTAGGTTATCTTCGTTGTATCTCACAATACAGCAAGATTTGGCCAAAAGTAATGTGTCCATTAAATTCACCGGGCCTAAATTAGGGGGATAGGGTACTTTTGAACCATTAACGTTAGCTATTTTGTAGGTATACGAAAAGGAGTCGCCGGAGAAGATGATTGGAGTTAGGGCTTCGACGCTTCTCCGGCCCAGTCCATTAAGTTTATTATATAATTAATTTCTTCTGTTTAATGACTGGGTTCGATCCATCCCATTTGATTACTTTCATGTTTTTATGATTTTCACAGGTCGTATGCAGCATGTCCTCTTATATCAACCAGGCACCCTTAAGTTTCGCAACCGTTCGATCCCTTCCTTTTGGTCATTTTCATATTTTTCTGATATTTGCAGGTTGTATGCAGCGTATCCTCGTACATCAACCGGGCACCCTCAGTCTCGTAGCCCTTAAATCCAAATCCGACACTTCCAGATCTACACACCCACGATGCACCCTCTTGGTTGCTCGCACTGGATCGAGCAGACCCCCACTCTCTTAGGCCTAATAGATTTCGTTACACCCCCCTCTTTTTTGCTAATTCGGGCCCAATTTCTTTTACTTTTTGTAATACGGTGAGAGAACCGACTGTTATACTGGTTTTGTGTTTGTATTTGCAAATTTTATGGTAAGCAAGAGTCGCCACCGACTTTTCTTTTATCCAACAAAGTAAAGGGTGAAAAGAACAGAAAAAGACCTTTCGAGAGTATTTCTGAGTAAAGGGGTAGATTATGGAAAGGGAATGTGTTAGTACCCTTTCCATCTGTAGTTACCTACGGGCTCTTAGATGCTTAGCTAATTTTGAAATACCTTGTGCTTTATGTGTTTTGAAATGTATTTTTGAAAGCGCCTTAGTGCGGCGAACTTTGTAATGTTTCTCGGAATGCTAGAGAACGTATATAAAGTGTTTGAAAATGTTTTTTGAAAGAAGTTTTGTGTAAGTGTAAAGATTGTTTGAGCAAGCATCTAACAGCTATCTACTTTACTCGAAAGGTTATTCTTTTCCTCCTTTCCTTTAGACAGTGCTATCCTACTATTAGTGAGTAGGTAGCCCTAGTCGTTGGATGTTTGAGGGACATTCGAAGGGATATTTATACAGTCACAAAGGCAACTGGGCAAGAAACTTTAGTAACTATCCTAGGGTTTTTAAGATCATACAGAGGCAACGTCGAGAGGATCATCGAGGGAATTATGATCTTTAAATCGGAGGGTAGCCACTAAAATCTCTCACGTTTTGAGAAATGTGATTGTTTCTCCGAAGGCAACCAAAGTGGGGTATCCTAGAGGTGTGCATGTGCAATTGTGTTATATTCAGTTATTTACCTTTGCATTTAGGTTTGCTAGCATTTTGTTTTATTCTTGCCATACAACCCTAGTTAACATGCATCTAAACAGTTCATACTTTGCAGTAATTAAAAGTGCGAAAATATAAATCTAGCTATTACAAGGCTTAGGGGAGGGGAATTATTACAAGTCCAAACTTGGGGGAAAATAAAGAAAGCAAAGAAGTAAAAAAGTCCTAATTAATTCTATTACATCCCAGTAGACAGATACAAAAATGTGAAAATAAAATGCGAAAAATAATAACGCGCGTGAATTGAAAGGAACGTCTAAACCTTGACAATTATTAAGTTAAAAGAAAATCTTTTTTGTTGTTTTTGTTTATTTGTGAAAATGGGTTGAATAAAAATTAGACTAATTAATTAATTAAAATAAAAAAGAATAAATCATTAATTAATATTAATTATAACAAAACCTAATATTTTTGGTATTTTTATTATTTAAGAAAACATTAAAATTTTAACCTAATTCTAATTGTTTTTAATTTATGAAAAGAAACCAAAATAATTAATTAAATTAATTTATGAAAATTAAAATTGAATAAAATAAAACCTAGATCTAAGTTTTTATATTTTCTAATTTTATGATGAAATAAAAAATGATTTGAAAATAACAATTAAATAAATAAAAATAAAATAGAGAAAAGAATTTGGATGGGCCTAGTATGTGAAGCTGAAAGAGGGGGTGCAAACTGGAATTCCCTGGGCCCAAAAACTCAGCAAGCCCAAGCCACGTTGGGATTTGGTGAGGAGGCGTCTAGAGGGTCCATGGTAAAACTGCATGTTAAAGGCGTTGGATCCCTATCTGTTGGCAGTTGATGGCCCAGATGTAAAGGCACATGGTAGGCGCTTGGTAACGCAGCGCATTGGATCCTCAAAATGTTAGAGAAAACAAAAAATGGAAATGCAAAAGGGCTGGATCGAACCCAACCCCTCTAGACTTACAAATGCCTTAACACACACCCACCCAGTGGAAAACACGTGCAAATGCTGATTTGGAAAACATGCACGCTCCAGTGGGTCTCGAATGTTTAAATGGACCAATCAGGAAATGGCTTGAAGCCACGCATGCCCTTACCTGAGTTCAACAGAGTTAACGATGTTAGAGTCAAACTCCGGTCGTCTTCTCCGACCTATCAAAACTGGAAACCTGCGAAATCGTTAGATTAAGGATAAACAAAAGACCCAATCTCACTTGAAATTTCGCCCTGATCACGAATCTAGCCTTAGATTGGCTAGAAAATTCTTGTATCCTGAGTTAAGAATCCAAAACCCTAGCACGGCTTGAACATGGCAATATGCGATCTAAGGCCCTAGCCTCTCATGTAACACGTTAGAATTCACGCAAACATCATCAATAACATGAATATATGCTTAATATGGATTTAAATGGCATGTATTGAGAGTTTGAGATCATGGAAAAATTACCAATCGGAGGAATGGTGTGAGAGAGTTCCTGCGTGTGTGAGGTTTGCCTTAGGATTGAGAGTGGTTCCTAGAACCTTCATGAAGTGGATGGCACACTTAGTTTGGATGGATAAGGCCTGGATTGCTTGATACGAATTTTTCTCTTTGAAAATTTTGGAAAATTTTAGGATTTGTGGAGGCAGCTTCGTGTGTTCTTCTCTTCTGACTTTGTTTTATATATAAGAGGGTAGAATTAGGTTAACAATTGTGGCAAGAATCTCATGTAATCATAGCTTCATTTTGTTCCAAGAAATCTTTGAAAATCTTCCATAATTTGAAGATATATTTCCACGTATACATTCACACGGTTTTGACATCTATTCATGAGCTCTTTGGGCCTCCAACATGATCAAATCTCAAGCCTTACACGCCACATACATTACACTTGCATTTATTTAATTTTTTAATTTATTTGGATAAAAATGCAAAATAAATAAAATAAAAAATCAAACTCATGCATGGGTGAGTTTATAGGTTCTTGGACATGTCATGAATACATTCAAGTCCCAAAAATTAGACCCATTAACCTAAAAACACAAATTTGCTCAATGTGTATTTCTTGAAATTTCTCAAAATTCCCCAACTTATGCAAGTGATAACTTACTCAATTTTTATCCCATGATGATGATTTTGTACTTTTTGCAGAGCCCAAGATGTCTAATTCAATCCCTCTTTTAACCAATTTTGCATTTGAAGATTTATCTTGATGTAAATGGTCTTGACAAAAAGTGTCTTTTGTTGACCTTCTAAAAATGACCTTTAATGTATGAGCTTGTATCTTTCAAATGGTTCATTTCTTGGACTTTAGGGCAGAAGAGAAGTTGTAAGGAATTGGATTCTCTTCAAAATGAGCTTTGGTTGGGGAAAAATGGATGAAGTATGAGAAAGTTATGCCTGATCAAAGTTTAGTTGACTTCTCCTATAGAAACCCTAATTTTGCAATTCTTGACTTTTGATGAATTAAGGGAATTCCTTGAGGAATCATGATCAAATTATGAATATCACCTCAAGATTTTGATGTTGACCAAAAATCTTAAAGTTTGACTGTATATGGGTCACAGTTGACTTTTGACCTAGTACAGTTTATTTTCAAACATTTGAGCAATTGACTGAGCAAACTTATAGTGTAAGGCATGAAATTTGTCATGGACAATCTTGAAATCATATTAGGACCATAGAAAACATTTGAGACCTTTGGAGTTCACACATCTTGGTGAAAAGTGAACCCTAATTGGAGGTTCATTGCTTAGGAGAAGAATTTGTCTGATCAATCTTGGTCAACCTTGAGCAATTTAAGACCTCAATGAACATGTCTTGAGTAAAATGAGAGGACAAATTCTGGGGTACAACACTTTCTATATTTCTTTTTTCCTTTTATTTATTAATTAAGATACAAAAAATTAGTTTTAGGTTAATTATTTAAAAAAAAAATAGGTTCTAGGTTTTTCTTATTAAATTTTTTTTAATTTAATTTAATTAATTAACTTTTTTAAATAAAATTAACTAGATGCTTAGGTTTTTTTAATTTAACTAATTAACTTTTTATTAATAAATTATATTTTTAGGTTTAATTAATTAACCATAAAAAAATTGTTTCATAAAAATCACTAAAAATACTTTCCTTTTCTATTTTTATCTTACTTTTATATTTCTTAGACCAATTGTATAAGTTCCGCAAATGTAATAGTCTAGATTTTATTTTTCGCTCTTTTTTATTATCATGTAACTGCTTATGGTATGTAATAGTCTAGGTCTAAATTTCCGCATTTTACTTTCTCGCATCCTTTTTTATATAACTGCCCTGAAGCCATGTAATAGTTTTAGGTTTACATTTATGCACTTTATTCTTTCTGCTACTATATTTCTATACTGCTTAGTAATTAGGGTTTGTGTGTAAAGATAATAATCAAATGCTAGAAAAAACCCTAATTCAAGACTAAAAAATGAAATTAACACACTCGCACACTCGCACCTCTAGGGTAGCCTCTTTTGTTGCCTTCGGAATAAAACAGTCATGTCCCTCGAAAGTGGGGACGTTTTAGCAAATGTCCCTCGAATCAAAGATCGTAGTCCCTCGATGAACCTTTCGATGTTGCCTTTCGATAAATGATCTAGTCCCTTACAAAATTGCTAAAGCGTCCTTACAAGTTGCCTTCAATGACTATACGATGACCCTACGCATGTCCCTTCATATCCAACAATAGGGCTTCATACTAACTAATGGTACAGATAGCTCTATCTAAAGGAGGAGGAAAAGTACAAGAACGAACTTGAGTGGGTAGAACTGTTAATCGCTTGCTCACAAACCTTTCAAAACAAAAACATTTCATACAAACACTTTCAAAGATATTTTCAAAACGCTTTGTACGCATTCTTGAGGACCGATACAAGAATCATTACAAAGTTCGCCTTACATTGGCATTTCTCAAAATATTTTCAAAAACACACAAAGCAAATTTTCAAAAGTAAGCTAAGCGATTAAGAGCCCGTAGATAACTACAGATGAAAAGGGTGCTAACACCTTCCCTTTTCATAACCTACCCCCTGAACTTAAAATATTCAAGGTTTTTCTTGTTCTTTTCACCCTTTCCTTATTGGACAAAAGAAAAGACGGTGGCGACTCTAGATATCCGTGACATTTGTGATCAAACACAAAAAGCAGTTAGATTCTCCCACCATATTACAGAACTGGTGACTCTGTTGGGGACTATACTTAAAAAAGATGGGTTACCTTAGAGACTAGATCACTTTATTTACTTTTACTTGTATGATTTGTTTGCTTTAAACTTGAGGGTTGCTCGGGTTTATATTTCTTGAAAATATCCTACACCCAGATATAGGGTACCTTAGGTAAGTAGCAATAAATCATGGGAATTATACGGCGTAGACCGATATGGTTGAAGTGATGGCTACGTTAGTGTGACCCTTTGATTTGTACCGATGTTCCTTGAGTCAGTCGAGGATAACATTGGGCTGCCGCGTGGTGTCATAAGCACTAAGTTACTTTTAGAACCTTAATTGATCCATCTTGGCCATTAGAAGGTAGTGAGATAGACGACTTTGGTGCAGTCCATAGATTGGTTGATACTCGATGCTACACTCATTGAGATTCGAATCGTGGGATGTTTTGGTGGCAAATCAGTAGTTGTACTAAAATAAAACCTTCAATAAAGATCCGTGATATGAGATTCATAGAACCCGATTACTATTTTAGGACAGGTTGAGCCAACTGAACTTTAATAGAAAAGGGTACATGCCTATAGACCTCATGTAAGCCTTTAAACCTAAGGCCTTTGTGTGGTTTGTTTTTGTTTTTCTCTCTTGTTTAAACATGATATCATAACATCATACCATGGAATTTTCACTAACTCTTTTTAAGGATCTTAGGGACCTGTGATGTAGGTTTATCATGAACCAGGTTTCTAGTAAAGGGCAAGAGGATTTATTTTCCTCTAACCAAATGTCGTCAAAGACTGAAGTACATTCTTTTAAATTAGAGGCTAGGATCCACTTGACATGGTGAGCTTGATTCTTATAGAAGGACGTTCAAAAACAAAGACGTAAAGTTCTTCAATTAAAGTTGCAGCCAGAATCAACTTCTAACATTTCATTTTTGTTTATCCCGCAAGATCCTGCAAAACATTGCATATGCATACCATACATATCATCATAATAGGTATTTCCCAAGACAGGTTTTCTCATCTTCTTGTTGTTTATTTCAGTAAAAAGATGGCTCTCGAACAAACCTTCAAAGAACTTCAAGCCGAAAATGCCCAGTTCTAACAAGTGTTCCTGGACTTAGCCAAGGGGCAGGACGAGATGAAGACCCTCATCACCAAAGAGAGGAAGAAAAATACTAAAAAAGCAGTTGTCATTCTCAATATGGGTAGAAGGTTCAAAGGTCTGGTCAGGAGGGCTCTGTATTTTGAGATCCCATCAAATGAAGATCATAACCAAGAGGAAGATGATACGAGTGTGAAAGTTGAGGAGAATAACAACTAGGGTTCTGATGAAGAAGAAGCTGACTATTCAGATGAACAACATCCTCCTTCTGATGAAAAATATAAACAGCTGGAAGATCGTCTTAATGCTATAGAGATTCAAAGAGTGCCTAGGTTGGATTTTGAAGATTTGGGTTTAATCTTGGGAGTTATAATTCCTCACAAATTCAAGGTTCATACCTTTGAAAATTATGATCATGTTTCATGTCCAATGCTTCATTTAAGGTCGTATGTTCGAAAGATTCAACCCCATACTACTGACAGGAAGTTATGGGTGCACTACTTTCAAGAAAGCTTGTCGAGAACATAGTTGGAGTGGTTCTATCATTTGGAAGTGATTAATATCCGTTTTTGGGAAGACTTAGTTGCTGCTTTTTACAAATAATACCAGTACAATGCTGATCTTGCACCAACTCGCATGCAATTACAAAATATGACTAAGGGCTCGAACGAAGGCTTCAAAGAGTATGCTTAAAAATAGAGGGATCTAGATGGGAGTTTTCAACCTCCTTTATCTGATAGGGAGCTGGTTGATATGTTTATGGGAACTTTGATAGGTCCTTTCTTCAATCATCTGATAGGAAGCTCTTCAGTCGGATTCACCGAGCTGATATTAACAAGGGAACAGGTTGAAGATGAATTCAGGAGTGGAAAAATTCAAGTGGTTGCGTCTTCAAGTAATATGAATAATATTTTCAATGGAAAGAAGGAAACTAATGTTGTGTATGGCCAGAAGGGTCGTGCTAGAAATGACCACAACCAGTTTGTGGGAGCTGTGCTAATTTCTAATCCCGTGCCAATATAACAACATCAACAAGGTAATCAGCGTAGGACAGACGCACCCATAAGACAATTTACTAAGATCAACATCTCATTGTCTCGGGCATTATAACATCTATTGAAGGCATAGTTGATAATGTTAAGAGATGCGCCTTAGAATCCCAACACTTCCTCCCCCAAGTATAATCCCAATGTAAGATACGCTTATCAATCCAATAGTCCTAGACACGACACAAATAGCTGTTAGCTTTGAAAAATAAAATTCAAAATATGATTGGCAACAAAGAGATTGATTTTGATCCTCCCGAGACCCCCAATGTGATTACTGCACCTATGTCTAAGCACAACAAAGACATAAGTGCTATTGATGATGTTTCATATGTTTCTGTTGTAAGTGAATTGAATACTCCCCTCCTGGTTATCAAGAAGAATCTGTTGCAAGCCGGTTTATTTTCGGGTTACATTGAAAGATGCTATTGCTGTGCAGCCCAACCCAATGGCTGCAAACTGTTGGAAGAAGGTATTCAGCGTTTGATGGATAACCATATAATTCTATTTGAAAAGACTCCTTCTGTTGAGAATTTGTTTCAAGACTTGGAGCTTGAAGAGGTATTTGTAATTTCAGGCACTCCTATCAAGATCACTGCCAAAGGCCCTGTGAAGATTAAGGCTGAACCTAGAGTCGCTTCTCTGATAATCACCGCACCTATCCCATATTCCTTGGACAAAGCTGTCCCTTGGAATTATGGGGCCGATGTCTACTACCATGGCATCAAGAAAGATCCATTGACTATTGAAAGGTATTAAAGTAGTTGATTCCAACATTGATAATATTGCTGGGATCAGTAAAGTTACTAGAAGTGGAAGGGTTTTCTCTCCTGAAATATCTCTGAAGAATGTTGCCACACCAGTTCGTGTTACTGCTACCAAGTCAATTACTGAGACTCAGGACAAAGAACAAATGACAGAGCCTACCCAGATAGAGGCACCTAAAGAAGTTACCGCTAAAGATACCTTCAGGAAAGAGTTGGAGGAGGTATTAAAAATTATCTGAAAAAGTGATTACAAGATTATTGAATAACCGGGGAAGAATCCCTCTAAAATCTCCATGGTATCCCTATTATTATGTTCGGAAACCCATGCCTAAGCTTTGGTGAAGTTCTTGAAATCCACTCACGTGCCACAAGAAATCTCTGCTGACCAATTTGAAAATATGTTGCTTACCTGACGACTGATAACGGGCTGGGATTTTCTGTTCCCGACCTGACTCCTGAAGGAAGAAATCATAACAGGTCCTTGTATGTCTCTATTGAGTGCAGGGGAACTACCTTAGCTCATGTTTTGGTTGATATGTGTTCCTCATTAAATTTTCTTCCGAAGGGTGCTCAAGACAGGCTTGACTATGAAGGGGTTGTGCTGAAACCCAACGATATTGTGGTTAGAGCCTTTGACGGTTCAAAAAGAATGGTGCATGGAGAGGCGGATCTTCCTATCAAAGTAGGTTCGCAGGTACTCAACTCTAAATTATATGTAATGCATATTCGACCGTCCTATTCTTGTTTACTTGGACGCCCTTGGAATCATGGGGCAGGCGCTGTCAATTCAACTCTACATCAAAAGCTGAAATATCCTGTAAAAGGAAAGGTTGTTATAGTTTGTGGTGAAAAAGAGTACATGGTAAGTCACTTGAACTCATTCAAGTATGTTGAGATGGACGGTGAGTTCATCGAGACTCCCTGCCAGGCTTTTAAAGTTATTACTCGGATAACTAATGTTACTGAAGACGTTTGTGCTATTCCTAAAATTACTAAGGCTCCGCCCAAAATGACTTCTCTGAAAGACGCCAGAGTTGTGGTAGAAGAAGGTGGTTGTACTACTTGGGGTCAGCTTCCTGACATTCCATACAAGTCTGACAAATTTGATTTGGGTTTCACTGTGGAGGCTCAGAGGATTGTTCTTCGTGCTTGTTCTGGAAGACTGCCATTCCGCGTCAGCAACAATGGAGTCAATACGGTAGAAGATGCTGATAGTGACTACGACCTAGAAAACTGGATTTTTCCCACCATCGGTAATGGACTCAGCAATTGGAAGATCAAAGACGTTATACCGATCTCCTTTAGTCGGGAGTAAATTCTATTTTCTGTTTCTTTTTGCTTTCAAGTTTTGGCTATGTAATTTTTAAAATAATAACTTTAAACCTTGTGCCTTACCCGGGGTACAACAGTCCATTTGTTAGGTTTGTCATTTCATTCGCATATTTTCATTCAATAAAACATTGGAAGTTTGCATTCAAATTTTATGCTCTTTGTCTTTCTTTTACTTTATTGCTTTCAAAATATCTGTGTTCTTACGCACATCCATACAACAAATTGCAGATCCACATCCACTATAGATCCCGTTGATAACAATTCTGCTATTGCCACTTATGACTTTGAAAATTTGATCTACCAAGACGAGGACGAAGGTGAGGAAGATTGTGAAGTACCTGGAGAGCTTGCTAGGCTGTTAATGCAGGACAAAAGATCCATACAACCGCATGAAGAGCTAGTCGAAGTTGTGAATTTGGATACTGAATAGGACACAAAAGAAGTTAAGATAAGTGCCAACCTAGAAGACAATATCAAAAAGTGATTAATCCAGATGTTGCGTGACTATGTTGAGATCTTTGCTTGGTCGTACGAAGACATTCCAGGCCTTGAACTAACATTTTGGTTCACCGTCTACCGATGAAGGAAGGTTGTCCTCCTATAAAACAGAAGTTTCATCATATGCGTCCTGAGATGTCTGAAAAGATCAAAGTTGAGGTTATGAAGCAGTTCAATGCAAGTTTCTTAGTTATTACATCCTACCCTCAGTGGGTTACAAATGTAGTGCTAGTACTTAAGAAGGACGGTAAGGTGCGTATGTCTATAGACTACAGGGATTTGAACAAGGAAAGCCCCAAAGATGACGTTCCTCTTTCGTATATTGATTTTCTAGTTGACAACACCGCTCAGATTAGAGAAATTAAGCCTACTACTTCCAATGGGCATTGTTTCATCCTGGTCGCTATTGATTACTTCATAAAGTGGGTTTAAGCAGCCTCGTTTGCTTCCGTTACCAAGAATGTTATGGCTCAGTTCATTAAATACAACCTTATCTATCTGTATGGAATCCCTGAAAGGATTATAACGGGCAATGGTACCAATCTTAACAATACTATGATCACGGAACTCTGCATGCAATTCAGGATTAAGCATCACAATTCTTCTTAGTACCGACCAAAGATGAATGGTGCAGTGGAAGCCGCCAAAAAGAATATCAAGAAGATCCTGCAGAAGATGACAGTGACATACAAAGATTGGCATGAGATGTTACCATTTGCTCTTCATGGTTATCGCACTTCAGTACATACATCAATTGGAGCAACCCAGTTCTCTCTAGTCTACGGTATGGAGGTTGTCTTATTGTTGAAGTCCAGATTCCTTCCCTAAGGATTATGAAAGACATAGGTTTAGATGAAGACGAATGGACTTAGACTCGACTGGACCAAATAAATTTGATCAATGAAGAAAGGCTTGTGGCTGTTTGTCATGATCAGATGTATCAGAAACGCATGATCAAAGCCTTTAACAGGAAAGTCAAACATTGGGTATACCAGGCTGGTGATTTGGTAAAAAAATGAATTATCCTACCACAAGGTGATCCCAGGGGAAAATGGATTCCCACATACAAAAGTCCATTTGTGATCAAAAATATATTTTCTGGTGGTGCTATGATACTTACTACCATGGACGGTGAAGATTTTCCACATCCCGTGAACACAGGCATAGTCAAAAATACTACGCGTAAAAGAGACCCGCTAGGTTGACAGGCCTAGGCAAAAGTAAGGGAATCCCGGCGAACCAAAAGGGTTCGGGCAAAAACTAGGGATGTATATAAAAAAATTGTACATCCGGCAAGTCGAAAACCTGAAAAGGCGGCTTGGGAAAAAAAGGATATCTCGATGGACTGAAATCCCGAAAGGGTGGTCCAGACAAAAGTTAGGGATTAAAGTGTACGACTGTGTCACGTTGGATCATCTACTTATAGCATGCTTTGTTATAAATGTCAAGTTTAAATGGTACAGATCAATTCAGTCAACTTCTTCCAATAGTGAGGGATGAGATGCTTGAAGATATAGGGGCAATAACAAAGTAGAAACTCGATGGGATCATTTCCACATGGCTATTTCTTGGTTTTCCTTTGTACTTTTCTTCATTTTTACGATAATTTCCTCTTACTATGATCTCTGTCTCTTTGTACAAAACTGCCAGTTTATAGGTAAACTTTCAATACAAGTCAAATTCAAATTCAAATTTGTTTTACTTTCTCTGCTTTGCTTGCAAAAACGTCCAATGATTAAATTGAATGAACATATGCATATGAATATGATTACTGATAAAAAATACGTGCATAAAAAAATAGGGTTAGCATTTACTAAAGACTCTAGGAGTTGGGATAATGTTCAAGTCATCCGCGGATCCCCACAGAGAACTCCCCGCAGAGCTACCTTTACAAGCTCATCCTCGACAGAGATATATTCCCCAACGAGTCTAATACTCCTTCAGACAGAAGTCATGGCATCTTCTAGCAATTAACATGATCATCTCCCCCAGTAAGTCCCCTAGCAGATAAGAAAGTTTGATCATTTCCCTAGCATACAGTAGAAACTTCCTCAACACAGCCTATGAAATTCCGATTCCCATCAGGAATCATGTCCCAAGCATAGTTTATAGGAATTCTATTCTCCAGCAGAGTTTATTTCCCCATTAGGGTTTATTTCCCCAGCAGGGTTTATTTCCCCAACAGGGTTTATTTCCCAAATCCAGGTTATTTCTCCGATTCTTGCAGTTCCTCGACAGGATTCTCTTCCTAAGGTCAGATGTCATTCAACTTTGCCCTCCCCAGGAGAGTTGACATCTACACATAGGAGGGGTATCCATCTATTTTATCCTCAGTCAACATGCATAAGAATTAAATCCTTCAAGAGAACGATGAACGACCAATTTTCCTGAAATCCTTCCATGCCCAAGTAGAAGTCGAACGTCCCCAGCAGAATATTCTCAAACGGAAAGCGGGAATCCCCGACAAAGAAATTCTAAACAAGATTAAAGATTCATATTATTCATCCCCAACAACAGTCAGGGATTTATTTTCCCCAACCAAGGATGTTATACAAAGCTACTGTTGCTGCCAAGCGACATCTTACATCCATACATCATTTACAAAATATCGCAGCATATGCATATGAAACGCATATAACACTCTCATTCACTTTGAGAAAATCATTACGCAATGCATACATCATGACATTACATAAAGCTAATTTTGTTTTTTCAGGTAAAGTTCACAAACAGACGAATATCATCAGCAATAAACAGGTCGCAGATTAATTCTCGAAATAGGACGGGGAAACTATCTATATGACCAGACGGTATGAATTCCCGAAACAGGACATGTTTACCAACAAAAACAGGTTAGAGATTAATTTTGGAAACAAGGCGGGGAAACTATCTATACCACCAAGCGGTAGGAATTCTTGAAACAGGACGGATTTACCAACAGAAAAACAGGTCAGAGATTAATTCCTGAAACAAGACGGGGCAACTATTTATAGGACCAAGCGATATGAATACCCAAAACAGGACGGGTTTACCAACAGAAAAACAGGTCAGAGATTAATTCCCGAAACAGGACGGGGAAACTATCTATACGACCAGGCGGTATGAATTCCCAAGACAGGACAAGTTTACCAACAAAAAGCAGATCAAAGATTAATTCCTGAAATAGGACGGGGCAACCATCTATATGACCAGGCAAAGATTAATTCCCGAAGCAGGATGGAGCAACTATCTAAATGATCAGGCAAAGATTAATTCCTAAAATAGGATGGGGCAACTATCTTTATGACCAGGTGGTATGAATTCTCGAGGCAGGACGTTTTACCAACAAAAGCAGATTGTAGATCAATTCCCGAAACAGGACGGGGCAACTATCTACATGACTCAGCATTTTCCTCAGAAAATCTGATAAGCATTATCCTCAGAGATGTATTCTGAAATGCATTCTTTAGATACAGTCAAACGTAGACTCATTCTGATGCTCTTATCAACAGTTACCCTGGATGACATCTGTAAGCCCATCTCCGACAATACTCTGTAAACTCTCTGAATGGCATCTTTAAGCCAATTCAAACAATACTATCAAACAACAGCATCATGTCATGCACCGACAAGTGCAAATTTACGGGCACTTAAGTGTTCAATCCTCTTCCACCTTCAGATCACGAATGGCGGACATGTCAATCTAACTCTTCAGGTTTAAGAATATTGAACAGGGAAAATTGTTTTACCCTAAAATTTTACCTCCCATTTTCTTCAAGACACCTCTTCATGCTCTTAGGGTTTTCAATTTCTCAAGGCTACTCAATGTTTGATCAGACAAATTCTCCTCCTATGCAGTTGACCTACAACCAAGGTTTCACTTTTCTCAAGGAAATTTGAGCTTATAATGCCTCAAGTGGATTTCATGGTTCCTCATATGTCTCAAGGAATGATCATGCCAAATTTAAAGCCTTGCATCACAAGTTTTCTCAATCAACTGCTCTGAAGACTAAAAATCAACTTTATTTAACAAAAAGTCAATTGTGGTCAATATACTGTCAAACTTCAAGATTTTTGGTCAAAATCAAGATTTTGAAGTCACATTCATTATTTTATCAAGGCTTTATCATGATTCTTCAAGAAAACTCAAGATTCACCGAAAGTCAAAAGTTACCAAATTAGGGTTTTCTTAAGGAGAAGTCAACTGAACTTTGACCAAGCATAACTTCCACATGCTTCATCAAATTTTTCTCAACCAAAGCTCATTTTGAAGGAAATTCAATTCTCTAAATCTTTTTCTCTCTTAGGTCAAGTCCAAAAAATGCTTCATTTGATAGATATGGACCAATACATTATAGGTCATTTTAAAAGTCGACAAAAAGACACTTTTGGTCAAAGATGATCAACATAGATATTCAACATAGGTCATTTCTTAAAATGGACCAATACATTATAGGTCATTTCTTAAAATGCAAAAATGATCAACATAGAGATTTTAGGGGACGTCTTGAGCTTTCTAAAAAGTCAAAGATCACCTTCAAATGATAAAAATTGAGAGAGTTATGATTGGTGCAAGTTGGGAAATTTTGAGAAAATGTACGAAACCAAAAGTGATCAAACATGAATTTTTAGGCTAGTGGGCTTGTGTTTCAAGGTCCATGCGTGATATAGGTCTCAATATGAACCTTAGAACTTATTCATACACCCCTTGGGTTTTTATTCTATTTTTTTTATTTAAAGTTAAAATAAATTAGACAAAAGTCAAGGCTTTCTTACCAAGGTCCAAGCCCAATATTTTGACCTAATTTCCTCTCAACATATTCTCACTATTTCAGACAGCAAGACTACACAAAACCTTGCACAACAAAAAACCTTCCCAAAAACTCCAAAATTATCCAAACTAGGGCAAATCGAAACCCTATCTTGCAGCCTCCCTCAAGGCCAAATATTTGTCTCATTCAATTCCAGAAGCATTATAGGGTAAGATTGGATCGATTGTGATGATCCAAAGAGCATGAAACGAGCATTACATGCCTCGCCGGTTTTCATTTTGCATGAAATTCATATTGTCATTATTGTTGTGTTTTAATGCATACTAACACCACTAACTATTTTCTAAGATATAACAATGCAAGTTAAACTCACCGTATGGCCCCCATAACAAACGGGCAAGGGTTTGCCATGTTTACACCGTTTTAGGTTATCTTCGTCATATCTCATAACACAGCACAATTTGGCCAACACTAATGCATCCATTGATATCGCAGGGCCTGAATTATGGGGTAGGGTACTTTTGAATAATTAACGTTGGCTATTTTGTAGGTATACAAAAAGGAGTCATCAGAGAAGACGACCGGAGCTAGGGCTCTGGCGCTTCTCCAGCCCAGTCCATTAAGTTTATTATATAATTAACTGTTTTTGTTTAATGATCGGATGAAACAGCCACCCCAGTGGCAAGGAAGCGCGCGTTAGAGCATTGGTATACCAAGGCGTGGGTTCGATCCCTGTCTTTTGGTCGTTTTCATGTTTTTCTGATTTTGCAGGTCGTATGCAGCGTGTCCTCGTATATCAACTGGGCACCCTCAAGTTTCGCAGCCGTTCGATCCCTGCCTTTTGGTCGTTTTCATATTTTTCATATTTTTGCAGGTCGTATGCAGCATGTCTTTGTACATCGACCGGGCACCCTCAACCTCGCAGCCCTCATATCCAAATCCAACGCTTCCAAATCTGCATGTCTGCGATGCACCCTCCTGGTTGCTCGCGCTGGATCGAGCAGGCCCCACTCTCTTGGGCCTAATAGATTTCGTTTCACACCCCCTCTTTTTTGCTAATTCGGGCCCAATTTCTTTTACGTTCTATATTTCGTTTTTCCTTTTATTTATTAATTAAGATACACAAAATTAGTTTTAGGTTAATTATTTTAAATAAATAAAAATAGGTTCTAGGTTTTTCTTATTAAACATTTTTTAATTTAATTTCATTAATTAACTTATTTTTAAATTAAAATTAACTAGATACTAAGGTTTTTTAATTTAACTAATTAAATTTTTATTAATCAATTAGATTTTTAGGTTTAATTAATTAACCATAAACAATTTTTTTCATAAAAAAATCACTAAAAATATTTTCCTTTTCTATTTTTATCTTACTTTTATATTTCTTAGATCGACTATATAAGTTTTGCGAATGTAATAGTCTAGATTTTATTTTTCGCTCTTTTTTATTATCATGTAACTGCTTATGGAATGTAATAGTCTAGGTCTAAATTTCCGCATTTGACTTTCTCGCATCCTTTTTATGTAACTGCCCCGAAGCCATGTAATAGTTTTAGGTTTAAGTTTATGTACTTTATTCTTTCTGCTACTATATTTCTATATTGCTTAGAAATTAGGGTTTGTATGGAAAGATAATAATCAAACGCTAGAAAAACCCTAATTCAAGACTAAAAATTGAAATTTGCACACTCGCACCTCTAGGGTAGCCTCTCTTGTTGCCTTCAGAACAAAACAATCATGTCCCTCGAAAGTGGGGACGCTTTAGCAAATATCCCTCGAATCAAAGATCATAGTCCCTAAATGACCCTTTCGATGTTTCATTTCGATAAATGATCTAGTCCCTTACGAAATTGCTAAAGCATCCTTACAAGTTGCCTTCAATGATTGTACAATGACCTTACGTCTGTCCCTTCATATCCAACGATAGGGCTTCCTACTAACTAATGATACATATATCACTATCTAAAGGAGGAGGAAAAGTACAAGAACGACCTTGAGTGGGTATAACTGTTAATCGCTTGCTCACAAACCTTTCAAAATAAAAACATTTCACACAAACACTTTCAAAGATATTTTCAAAATGCGTTGTACTCATTCTAGAGGACCGATACAAGAATCATAACAAAGTTCTCCTTACATTGGCGTTTTTCAAAATATTTTCACACACACACAAAGCAAATTTTCAAAAGTAAGCTAAGCGAGTAAGATCTGGTAGATAACTACATATGAAAAGGGTGCTAACACCTTCCCTTTTCATAACCTACCCCCTGAACTCAAAATCTTTGAGGTCTTTCCTATTCTTTTCACCCTTTCCTTATTTGATAAAATAAATTTCGGTGGTGACTCTAGCTATCGGCATCATTTGCGACCAAACATAAAAACCATTCAGTTCTTCCACCGTATTACAAAAGTGATTATGGCTAAAGGGTTTGGCTGATTTGGAAATTCTTGGATGATTCCCCAGCATTACTTGAAGTTTTATTCTCCCCGACATCACCAAGTAGAGAATCCTTGTCTGATAGTTGGTGATTGATGAGATTTCTTGGTAAAGAATCTGATTCCCCATCAGATGTTTGTGTTATGCTCATGGGAGAATGTATATTCTCCAAGGCACAATTCCTCATTCCCCAGCCAAGAGTTTTAATTGATAATTTTCTTATTCCCCTGCAGAGTTTCCTTTGAGGATTTCTCTTACTCCTCGGTGAAGCGCTTCATAAAGATCTCTTATCCAAGAACTCTTTCATTTCCCCGGAGGAAGCTTATCTTGAGACTCTTTATGTTGAGATTCTTTTCTCATCCAAGTCTATTTGAGAATTATTCATTCTTCTCAAGTTGAGTCTCGTTGAAGACTATCTTACCCCTCAGAAGAGGTTGTTTATGAAGATCTCTTGATCAAGGTTTCCCTTTTCCCCAACGGAGTTGTCACTCTGAGACCTTTTGTTCAGGATCTCAACAAAAGGGTGCTTTATCTAAAGATTTCTTGCCATGAACCTCATTCCCCAGCATAGATATATTCTTGAGATTTCATTCAGTTTCCCCAGAGGAGTTGCCAATCTGAGACCTTTTGCTCAAGGACTTTTATCTCCCCGGCTAAGTTGCCTTATGGAGATCTCTTACTCTGGAACTCTCATTTTCCTAACTGAGCCGTTTGATTGAAAGTTCTTATTCAATCCCTTTTCCCCAGTAGAGTTGGACCCTGGATGTTTATAAGTGTTATATCCCTAGAGGATGGAGCTATCATGATTACTTACCCGAGGTTTCTCGTATCCATTGGTAAACTTGTTCTTATTAAAGATTATTTGTAAATCCCCAGTTGATCTTCTTATGCCAATATTACCTCCTCTATAGTAAGAGTTTTGATTCATAAGTTCTCTTATCTCCAGCTTGGATGCTCACATCCCCAGTAGTGTAAGTTTCTGTCATTCCCAGATGAGAGGTTGACAAATTATTCCTCAAACAATCGTAGGTGAATTTTGATTCTTTACAGACCCTATATTATTGGTGTCTTCCTCAGCAACGCCCAATCTTCATTTGGCGTCTCTTATTGGAGTTTACAGTTTCGATGTGATCTTCTTCATCAGAGTTTACAATTTATTTTTGCAACTCCCCTCAGAGTTACAACCTGTATTTACCGGTTACTCAACATGTTACTTGTAAAACCCCTATTTAATTATAATTAATTTTTTAAATTAAAATATAAGATGATGACGTGTACTTATGTGGGTGTATGGCTAAATGCGTAGAATCATAGGGGTGTGTGGAATAACGGTGATTATTATTATTATTATATTAGGATTATTATTATTATAATAATAATTATATATTTAAAATAATTGGGATAATTAGGTTATTGTTGGAATACATATTAGAATAAGACCAAGAGAATAGGTCATTATGTAGAAACAGAGAAAGACACGTAGAAGAGATAAGAACACTAGGAAGGTAAGGCAGATGATTCACTGTAAAGACCAAGAATCAACCAAGAACCTAAGGTAAGGCTGGGGTTCTGACTCTCTAATGGTAGTATGATTGTGGGTAGATGAAGGTTTGAATGTAGGGTTTTGGGTGTAGAATAATCGTTAAATTGTTGTTATAACTGCTTGTAATTGATGAAATTGATGTATTGTTTGCGTTATAATTGTGGTATATGATGTGTGTTGATTGTTTGGAATAATGGGTGCATTTGATCTTTCATGAAAAGAGGTTTTTGGGTGAAGAAGGTGGGGTTTCGTAGCAGAAAAATCAAGTTTTTGGGTCTGCTCGCGATGGGTAATCGGTTACAATATATGGGTAACCGGTTACCGCTATTGTGTTTTGAAAATAATTGGCTACTGTCTTGCAGTAACGGGTTACTGTATATGGGGGGTCGGTTACCGCGAGAAACTTTGAAAAGGATAAGGTTATTGTCTTGCGGTAACCGGTTACTATAACTAGGTAACCGGTTACCACTACTACTAACAGCATTTTTGGAAAAACTTTTAAAAATCATAACTTTCGCCTCGGGTGTCTGTTTGACGCGCCGTTTAGACCGTTGGAAAGCTAAAAATACTTTCTATATTATGGTAATAATTTTTATGACAGTATATTAATTTTTTATTGGAATAATTATGATGTGTGCGTATGTTGTATGTGTTGCAATGCAAAATGTTGCGATTAATTGTGTCGGTGTTGTATCGATGATGTGCGAATGGGTTATAGGTGATATTGAAGTATTGAGAAGATGATGCTGGCCTGAAATTAGTGTGATGTTGATGATTATACTGTGGTTGCATAAATTTTCTTGGCATGTCGCATTTCATGCATCATTGAGGGCTTATGCCCGGACCTTTATGGCAATTGTTGAGGGCTTATGCCCTAGCCTGTATTGGAAATCGTTGAGGGCTTATGCCCTAGCCTATATGGAAATTTGTTGAGGGCTCATGCCCTGATGGAATCACATGCATCCTGCGTCAGAGTCAGTTGCATTAATTTGGTTGAATTGTCAAATCGTTGGATCATTGGATGGTTGAATTGCTGAATTATGAACTTTCGGAAGTGGTGTAATATATTTGTTGAACTTGAATCTCTGTATGATAATTGTTGTTTACTTATAATTATATAACTTATTATATTTTTATGATATCTCACCCTTATTGTTTGAATGTTGCCTCCACGTGGGTAACATGCAGATAGCCAAGAGTAGTGCAAAGTCGTGGAGTCTAGAAGAGGTTGCTTCTCTTATTGAGTGAGTGCCATTGCTTTGATATGAAACATAGGGGGATGAACACTTCATTGTTTTTATTTAATTAATGTCTTTGATGATTTTGAGGAGTGTTGTAAACTCTCTTTTAATTGATTTCATTTTTGACTTATAATGGTTGAATATTTTAGAATAATTATGGAATTCTTTTCGTTGCTTTAATACAATTGAAATTTGAATACTATGTTGAAATATTGTCGGTTCATCTGAAATATGTGTTACGTGTCTATTTCATCTTAACTGAGCAAAATTGAATGTGTTGAATGATGTGACATCCTATTTGTTATTGATGCAAAAAAATTAAATTACTCTAATTTTTATCAAAACTACCGTTGGGGAAATAGGGTGTTACATTTCTCCCCACAAAGTTTCAGCTTTTCTAGGGCTCATCTCCAGCAATTCCTTGTCTTGTACCCCAAAATTTTCCCTCCCATTTTCACTCAAGACATGCTTCTAGAGGTCCTCAATTGCTCAAGGATGATTAAGAATTGACCAGACAAATTCTCCTCCTAAGGCAACAAACCTATACTAGGGTTTCAATTTTAAGCAAGAGGTGTGAGTCCAAAGGATCCCAAATGTTCTCAATTGTTCTAATATGTCCTTAAGATCACCTATGTCAAGCTTCATGCCTTGAACAAAAAGTTTGCTCAGTCAACTGTTCAAATGCCTGGAAATCAACTATACTAGGTCAAAAGTCAATTGTGGCCCAAATACAGTCAAACTTCAAGGTTTTTGGTTAACATCAACATTTTGAAGTAATTTCCATCATTTTAACAAGGGTTGATCATGATTCCTCAAGAAATGCTCCTAACTCATCAAAAGTCAAAAATGGAAAATTATGGTTTCTATAGGAAAAGTCAACCAAAATTTGACCAGGCATAACTTTCTCATACTTTATCAGAAATTTTTCCACATAGGCTCACTTTGAAGATAATCCAATTCCCTACAACTTCTCTTCAGCCCTCAAGTTCAATAAATGCCTCAATCAAAAGATACAAGCTCAGACATTATAGGTCCTTTCAAAAAGTCAACAAAAACACATTTTGGATCAAAGCTCCTTACATGAACATGGAAGATCCAATTGAGATGAAACCAAAAGGGTTATTTAGAGGACATACTAAGCTCTCTAAAAAGTCCAATAACACCCTCTTAGGGTTAAAATTGAGAAAGATATTCATTGCTAAAGTTGACCAATTTTATGAAAATGCACAAAAGTCAATGTGAGCAACTTGGATTATTTTGAACTAATGGCCATGGGTTTTGGATCTTTAACATATCCAGGGACTTATGCAAGACATTTAAATCCATTATTTTATTTTTATGGGATTTGTTTTTATTTATTTGAATTTTTATTCATTTAAATCTTAATAAATCAAATAAAATAGTAAAATGATGAATTAAATCCCAAGATTTGTTTTGTGATCAGATTATGAGCCTATCATTAGAAGAGTGAATTCAAATCTCGTGTAAAGGCTTATTGGAGTCATTCGAGCAAGTTTTGGCAAAAATTGGAAACAAAAAATTCCAAATGCAAATCAAATCTTTTCTACACAAATCTTCAAGATTTAATCCACTTTGGTTAACCTAATACATCCAGATATATATATATATATATATATATATATATATATATATATATATATATATATATATATACATATGCATAACATTGCCAAACCAAAACAACAAGGTTTGGCTGCACGAAACTGATATTCAAGAACTCCAAATTTTCAAGAAAAGTGTAAGTCGGATTTTGAAAGAGAGAAGGAGTCATGGAATTTTGAAGCTTGCAATCAACTCCTGGAGGCCTTCTGAAGCTAGTTGCATCATCCCCAAGTGCCAAAGCTCCCAGAATCATGCTAACACAGTCACAATTTGTTCTTCTTTTTTTGAAAACGATTATGATCATATGCGCATTATAAATGAATTTGGGTCATGCATTCTAGCTTGTATGAATGATTAGAACATGTTTGAATCATTAATTGCTTGTTTTGATACACGTATGACAATATGCCATTGTTAGGGTTTTTGCCTTGGATTTAGGGTTTTCAGATACAGGTATAATTAAGCCATAAGAGGAGTACCATCATGCTCAGAGGATCAAACCCAGTTGATCCATGACCTTGAATTGAATTTATATTGCTTGTGTGAGATTTTTGAAATTTACAGGTGATTTAGTGACAGATGCTGTCCGTGGGTAAAAGTCCATAAGCTAAGACGACGGAGGGGTGGGGAAGATGAAGGTGTGGCACAGCCTGGTTTGGCCCATCTGAAGCAGCGCATGTTTTTTATAAAAAGAATTTCTGACTAATTATTTGGATTATATTGTTTTGTGTTTGTTTCGTATAACGAATGGACATATTGGCGTGATGGTAGAGGGAGCGCTTGGCAAAGGGAGAGACCTGGGTTCGATTCCCAGGTCTGGAATGTTATATTTTTCTCACCAATTTCTTGCAGATCCAGTACATTACACCCCCAAGCACACATCATATACCCTCAGATCCAGCCATCAAATCTGCATGGGCTTAAAAAAAACATAAAGTCTTTTGGTCCCTTAAGGGACCAATGTGAACCCAAGGGTATAGTTAAGGGACCAAAATGAGTATTTTGCCTTTTTTTTATTATTTAGTTTATTTATTTTTGTTTATTCTTTTTTTTTAAATCATAAAAAAATCAGAAAATCATAAAAATTAGGATTTAGAGTTTTTTTTAATAAAATTAATTTTTGCAAATTAATTAATTTAATTTAATCTTAACCTTTTTCCATAATTTAAAATTAGTTAGAGAATTAGGTTAAAATTCAAATATTTTTTCATAAAACACAAAAAATATTTTTTAATGAGCAATTAGATTTTTTAGGGTTTAGAACTTTTTCCCGTCTTAATTTTGCACGTTATTATTTTTTCCATGCGATTATTTTTTGTCACTTATGTAATTGCGCCCGGTTTGTAATAGTAAATTAGGGTTTTTATTTTCGCATTTTACTTTTCAGTCCATTGTTTATGTATCTACACTAAAGCCCTGTAATAGCGTAGGAACTTTTATTTCTCGTTCTTTATATTCTTATATGCTTGTATATAACTGTTAGTAACTTAGGCGTGCATGACAAGATTAATCAAACAATCATTAGATCACTAACATAAGACAAAATATCTGAAAAAACACTCTGTTGCACACTTGCACCCTTAGGGTATACCTCACTTGGTTGCCTCGGTAAATAATGGTTATGTCCCACGAACGTAGGGATATCTTAGCAAAGACCCTTAATCTAAAAGTCATCATAAAAGATCATGGTCCCTTACTGTCCCTCGAGTTGCCTACAAGAAATGATCTTATCCCTCGATGTTGCCTATATGATGACAATTCCTTCGAACGCTGAGATATTCTTACATGTTGCCTCCAATAACCATAACGTCCCTTTCGATAGTCCCTCAACATCCGACGATATGGCTACCTACTCACTAATTGTAGGATAGCACTATCTAAAGGGTAGGAGGAAAAGAAAATCCTTTTTCGAGTAGGTAGATAACTGTTAGGTACTTCCTCAAAACCAATTTCGTTTCACACTTACACACTTTCAAAAACTACTTTCAAAAACGCTTTATCACACTCTTGAGGACTGATACAAGAGTTACCATAAAGCAGACAAAAATCTTTCAAAACACACAAATACAAACAGATTTCAAAATGAGAAGGTACCTAAGAGCCCGTGGAAAACCACAGATGGAAAGGGTGCTAACACATTCCCTTTCCATAATCTACCCCCCTTACTCAGAAAATCTCGAAAAAGTCTTTTTCTGTTCTTTTCACCCTTTCCTTATTGGATAAAAGAAAATTCGGTGGCAACTCTTTCTTACCGCGACATTTGCGAACAAAAAACGCAAACCAGTATAAATAGTCGGTTCTGCCACCATATCACAGAACTGGCGACTCTGCTAGGGAAAAAAATAAAGTGGGGTTTACCTTAGGGTCTAGATCATTTTTCTTCACTGTTTGTTTTGATTGCTTTATTTTTAAGGGTACTATTTGGGTTACTATAGATCCTACACCCAGATCTGGGGAAACCTTTTAGGTAAGTAGCAATAGATCGTGGAAACTGTGCAGGGTATATCGACACGGTTGAAGCGATGGCTATGTTGATGCGACACTTTGGTTTGTACCGGTAGCCCTTGAGTTAATCAAGGAGAATACGGGACCGCTTCATGGTGTCATGAAACTCCAACTGACCTTAGAACCTTTAATTGAACAACTTGGCTATTAGGACGTAGTGAGATGGTCGTCATTGGTGTATTCCCAAAGTTGGCAGATACTCGATGCCACACTAATTGAGATTTGAATCCTGAGTTTTGTTTGGTTGCAAGTCAGTTTCCTATTAGAATGAAACTTGTGGGAAAGATCAGTGATATTGAGATCCCTTAGAACCCGGTTACTATTTATAGGACAGGTTGAACCAATCCAAACTTCAAGAGGCTATTACCTTAAAACCCATCCAAGCCTTAAACCTAAGGTGTTTGTGTGATTTGCTTGTGCTTGATATATCTGTGGTTTCTTAGCATAATCATGACATCATAACATGGCATATCATACTAACCATTTCAAGGATTTTCTAGGGCTTATCTTTGTCTTGTTTTGTAGGACATGACATCCGCTCGCAGGAACACTATCCAAGTCAACCTTGTGAAAGTACCTCCTCAACTCAAAGAATTAGCATCAAGGATTCCTGAAAGCTCTCCCTTCACTGGAAGACATGGTCGACTTCTCATCTTAGTCACTTCAAACCCTGATGAAGAAATGTTAAAGGTTCTCTTTCAGTTCTTTGACCCGTTACACCACTGCTTCACTTTCCCTGATTACCAGTTAGTGCCTACTATGGAGGAGTTTTCTCAGTTACTAGGGGTACCTATCCTTAATCAGCTACCATTCAACGGTATGGAAATAGGCCCAAAGCCTGAAGAGATTGCTCAAGCTCTGTCTTTACAACGGTCTGATATAATGGCAAATTGGGAAACTAGAAAAGTGTCCAAAGATTTCCAGCTAAGTTTCTGTTTGAGAAAGCTCATTATTTTTGGGATAACCTGGATTTACAAGCTTTTGAAGAAGTGTTGGCCCTTCTCATCTATGGGATGGTACTATTCCCTAACACGGACCAACTTATAGATGTGAATGCGGTTAAGGTTTTTCTGTCTCATAATCCGGTGCCAACTTTGCTTAGGGATATTTTACACTCTCTGCATACTCGCACTCTGAAGAGAAGGGATACCCTCCTATGTTGCACTCCTCTATTGGCTAGGTGGTTTATTTCGCACCTATCCCGGTCTATTTTAAGAAATGAGCAAGGTATGAGATGGTCTCATAGGCTGATGTCCCTTACAAATTCGGATATTCATTAGCGTTCCCGGTCCTTGGAGAGTATCACTATCATTGATCGTTGTGGGGAATTCCCTAATGTCCCTCTCTTAGGCATTATGGGAGGAATCGCTTATAATCCTTGTTTGATGTTACGACAATTTGGTTATGATAGAAGGGATGGTCCTCACGACACACTCATCCAAGGAATCACATTTGACTATGAGAATGATGTTCAGGGTTATCGTAAGAGGTTCATTCGAGCTTAGGGCATGATAAACAGAGTTGATAGCAAGAAACTGGGGCACAAGAATTCCATACCTCTTGAGCCTTACCTCAAATGGGTGTGAGCTCGTGCTCAATGTCTTATGATGCCTTACCCCATCATCCTACCTGTGATTGTGGAGCCAATTGCTGAGGGAGACACTCCTTACGTTGTTCTTCATCCCGACATGCCAACTGATTTTGAGGAGCTACAGAAATCCTAGATCCAACTCAAAGAAGAACGGGATACCTTTGAAACCCAATTCTATGCCAGCAAGAAGAAGGTTTTAGAGCTCACCATTACTTCATGAAGAAAAGAGTATAAATGCTTACATTGCACCAAAGAGGATGCGTCTATGGGAATCTTGAGTCTTTATTTGCTTGGAGAGTTTATATTTTTGGCTTTGTTACTTCCCTTGTAAGCCCAAGAGGCGTCATTGTCACCGATAAAACTTCTTAATGCAATCAACATTTGCTCTCTTTCTGTTTAATCAATTTTAAGTCTTAGAAATCCTTGAAAACATTGCATACATATATCATACATATCATTGCATAAGCAGGTTTCAAAGCAAGTCTCTCATGTTCTTGCTGTTTATTTCAGCAATGGCTCTCAAACAAGACAACAAAGATCTCCAAACTCAAGAGGCTCAGTTCATGGAAATGTTCCTAAACCTATCCAAGGGGCAGGAAGAGTTGAAAGCACTCCTCGCTGGGAACCTAGCCAAGAAAAATCCTGAAGACAATAAGGACGAACGGTTGAAACAACTGCAAGCTGAGGTTGAAGAAATAAGAACCTAGATGCTGGGGAAGATGGCTCTTATCCAAGGCCTAGCCCGGGGACAGGAAGAGCTGAGAGCCATTATCAACAAACTTCATCAAGACGGATGCAACCGTGTGAAGCAAACAATCAAGGTTGGGGACCAAGTCATTGATCAAACTCCGAGAAGACAAGAGGTTAGTTTGGTGAAGACTGGACCTTTCCAAATTGCTACTACATCACGGGTCCAACAACAACCTCGCCAAAAACAACAGATTAATCAGAGTAAGCCAAGAGGCAGTTTACCAAACTTAACATGTCGCTGTCTCAAGCTTTAAAACACATGTTGAGGATGAATCTGGTTACGTTGATAGTGCCTCATCCGAATCCTAAGACTTCTTCCCCTAACTACAATCCTGATGCGAGGTGTGCATATCACTCCAACATTCCGGGGCATGATACTGATGATTGTTGGATGTTGAAATATAAAATTCAAAACTTGATTGATGAAGGAGTGTTGGAGTTCATACAAGATTGTCAGGTTGAATTCTTCTGCCATCCCCCCAAGGCACGCCATCTGAAGTGACAAGATCATACAAGGAGGCTTCTTGTTCATTTGAATTCTTAATTTGTAATTTTCTTTTGATTATTCAAACATTTGTTTCATGTCAAACTTTGTTACTTTATCAATGCATTGCATATGTTTGTTTTGAATCAATTCATTCGTATTCACTATATTTAAACTGCTTTCCTTTTTGTGATATTCAACTCTCGATCAAAAGCTCTAAGCCTTTAGAGGGAGGATGACGAAAATGATACCACAACCTCTACAGTATGCTTTTGAACAAACCCTGCTAACTATGTACATGCATTGTTTCAAATCCTAAACAGTGGAGTTATAAGGAAGATAATCCCTAGTCAACCCCGTTGAGCCAAAGAAGTAGGAGTTTTTCTTTTCACACAAATTAAAACCCTTAATTATAACTTAGGGCAGGAGAGTTTTCTCAGTTAATTCAGAGGCGCATTCAGTTGCAAGCTCATCCTTCATACACGACAAACAGTGTAGAAGATACCTTCCAAAAGACGGTGATGATTCCACATAATCATCAAAGCAGGCAGTTATTATTTTTCAAAAGAAAAGCCCGCTAAGTCAAAACCTATGAAGGAGACTTAAGAAAAAAGTTGGGGCATCCCGCTGACTGTAATCACAAAAGAAACAGTTCAGGAAAAAGTAGGGATAATAAAAACCAAAAAAGAGGTCACTACAAATCCACAACAAAAAGAAGATTACAAAAATGACTGCCTCTTCAAAATAAACTTTAAGTATCCGAACCATCACCAGGACATCAAGGGCAAGATGTCAGACTCAATTGTAATCTAAACGCGCGATTAACTGAGCATAGGACTGAAGAACATCATGAAGAGCGGGTGGGGTACAAATAAAATTTGAGCCTTTATCCTTTGTTTCTTGAACCGTGAACCAGGCCACGTTATAACCCTTAAAAGTTCTAGCTGAAGCATGGGTTAGTTCGAAAGCATACTGTTACAAAAGGTATCTTGAGTCCTGTAGGGTTCGCTATAAATCCTGAGCTGACATCACACATTGACAAAATTTGTTTGTTTTACTAAAAATTAATTTTCAAACTTCAAGATAGACATAAGCTTTGAATTCTTAAAATACCATTATTTGCATATGACTATTTGTTCAACAGCAGAGAAATTCATACGACGGATATTCGATGAACAGAAATATTCTCAGTGGACAAAATCACCTCAGATGGAAAGACGTTCCAGTGATAGGCCTTTCATAATCAAGGGACATAGCAAGACGTCCAACTGATATGGGGCAGTCAATTCAAGGTTCAAGGAATCTCTCAAAAATGTCAAATAGCCAGGGGAAGATCTCCATCTGAATCACTTAGGGCATTGGACATGAATTCCAGCAATGAATCCTATACGATCAAACAAACACCTTCTGGAAGTGTGACAACACTTACTACTAAGGACAGTGGAAATTCTCCGTACCCGGTAAACATGGACACAGTCAGAAAAGACTACGCATGAAAAAGACCCGCTAGGTTGACAGGCCTAGGAAAAAATAAGGGCATCCCGATGAACCAAAATAGTTCGGGCAAAAATTAGGGATATATACAAAAATTATGCACCCGACAAGTTAAAAACCTGAAAAGGAGGCTTGAGAAAAAAAGGGTATCCCGGTGGACTAAAACCCCGAAAGGGCGGTCCAGGCAAAAGTTAGGGATTAAAAACATACGACTATGTCTCGTCATCTTGTCACTTGCCTATCAGTAGAAGAATTATCATCCTGATCAGCATTAATTAAGTGCCCCATGAGTTGGGATGACTCTCAAACCATTCACAAAGCTTCTGCAGATACTTTCGCCAGCAGGTATAGGGGCATAAGCGTTCCGAGGCGAAGTCACTACTACATCCTCAAAATACGTCCCAGTGATGTTTATGTTCCCCACAGAGTAGAAACAGCCAAAGTTTTGACCTCTCCTCCCCCAAGCAGGAATTGCCTTCTCCAGCAAAGTTCCTTCAGAGAGCTCAAATTTGTATTCCCCAGCTGAGCTTTATAATTGCAAACAGTTTATAAAACCTCCTCTCAGGTAGAGTTTATTTCTCTAAACTACGGAAGTTCATTCCCCAACAGAGTTTATTTCTCTACATCGGCAAAATCTTCCAACAAAGCATCCTCCCTCCACATAATTATTCTCTAGCTGAGTCAATCCCCGATAGAGTATTCTCAAACATAAAGAGGAAATCCCCGACAAATCATATCCATTCATCATCCTCAGTGGAAACGGAGGATTCAGCTTTCTAATACTCTTCAGCAGCAGTCAGGAATTTATTTTCTCAGACTAAGAAATATTGCAATAGCATCCCATATTCATACATCATGACATGCGCATACACATCGCATACAGCATAATCCCATTTATTTTGAGAACATCATCACAATGCATTTCATACATCATGACATTGCATACGACTAACTCTTTCCTTTTTCAGGGAAAGATCAAATCAATAAACGTCGTTGACTACTTCTATGACCTGGTAGTCTTCTCAAAAGCTACGCCTAGTGAAAGACTATCTCAGTATTTTTTCTCAGAAAGATGTTCGCAAAAGACCTTCTCTGGTTCAATCAGATCGACACTAAGATCTCTCTGATTTCTATTCCAGTTGAAGATATTCCAAGACTTTTGTCAGGTTCAGTTGAATCGATACTAAGATTCTTCTGATTTCCATTCCAGTCAAATTTAATTCAAGACCTTCCTCTGGTTCAACTAAATTGACACTAAGATTTTCTTGATTTCTACTCCAGTTGAAGACAACTAAAGACCTTCTCTTGTTCAGTCAGATCGACACTAAGATCTCTCTAATTTCTATTCGAATTGAAGATATTCCAAGACTTTTGTCTGGTTCAGTTGAATCGATACTAAGATTCTTCTGATTTCCATTCCAATCAAAGTTAATCCAAGACCTTCTCTGGTTCAGTCAGATCGAAACTAAGATCTCTCTGATTCCTATTCAAGTTGAAGATATTCCAAGAATTTGTCTGGTTCAGTTGAACCGATCCTAAGATTATTCTGATTTCCATTCCAGTCAAAGTTAATTAAAGACCTTCTCTGGTTCAGTCAGATCGACACTAAGATCTCTCTGATTTCTATTCCAATTGAAGATATTCCAAGACTTCTGTTTGGTTCAGTTGAATCGATCCTAAGATTCTTCTGATTTCCATTCCAGTCAAAGTTAATTAAATACCTTCTCTGGTTCAATAAGATCGACACTAAGATCTCTCTGATTCCTATTCCAGTTGAAGATATCCCAAGACTTTTGTCTTGTTCAGTTAAATCGATCCTAAGATTCTTCTGATTTCCATTCCAATCAAAGTCAATTAAAGACCTTCTCTGGTTCAGTTAGATCGCCACTAAGACCTCTCTGATTCCTATTACAGTTGAAGATATTCCAAGACTTTTGTCTGGTTCAGTTGAATCGATCCTAAGATTCTTCTGATTTCCATTCCAGTCAAAGTTAATTAAATATCTTCTCTGGTTCATTTAGATCGATACTAAGATCTCTCTGATTCCTATTCCAGTTGAAGATAATCCAAGACCTTTTTATGGTTCAGTTAAATTGACACTAATATTTTTCTGATTCTTATCCAGTCAAAGATAAATCAAGACCTCTGCTGGTTCAGTTTGAATTGACCATTGATTTATTACTGATTCTTTTCCGGTAGATCCTTTCTCTAGTTCAACTAAATCGATACTAATATTTTCTTGATTCCTATTCCAGTTAAAGACAACTCAAGACCTTTCTCTAGTTCAGTTAAATCAACACCAAGGTTTTTCTGATTTCTATTCCAGTTTAAGAAACTGCAAAGCCTGGAGCACAACCAGATAACAGTTTAATCTCATTCCCCCAGTAAGTCGTTGTGAAGCCTGGAATACGGCCAGATAACAGTCAGCCTTGTTACCCTCAACAAGTCACTGTGAAGCATGGATCCTGACCAGATAGCAGTTCACCTCTGTCTCTTCAATCAAGAGATGTTCCCCCAATAGAGTAATGGATAACTAAAGCTCATATACTCTATTCTCCCGAACAAAGACCAACATTCCTCAGCGGAGTCCTCCCCAACAACAGGAATAGAAATTCCCACAAAGGAATATCTCATAAAATCAACACTTCTCTGGATGGCATCTCTAAGCCCATCTTCGACAACTCTCTGTCATATTCTCTGGATGGCATCTTTAAGCCCATCTCCTATGATCTTCCGTCATCTTCTCCAAATGGCATTTATAAGCACATTCCTGATATTATCTACACAGTCAAGCATCATTTCAGACGAGTGCAAAT